>OY284481.1:30602034-31346123 GCA_958336345.1 Dorcus parallelipipedus | reverse complement strand
TAGACAAATATTGTGTGCTTATATTTGATGAAGTTCAACTTCAGTCAAATATAAATTTTGATATGCAATCGAAAATTATCAATGGTTTGGAAGACTTAGGAGAGGGTATAACAAAAGATATAGCAGATCATGCGCTTGCATTTATGTTATGTGGTATAAATCAAAAATGGAAGCAACCGATTTGTTATTATTTTGTTAAATCCTCTACAAAGGCCATTCACTTAAAACGTCTTATTAAAGAAATCACAACAATCATTCATAACAAAACTAACCTAATCATACTCGCATCAGTTTGTGACCAAGGGTCAACTAATCGTTCTGCAATTTACCAACTAAGTAAAGAAAGTGGATACCATGGTGACGACTTGACTTACAAAGTGGATGAAAAATTAATTATTCACCTCTTTGACGTTCCACATTTAATTAAAGGGATGAGAAATCAATTTCTTACGAAAGATATACACTTTGGGGATAAAGTAACTAAATGGGCTGATTTAAAACTTTTGTATGATTTAGATGGAATGAATCCAGATTCTAAAGTGTGCTTGAAGCTTTCTGAACGGCACATAAATCCTGAAGGAAAGCATAAAATGAAAGTGAAATACGCTACGCAAATTTTTAGTCGGTCAGTTTACGCTGCTCTATCTTTTGCTAAGAAGTGTGGTGTAATGAATTGTCATAGCACAGCTGAGTTCATTATTTTTATGGATAGACTGTTCGATACATTAAATTGCGTGAGAATGTCTTTCAAACCATTACGACGCCCAGTTACTGATCAATCAGAACATTTGCTGCTTTGGGATGAGGCGCAATCTTTTCTTTCCTCATTGAAATTCAAGCAAGGCAATAGTTTTGTGCCTCAACCACCATCCGCGAAGAATTTGATTTCCACAATCCGCAATATGAGAATTTTGTGGCAACGTATGAAGGAACTTGGTTTCAAGTTTCTTTTAATCCTCTTGAAAATTTTTTCGGAGTAATTCGTGGCTTATGTGGATATAATAAGAGACCAACGTGTCTACAATTTGTTGCTGCATATAAAACCTGTTTAATAAATAATCTAGTTTCTAATTCAAATTCAACAAACTGTGAACATGATGGTACTAATATCCTGTTGTCTTTCCTCGACAGTTCTCATATTACTTCTACTCTCCATTCTTTTACACCTGATCTTCCCAGTATTTCTTCACCATTCATTTCGGCTTCTCCCTCTAATTTATCCTGTGGTGCCACAACTTACTCCAAAATTATATCCAAAATGCGGTTAAATACAAGTTCTTATATTGCAGGTTTCATAATACGTAAATTTATTAACGTAAATGACTGTTCTGTTTGTAGAAATTTTTTTCTTGCCACTGAATGTATCGATAGTCATTCACTAATACAATTACGTGATTATAGAAGTTTAATTTATCCTTCAGAAAAATTCGTGAATATTATAGATAATATGAAGACACAAATTTTTAGACAATTTTTCGACAATATTAATAAACCTAATTTATTTACATTTTTACAAAATAGTATTTCTCTACCAGAACCATATGATACACATATATATGGAATTATTTTAAAACGTTCCGTAATTTATACTATGTTAAAATATATTTGTAATTTAGTAAATAAGAAACTTAGTGGAAAGGATACACGTCATTCCTCTTCTGTCGATAATTATCTAAAATGTTACAATTGTAAGTTTTTCATATAAATAAGTAAATTTAAAAAAATTTGTTTTCTTTCATACTTGTTAAGCTGTCTATTTCTATCTATTAGAAGTTCTTTGAAAATCTTGAATTTGAAATTTTCTAATTAAGAATACATGAGTCTACAGGGTTAGTTAAAAGTATGGAAACGGTCATTTATTGCCGTTAATATTCATTTTAAGAAATATGTACTTTATGAAAGTTTTTTAGGAAATTTTTATCTACAATTGAGAACACTTGAATTTTTTTCTTCTTCAATTGTTTTTGAGTTACGCCTATCTGCGTAATTTTTTTAAATGGAAACATTCTAATTTTAATCTACCGTTCGGTAGAGTATTTTTTTCTCTTTACAATAGTATTCTTATTTTTTTAGAATTGAGGGGTTTCTGTAAAAAAATATATAAACAAACTCGAGCGAGTAACTTTATCAGTGGTTATTGTTTACGTCAAATTCAATTGCGTGTAATTTACTGCTGTTAATATTAGCAATGGCGAATTTAAATGAACATGAAAGAATTGAAATACTTATGATGCTGGGTTATGGAGATAGACGTAGAAGTTTACAAGACGTTTGTTATTTATTTAATGATGCGCATCCTGATAGAAATTCAATTTCTAAATCCGTTGTTAGTAAAACTTTGAAACTTTTCGAACAAACCGGCAGCGTTAAAAATTTGCCAAAGAGTGGTAGACCGAGAACATCGACCAGTGATGATAAAAAGCTGGATATTTTATTGGCTGTATCTGAAGATCCCCATTTATCAACCAACCAATTAGTGGTAAATCTCAATATTTCACAGTCATCAGTCGTTAAAATGTTAAAAAGTGAAAAGTATAAACCTTATAAGGTACAACTTGTACAGGAATTGACGGAAGATGATTTTGATAGGAGACTTCAATTTTGTGAAAAATTTTAAATATTTGCAATAATCGAAAATTTTGTTAATAACATTCTTTTCTCTGACGAAGCTACTTTTTGCCTTACCGGTGAAGTAAACAGACATAACTGCAGATATTGGTCACCTGTCAATCCGTTTTGGTTTTTGGAGCACCATACGCAGTATCCCCAAAAAGTTAATGTTTGGGTTGGCATTCTAGGTGGTCATATTATAAGTCCCTTTTTCATCGATGGCAATTTAAATTCGGCTCTGTATTTGAAGTTATTGCAAAATCAAATTATACCTGCTTGTGCTACGCTCTATCCTCATGAAAACAACGAAAACCTTCCCAATAACAATATCTGGTTTCAGCAAGATGACGCCCCACCACATTATGGTTTAAATATTCGTCAGTATCTTGATAACGTTTTTCCAAATAGATGGATTGGGAGATGAGGTGAAATTGAGTGCCCAGCCCGTTCCCCTGATTTAAGCCCTTTAGATTTTTTCCTCTGGGGATATGTAAAAAACAAAGTTTATAAAGATAAGCCCGATGACATCGAAGATTTAAAAATTCGAATTACCAGGACGATACAAGAAATTTCCCGTGAATTTTTAGAGAATTCTCTTCGGGGTTTTGTAAATCGATTGAGTTATTGTCAAATTACAAATGGAGGACAATTTGAACACTTAATTTAATTTACTTAGTTATTAGTTTTTTGTTTGTTTTTTTTTGTTTTTGTTGTTGTTTTGTTTGTGACCCATAACTTCACTTTTGTCTTAGATATACCTAACTAAGGGTCAGTTTCATAATAGAATTTAAAGGAACCTTTAAAATAAAGTCACAATCTGATGTGTAAACAAATGTGTTTTCATATTTGTTTTGACATCTAAAAGTGACCTTAGTTTATAGCCTCCTTTAAATTCCATTATGAAACTGGCCCTAAAATAAATATTTGAACCAGTGTTTTCAGTTTCACAAAAAAGTGAAATTTTTTTTTTCAGAAATCCCTGAATTCTAAAAAAAACAAGAATACTGTTGTAAAGAGAAAAAAATTCTCTACCGAACGGTATATTAAAATTAGAATGTTTCCATTTAAAAAAATTACGCAGATAGGCGTAACTCAAAAACAATTGAAGAAGAAAAAAATTCAAGTATTCTCAATTGTAGATAAAAATTTCCTAAAAAACTTTCATAAAGCACATATTTCTTAAAATGAATATTAACGGCAATAAATGGCCGTTTCCATACTTTTAACTAACCCTGTATATAATTTTAACACAGTCAGTTTATTTGGCTATTTAATCGTTTACTTTCTCATAAAACTACTAAATAAGCTGAAAAGTCCGTTAATATTATATCTTTCGGTCACTTAACATTACCATAAGTAAACTGTAAATAAATTCAAACTTGGCGCGTGTAAGTAATTAGTTTACGCAACCATTCATAGATGGCGCAATTAATTCACTTGCTTGCACTTTCATAACATTGGATGTCTCTTCTTTTTATGTTCTGTGATACTGACCCGCTCCCTTCTCATGTAGCTAGCCGAGGGGATAGCTGATAGTTAATGCAGCGCAGACTTTGTCACCTGGTCAAGGTAAGGTTGAGGCTGTCAATTTAAAGTAAATTTGGTGACAATAATTCTGCAATATTTAGATCAGTTTTGTAGATTTTGCAAATATGTATAATGTTCTAAGTTTCTTCGATTTGCAAAAATTGAACGACTTTGTATTTATCTAAATATTCTAAATCATTTATATTAGTACATCAGGAGATGACAGAATAACTAATTTCTTTTACGGAAAATGACACCACTGAGCGGGGCATAGTGTAGTATCCATATGGCACTTTTGTTAGGATCGTATTCAAGAATTTAGACCGTCTGAGCTTGTAAATATTTTGACCGGAGGCAATCTAACACTGTTAATTTATCAACTTGATAAAAAAATGTGTGAAATATAATAAATAAACGCATTACGATTAGTATACTTTTTATTTAAAAAATTATGTATTCTGAAATAAAGATAAAAATCCTACGGTCATGTCACTCATCTATGAAATAATATTCCCTATAGTTTCTTGTTTCCTATGTTATTTCTGTTGCAGTAAATAGCTTACCATAAGCTCAACTTAAAATGAAATAGTTTTTAACTGAAGGATTGAAAATATGAAATCTTACGACGCGACAATTTGACAGAAGTATAGAGCACCTTAAGTCGCATTTGGTCAAGTAGTGATTAGGGTTTTCCTAATATTGTCGCGTAGAAAAAGAGTTGGTAATTTATTATTGTTAATTAACGAATTAAAATAACGAGAAATGTCTTTCGATTACTTTTATTTTAAATTATAAATTACTCTAAGTCCTTTTTACTTTAAAACTTAATTAATCATTATAATTATTTTAAACATAATTCTTCCTTAACGAACTTATTTAACCTTTTACTTTAAACTAATACTCAATAACTCTAAGCTCATCCTTACTTCTTTAACTTCACTTATTTAAACTTATCGAACTAATTTAATCTTTAACTTAATTACTTGATTTTAATTAAATTCTACATTACTTCTAGGCGGAAGGGCCTGGCCCATGGCCAGCCCTGTGCTCGTGGAGAGCTCACTCGCTTGGCTTCGATTTTCGCGCACAATTTACTGTCCAATTAATTATCTTACTAAACTGCTAACTAATTACTTTTAATACTCTTCACTACTTTAATACTGCTCTACACTAATACCACTACTACTACTACTGATTCTACCTGCGGGTCGATCTTTTATACATCCCTATCCCTACGTCACAATTGGTTCCTTTGCTCTGGTGGCTAGGGGTTCGGTTCAAAGTACAAAGTGCATCAGCATCAATTGATCCTTGCCAAATTTGTTTTTCTTAAAGCGTTCTAATTGCCTCGATCTTAATTGGCACATGTAAACAACACGCTCGCATTCCGCAAAGCCTGCATTCATGCGAGTAAGTGTAACGCGACTTTGATCTACTTCAATGGTTGCTGATTCGGCATAATTTTTGAATGCACATGATTGCAATAATTACGAAATGAATTTAAATTTACTTATTTTCCCAGATAATGACATCGTGACAATATTTTAACTCAATAATCAAAACTCGCGTTGCATGAATTTTTTCATAATAATGTTATCTTTGGAATTCCTTCCTCGATAAAATGAGAAACGGTTTTAAGTTTACTAAATACTTTCCTATACCTGCCAAACCTTTATGTTCCTTTCCTTGAAGAGACATTATTATAAAGGAGTGTGATCTACTGACTAACTTAACTTATGTTAAAATAAGCTACAAAGTTGTTCCAAACATAAAGTTTCATTCGACGACTTGCAGAAGCAGTGTGAATTTTTACTGCATTTTGTCTTATTATCTGGAATCCTATGTTAATAGTCTACTGCTCAGATAAGCTGGGACAGCCTGTATATAGTACCATTTAATAGGTTCTGCATATTCATTGTCCGAAAACAATGTTTTGTGGACACATTAACTGTCACTATTTTGATTTAATCTGCCACAACATTATTTATTTACTTACAATTTTAAACACAATTACAACAATGATAATAATTAATAAAACTTACACTCACCACATTTTATATTCGAAACGCACATGAGTTGTACAACAGAGAGAACTACGACGAGCAACATTTCGGAAGGAATTCAGTCAAATTATAAGATCTTTCCAATATATAGTTTATACCTCATGTAAACATAAAAACATTTTGATTTTAGTAAATCGTAAAATGAGTCCACGTTTATTATTTAGATGATTCGGAAGCCGCATGTGCATAAATATTTGAGCGTGTTTCGATATTATTTATTATTTTTGTCCATTGCAAAAATATTTGCGTATCATCTTATAAGATACTTTTACGTAGATTGCAGACTAATAAAAACCGAGATTATACTGTGACAGATATCCATATTGTTTTATTATACCGGATGTTTCAAATCACCTGTACCTAGACCTCTTCTCGAAAGTACATATGAAGTATAGTAAGGGGTTACGGGAAAAATTCATAACAAAAGATCGTATAAGGAATTTGACGACGATATAATTATCTTTCAAGGTCAACCGGAAGTCGGTGCAACAAAGCTATTTCATGTAACGGAATTTTTGAATAATTATCTGGAGAAGACCAGTAACTCGAAGGAGTGAAAATTGACTTGACTTCCGGCTTTGTTACAAATCCATAAGCCCTTGGGTGGGGACTTGCTATCGTAAACTCTACCAACTTGGACCTGGCCTTCAAAATTAACTCTACCAATATACAACACTGTTGAAGGTTGTGATCCTCCGACTATCCACTGATAGTCTACGAGCAAAGGACTTTCATCTATGGTAGTCTTTCTCCATTCAAATTTATGCTGAGGATTGGCACAGAGAATCTGGAAATGAGAAACAATAAAGCTGCAATAGTATTTTACATGAATCTGTATATGAGAAACGGTGACAAATAAAGTATTTATTAAGAAAGAAAACTAGGAATTCGCTAGCTTTTAAGCAAGAAACTAATAAAATTGATCAAACAGAGCTTTTAATTCTAAATAAAAACAAATTAAAATAATAAGCATTGTCTATCATAGCATATTATGCTGACTTACTTTAACATATGTTGCATCAACGAATTTTTGTCCTGGGCATGTTACACCTTCTTTTTGTCCGACATTTATATTACCGGGGAATATTCCGACATGACTTGTATGTGCTGTTTGTGCAATATATGTAATATTGCCTTCAGCATTGTATCCGCCTACTATAGCATCTTTTGGTATTACGCCAAAATAATCCCTCCAATAATAATCTAAACGAAAAAGATGTTTATGCTTATAAGTTCTTAGAATTTTAGAACTAACCTGCTTGGTTTGCTACTTTCCCAGGGTAAATGCAATCTGAAAGAAAATTTCCGTTTATTAACTGTTCGTACTCCGAACACAAAGAGATTTCATTTCTAAAGAAAAATACGATCCTTTTTGTATATAAAAAAATAGTTTTTGATCTTGTGACAATTTCTCATTATTACCGCACTACAATAATTTATTTATTGCCCGCACTGCGTTGTGTAGATATTATTATCGATATCCCTATAGAGAGTAAATAGCTGTTGTGAAATGAAAGATTGATGATATTTCGGAAATATTTCAGATGCAAACCTTCACTCATTGTTAATCACAATGTATTAGTTAGAAAGTTAAATTTCCAAACAAAATAATAAGATGGTTAATTGTCAGGTGCTCTGTAATCAATAAAACTGTTGCTTACCATTTCTTACACTCCAGCATTCAGTGCAGAGAAGTATAACGAACAAACTTGCGTTGATTAACATTTTGGAATGAAATTATAAGTTTCCTGTCCTATTCATATATACATACAGCGTGATTCATAATAAGTGTCCGACCCGTTAGGGACGTATTCACTAAAGCCATGCAAGTACGAAACTGCAAAGAATAAATTTATTGGAGACATTTGAAAAATCAGCCTCTTATGAATCCTAAATTGAAACCGATTAAGTAACGCTGATGATTATTAGCATGTGATTCATGACGTGTTTATAAAATTACGTAAGAAAATCGTTTGTTGCCGTCGAGAAATCTTTTTATAACGACAATACACTTTATTGGCAGTCAGCAGCTGTAGCAATAAACGCGTAGTAAAAACGAAGATTTCGAATGCGAATTATTGTAATCGACATTGAACTTGGCAGTGCGGTGGGGTGGCATATTAATAATTGTGATATTAATAATATCGATAATTAGAAACAAAAAAAAATGCGCTTTGTTACCTAGTATTGTAAATTGTAAATTTTTGTTTTAGAAACGGTGTGACTTCCGACAACGTAAAAATACGTGAATCTTATGTGAAGCATAGAAATTTCAATTTATCTGAAATCAATAATTAATAATTTTTATCAAATTATTATCAAATGCGAAGTAGTTTAATTGAAATTTAATTAGCTTAAAAGTAAAGTATGTAAAGTAACTTACACTAATTTATAACAGATGCTCAACGTGACCTCCTTGTTGTTCTATGATGATGGTTGCACGAGTGGTGAATGATGCACGTACACGAGGAAATACTTCATTTGCATTATTTCGAATGAATTGTGCGGCGGCAAAAATACGATTATGAAGTTCCTCAACCGTGTCAATGGGATCTTTGTAAACTAAGCTTTTCATGTGTCCCCACAAATGAAAATCTAAAGGGTTCATATCGGGAGACCGGAGAGGCTAAGCTACTGGCCCACCGCGCCCGATCCACCGATTCCCAAAGCGAATTGTTAAAAAATCCCGCACATTACGTTGAAAATGATGAGGTGCTCCATCGTGTAACCACCATATGTCCCGTCGTATCTGCAGAGGAACTTCTTCAAGCAGTTCTGGCACCGTGTTGCTGATAAATTCCAAATACACTTCTCCGATCAATCGTTGAGGTAGTACATAAGGTCCAATTAAAAAATTGTTGACTATTCCCGCCCACAGGTTGACGGAAAACTGTCTTTGAAAATGTGTATGACGCGCATGTGGATTTTTTGTTGACCAGACGTGACTATTGCGTGAATTGAAGATTCCCGCTCGCGTAAAGCACGCTTCATCTGTAAAAAGTATGTAACCGGGAAATAGCGGTTCTTGGTTTATTTTTTGTAATAACCATCTACTAAAAATCAGTCTTTGAGGGTAATCTGCTGGTTCAAGAGAATGCACGCGTTGATAATGGAAAGGATGAAAGGAATTTTCGTGAAGAATTCGCCACACGGTTGTTTGTGGCACATTCAATTGTCGGGCTAGAGTATGAGTGCTTACTGTTGGGTCTTCTTCGATACGTTGGAGTATCTCCTCAGTCACTTCTAATCTGTTGTCACCTCTGATACGTCCGCGTTGTCGATAGCGCGGCAAAAATGAACCCGTTTCGCGGAGTCTGTACGTCGTGCGTAAAAATATCCTAGCAGACGGGTGTCTTCTTTCGGGAAAACGCACTGCATAAAGCATTGCAGCAGCATTCGCATTTAAATGACATTCACCATAAATTTAAATCATATCCGTCAATTCTTGATTGCTGTATGCAGCCATGATGGAATAGTAAATATCCAATTAATTTCACTAATTAAATTAAAAAGTTAATTGACGCACAATTTAATGAAGTCTTTCGCATCTTACCATGAACTAACATGCACTGATAAAATAAAGCTGGGCTTAAAAATTTTGTGAATCACTTTGTCTGCATTCCCAAACACGTGTCTGCAATAATTGAATTGCCCTCATAAATTTCTCGGAAAAGTTGTAAACACAGGCGTTTTAAAATTTTATTCAAGGGTAAATGATTTTGTGACTTAGGTCAGTTATTCCAGTGCCAACGAACCTTTTTACATGTGCATCTTCAATTAATTTTATCCTAAAAACTATGCACTTACGACCCCCTATTCATATAAACTTTTCGCTTTGTTTGTTCATGTACTACGTGGGGTTAACGGGTCGGACACTTATTATGAATCACGGTGTATATGTATCTTCCGCCCCATATAAGTGTACACAAATGTAAATATTTTCATTTACTTAAATGCACAGGTAGATTATAAGAGGCTCTATTTATCGCGTAAATATTTGAATGTATACGTACTACATATAAGATGTAATTTGCTAATGTGTACTTTTTCGGTCCCTTAAATAAAAGTAATAAAATGCTTGCATGAACGGCAAATCCTTTTGGGCTTGTATATCACTTGCATAATATAAATAAAATTATCTTAGCTAGATTAATATTTAACAATTACCTGCTGTAAAATAGGTCACCTTTAACTTGTTGGGCATTTCTTGATATGTTGTAGTAGAAAATATCTAAGATTGCCTTTTCTCCTTGTTCATTTTTAGTTTATTGCTACTGAACCATGTGTCAGCTTCTTTAAGTGTAACTTCAGATTTCTTGTGCAGATTTAATAATGTATTCAAATTAATTAGTAAAGCCGGATCATCTGCGTAAAGACATATCTCTGATGTGTTTACGTTCGCCGGTAGATCGTTTACGTAGAGTATGAATAACGGTGGTCCTAAAATGGATCCTTGTGGCACTCCGTGTGTGATTTTAGACATCACAAGATGTTGCGCCTTGAAAAAGACCTCTTGTGTTCTGTTATTCAAATGGGATTGTATCATGTTATACACAATTCCCCTCAAACCGTAATAATTTAATTTATACAGCAGAATTTTATGATCTACGCTATCAAAGGCTTTGCTAAGGTCACAATACAGAGCTTTCGCTTTCTGTTTTTCATCAAAAGGTAGGTAACGTTCCGATAATTTGTTTTAAAAACAAAAAGCGATTATTGCATGTCTAATTTCTATAAGCATATGTTCGTATTCCTCAGGGCTTGCAGCAGGGCGTTACGTGGGTGGTCAAGAATTCGGGGACTCTGTTTCTTTTTGAACGGTCAGGTTGTAAATCTGTCCAGTAACTTATCTGGCAGTTTTCGTGCACATGTACTAACATTGCCACACAGTAATTGCAGGCGCCAAGCGAAAGCCAGAGGGGTGGGCAGACATCATAAACAAATCTATTTTGACGTTTTAAAGCGTTTTTCTAAATTCTCACATGCATTACCTGGTCAAATTGCAGACTAGCGGGCCATCTGGCCGAAGGTATCGGGTTGCATTGCGAGCTGAAGTCTGTCTCGTTTCAGGCAGATAACGGAGGCTTTAAGATTGTCAACTTCCACACTTGAATAGTAATTTATAGGGCTGCCACTTAGGACAGTCCGAGGAGTTGATAGAGTATATCTTGGTACATATGGCATCTGTGGTAGGCGGGCGTGTGAACGTAAGACTAGAGTTTCGATTGGCCGAGGTGATTTTGAATTTTCGCTGCAAGTCCGAGGGCGGGTCTTGACTGTTTTCATGTTAAGGAAAAAACGCGGAGGAAGGCAGATAACATTTACACTTAGACGAAAGCGGTTGAGTTGAATTTTTAGTTTTGACTCCGCAGTTTTTTCTTAGGCGCTTGTAGTACTTATTCAAATTTGTATTTTTATATACCTATTTGCTGTTAAATCATTTATTTCGGTCCGGTTAAATTTAGTGATGAGGGGTGTAATTAAAATCATACACGCGGGCGCCGCGCCGCGAAGTGCTTTAAAATCACGTGCAGTGCGAGTGAAAGGATTATACACTAGTGGTAATTAACATTTAATTGTTTCCTTCAACTCACCTTTGGTGGTAAAGGAATTGCACAGAGATAATTTGTTTTTTCTTAATCCGGCTAAGAGTCAGTACATTTCATAGTAACATTACACTGAGGTAAATTTAACCAAATATTTTGAGTTACTTTACAGCGAGTATTAAAAATCATTAGTGACTTTCATATTTTAAAATCTTTGATTGGTCAGCGTTCGTAATTTTTAGCCGAGTTCGATAATTTAATTAATCAGCGGCAATTTGTCATTCCCTACATCTACTTGGGCTTCCAATAGTGTACTTTAGAAATCAGTCTACAATAGGGGAATTCTCTCAGGCAAATCGTAAACCAAACAATTTTCAAAACATTCCTGGCCATTTTCTTGACAAAGGTTTTCACACTCTGTATATGTAGGAGGGTAAAACTGTTGTCTTGGCTGAGAGATTTGTCGGTTAATTAGAAGCAATTGCCTCGAGACTGAAAGGCCATAAACACCCATAGTGTAGTGCCGAACACAGTCGATCTGGGACCTTGCGCTTTTAAATTGATTAGCTAGTTAGACGACGAACGAGCGACAAACAGAGAGTCCTGTATAGGCCAGGCATTGGATAAAAGCGCCGCTCTCAAAATAACATTAACGCTCGAGATCGCGTAGCAGAAGAAGTATCGGCTCACTGCACGTGTCCATTAATTAGGCTGATTAGAGATGGGGTTAATACAACACCTCCCAAAAGGGAGTCCGTGAAAAACTGGTGATCGCTACTGATTTACCTGCAGATTGATCGCTGAAGGTGACAGGTATCACATACTTCGCCCAAAACATCTGATTAATTCATTAATTAACTCCGTTAATTAAGTACACTGCCGCCCCACAGTGGCACTTTGTGCGTTGGTTTATTGAATCGAACAAGTCTTTGAATACCAGCAGAGTTACAGACGCTATACTAAGACTCGAACATTTGAAACTCAATTAATTATTGATAAGTCAGGAGTTGAACTCTCTAATAAAACATCTGTGTAACATTATACCACCAACGGTGTGAATCGGAAGTAAAGAGATCGCGCCGATTACGAAAAATCGTAATTTTTGATTAATTGTATTGATTGTAAACACCAGGGTTTTTTACGCTCAAGTTCTCTGTTTCCACAGAAGCGGAGAGCAGGAGTTTTTTGCCCAATAATTTTTTTTTTACAATAAATAATTACTTAATTTTAAATTGTTGCGTTTCATTATCAACTTGCCTATTTCCTTGTTGAAAAGCTATCATTGTACTGCTCCACCAAACAAAGAACCAGGTTATCACAGCATAACGGCGGATTAAATCCGACGATTGGGTCCTAATTAGATAATCTTAGAGAATTAACTTCAGCACCGAGCGAATTCCGTAAGGTCACTCACCCGGTAATAACATCTGGAGGATTGAACTGTTACGGCTTTCCTCTGTCACCTAACACTTCCATTATTTTTCGTTCTTAACGATATTAACCAGCACAATTCGCTTTCTAAATAGAAACTGATTTAAATCTCGCGTTCGGTTCTGCTTTTCATAAAGGTTCCCTCTTCGAGAACAGCTCTGGAACTATTAAAGAAGTTTCGAATGCAATTCCAGCATCAGCGTACGTCGAAACTTTGCGAATCATCGAGAAGCTCCCAGATTGTGTGACAATTATATTTTGTCGACAGCACATGGTGATGTAAAAATACATTGTTTTAAAAATTTTGGACAGTCGTACGTGTATTATAGCGCATTTTATCATAAGATAAAGTAAAGCAACTTACAAAATTTGACAGAAATAAAGCCAGGTTACTTTGATGTTTTTCAGTCATTAATATTAATATTCACTGATGAAGGCCGTGCTGATAGTTTGATATAAATTGAATTTGATTATTCAATCTTTTAAAAATATTTTGAAACTGAGCAAATGAACGATTCTCAAGCTGCACAGACAGATTCATCTTGAAGAGAACCTAAATGAAATTTTGCTATAAAATAATTAGGAAAGCCAATATTTGAACATCTCTAAATTGACATGGGATTTCCTATGTTGTGTTCATCAATGCAGCACCCTGTATGTATTTTGGAAAGCGCAAAACATGATTTCTCCTATCGCATCGTATTGCCATAGCTTACCAAAATTAACACGATAGAGACAATGGGCCAGATGAATAAAACGAAGAAGAAAAGATAATGATCACGTGTTATATAACATATTATCCGGAATGGGAAAAAAAAAGTTTTCAATTTACTGTAATCTCATTCAGAGTAATCTCATTTTGCTTTAACCTAGATCGGCCAAATTCCTATACAGTCAAAGCGAACTGAACTAAAACTAGAGGGCGAGAGGCTTCATCATGACCAGTTCCATGAAGTTATATATAACCATTCCAATTAGATCCTCTACTCAGTGCCTTCTCAATGGTGTAAGTAACGATTGTATTTGTTATTGTCGTGTAATGATTACAGTTCTTGCTTAAAACGTGCAGTAAACCATATTAATTGTTTAAAATATAAATGATACTTATGTTGTTGCAGCTTTTTAAACCAATATATTCTTTTATATTTATTTTTTGTTTTATTAGTTTACTTCCAATAACAGTAAAATTATTTATTTCGTTAGCAAATGGGGAAGAATTTCAAACTTCCCGCCCTTATTCCAAAACGCCATGCGTGACGGGGGGAAGAACTAATTGAGACAAAGAGAGAATGAGAGACAATCTCACCGGAATATATTATACAGTTTCCAGTATATTTTGGTTTGTATTACGTCGTTACACCTCAGCGTCATCTGATGACGGGGGGAAGAACTAACCGAGGCAAAAAGTCGAGCGGCTAGAGACAGAAGTGCTTCCTCCAATGAGAGCACAAGGATCACACTTTCAAAATTCGTAAAATAGCGCCATTTTAAAAAACTATTCTTTTCGGTATTCATGGCATGAGAATATTTTATTTCTTGAAAATGAAAAGCGTATACCTAAAAAGTATACTACAAATTTTATGTTCTATATTAGTACTTTTCGAAGCTATTGTCGAATTTAAAACTCAAATATCGTCCATTTTTTCAAATGTCTGTGTAGATAGAAATACTTACTGATCAGAATTACATGCACTGCTTATTATTTAAGGCATTTTAAGTCAATTATATTTATTTCTTTTACTTTTCGTTTTTGAAAAGAAAATATGCGAGTAATTTGATGGAAAAAATGTTTATTTGTAATATTAATACAGTGTTTATTTTTTTAGAATTCAATAACAATACATTTCATTTTTGAGGACAATTATAATAACAAAATTCACGAAATTCTTCTTAATGTCTAATTTATGCAAATAAAAATTACTGTAATAATTTTTTTCTATTATTTCTTTTTCTTCTAACGTTGGCTTGGTGAGGGTTTCTGTTAATATTACAAAATCTGTCCTGTTTAATTATCCTTTTGTTTGAAAGATCTCTAGCTTGGTCGACATTAACAATAAAATCGGAGCTAGATGCTTCACATTTCAACAAGTCCTTCACAAACGTCAAATTAGTATTAATTTTTTCAAGAATATCGATATTACTTATATTTTGAACTGTTGTGGATATATCATTAATTAATTTATTTGTTTTTCTTTAAGGTTTCATTACTTAACTGTGTTTTTTTAAATGTTTTTAAATGCATATTTACTTCATATGTTTCTGCTGGTGTGGAATTATTTTGCATGGCATAACTCTCTTGTATGCAAATTTTGTGAATATGTTTACATAGATTCGCTTTAATAACAAAATCTGTGCAAGTGCAAGAAAATAAGTCAAAACATGCACCACATAGTGAGCATTTGCAATTGCAGGTATGATCTAAAGTAGAGTCTTTAGAAACTACATACGATTTTTTTTCTGATGTTACCTTCCACTGTTATAATGAATGTCAGCAATAATAATCATTTTTTCATCATTTAAGGTTGCTAAATGCCTTTTATTCGATGCTGCTAATTTTCCAGTTGACTTTCCTTTAGTTAATTTTATAACATCCTCAAATTGCTTGTCTTTTATAAATTGAAGTAATATATGAATAGTTTTCTCTATTCCCGATTGCACCAACTTTTTAAACAGAACTTAAATTTAAGTTATGTTTAGAATGTGACATTTACGTATGGTCAGTATAATCTCAAATACATTCTGATTGACATTTAAACTTCAACTTAAGTATCAATTAGAATGTGACTAACATTTGTTAAATCTATAAATAATGTCATAGTCTAAACAACACTTAAATTTAAGATCTGCTTAAAAAGTTGGTGCAACCGGGCACTCTAGTCGCTTACATACGGTACCTTTTAAATAAATGTACTTTAATACTTTGTGTAGTGATTCTAAATGCATATAGGTGTTTATTCCAGATCCTATTCTATAACATGTTGCCCACAGTTTGGAACGTTTCAAATAGTTCTGTTCAAAGTATATTTTAAATTCAGATAAACGTAAATCAGAATCTAATAATTGCATAAATGATGTCATCATTTCATTAAATTTTCCTTCACTTGGTTCTTGACGGATAAGGCACAGCATCTTATATATCTAAAAATATAAAAACACAATAAAAAATTGTAGATATTACATGAGCATTTAATACCTCCACTTGCTTTTCTTTATTTTTAATTAATTTGATCTTATTGTGCCATGCCCTATCAATATGCCAAATACATAGAAATTGCTTTGTACCAATACAGGGCATTACAGAGCTCCAAGCTGAAAAGTAGGTACTGACCTGACTGATTTAAAATCATATGGATTGGTTCCATCTGTAACGTCCATACATAAAATTCCATTATTTGCAATTTTTTTAAATAAATAATCTTTTTTTTATAGAGAATCTTTGGAGAATCTTCAAAGACAACGTCAACGGTAATCCAAGTATCAGTTGTGTTGGTTTCCCCTGTCATTATCGCCTATTTCTTAGGTCATTGACAAAAGCGCCTACTAACTAAACTCCTTATCCTCTCTTGCAGCTGCTTCTTGAATCTGCCGTTAGGCATCGCGTCAGAAACTTCGCACTATCTGGTGTTGGTGCTTATTTATGTTAGTTTTAGTCGGGGTTGTCTTTTCCAGGTAGGTTGAGATCATGGGCTACCTCTCAGCCTCTCTCTTGCTTTCTCGTCCTTTGTTTTGGTCATCATGATCGTTCGGAGCATTTTGGTGATGTCTTCCCAATGCTGCTCGTTGGTTAGAATGATGTCGGCAACGTTCTCTTTGGATATTATTTTGCAGCATTTTCTGTTTGGCTCCGATCTGGCATTTTCCCATCTCCCGCAGTCAAAGATCATGTGCTCTGGGGTGTCATCTTGGTGGCAGTACCAGCAGATATCGCTATCCAATTTACCTATATTCTTCAGGTAGCTAGCGAAAACGCCATGTCCTGTAATCGCCTGCGTGACGTAGTGGTCCACGTCGCCGAAATTTCTACAGCTCCACTTTTTTACATCCTTGATGAACGTTTTTGCCCATCCTTGGTAAGAGTTCCAAGACTGCTGCCATTTCAAATAATCAGCTTGAGCAAATGCCATTATACCCAGCCAGCATAAAGTCTTGTTGTTTAATGCCAGACAAATCGGTAGTGCAATGTTGTTCTTTATATAATATAACACAATTTTCTTAGAAACTTGAATTATTTTTTTTATTTACCCACGTTTTAACACTAACTGCATCGTTTGAATCTCTGACAGCTTTATGATCAATATTGAACGAGTGTGCAATGTTGTTAATATCTTTCATTGTAATTAAATGAATTCTTTCAAATCCATCTTCCACATTCTCTCTAATTTTGTGTAATATTTCCTTAGATGGAATTCCTAAAAAATAGAAACAAATGGAAGAAAAATACATTTTCTTTATGCCAACTGGATTTTTATCTGAACGCAGATTTTAAAGAATAGAGTACAGTAATCTTACCTTGCATTAATTGTGCTGCAATTGAATGTTTATTATTCATATCTGAGGGAATATGAGCGAGGTCTTGTTCATGTCCATAATGAGTTTTAAAAAATTTGACATTAATTTTCTCAGTTTCTTTAACTCCTAAGACGCTGACAACAATACTTGATGTACAGTAAGTGTTAATTTTATTTGTACCTTGAGATTTTAAACTTCTTTTTCTTGGTTTCCCTTCAGCAAGAGAACTTTTACCACTTCTGTTGCAATAATATACAATCAATTGTTTCTGATCATTACCAGATGTGCCACTTTGTTTAAACCAATGAAATGGATTCTCAGCTTGTTTATTTTCTTTCCATGTCTCGAAATCTATAAATAATGATGATTTTAATAGTCACTTTGAATGACAGATTCTAAATAGGCGTTTACGAAAATTCACCCGATTCATAATCGGATTAGAAATGTGAGAGAGAACATTTAGAGACGAGTACATATAAGAGTGAGAAAAATATCCACCGGGTTAGTTTTCGTAAATTGATTAACCAGGGTTTTAAAAAATCATGATTTTTATATAAAAATAAAAAAATCGGATTTTTATGATATATATCAGGATATACAGGGTGAGTTTTTTTCGATGTTTAGCATTGGGATCTCGAAAACTAGCAGAGCTAGAGAGACGGTTAAATGGGGAAAGATTTGTAGTTTTAGGAGCCCAGTTTAATGCAGCTTTTGTTTTTTTCTTAAAGTTCATGGCTGGCTAGATATTTTGAAAAAACTGATTTTTTATAAATTCGTTAATGCATTTAGCTCGGTTATTCTTGATTTTAGAGAAAAGTTGCAAGACAAAAGTTGTACAGAATTATGTTCTTAATTAAACAGTCGAACTAAATTTTCCATATAAGCTCTTATTTTTCAGTTGTGACATAAACATCAGTTTTTCTTAATGGAAACCATAGTAGGCCATGAATGAAAAAGAAAGGCTTTTTTTACCTTTTCAACGATATAACATTCGATATGGTTATTTAAAAAAACGACGGAGATACGGCAGTTTTTCTTTTTCAAAATTGTTAATATGGTTGGCCATGGAAACAAAAGTTTATTGACAAATGCATGATAAATGGTGAGCAAATAAAAATCAATTAAATAAAAGGTCAATACATTTGACAGTCCATGAATGTATTACATTAATTAATTCAGTGATGCCCAGTTGCACCAACTTTTTAAGCATAGCTTAAATTTAAGTTGTGTTTAGATTATGACATTATTTATAGATTCAACAAAATGTTAGTCAAATTCTAATTGACGTTTAAAGTTGACGTTTAAATGTCAATCAGAATGTATTTGACATTATACTGACCATACGGAAATGTCACATTCTAAACATAACTTAAATTTAAGCTCTGCTTAAAAAGTTGGTGCAACCGGGCATTAATCACAAACATTGCACAGCCCACTCTAACCTGATTTTTATTTGCTCACTTATATTACTTTGACGTTTTGTTCGCCGTTTCTTTTTTACATACAGAATCATTTCAGAATCAAAACTCTAATACCAACAATGGTTCAATATTTCAATAGCCTCCTAGGAGAACCTTCAACCTCAAAACATCAGTATCACTATAATTTCATGTTTTCTTCAATTTTAGAAATTTTTAACATTGAGTTAAGGTCAACTCTTTTTTGTAAACACTCACTTTATGACCGCTTTTTGTTGAGATAGGGTTCATTTTCATCACCAACTCAAAATACTGTTAAATATCAAACAGCTACGTGAAACATTGAAATTCAAAACCAATAATTCATACGTATAAATTATTTTATAGTTTACAAACACGAAGCAGCGAAACCTTGGAAGATCATTGGAAGATCATTCTTGTGGTTCTGAAAAGAACCTTTCAAAATTCACCAGATGAACAACTGCAAGTATACCAGAATCGGAGAGTAGGACTTGACCTTCATATTGCTAATCCGAAGCCTTTTTAACAAATCTAAACTATCGAGAACAAAAATAAACTAAAAATATTGCTAAAGATATTCGAAAAGACCACCATTATTTGCAATACATAAATTACACCTCTTTAAAATCTAATTTACTGCTTTCCTAGTAGAACGTCATTAGGGGCTATTCTGTAACTTATTAACATGCTGTTAAAATTTAAGGGTACGTTAAAATTCAAAATAGAGTCTTGTGATTCGCTGTTACTACGATAACTGTACTTTTTATTTAATCACAGATATACATTTTCTTTGCACCGCCTACTCTAATCTGATTTTTATTTGCTCATCGTTTATAATTTGCATTTGTCAATAAACTTTTGTTTCCATGGCCAACCATATTAACAATTTTGAAAGAGAAAAACTGCCGTATCTCCGTCGTTTCTTTAAATAACCATGTCGAACGTTACATCGTTGAAAAGGTAAAAAAGGCCTTTCTTTTTCATCCATGGCCTACTATGGTTTCCATTTAAAAAAACTGATGTTTATGTCACAACTGAAAAATAAGAGCTTATATGAAAAATTTAGTTCGACTGTTTAATTAAGAATATAATTCTGTACAACTTTTGTCTTGCAACTTTTCTCTAAAATCAAGAATAACCGAGCTATATGCATTTAACGAATTTATAAAAAATCAGTTTTTTCAAAATATCTAGCCAGCCATGAATTTTAAGAAAAAAACAAAAGCTGCATTAAACTGGGCTCCTAAAACTACAAATCTTTCCCCATTTAACCGTCTCTCTAGCTCTGCTAGTTTCCGATATCCCAATGCGAGATCCCATCGAAAAAAACTCACCCGGTATATATCATGATATATGTATATCAAGATATAAATCAATAATTCGATTTTTCAATTTGTAATTGTTTACAAATAAAGTTGTCCGTTCGTCTTATTACATATTTTTATCATGATAAAACAGTATCAGGCTCAAACAAAATTAATAAACAAGCGAAACTCAACTTAAATTCAGAAGCATTGTCTTGGTCGTCGCCAAAATCTTTGCCATCTTCCCACATCCAGTTTAAATTTCGCTTTTTTGGAGCTTCTGAATTCATATATTTGAACATTAAAGATAATTTATTTTGCTTTTTTATAATATTTCATAATAGCTGTACTTGTACTTATCTGTCAATTTTAAAATGTGAATAATAAATATCCTGATATATATCAAACATAAAAATCCTGATATATATAATGATATATATCAAACATAAAAATCCTGATATATATAATGATATATATCAATGATATATATCAATGATATATATCAATGATATATATCATTGATATATGTATATCTTCAAACCCTGTGATTAACATACCTTTCATATTCTGAAACTCTAAATTTTCCACTTCCTGTTTATAATAATGATTCTCACTTAGATGACTTCTAAGGTCATTTAAAGTAAATGTTTCGAATGAACATAAAGGTTCGAGGCACTTAATACAAGTTTCCCTTATCACCTCAATCCCAGGAAATTGTTTTAAATGTTTGTGAAAGTTACTTTTTTTGACACAAACATTTACCACAAATGTCACATAAAAACTTAACTTCGTTATCCATAATAAATAAATTGACGCGAATTATGTCGATGTCGTTCGCATTTTTCCAATTGGTTTGTCAGTACTGAACGCTGATTGGAAGAAGCACTTCTGTTTCTAGTCGCTCGTGGCAAAAAGATATAATGTAACAAGAGAGATAGATTCTCACGAAACTTTATCAAGCAGCTGTTTTCTATTTAGATTGTTTTGGTCTGTGGGCATGTTTTTAAAAGATAAAGCTCGTTTTAGACGGTCACATTTCTTGTAACAAATTTGTTACGAAGTAACTGAGAAGTGTCGATTCAACCAATCAACGTTCACTGTGGTAGCTTATCTCTTTCACTTTGTAATAAATTGTTACAAGAAATGTGACCGTCTAAAACGGGCATAACACTAATAAACTATATATTTTTGAAAAGCGAAAAAGCTTCACTTTTTATTTCAAAGCGTCCGTACATCAACGTTATTTATTCGAGAGAACATTTTACATGAACTAATTCATAATACATTATGGCAGACAATTAATTAATTAATCTAACTGACTTGATTTTTTAAAACCACAAATCGTTGCAAATCAGCGTTTACTCTAACATTTAAACATAAACAATTGATCGATCAGCTGCGAAATTGTTAACAAATTAGGCTCCTCTGCTTTCGAGACGTGGACCTTCAAAGACAGTGGGGTCAGAACTCTTTACTGTGATAGTACTGAATTCGATGTTACTTCCATTTTATGAGTTACAGAAGTCGAAAAATTTTTGATCAACGAAAAGATATAACGGTGAAAGTTACTTACAAACCAAAATCATGAAAATCTATCAAGGTGAATTTCATTAATTACATCAAGCAATAAAATCGTTAATTTATTAAGTTAATTAATTAAGAGTATAGTAAATTGGTCTTCATATAAAAGATTTTAATGAAACATTGTTACTAAATCTAGAAGATTACATTCACAGGTTCTGCTTAAGTACCAATATCTTAAACGCATGCAAATAAGTTCTTAAAAGGATTTGTTCTATCTAGCTAAAACCAATAATTCGAATGTTTTAAAGTTGACTTGATTTCCAGCTTTATTGCAGATCCACAAACCACTGTGTGGATATGTTATATCGTATACTCTACCGACTTTAACCTCGCCTTCTATGTAAGCTCGGCCAATATAGAGAACCCTTGAGGGTTGTGCTCCCCCGATTGCCCAGTGATAGTCTGTGAGCAGTGGGCTGTCATTTATAGTAGTTTCTTTCCATTCGAATTTGTTTCGAGGATCGCTACAAAGGATCTGTAAAAATAAATCCCTGAACTATTTTCTGAAGAGGTCATCGAGTATTTTTATTCTTACTTTTACGTATGTGCCGTCAACGAATCTTGCCCCATCACATATTTCGGCCGCATTTTTTCCCGGATAAATATTGCCGGGGTATATTCCGCTCGATTTTGCATTTGCCATTTGTCCGACGTATGTAACGTTGCCATCTTCTGTGTAACCTCCTTGTACTGCGTCTTTTGGTATTACACCGAAATAATCTCTCCAATAATAATCTATGTAAAAAACATGTTCATGTTTCAATTTATATGCTATAAATTCAGATGTTCCAGAACTTACCTGCTTGGTTTCCTACTTTCGTGGGATAAACGCAACCTGAAAAAGAGTTTCCTTTTTTGATCAGTGCAATATATAAAATTAAAAGAAACAATTTAAGAGGGAATTTTATATTTAACAATCACTATTCCTCTTGTAGATACACCCACGAATCCAAAGTATCTTTCAATATGAACTTTTTTTAAATCTCGTGCAAAAGTAATGTAATTACCGTAACATAAAATAATTCACTATTCACAATAACAAGTCGGCATTTTAGCTTTCTGAACAAAATTTAAAATTCTAGTGAAAATTCAATTCATAATTTCATCTCCTAAACGCATCCTGTTGTATCCAACACTTAACAACTACATTACTCGACTACTCGTTAATGAAAATATTTTTGCACATAATTATTGCTTATGAAAATTACTCGAAACTTTGTTTTTGGACAAACTTTTCAAAATGGGGAATATACTCGTATGAGTAGTAATTTCTCCGAATAATTTTGAGGAATTTAATTTTTTGGAATCATAGACGCAAAGTTATTTTTTTTATTGTCTCAGATAGAAAGGACACTTATATATCGTTTTTTTATGTCAACAGTATGTATATACGTACTTACCATCTGTCAGTTTCGCACCTTCAACACAAAGAAGTACAGTACATACAAATACGATGGCTAACATGTTGGAAATAAATCAATCGATTGTTTCCTCCCGTATATATGGATGTATGTATACTTTTTTTTAATATGTATGTAAATGTACACGTTTTCGTTTGTAGAATCCTGAATTAGCTTTTGTTATTTGGACTCAGACAATAATGGAATGCGAATACATAAATATTTAAACGTACCGTGCAAATGCATAATTTAATATGGAACTATTGACTTGAAACAAGTTTTACGACATTTCTTTTTTCTTGTGTTCTTTTGGAATTCCTTTTCTCTTACTTCTTCAATAATAATTAATTAATAATTTAACCGTAATGAATTTTTGCTTTAAACTTTACGTAAAAAAAACTTTAGCTCTACACACGAATCAAATACTTTGATATAAATAAATACTACTATTAAATTTAAAAAAAAGTTTTAATAGGAATGCTTATATCAGAGTAAACAAATTTATTTTTCTGTTCTTTATTCTGTTTTATTAAAGTGTATTTAGTTAAAAATCGTTTAAGTATTTTCGGTGCAGTCGATTTTTCTTTTTTCTTTGAAACGGTGCGCGCCTAATTAATTATGCTATATTTCAAGAATAATTTCTCATCGTTTTTCAAAGACTCCAAAATTTTCCTTTTCGCCCTCTTTAATATAATTATTCATGTTAATAAATATTCAAATAACTGTTGTACTTAGCAGCAGAAATCATAAAAGTGGTCCATTGTGCCCTTTAAAAATAACCTTGTGTATCGAAAGGTGTATTTTTGTCTTGTTGCATGCAGTTTGTTTCTTTTAATTTGATAAGTGACGACAGTCAAGTTAGTGTATAAATTGCGATTTGAAAACATTATTACATTTCGGAGCAGGACGATACGCCGCCGCCGATTCACCGCCGGACGATTCGACGCCGCCGATTCGCCGCCGGGACGATTCGTCGCCGGTACGATTCGCCGCCGGTACGATTCGTCGCCGGGACAATTCGCCACCGTGACGATTCGTCGCCGGGACGATTGACCGTCAGACGCGATAATATTTATGTATTTTCAATAGGTTAAACTAAGACGATATGTTGAATTGTGTTCATATAATTCAGTATTTGGGTATAGTGCATTAAAATAGTTCTATTTAGTTGGCATTTAATTTTTGAAAATTCTCCACTTACATTTTTCCTTTACCTTTGTCTTTTACCTCGTTACAAATTTTGACAAAGAAAATGAGATATAATCTTATAAAGAAATTTCCTCTTAGCAATAAAATCTGTGAAAATTTACTCAACAAATGAACTGGACCCTTAAAAAACTTGTATTAAATGAGACGAAAGCGAAATAATTGCAGCATTACGGAACTACATAACAATTTATTTAAATTAGCAAATTTTAAATAAATGTTCCACATAATACTTAATTACTTAATTAATCTGCATCCGTGTTTTCACAAAATCAAGAACGTAAACAGAAAGAAATGAAAATGAGATCAAATAACGTATAAGATCTCTGAGAATTTACCAGGTTTTGCCAGTTTATGCCCGCTTTCTTCATCGCCTTATCTTGAGGTTAAATTTATCTGTCAGTTAGAATGTGACACATAGTATGTGTATGGCCATCCGTAGTTACATTCTAACTGTTAGATAAATTAATCTTAGGTTAAACATGGTGAAGAAATCGGCCATTAGTCTAGGCATAATTAAGGGTGTGTCAATAAAAAATCCGGACAAATTTAATTCGATGAATACAAATCTATCGTCGTAGGTTTTAGAAATTTTGTCTTACATGTCATTTGCTGACCGTTAGTATCTATCAAATAAGACAGTACATTTTGTGAATTATACTTGCTGGAGGAAATGAAATTTTTAAAAGAAAATGAAAGCAAAAAGTTGGCTGGCGATTTTTTCATGAAGCACCGATCGCTTAAAAAAAATCTTCACTGTTAAACGGTTTGAAAATATCGGACTTTCGAACCATTTATGATATATTAAAAAGACTGAGTGATGGTAAAACATTAGATGGACAGCCAGGTAGTGGTAGAAAGACCAGAAAAATGTCGGAACACAAGAAAATGCAACTGGAAATGGAGGCTAACGGGAAGGTAGGAAAATCATATAGAAAATTTGGAAGAAAATTTAATATTTCATATGAATAAATCAGGAAAGTATTAAAAGAAAATGATATCTTGATAAGAAAGTGAAAGCCGGCGCCTAAATATAATGGGAACCAATTAACAAATCAAACCGAACATGGATGGCTCTCACTACGCGAAAAGCACCTTTGAGGTATTCGAGCAATATCAAATTTGGTACATTCCTCGATTGGCAAATATACCAAATGTTCCTCAACAAAGGCCTACAAAAAGGTTTTGGTTTCAATTAAAAAAAGTGTATGAGAATGGGTGGGAAGCGAAAGACGTGTCAGATTTAAAAGACAAAATTAAAAGAAAACTTCCCAGTTTAGTTTGGATCATTTCGAAAGATTAATGGCTAGAGTGAAAACCAAAGTAAGACAAGCAGCCAATTTTCGTCCCGATTATGTTATTTCACATTAGATTAAGTAAGTTATTAATTGATTTTGTTTATATAACATAATATTAAGTAAATATATTTAATTAAACTTTGTACGGATTTTTTGTTGACACACCCTTAATATGAAATTTTATACAAGCTGTTGAAAAATATGTTCGTAAAACTGTAAAATCAAATCTATATCTACATCTGGCGGCGAATCGTCCTGACGGCAAATCGGCGGCAGCGAATCGTCCGGCGTCGAATCGGCGGCGACGAATAGTCACGTACCGTTACATTTATATCTACCTGCACCATGGCTGCTAGTATGAGAGCAATCATTTGGCTTTTCTTAATAACAACTTTCGTGAACGCTCAAGAAGAAGGAAGAATTGACCAAACTACTTCCTGTTGTTGGTCTTACCACGGTAAGATTTTCATAACCAAGCGATTTCAGCTTTAAATAACGAAGCAGGACGATATGCCGCCGCCGATTCGCCGCCGGACGATTCGCCGCCGGTACGATTCGCCGCCGGTACTATTCGTCGCTGGGACAATTCACCGCCGGGACGATTCGTCGCCGGGATGATTCGCCGCCGGGACTATTGACTATTGACCGCCAGGCTAAACTAAGACGATATTGTTACGGTAATCTTTGAAGTAACATGGAATTAGGGACGTAGCTTAATATAACAAAACATTTATTATTAACTAATTAATTAACAATGATTACAATTTACTTACATCGTGTATTGCACTAAAAGACAACTAGTCTACATGACACTCTGAAGAGATTTGTTCTTCTACTCCCTTTAGCGTTTGCGCTAGCGGCTTTTTATAGGGGTTTCGTGACGTCAATTGTTGCCTTGAAAGTTGTACATACTTGTGTAATTCCTGTAGATGAATCATAGTGTTTGCACACGACCCTCTGTGCAGCTGGTCCGTTTCCTGCACTTCGGGTGAGTCATACGTTACATAATTTCGACGAATGCAACTTTTGTTTACGTTATCGGTTTTATGTTTATATGACGCATGACTGCATCTTCGCTGCATCCTGCGGTGCTCTTATCCTAGTTACAATATGTTGAATTGTGTTCATATATTTCAGTATTTGCGTATAGTGCATTAAAATAGTTCAATTTAATTTGCATTTAATTTTTGAAAATTCTCCACTTACATTTTCCTTTACCTTTGTCGTTTTACCTCGTTACAAATTTTGACAAAGAAAATGAGACATACATAATTTTAAAAAGAAATTTCCTCTTAACAATAAAATCTGTGAATCGCAGATCGGCGGCGGCGAATAGTCACCTACCGAAAAAACCGGCCAGCAACAAATACAGGGTGATCTATGACGTCGGAGAAAAACTTCACCGGTTGATTCTTATGAGTAATTCAAACAAAAAACTTCTAGTGAACATGTGTCCGATAATGCTTTTTAACAGAAGTGTAACCCTTCAAAATTTATAACATATAACGTCCATCAATCAAAGCAATAGCAGTAGGCTTATTTCGTATTTCATTTGTTACAAAAATTAGTATCTTAACATCGTTTTGAAGTTGTAAACATTCAGCATGTAATAAACTTTGAAGGGTTACACTTCCGTTAAAAAGCATTATCGGACACAAGTTTATTAGAAGTTTTTTGTTTGAATTACTCATAGGAATCAAAGAGTGAAGTTTTTCCCCGACGTCATAGATCACCCAGTATATTATTACATTGGGCACTCGCAGGGAACTACATCGTTTTTCGTGATGGCATATGAAAGACCCGAATACAACGACAAAGTAAAAGTGATGGTCGCGCTGGCGCCTGTTGCGTATATGTCTCGCATGAAGAGTCCTTTCTTTAAACTTCTGTCGAACTTCCATACTTCCATTGCGGTAGGTAACGTTTTACAAAATTTCTAGCAAATAGTAACTTACACTCAAAAGCTAACACGTTTAGAACTGGCATAAGTAATATTGAAGCAGTTGGTTAAACATTTCAACCATTTATAATAGATTTTAGAGAAATTTTGAATGCAAAATATAAAAAATATTATTATATTGTGTAACAAGTGCAATAAGTTACCTTTTTTTACAAGAGTGTGAGTTTGCGACACGAGTCATTGGCGAGCGTAACCACACACAACTGTAAAAAAAGGCTTCATGCATAAATGTTGCACATCATACTTTTTCTACAACTTTAAATTAAAACAAAAATGAATCAAATTAATGCTTTTGGTGGTTTTCACAAAATCAAACAATTAGATGTTCAAAAAAAAAACAAGCACAGCAATCTATTAAAATTTTGACCCCTGGCAAAAAGTCTATAGGTCTTCTAAAATGCGTGAAATAAACTCCATAAGAAATGCATTGCACTTCACGCATCGCTATTAAAAGTAAGATTTCACATGTGGAAGTAGAAAAAATATTTTTTGTGTGCAATGTAGGTGTTCAAGTGTTCATATTATGCCAAACACCGAAGTTTTCGGACAAAGTACGATCATGGTGAGAATACATTCTTTTTAAATAATTCGAAACTTGAACAGACTGATGCAGCATTGCAAAAATATTGGATAATCAACAAAAAAAAAGGAAACAAACAAACATGTGTTAAAGGTTTATCTCTGCACTGAATAAATATTTATAAAAGTAAAGCAGATTAATAGTCACTTCTAACTGATTATTATTTGCATTTAGATATATTTTTATCTCTTTTAAAGATTACATTATTACGATTGAATAATGTTGGTTATATAAAAAAACTTCGTACGTAAAGTTTTTTTTTTCATAATACTTATTAAAGCTTATTTACTTTTTTTGAGAAGCAGATACAAAGCTTGCCATAAATTTAGAATTTTTAAATCGATGATCTCTCATGCTGCTTTGAAGTGTTAGATATTCATTTTTAAGCAAAAATATAATGCGTTTAGAATTAAAGAATTATAAACGTTTGCCTGCAATGCGAGTTTTATCTACGTTCACCCAGACGGTTGTTGGGACGACGATGCTGGGATCCTCTTGAGTTTACATAAACAAACAGTTTTCGGGCAGGTGCTGCATCACCTGACCGTTGGCCAGTAGGTCGACTGGGGTAACCACGGTGGCGTAGGGATTGTGACGTCACTTGCATGAGTAGTGGTTACTCCGTAAGGGAAATCGTACTAACAAGGTGGAAAGCGCTACCGAGAGTGAACGACGTACTGTTCACGGTCCCATGGTGACCCCTTAGGGACCCGATGCAGCGGATTGGGAGCCCTGAGGTTATTAAATTGTCACCACCCCTACGTGCCAGGTGGAGGGGACGTAACCTGGTGAGATGCCACGTTGACGTTGATTTGTGCCACCTGGCGGAAGAGTGGATTGGTGGTAGAGAATCCACGGGTCGGAGATGACAAAGACGTAGGGTAGAGTATGTTTGCATGTCATTGAGGCTATCTGTGTTGCATGTGGCGTGTGTTTCTGGAAATAACGTTTCAGAGCAATAGTTTATGAAAGAGCACCAGATATGATAATAAAGGCCCAAGGTTTGACATCATCAGGAGCGATGATAGAGGCACTAGATTGAGTTGTGAATTGACCAAGAGGTTGTGCAGACCGTTGTTGCCAGGAGACTGGGGTCCCCGGTGAGTAAATAACTGTTGTCTCTTACAAATGATTGTAAACACATGTTATTGTTGCATGAACGCACCATGTCAATGGGAGGTGATGGTAGCGAACGGTGCCCGGTAGCCAAAGGAAATGGTGAGCGTTTTGATTACTTAAATTTATGTATACGCGTTACCACATTTTAATAGTACTGAAAAAAAAATTATGTTGGTAATTTCGGCCGGCCTTACAGAAGTTATTATCATTTTTTCTAAATTTTCATTCTTTTTTCTTTGAAGATGTCTTCGCGATTTTTTTAATACAAATATTGTTGTCTTTTTTATTTTTCATTCAGATTCTACTTAGTGTGTAGAAATCTCCTGGTGGAGTGATTATTACGTCTGACTTCAAGGCGGTAGTGTTGTGATTCACCTGAATCGAATGGGCAAAAGCAACTCACTCATTTTCCACTTTTAAAAGGTGGACCAAATTGAAGACTCTATGGGTGCGTTTCGTTTGCGCGCTCACATGCTTTAATCGCTCACGCTTACAAGCGCTATTTTCTATGGTTCCATTTGGCGTTCAGCCGCTTAAGTTGTTACAAGCAAAGGTGTTTCTTTTGACTATCGTTTGCATAATGAATTCATAACCTTAATAACATAACTTCAGTGGTGAAATTAATCCATTCACAGCTTCCGCAGCTGTTTCCAAGGTGTAACGTTTGTTTATAACATGTTTTTATAACCTGACTATGATCAGCTGATCTTCGAATACGTTCCGTTTGGAAAATAAGAGCTTACGCTTTTGCTGCCCTACCTCGACGCAATAAGCGATCGTGAGCGAAGACTATGACGTCATAATGACGTTGCTACTTCGTCATCTAGCGCTTTATGAGCGTTTGCAAGACCAAAGGGAATGGTTTAAGCTCTGCTTATGAGCGCTCAAAGCATGTGAGCGCGCAAATGAAACACACCCTATGGAAAAAAGAAATGCCAATTAATTTTCTTTTCCGTTAAGTTTCTCGATATAACGTTCTGACACTCTTATGGGGAGAATTGCTAGTAAAGATATCTTAGTTTTAACCTACAAAGTTTGTATATGCCAATATGCAACCATCTGGGTAGGTACATGTTGGACTCATTTCCTCTTCTAGTCATCAATTTCATCATTGCGTTTAGAAAGACATCGGAGCTGATATTATTGACCACATCAATTTGAATTCCTTTGTAGTAAAACATATGAATATCGGACACATATACTTTATAGGTTTTACAGCTTCGTCGTTGGCTCTCTTGGACTTGAAATGGTCCACAATAATCAATGCCATTATTGGTAAAGGTTCGGCCTTTTCAAAACGATTGTTGGATAAGTCACAAATGATGTACGTTTCTGGTTTAAAGCAAGTACCTAATGTATTTTTTAAGGTTTTTTTTTTAACTGATTTACATAGGGATATTGGTCAGAAATGGTGTTCCTTGGACACCGACATGAAGTTGACGCTTATGGTAATAATCTATTATCATTGAATTAAATGGATGGTAAATGAATTAGATACTTTTGAGAGAATGATTGTCCAGAATTTTTAAGGCATCCAGCAATTCTAATATTGGTCGAGGAATGGATTTAACGATAGAAGATTGTTCTATGAAGTGACCGAACCTGACCTCTACAGTTGTCCAAAACCACCTGAAGTTTGACGTTGTTAATAAATCGTAAGCAATAAGAAGTGACTCTAAGAACCTTAATTACAAGAATATCAGGAAAATAATTCGCAGGGCGTGTTGCTAAAAGTGATACATGACGTCATCTTTTCTTCTGGTATGTTCTCGCTGGTATTAAACCAGGGTCGTACCACCAATGTTAGGAGTTCCGAAGACCTGTAGGGCTCATCCCCCCCAGGGTATTATATCTGCCGGGTTGTCTCCAGAACTTACGTAATTCCATGAGTCAACTCAGCTCTCTTATTTCGCTTACCTGGTTAGCAACGAAAGTCTTTCATTTCCGGTTTGTGACTTTAATCCATGCAAGCACAATTGTCCAATCGTCCAATATTGTACTCCATTGAATTCAACGTTGCTTGCTTCAGCTAGGTACCTACCTTATCAATACTAATGCACCGCACAATTCCAATTTATTTTATAGGATCGACCTTTAACTTGACACAAAATAAATGAGAAGAAGTCTTCTTACCGTAAGTCAATATTTTAATATAAATGCAACATCCATACGCATGTAAGGCTGCTATCACAAAGCCGTGCGATTCTATGAGTGCAGTATTAGTTGTAGGTATTTGGAGAGCCGAAAGTGTCTTAATTTGACTTAAAAACTCTTTGAATTATGTTTAACCATCAGTTGGTACCGATTCATCCCAATCCAGTTTCATTAGATAGAGTTTTTCAACCATAATTTTGGCAGTTATAAATATAGGACCGATGAGGCCTAAAGGATCCTACAAACTAGCAATGAACGATAAATTGGATCTTTTCGTTCGTTGGCAACTACATCTTTCGGTGAAAAATCAAATTGTAGCAAGTCAGATCAGGGGTTCCAAAGTAGGTCTAATGTTTTAGTAAGCTCTTTGTCTAAGGAATAAATTTGTTCTTCTGGAGTGGGGGTGTCGAAAGCAGCAAGTACTTCAATGAAGTTTGATGTCCACTTTCTCAGATCGAATCCCCCTTTTTGGAGCAAATTCCAACATGATTATCCTTGCTTCTTCAACAGTAATAGCTCCGGATATTAGATCGTCCACGTAAAAGTCTCTTCTAGTTCTTTCTTTCTTCTTCTTCTTCAGCTAGCTTTTGAAGACTAAATAGGATGCAGATGCGGTGCCGTCGGATACTTTGGCTAACTCATATGTTTGGAGGGGTTCATCAGCATTTTGTTTCCAAATAATGTTTTGAAATTTTCGTTCGGATTCATCGACTGGGACCTGCTTGTACCTACATCAACAGATCAACAGATCTTATTGGCTGATAGGACCTAACATCAAGTAATCAATTAGGGAAATGCCCACATATGTTCTTGCCAAGTCAACAAGACAACGCGCAGCTTGATCGTACTGCTGGATGGTTTCTCAACTCCATGATGTGATAGGCTGACATGCTGAGTTTAGAATTGCTTTGGCTGCAGAGCACCATATGACCTAATTCCAGAAAATTCCTTTAGAAAATTCTAATGTCTGAAAATCTGAGTTAGGATGCTTCTGCAACTTTCGTTTAAGATTGTAGGAACGCCTTATCTTAAGGCTAAACAATATGGTTCTCCTAGGTGAGTTGATCATCCCTAAAAGGAAGCTTGACGACAAAGCAACCTTCTCCTTCCTTTTTATTTTATTAAATGAACTGATTTTTTCACAGATATGTCAAACTAAACTTGCCAATTCATAACTGTTAAAAGACAACAACGTCTTTTGTTTCATGGCTGGGTAGACAATTCTTGAATCTCACATCTCTATAATGATGATTTCTGATATCATTAGCCTTTTCATTAACCACCGCGGCATGTTAAATTCACACATCTTCCTTTTATTATTAAAAAAAGAACTTCTCATTATTAGCTTCATATTATTTCCTGGATCTTTATTTTTGTAGTTGCACTACTAATGATTTAATGTAAACTTGCAGTGGATAACAAAATTCATAGGTTTGTACGAATTCATGCCAAACACTGAATTGTTCAAACTTATCGGTCAAGTCACCTGCAGGGACGACGTCCCCTTTCAAGAAGTATGCGTCAATATTATGTTCCTCATATGTGGATACGATTCTGCGCAGTTGAACAGGGTAAGTTCAATTAAATGTGTTAAATTTGCGTTTGAATGTTTTTTTTTATTAGACGATGATTCCTGTTATAACGTCCAATTTACCAGCCGGTTCTTCAACGAGTCAATTGATTCATTATGTTCAAGGCATTAAGACAGGTGTGCATGCGTCCTAAACGTCGAGTTTGGTAACGCACTTTTATTTACAGGGCTTTTCAGAGAGTACGACTTCGGTTTAGTTAGAAATGTGATGAAATATGGACAAATCAGTCCTCCATCGTACGCTCTTGAAAAAGTTACAACTCCTGTGGCTCTGTTTTATTCACAAAATGATTGGTTGTCTGCTATTCCCGTACGTAACAATGATTTCCATCGCATTTCCTAGATGCTAAACGACTTTTTTTGTACAGGATGTCCAACAGTTACACGGAGCATTGGCTAACGCTGTTTACTGTTTGCTGGTCGTCAACAGTCGTTTTAATCACTTGGATTATATGTACGCCATTGATGTGGTCGATTTAGTTTATAAAGACGTGTTCAAAATACTGCAAAAGATACTGATGCATTTGCGCCAAGAAATAAAATAAATGGTCTGGAATAAGTGGCTGGTGTTTTATTACATCAATACTTATTCATTAATGCGAAAACCGAATTGTATAACAAGCGCACTACGTCAATGGCCCACAGAAAATCGAGGTGGCTAAATGATTTCAAAGGGACGTCGTATTTGTATACCACATTTGGAAGTTCATTTGCCAATTTGAGAACATCCTGCAAATTACAAATAGGTTGTTAGAGCTTGTTTGGATTTTCAAGTTAATTAGAAAATTAACTAGTACTTACCTTCACTGCCGCCAGATTATCGTTTTCACTGTAAAACAGTCCCACTGGCGCTATAATATTCTTTAAGGCATATTTCGGCGGTGTTCGTTGACCGTAAAACTGTTTGTTGCCTCCTATTCCATAATCATACTGCCTAAATTCTCCTAAAATACAACAAATAAAAGAAAAACTGTGCATTTAAGATAATATATACAGGACGTAATCGATTAAGCTATATTAATAGTAGTTACAGTACGAAACTTATTTGATTACACACTGTATAAGTTACTTGCCCGATTTGATTTCTTGTCCATAATGTAGAGCTTGTTTTATAGAACAACTCGTAGGCGAATTGGCGAAAATTAGAGGTAACATGCTCTGAAAAAATGTTTTATATTATGTAATTATAGATACACAGATAGATAGATATACAGGGTGAGCCAATGGTGCGTATTCGGAAGATAGCTTCTATATTATTGCAAATATTTAAAATCTGTTTTCGCTGTTACTTAAGTACGGTAGAAGTGCATGATTTAAAATTAGTTACAATTGTACAGGGTGATTCGTGTAGCTGTGCCACACCAAAGTTATGCTTTTTTTAAATGGCCCATATCGATTCACCTTTAAGAATAGATCCATTTATTACAAGGATTGCTACCTACCTGGAGGCCAGCAAATTAGTGCGAGGGAATGAAGTTTCTTCAGCACCGCTCGGCAAAGCTCTTGGAGATGGGAGGGTTCGACGTAACCCCAAAGCAAAAGCTGGGCAAAGTGAACAAAATAAAAAGCACCAGCTGAACACTCTTGCTTTTAATGATATGACGAAATGAGTTTCATGTTACATTAAAAAAAAATCATATACATTTACCCTGTTGAGTTGTTCAGAATCATAGCCTCCTAACAAGAACAATAAATTTGAACAGACTTCTTGAAACGGTGCTTGATCCCGACAGACTTTTCCGTCCAGCATTGGAAAGGTCTTATTCGGCGTTAACTCGTAAATCCCTACAAGACGCGGTATCCACTGCAACCAACATATTTTTCCTTTTTAAATAACTGCTCTCATGCTTCTGATTGATTTACCTCAAGATTTGATACGGCTTCCATAATTCGCTTAAAGGGACTAGATAAGTTTGACATATAAGCCACTGGGGCAAACGACATCAATAAACGTATTTTGTTGTTGTAGTTTGGCCTTTCGGAAAGTAGTACATAAGAAGATGTAGTTCCTTGCGAATGTCCGATATAAAATATTTTGTTTCGTTTGGTAACGTTTAAAATGTAATCGATCATTGCCGGAAGGTCGTATATTCCAATTTCGTGCCAGCTAAAAATAGAATATACATGTGTCTTTAATATTATTATCATATCAAAAGGACGTAAGCGCCATTATAATCCTATACTGATACGCCCTTCTAATATGACGCCCTCGAGATGTATATTGTACAGCAGATTCTTCATAAAAAAATACAGAGACAGTGTGACTACATTTATTTATCTCGCACATTCAATCCGATTGAAATTTCAATCGATTAAATTAATAATGTTTGAATCCTGACATAAACTTTTCTAATTTGCCACTTCAATCCGATTGAAAACTTAGTTCAATCCGCCTGAAAATGGGATGTTACGTTTGAATTTGCCGCTAAGAAATCGTGGCAACACAGCATCATCTCAGCCGCGTTTCGGTACAGTTGGCAACACTGTTCCTCCTCGTTTACCTCGCCAGGGGGGAAAACTCGCGTTAGGTGAACACGCAACATTCATTGGTTATGGGGCACCACGTGACTATTTTATGGCCCATCATTGGTTACGTCTGCAATTTTCGCGCTTTCTTTACCGACCACCATTTTGGCTTCGCATTCCTATTTCACTTGTAGTTCGGCTGTTGCAAGGTTAAGACGTCGCTTAGTGTGATCTCGGAATTCTTGCTTTTTGTGTAAGAAGAATTCATTAACGGCGCTGCCGGCATTCTTGGATACACCACCGGACTATTTGGGGTAATTTTAATCCCAATTCCAAGCCTGGGAGCTTTGAAAGTTTCAGGTTACATGTTTCTTTTTATACAGGCTTCTACTTCTACTTCTAGTTTTGGTTCGACTTCTAGTTCTAGTTCCAGCTGTAGGCTGCGCTCCAGCCTTGTAAGTTGTGCCGTAGTGAGTTGGGCTCAAACCGAGTCAACTCGTATCATCTTCGGTCCTATTGGGGGAAACCTGACCAGTCATCTTGACGATCCCTGCGAGTCCAGTTTGAACCGGATTGTCGACGCTTCCCGCGAACGGCAGAGGGCGTCGTAACTACCCACCGGCTACCACCGGCCACTATGCTTCGGTTGGTAACTTTGACCAGACGCACCGACTGGACGCTGTCGTAAGGTTAGGTATTCCCAACTTAATTTAATGTGACAGTTCGTGGATCGGTTGGTTTATATTTTTTTTATCTCTCTTGCATGATCGAATAGAGAGCGAATTTCGGCCTATTTGTTGTGCTGCGCCTACTGTAGTAAATCGCAGCGTAAATAAGCTGATAATTTTAGTCGTGTTAAAATCTGCAGCTTAGATTAAGTTTCGTGATCAATAATCACTCGCCGAACATTGTGTAAATTGTTTGTGAGCTTTATGCTCTACTTGAGTTTATAATAAAACTTGAATTTATTAACTTCAAGCGTGTGTTTGTGTTCACCTCTCTCACGTACCAGTGAGTAAATAAGCCTCTATTTACATTTGATTTTTCTGCTCGATTTGGTCGATTGGAGACGACGCGACGCCGACGACTGATCGTCTGGTTTGTTAAACAAGTCTCCTGGCGCCCTTTAATAATTTTTACCATCGTAATTTGACTCGCCCCTATCTCCACTGTTTGCTAGTCGAGGGGAACAGCTGATACGTTTAGTCAGCAGAACTTGATCACCATCAAGGTAGGTACGAGACTAGTCAATTAAATTATAAATTTGGTGACATGGGATTGAATTGACAAAGCCTCTTGAAAAATAGCGATGTAAACACGGATATTATTGGTGCTGGTTAACTTCATGTTATATAAACATGTTATAATATCAAATTAGTAGCATTGCCGTTAACTTATTTCTAAATTATCCATTTCAACTTAACCTAATAAACACAAAGTTACAGCTGATGGTTGACAATTGTCATATGTTGTCCGTTGTAAGCGTGTAATGCATAATTTAACAACATAAGTTAACAACTCACTGCATTTTTTTCCCATGTAGATGTCTCTCTTTAGGATTGAAATAATACTTCAAGCGGATTGAGTAGATGATCAAAAACGGTTCAGATTCACGAATCCACTTGAAATCTCAATCAGACTGAATGTGCGAGATTAACTTGTATATTTATTAAACTTTTTTACTCTGCCTATCCATCCATTCAAATATTTTTGTTCCTGATAATAATTCTAGGACATCGAGGATGTGACGAAATAACACACTAGACGTCGAAAATCTAATATTAACGCTTTTTCTGTCAGAGAGAAGGTCGATCCAGATTCGGCTTAAAATATATATTTTAGAGAGACCTATATTGAAACGAGTGCTTATTCCTTGCACTTGTTTTTTCGTCAATGCAGTTTTAGAGGTACTCCATGATGTTATGTCCGTTTCATCGAAAGAAGTCTGTAGGATTTTGATGGGGGTCCTCTTTGTTGCGATTGTGTTTCGCTAGCGGAATCAAGTTTAGATATTTCAATAGGAAAAAAGGACGCAACGGCAAAATGTCATAGAGAAACCGCAGGCAGATTATTACGTTCCTCTTAACTATATTAATGAAAAAACGCAGCAAGTTGTAATAGCACAGGTGTGCAATCTTGGCTTTGTTTACGAATATCATATTTCACATATTCATAACTTGCAGCAGCGCAAACCTTGAGTTCGTTTACTAATTATTAACGTTTGCATACATATAAGAGTAATTGTCAACTCCCTACATTAGTCTTGGTAAAGTCTTGGCATAGTCTTGATGGAATCCTTGTGATGTATATACGTATTAAGTAATCCTTGATAAAGTTTGTACTTATCAATCATTAAAGTTATTATATGTGTATTTATGTTATTCAAATATTGTTGTTGTGTTTCGTAAATAAATAAAATGTTTTAAAACCCGAACCGCTCGGGGTGGTGAAATTAACTAACTAGCATAGTGTAAAACGCCCACTAATTAGCCTTGTTTACTGACTTTTACTTACAAGTAACCAAGCAATAAAAATGTACTAACAAACCCAACTTAAAATGTATTGTCAATTTAAATAACTGGACCGACAGTACGGACACGGCCAGCTACTTATATTCTCCAGATGGTCATTCGGTGTTATGATTACAATGGAACATGCCGCCTCAGTATACGCTACGTCTGCTAGGGAAGATTTATGGCCGGCCGGCTCAAAGGGGATGCGATTAGTTTTACTGGCCTAAATTCTGTTTACAGCTGAACGACTCTTCGGAGAATCCGCTGTAATTAATAATGCTTTGATTATGGCACGTGATCGTTGTTAATAGGAATCTACGTTGTGATAACGCGGTTCTTTGGTGCGAGCAGTAAACAACTCTTCAGAACAAGGAATTAGATACTTTAAAATAAAACCCAACAATTAAATTTAATTAATTATTTATTGAAAAAGAAAGAAAAAAATGGGAAAAACTTCTGATATCTACCTCTGTGGGGGTCAGATATCGTGAGCGTAAAATCCTTGCTTTTGAAATCAATACAAAAGTTACGATTTTCAGAAAGTACAGTGTAACTCGCTTAACAGATTTAGCTTTCTAATATCAGCGCTATCGACTTTCTTTCGATTCACATCGTTGGTGGTTTGACGTCTACACAGATATTTGTTGGAGAGCTCTGCTCCTTAATTAGCTCGTGTTCTAGTGTGACTAGTGACTAGTGACTAGTGTTCGTCACTCTGATAGTACTCCAAGACTTGTTCTGTTTAATAAACCAACGCTCAATGTGTCACAGTGGGACTACAGTGTACTTAATTAATGGAGTTAATTAATGAATTAATCAGATGTTTTGGAGAAGTATGTGACACAAAATGCCGCCTTCAGCGATCAATTTGCAAGTAAATCAGTAACAATCACCTGTTTTTCAGGGACTCCCGTGGGAGGTGTTGGGTACCGATCTCTAGCTAACCTGATTAATAAGGTGGAGTGTAGTGAGCCTAACTTCTTCTTCTCCTACCACCAGAGCGTTAATTAAGGTCGAAATAGTAGGAGCTTCTCGATTACTTTCGCCTTGCTTCCAGGGCAGTACTCTGTACCCACTTGCCTGGTTTTCAGGTCCCTCTGTTGGTCGCTCTTTCGACGTCTAACCTATCTAATTAATTTATAGCGCAAGGAATCAGTTTTGACTGTTTTTTTTTGCACTCCACTATGGGTGGTTTTGGCATTGCAATCTCTAGGTAAATCTCTCGGCAAAGACCCAAATTCGGTTCACACATATACAGGGTGAAAGAGAAACTTTACTAAGAAAATGGCTATGACTATGCAGTTCAAATTGTTCGTCCTCGTAGCTTCACGAAATTCTTGGTGACAATTAATTGGCCTTGATTTCTTTGTTTATTTTGTGCTGGCGAACTTGGTACCAGCAGCAGATATAATTACCTCACGCCAGTGATTGAGATTGGCGACTTCCCTGTACAAATCTAAAAACAACCGTTAGTGTTGTAACGTTCACATTTTTCGCTGTCCGTTACATTATTTTTTTACGTATTTTCTCGTTATTTTGCTGCTGAAATTTAAGTAAAAACTGTTTCGTTCGTTTAATTAATTTCATATTTATGACTTTCACGCCTCTATCTCTCAGGATTTGTGTTTTAATTTCAGATAGTAATGCGGATTTCTATTTTCTTCTTTAAAGCCATTTGTTTGTTTCGGAAATTAATCTGTAGATGTCGTACATTGTCCTTTGGTCGATTTTATGGATCGATATTTCTTGATGACGTATTGCGGAAATTGCGTAGAAAATCTTTGACGAGTTTCCGTCCTCTTCGATGATCGTGTACAGATTTGGGTGTGTGCTCGTACGCCATTAAGACGCGTGGCGTGCGTCTCCAAATTTTTGTGGTTTTCTGAAGCTCTGAACGGCTTGAGATATTCCAGTTTGGCAAATAATCACGTCTCTTTTTTCGTAAGCCCAACTGTGTCAGTTTGCTGTTTGTTTTTTGCCACAAAACGCTACCGTTCCGCTACGTATTCGAGCACGTGTTGCTTTAAGGTTCTCGCTCTGAAAAACTAACAGAAGATTGTAAGTACCCTAGTTGTTTAGGAGAATATTTTCTAAGGTTCTTTTTCTCTTTATGTAGAGTTTTTTTTTGGACTTCCGAAATTATGTTGAACATTTGAAGATTAGTTTTTTTGACTCCCAAAGTTGTATTGAGTCACCGAAGTTTTTCTACTACCGCACGAGTTTTATGGGAAAATTCCTTGCTATACACTGCGTTGTCGTTTTGAAGATACTACCGAACAGGAGTCCCTCTTTTTTTTATTTGACGTGGTTGTTTTTGGAAACAAGTCCAGTTATTGCGGAGTCGTTTGAAGATATAATTCAACGGAGTCGTAATTGGAACTCAGGTCAAGTTTTCGTCAGGATTGCGTAAGAAACAACCATTATTCTTAGTATCGTATCGTATCGACAAAACTGTCAGTATCGCTTCGTATGGACAAACTTATCGTATCGTATCGTATCGTACCGAGAAAATTACCGTATCGTATTGAATTAACTATCGTACCGTATCGTATTGAAGAAACTACCGTATCGTGCCGTATCGTTTTGGAAACATTATCGTACCGTATGGAAATAATCCATTAAATTTATTTTGATTGTCAGTGGACAATATTTGTAATATATTGGGTCACCTTCAAATTTATTTAGTGCTATATTACATTTATTTGTATGGGTCATTTATATATAGTTTGCATCATATTAATTTTTTCTACTTTAAGTTTTTTTGTACACATGTTAGTATATATATATATTTTTTTTTGTTTGGTCAAATTACCTTTTATGTTAAATTGTTACATAATTTATCAATTATATTATTTTTCATTTTCAAAGATTCTTTTTCATTTTCTGATACGATTAAAGAGCATTTTCTTTAAAATAAATTTGCGTCATCTAAAAATCCGTTTCGAGTTCATTAGTTTGGTTCCGTACTGTTTTAGTAATTACAGTTTAAAAGAGATTACTTGGCGCTCAACAGCTTTCGTTTTGTCATCTAACGTTTACTATTTTTTTATGAGTTATGCAAGTTATGTTTTTAAGAATATAGTTCGAAGAATTATCCTTCCGAATCCACCTCAGCCTCCGACTAAAGTGAGCTATGGCAATCAAACAGGTGAGAATCTACTTACAAAAAAAGTATGTCACAGTGTTTGCAACTTGCCGGAGAAAATCCCCAAGGGTAGATTGATTTCTAAAAGTACACTGTATTGAATTCCCAGTTAGATGTGGGGAATAGTTAATTGCTGTTGGTTGTTTAAATTACAGAAGTGGCCTAATCATTAAAGAAACAATGACCAACAAGTTTTTCTAAGATGAATGCCACTAGTGAATTTTAATACTCGCTGAAATGTAACAAAAAATAGTTTGATTAAAGTTATCTCAATGCAATGGTACTGTGAACCCTGCTGACTCTTTAGTAAATAATTAATGCAAATAAAATTATCCCTACGCAATTGTTACCACCAAAGGTGCGCTGAAGGAATACAAATAAATATCAATTACCCAAGCCGTATAAGCCGTGTCACATCCGCACTGTTCACTTATGATTAAACACTCGTGTCGCGACGCACGCGTTTGTTTTTAATTGCCCTTCTTAACATATTGTATTTTAACCGTACCGAAATAAATGATTTAACTATAAAATGAATAAAGTCTACGAGCGCTTAAGGAAAAACACAACTAATCCAAATTAGAAATGAACTCAACCGTTCTCGCTAAAGCGTAAATGCTATCTGCCTGTTTCTTCGCGTCACGTACTTTCAAGAAAGAAATTTAAACACACCCTTCGGACTTGCAGCGAAATTCTGAAATCACTTCGGCCAATGGTAACCGTTGATTTTAATTCTAGCCCACCACCTGAATGCATTTCTCATAAACACCTATAAATTACGCGCTCCAAACTGTCATAAGGAACGCGTCTGCCTCACAACATCTGCGATTTGTTTTCTTTAACTTCATTTCAAAAGCCTCTTGAGTTGACACAGAATTATGACGCTAGACTTGGAAAAGAAACAGACAAAAACAAAACACTTTAACTTGAGCGTAATTCGATATGCCTTTTCCGCTAATGTACATGCATCTGTGATTTTAACGCGACAACCTGTATACAAAATCTAAGAAAACTCATCTAAAACGTCGAATAGATTTGTCTTATGACGTCTGTGCACACATAATGTCTCTGCCTGGCGCCTGCGATTACCGAATTTCTAAAGGCTCTTTGGGGTGACAAGCCACCCCCTTGACACAGGACAGGCCGTCTCGCTTAATTAACCCGAGTTGTATTCCTTACAGCGCCAGCGTGCAGTTTTCCGAACACGTGTTGGTTATTTGAATGAAACATGCAACAATCGATTTTGTTTTGAAAACAATGGCCGTGCCCCCTTCAATAGTTTACGCAAGGAAAAAAGCTCGATGGTACATCTATGTTGTTTGCATTCACATAGCATATAATGTCTTCTTTGTTTGTTGTGATTGAGAGTTTCTTATTGAATAGTTTATACTTAATTAAAAGTTTACCCTGAAAGCATGCTGTGGCGCTGCGTACGAAATACAACGTCGCATTTTATAAATGCAGCAGTAAATTGGAGTATAAAGTTTTATGATTATTATTTTATTGACTACAGCACAATATGACCTTGACAAGCATCTGAAATTTCTCATTTAACTGGAATTGCGTTTGAAATAAGGGGTTAATTAGCAACATAAAATAATAGTAGTAATTAAAAATTAGTGTCTAAATAGTTCAATGTGCCACGTTGGACTTTAAAAGACTTTCAATTAAATAAAGGGCATCAGAAAATCTTACTTAATTTCCACTAATTTTCATTTTTCTAGTTCTTTCTTACCTGAAATTCCAGAATTCACTATTACGATTTGGATCATAAGTAACATGCTTCTTCGACCATGTTGTACCCCTGGCGTTTCCCATCCAAACATCATACCCGCGATCCGCAAGTAGAAAACCAATGCTTTTCTCTGGGCCCATGTTGATCCAATCCACAGAACTAGACATGAGACCGTGCATCAGGAAGACAATTCTGTCTCTTCCGGAACGAGAAATATTTCCCTTTCTTCCGAACGGAATGCGGTGGATTGTGAGCAAGTAATCGTCCTGAGTTTTAATTCCAACGTGTTCTTCGACCGGGTAATTATATTTCTTAATCAGCTGAATCTGGATGGAAACAGCAAATCATTAAATTCAATGAAAGCAGTTTCCACGTTCGCTGCTTACGACATTTAAAGTAGAAGAAATCGGAATTAGTGAGCACAATATAATCCATAACCACATTTTCGATTAATTTGCCTGAAATTTGAAATTTCTGTTAATGAAACTTAATTAATTTAATTGTATTCAAATGTTATCATGAGCAAGAGATTCCTGAATACTAACGTATGTTGTTTTGCAAAATTTGTACTTGTTAACAGTAAAACCCCATTTTTTGGAGCCCTGAATTACAAATGCACACACACACTCATATAACTTAATTTATTTCAACACTTCCCCTAAATTCAGACATAATTTTGTTAAACATGTACTCGTTCTAATAAGGAAAGTTCTCTAATTCATTTACAAATGTTCATTAATAAAGTCAATTTTTAGTTGGCATATCTTATTTTAAAAGAAAACTTTGAGCTCAAAATAAATATTTAAATTCAAAATGTAACTAACTTACCCTGAAACTGCAGTAATGCTACTTCCAAAATTCGGACAAATCATTTGTACGACGATACGGATCAGTTGTTAAAAAAAAAATAAAGATCATTTTGATCATCAATCACAATATGTAATGTCGCAAAATGTAAAATACTTTAATGATGCTGTGATGATACAGGATGTGCAGGTACGTTAAGTGTATGTATAATGATAAACAATACTGATAGAATACAAACGTTTGCAAATAAAGCCTTCTGTTCTAAACTCTCGAATAAACATAATAATATATGTAGCCCTCCTGTTTCGCCTAGAGCCCCTCCGAGAATTGGAAAAGCCTTAAATTAGGAGCTATAGAGAGATCCTCCGTTGCTAAGCCCTCGGACTACCCCATTAAGTATTTATGTATTTGTCGACTTAAACGCCGATTAGCAGCTCCAATGTCGTCCAATATATTCCTTGCCGCGTATTTTGTGTTTAATTAACTTGTGCAGCTCTATAAGCCTGGAAGAACCTTATTAAATGTCCATTAAAAGGGCCCGAATTCAAATCCCTACGTGAGGGTTGATTTTTAAATTTTAAAAGCCTTCTCGGATTGGAAGTAAAACTGTAGGACCCCATCAATATAATGTTTGACACTTTAAAAATCCTAACGGATTCGGGGTGGCAATTAGTGCTAGCAAAAACCGGAAAAAATTTAAACCGAATAATCGGTTTCTTTAAAAACCGGTTTCGGATATAATCGGCTATCCAAATAATGGTTAAAACCGATTATTCGATTATCCAAGAAACCGACTATTCGGATATCCAAAAACTGACTATTCGGATATTTGAAAAACCGATTATTCGAATATCCAAAAACGACTATTCGGATATCCAACAAATGACTATTCGGATATTCGAAAAACCGATTATTCAATTTTTGAATTATCCCAATTGATTAACCGAAAGCCGGTTAATTAGGACGTATTAAAAAGAACTGATTTTTTGTCACTACTCACAATAATATGTTTGTGCTTTTAAATAGGTAATAAAAATAAAAGTTTTTTTCCTGATATAATTATTCTTGTTGTATCTAATGACCAATGTTCAACAAATTATAAAACTAACGCAAATAGTTTCAGTTTGTGTATTTGAAATATTTCTACCGACATAATTTTAGCTCAAAAGGAATTTTCTTTAATTTCCTATTTATTAAAATAATACTGCTGTTTCTAATAACAAAGATATTTTATAATTGTCTCTGTACAGCCGACAATAAAAATTTATCATTCATGCAGGGATTGTATAAAACACACAAATGTATGCTGAAAATTAAAGTTTTACTATTCCGTCCTAAATAACCACTTGTAAAGTGGCGCATTATCCTAAGAATTGAGCAAGGGATATGATGTCCTACGAAAAGTTATTCTTTCCCTTATTCCATAATTGTAAACTTGGCCCTAAAAGATCAATTTCATATCTTTATTTTAGTAAGAATAAAAAACTCGAAACAATTTTCAATTTTTTTTATTAACATACATTTTATAAAATATTTAATATGATTACTTTTTTAAGTTGTTGTTTAGAAAAACTAACATATTTACAATTTTTCCTGTTAAGCAGCTTCTTTTAGCCGTGACAATGTTTGTTTCCAGCACTCGAAAATACTCGCTCTGAGGGGGTTGAAGTTGCTGGTGTAGCAAGATATTTCCTAGCTAAATTGCTGAGAAAGGGGAATTGGCGATTCCTTTGAATAAAGCTCTATTTCCTTGTCCATGGGATCTTGCAAAATATTAAAAGGTTCTAGTTTTGTCGGAAATAAAAATTCTATGGCAGTTTGCGAAGTTGATGGAGTTGCAGCAGTTCTTTCAACATTTATATGTTGATTTATATTAGTTTCTAGTTGAAGCAAAAGCTCTTTAATTTTAGATTTGATTTTGACAATTATTCCAAAACTGCTTTCAGTAGTTTTATATCGAGGGTCCAAAAATGATGCAACGTAATGAAATTTGACTTGCTTACCTCTGCATATGCTAAGGTCTTCAATTAAATTAAATCTGGATTTTAATTGTTCTGAAACGATTTCTTTAAAATATTTAATTTCTTTTAAATAAGCGACATCAACATTTAAAAAATTTTCTAATAAAGATTTCACGATTGGCAATACTATTGAAACAGTTGGCGAATTTTCGGAACTCATTACAGCTGTAGTTAGTGCAAAAGGTTTTAACGTAGCTATTAACGCTTCCAACAGATCCCAGTCTGACTCTTTCAATTCAAAATTAATAGCATGAGACCTAGATGTTACACTGCGATTTTGAAGAACACTTACAACTGCTTGTCTTTGCTCCACAAGTCGGTCTACCATAAAATAAACGGAATTCCAATGCGTTTTCACATGCTGAATTAATTTGTGATTTGGAAGGTTAGCATAATTTTGAGCTTCTTTAAGGGCATTGGTGGCTACGTTAGAATGTTTGAAATGCCCCACAATGGAAGAACATTTTATGAGCAATTGTTGGAGACTTTCAACTTCAAGCCCTTTGTTTATACACAATTGCAAGGAATGAGCAAAGCAACAAATGCTTTCGATTCCTTCAGCTTCTGTTGATTGTCTGACTGCACTAACAATATTTGCTGCATTATCATGTACTATTGCATTCACTTTTCCTGACAAATTCCATGCACCAATTATCTCTTCTAATTTGCCTCTTAAATTCAGAGCAGTGTGCCTGTTCTCCATATGTTCTGTTGTAAGTGTGTAATTTATCTGCTGCCAATCTTTTGTTACTGCATGTAATGTAACTGTAATATATGAATCAATATTTCGCGAAGACCAGCAATCTGTTGTTAATGATACCCATTCAAGATTTGCTACTTCATTCACGATTCCTTGTTTCTCGACATCATAAACTAAACGAATTCTATTTTTAATGGTGTTTCGGCTGGGAATTTGATAGGTTGGCAAAATTTTCTTTACAAACTCAATATAGCCTGTACTTTCCACAAATGAAAAAGGCAGCATATCTTATTATTATTGATTTAACAACTGCATCGGTCGTAGACTCTTGTTTTTTTAGCGCCACATTTTTCGGCAAAAAAATGTGATTAATTTGGGTTTGCGGCAACATTGTAGATGATGTAGCAAATGACGACGAGATTACAGATTGAACGTCCCTTGAACGTTCAGATCGAACGTCTGCTTCTCATCAGGCAAGTCAGAATCAACAAACCCTTCGGTTTCATCTGCTTCCTCTAATAATATGCTTTCTGATTGAGATGAGTGAGATGATCCAGGTTCTAAGACCATTAGTCTATAAGAATAAATTTTGAAAATATTAAAATAGTACGATGATACATACCAAATACTTCATACTTTCTTTGAAAGTCATTTAAAACAGAGCATGATTTGTTGAGGCCCGCTCTACTTTAAATTATTTTCAAGGAAAGTATGAAATATTCGGTATCAGCGTACCCTGAAAGAAGTTTTCTGTTGAACTAAGCTAAGGAGCACATGAGGTTTCATAAAAAAAAATGAGTTACGACCTATTGAAAATTTGAAACGCTGTAAAACTTTAAAAATCAAAATACAATCAAAATAGTGATTTTCTCGAATTACTTGATTGCATTAGAAAGAAAATACACGATTCATAGCATACTAGATTGAAAAACAAAAAGTTTTTTTTGTTGTCATGGAAACCAAAACTAGCATATGATACATATATTCGGACTCGCAATGATCTGTAAATTCCAAATATGTAAAAATATACACTGTGTTCTATTTAAAATAAGAAAGTTGATATCACTTTCGGAGAAACCGGAAGTCCTACTGTGCTCGATAGTATGTCGGAAAATTCCTTTTCTTGTTTAATTTATACTTTCCAAATTTCATGTAAATCGATTAAAAAAAAATTCTAGAAGGTTGAGCACACGGCGTGGGACACCGGTATATATAAATGTCTTTTTAAGCTTTATTTTTAGAGTTATACATTTCTCTTTGTTTATACATATAATTGGGAATTTTATTGAATTGTAATAATTTCGGAAAAACTAATGTTCTGTCTTTAGGTTTGATTAATTTCATAATCGAAATGCAACGCGATCATAAAAAATAGAGAATTCCATTTAAAATATGTATTTGAAAAGATTTATAAACAATTAAAAATTTCTAAAATTATTTGTCACATATTTTCCGATTTTGCTAAGTAGGTAGTAAAAGTACGTAAAGTCGATTTTCGCTAATCCGTAGTTTATATTACTGCCAAGCAAATTTTTAATTGTTCTGATTGAATTGTCCACGATTATACCGAGGTTGCTTTTAATCAAATTTTTATCCTTCGGAATTGTGATTAAATAAATGACGATTTTTGTTACAACCGGTATGATAATTTAATTATAGGTACGTTTCAAATTTCAATTTTATCAAATAAGTAAATATTGATTAAATTTACCTCTGTTTTTTATTTTTGTTTAATCTTGCTCCAATATGCACATGTTGAGTTCTTAAGTGGTTATATTAGAAGTCCCATTTGAATATTAATTTTTTAATATTAACTGTCTAATATTTTGTAAAAATGAAGGAAATAATTGGCAGTATTAGAGAATGAAGGAAACGTGTTATGTTTCATCAGTCAAAACGGCAAAATGTGACAGTAAACTAAATAACGTAAAAAACTATGGAAACATTGAGTGAAATTAATGACAGCTGTAGTTCTTGCCAAATGAAAATTGTAAATTAAATTGATTTGTTTAATTGGCAGTATTAGAGATATTCTAATTCTCTAATACTGCCAATTATTTCCTTCATTTTTACAAAATATTGGACAGTTTTTCAAAATGTTTTCTTTCAGGGTTTGTTTTTGGGATTTTGGAAATTCAAAAATATGTAAGTTTATAATTTTAATTATTATCCTTTCAAAAAGTAATTTTTTAGTACATATCTCTGACGAGGCCCAATAAGGCCGAAATAATTCACGTGATTTATAAGATATTCTAATTCTCTAATACTGCCAATTAAACAAATCAATTTAATTTACAATTTTCATTTTGCAAGAACTACAGCTTTCATTATAAATATCTCGGTCAGTCTCGGTCCACCACCTGTCCAATTCATGTGTTTAGTGTACTCTTGACTCAAACTTTTAACATCTGAAAATGGCAAAAAACCTTTTGTCGAAAACGTTAATGTTATAATATCAAACTAATTTAATAAAGCAATATATGACTGTTGATTCTAAGAATTACCCTTTTAATTATAAATATCCATATCTAAAAAAGTTGATAAAGTTATTAAAACAATATTACTGCAGTTTACTAAATTTGCATAATTTCTGCTACTGGGTACCTACATTCCTGTTGCGAGACGACTTATACCTATTTAGAAAATGCAAAAAAAGCTTGCTATTGTAATTATTAATTATACATATGTAGAATTCGTCGAGATTAAATACACAAATACGTTATAATAAAAGCAATTAAGTAAATAAACATGTAACTATGTGCATGTACTTTTTTGTAATAAGTACTGAAGATCTTTAACAAACAAAACCCATTCTGATATCCAATTATTCGAATTTCCAGTTATTCGGATATCTGAATATCCGAATAACCTGTTATTCGAATTTCCGATTATCCAAGAAACTGATAACATCCAAATATCCGGTTATCCTAATAACTGGATATTCGAATAACCGGTTTTCCGTATAACTGGATACTCGAATAACCGAGTTATCCGGATAACCGGTTTTCGGTTTTCTCCAAAACCGCGAATATACAAAACCGGTTAACCGATTATCCAAAAAATCGATTTAGGTTACCAGCACTAGTGGCAATATATCCTCGGTAGTAAGTTGACGCCTAGAGCAGGGATGGCGAACCTTTTTCTACCAATGGGTTCAATTTAAGTTAGAAGTTTTGTGCAGATTGTAAGATTGACGATATTCCTACTTTTGATTTTCAGTCAGTCTCGGCGCAAAACAAACAAACGAAAGCACTCTCCAATAAAGATAAACAAAATTGAAACAAAAGAACAAAACAATCTACGATTTTCCGATGTAAGGTTTCTGAAGGTCAAAAACTAACAAAAGACAAAAGAAAAGCGCTAAAATCAACAAAATACGAAAAACTCGTTAAATATAAAGAAGCAAAATATACGACGAAGTAACGAAGAATAAGATGAATGAGAAACAAAAGAAGACTGACACGATACTCCTCCCTTTGATAAAACAAAAGAAATCGATAAATACGAAAAAATTCATTATAGAAAAAGAAACAAAAGCGAAATTAAATAATCATCAACAAAAGAACGAGAGATGAATGAGAATGAGATGAATCAAAAACAAAATTAAATTAACGGTCCTCTTTCTTCTAATTTTAATGATATAAAATCAGATTAGACTGGGCGGTGCAATGTCTGTGATTAATTGAATGAATTAATGTAATAAATTAATGAACTGACAAATTTATTGACTTTTTATTTAATCACAGACACATTTTCTTTGCACTCTAATCTTATTTTTATTTGCCCACCGTTTATAATAGTAATAACTTGTATTTACGTAAACGCAATAACAAAAGAATATGAAACCACAAATCAAATGTGTATAGTCGTCCCAGTTTGGTAGCGATGGTCTTGCTATAGAAAAAGCGACAGAGAGGCAACAAAGACACCGCAGTGCCGGTCTCTTTGAAGCATTTTTTATAGCAAGATCATAAAACCGATACAAAACTTGGACGACTACACTTGCTATTATAAACCGGGAAACATGACATTAAAATGACCTAGGCATGATGAATTTTCGGGACATTATGAAGAAATGCAAAAAGAGCGAACTCTTGAGGACCGCTGATAGTACTTACGGAGCGCACAATTGCAATAATTGTTTAACGACGGTGTATGACGCAAGGGATACCGTCGCCGATATCTACGCACTTCAGCACGTGCATTGCACCTACATTCTCAGTACGTTAGAATAATGTCAACAATTTCGTTGTTTGTGTAATTAATTCATTCTGACCATGACCCGCACACTCCGAAATATGTTGAGACACTGAACGTGCGTTATTTGCTTGTCGTAAAACAATAAATCAACTGGGAATTTATGGGACGGGATGGCCCGTCCGGATGGCGTTCGGTATGTGGATGTAACAGTAGATAAGAAAATCAGTGGTTTCCAAACAATTTTTAACGATTTTTGTTTTATAAATATCTACAAGAGTCACTCTATATACAGCGTGTCTCTAAACCTATGTCTTTAATTGAAACCACAGATAGTAGTCAAAAAAGAAGCAAGATTTGTTATACAACAATAGGGAAAAAGTAAATAATAACTCTGTATAAATAAATATAAAAAATATGTATAAAAAATAAATCCGTTTTCGTTTTCAAAGAAATTGTTTTAGTAACGCTGGTTGGCGATTTACAGTGTTTTTCTATTGCTTTTCCTCTTTTGTCAAATGTGTTTCCTAATTTGTCAAATGACTTTCCGATCTGCAGACCTACTATACTTTGAACGAAACAAATTATGACTAAGTGTATTGATTATCTCGTCTTTTTAATAAAAGAATTGCTGAACAAACGAGAAATAAATAAAATAAAAAATTCGCCGAAGACGCGCGCCCGGTATCTGAGACCTTGGTCTAGTTCTTTCAAACGTAAATAAAAAATTTATTGCAGTTTATTGCTTTTTATTGAAAGTGGACTTGCCTCAACAAATCATAAACTAAGCAGAGGTTTCAAAACAAAGGAACTGCACGCGCTTGTGGTAGATCAGTTTTTCATTTTTGAGCAATACCGTTCATATTTGGGGAATCAATCTCTTTTATAATGAGGAACTTACAGTTTTAATTAGAGACATAGGTTTTGAGACACCCTGTATATTCTAGTGGCCAGCGGGTCATGGGTTCGCCATCACTGGCCTAGAGATAGGAGGAGCTTTCACAATATGATATCTTGCCCATTAAAAAATAATAATTATTTGATCCTAATGCTCTTTGTATGCGCGTTCGCTAGAACTATTCGACGCGCCCTCGTACATACTGAGGTTCCGCATGTTAAAGCCCCTGTCACATCATTAGTCAGTTTGAGCAAACTGGACTGACAAACTAAACTAATGACATCACATGACGTCATGGAAGCTGTTTGAGCAAATTTTCTAAATTTTAGGGGCGCCTCTATTCGCGTTTTCTGCTAAGCAGTACTCCCTCTGGCGGCAACTATGTGTACCAATATAATGACGTCACGACTGGGTTAGCTTCTGTTCGAAATAACATTCTTGTAACATTCTTTCATATCTACGTCACGTTATTCCAAAAATAGTGTTATACTCGGTTTATCCGACGATCTAAAATAGTACCTAAATCTGTGATTTCAATTCTCTGCTAACTTTCTAGGAGTTATAATTCCCTGGAAGAGGGATAAAACGTATTTTTCTTTTGGCAACATCTTCTGAATCCTTTAAATTATCAAACTAATATTTGAAACTCAGATATAAGGCACCTAACTGAACATTTACAAGGCATTTATCAGATCCTTCCTCCTTTTTAATTGGTAGTTTGAGGGGATTACTTTCAGTATTTTATGGTAACAAAATGCAATAGACGTATGCTAACTTTTAAACCTCAATTACTCGAAAACGGTTCGGTTAACGAAATGCAACAAATACTTGTACTAAATAATCTAAAGAATATTTTCTTCGTAAATTTTTTATGAAATATGTAAAAGTAAAAAGTTAGGAATAAAATACTGAAAAGTCACCCCTTAAAACTACCCTTTAAAAAGGAGGGAGGATCTAACAAATAATACGGAGTTAGGTGCCTTATAACTGAACTTCAAATATTAGTTTCATAACTTAAAGAATCCAGAAGATATTGCCAAAAGAACAATATGTTCCGCCCCTCTTTCAGAGCATATAATTCTTTTATTGTTGACTTTTGGAATAAAATTTATATGAAAAGGTTACCTTATTTTTTGATATTCTATTCACCCTTTCAATCTCCTTCGTACGTTATGAGATATCCAGTATTTAGCAATTTCAAAACCGTCTTCTTTTTTACCGGAGAAAAAATTATAGATCATTATTATGCGTCATGAAAAAATCTAGGTTAGACACATCGCATAGCTTAAGTTTCTTGCATGATATTGACATAATAATAATTTGAATTCATTAAGCAGCATTCCATAATTAAATTAAATAATTTACGATGTCAAAGAACGAACCCAGTCGTGACGTATTAGTGTTGCGGGTTGCATAGTTTCCGGCGTCATGGAAATCGCGAATATCAGTCAGTTTGATCAAACTTGCCTTATGATTGTAGATTTAAATGCACAGGAAGAGGCGCGAAACGGAAGTCTAACGTCTAACCTAACCTATAAGGCTAATACTGCCACTGCTTTTTTTCTATCCATTTTTGCGTAAATTTTTTAAAATTACGATTTCCAAAAAAAATGTAACCTCAAAGTTTGGTCAAATTTCTAGTGCTAGTGTGACAGCGCAGTTTGACGACAAAATAACGAATTTGATAAGTCTTGACGTCATTGATGTAGTTTGTCAGTCCAGTTTGATCAAACTGATTAATGATGTGACAGGGGCTTAATAAGTAAAAACAACTGCCACCATCACAGCACCCACACCAGGATTATTTAAAATTTAAACATTCGTTCGAAAAAAAGGGATCGGCGATTAAATTAAAAGAGCGAAAATTTTAAAATTTATCTTAAATAATAAGATATAGGATACGTTTTTTCAAGACAAGGTTTTGGCGAACATTTCAATAAAATTCCGAGTGTCAAACGACATCATTTGTATTGGAGATTTCAATTTAAATCTTCTAAATTGTAATAACACATTTATCCAACATTTCAATAACTTGATTGAGTCTTTAGGCTTAACGCAGCTCATACGGGAGCCCACTCACATTAATAATTCAAACTTTACACTAATTGACTTTTTAGTAACATCGTTTCAGGAAAGTCAAGTTGATACGGGTATATTCAATTTACATGATTTTTCTGATCATTTTCTTATTTATGGGAATTTTAAGCTTAATACCCCCCCTAGTAAACCTATCACACGTACTTTTAGAAATTTTCGTGATTTTGAATACGACAGTTTTCTACATTGAATTCAGTCACCGAAATCAAACTGCTGGTAAATTTTGGAAAGATCTCGAAGAACTAAGCGTTTTTCAGAAAAAGAGCAGTACTGATATACCTTCGCATTTAAACGATGTGAACGAAATTAATTCTTATTTTTTAAATTCATTGCCAGTAAAAGACCCTAACACAAATTTAGTTACTTATTATACGAATAACACTCTTATATTCGTACATAAATTATAAAATACTTCTATATCCATAACCTCCAAAGCAAGCAACAAAGTTTAGTAAATAAATATAAAAGAAAAATTAAAAATTGGGTGAAGTGTTTTTATTGTGGTTATGTGACTGGCTGGAATGGGTTATCCAAAAGCCAATCAAAGTTGAAAAAGAAGAAGAAGAAGAACACTCTTATAGACATCGATAAACGCTTTGCATTTACTGCTGTTACGGAAGACGAGGTATTTAATCATCTTAGACGTATAAAAAGCAAGTCATGTGGCTCTGATAACATCAGCATTCGAATGTTAAGCCTATGCTGCCCTTACTTAATCCCCTATATCACTCACATAGTTAACTTTTGCCTCCTGCGTGGAGAGTATCCAGATTGCTGGAAAAATGCGATAGTTATACCTCTACCCAAAGTAAATAAGCCTGCTGATTTCAAAGATCGTAGGCCTATCAGCATATTGCCTGTCCTTTCAAAGGTTATCGAGAAATGTGTTGATAGCCAAATTCGCTCACATCTGTCAAAACATAATATTCTACCCCCTTTTCAATCGGGTTTCAGAAAAGGATTCAGCTGTGCTACTGCGTTGACGTTAATATTAGATGACATTTTCGCGGCTATTGACAATAACAACATTGCGGTTCTTGTTTTACTTGATCCATGCATTCATGAAAGTTGTACACTTAAAAGCGTTGTTAAAATCAATCATTACTTCGATGAAATGAAAAGATGCCGCTCCCCTTCGATAAGGTGTCGCCCATTCGACGTTCTTCCGGGTGATCTGCTCAAAAAGGTTATGGAAGTGAATGCACTTGCCTACTCTATAGGATAGCCGTTCTCGGGCGTTAGGAGTTCTTTATCGACGGGTTTATTTATTTTAATGCATATAAATGGCCTTTATCTTAAGGAGAATCAGTATTTGTCGTTTGGGCCCCTTGCCGTGATGGAGCTGCAGTAGGTTGGACCAGTGGTGCAAGTAAATCTTTCCCAATATAATAATTATCTGATGTATAGTTATCAATAAATAATATTTTTAAAAGACTAAAGATTGAAGTGATGTGCATACACAACAGATGTTAGTAATGTTATGACCCAATTTTCGCAATTTATGACATTTACGCAAAGGTTTGTTCAAAACTTTGTACAAATGTTTGTGCATTTGTCTGGGACTGACTATGCATATTTGTATATATATATCGTATAGATACGTAGTTGTAGACCACGTTTATATCGAATCGATTTAAAACACTTAAAATATACCGAGTGTATTTAAATAGGTCGACTTAAATGAGAAAATCCAATCCTAAAAAATAGTCGGAGTAGATTAAACCAAAGCTGAGTTTCACAAATGTCGTTCTCAACTAATCTTAGATTAAACCGGGGACTTTCTCCGCTTTAATTCGAGATTAGATCAGCGATGAGCAAGGCGCTCCAAAAAAAGCCACTTCTTACTTTCGATTGTTTATGAGAATCTAAGTACCTACTAGTGGCTCCTACGTCCAGAGTCCAAACAGACAGGGTTCGGCCTATAGCTACTCACGAATTTAAAAAATAGTACCGAGTCATTTAAAATTAAAACAGGAATGGGAGCGATAGTTTTAAATAAACAAGTTAATGCACAATGGTGTGTATGCTTAAAGTCCAATAAAAAAATGTAATTACAATGTCGTCAACAATTGAAGCGTGGTATTCCCAAAGAGTCTAAGTGCCAAATTTTACTAAATTCATATTTTTCTATGTGCCTTGCTGCACACATTAGAAAATTTTCTACGTGTCTATCTGATGTGGGAATGTTTTATATAATTATACATAAACGGAAAGGTTAGCGCCAGGAAAATACAATAAAAGAGTTAATAACGGCTTAGCTGGTAATGAAAACCAACTGCCGACGTACGTTTCGGTCTTATTAGACCTCATCAGGACTAGGTAAGCTGGAGAGCGACGACTGCTGGTAGTGTGACCAAGCTGACAGCCCAGAACACACAGTCTTTGATTGCGAGAGATGGTACGATATAAGAAACATCGCACACAGAAAATGCGGGGAAACAATTTCCGCAGAGAACATCTCTAACATCCTGCTAAAGGATGAAGAACACTGGCTGCACATTACGAGCATGCTAAGAACCATCATGGAAACAAAGACAGAGGACGAAAAGCAAAGACAGGCAAGGACGCAAATAGTACAAGGATGAGATAACGCCCGGAAATGACTGAAATATAAAAATAATAAATAAAATAAAAAAAAAACATAAATACAGTCGATAAAGGCCGATGCCTGCATGGAGCCGGAATCCGGCGGCAAGCAGGAATGCCGATCTGAAGTTGATTAAAGAGTATGTACAAAGACCAAAAAGCGACAATAAAACAGAAAGACAACACCCGACAGTGCGAAATTCCTGAAGTAATGCCTAACAGCGGTTCCCGGGAATTAGCAGCTACGAGAGAGGAGTAGGAGTTTTAGTTGGTAGGCGCCTGTGTTGGAGACCTTCAGAAAGGCTACAACCGGGCGAATTCAACATGCTATCGACTTGGATCACTGTTGATGGTATCTTTTGAAGATCACTCGAAACCTCTCGGAAAAAAAAAGACCTCATCAGGACAGTATAACCAAGGTGTAAGGTGTTGACACTTGGAGATCACAACAATAAATGAAGCAGGAGACCGAATACACATTTGCTGCAGCAACTGAGAAGACCCGCAGGGCAGACCTGGTTATACTGTCCTGATGAGGTCTAATAAGACCGAAATGTACGTCGGCAGTTACTTTTCCTTGCCAGCGAAGCCGTTATTAACTCTTTTAATTATACATAGATGACTCTCTCTCGCGCGCGCCTTCAACAGCGAGGATCATTTTCCTTAATTTTCTAGGAATTACGTTTTTGGCACTTAGACCCTTTGGGAATACCATGCTTCAATTTCTTACGTCGCTTGGACAAAACCGACCGCTGTTGCTCTCCTTGCCCAACGCTAACGCCCATCCCTCTATTAGATGAATTCAAGTTCGATATAAACGCATGGAATTGGTTGTGCGCAGAAGAATTTCACAGCCAATTTCATGTTGTTTTGTTCGATGCGTTAAGAAGTTAAGATGAATAGGGAAGAGCCTTGGAGAAAGTGTTCCTTTTTGATCCTTTAATAGGTTTGTTCGCGGAGACCGACGGACATTCCGAACTAGTCCGGAATCTTAAAATCCATGCATTCATGAAAGTTGTACACTTGAGAGCGTTGTTAAAATCGATCATTATTTGATTTTAACCGTTCCGAACTAGTCCGGAACCTCTCCGCGAACAGACCTATTATTAACGCGTTTATTAAACTCGCTCACAGAAAACAAACCAAAACGAATATGAAATTAAGCACCATAATCCAAGTAAATGCACGATTCACAACTCTTTATCTTTGTTCCTCTGTCTATTGAATTTCATTTTTAATCCGGGATTCCTTATAATTTATACTGATACAAATGGGATTAATTGCACAAAATCGCTTGAAAGTAAGCGGATTACTTAGCTGCGATATAAATCTACTTATAGCAACGAAAATTTGCGCAATGGATCACAACAATTAATATTTAATGACGACTGTATAAATTAATTCTCTTTTTGGGAGACTTACATGTCGATGCTCCATTGATGAATACATTTCTTGCCGCCATACACTTGGTGTTTCTTGGTGTAAGAAGGGTCGATGGGGTGAAAGACAAGAAGTTTCCTCATCATTAACCCTTTGTAGAGTGGCCGCGGATTTAAAGAAAAAAGTAAATGGATGGAATAAAATAGAGAAATTTTATTATTTATCGCTGCTACCGCCGCGCCGTAATTAGGGGAGAGTTCCAGTCCCTTTTTAAATGTTATGATTACATGGCCATTTTAATAAGAAAACTGGAGGCAGGTTCTTCAGGGCTTGTGGAACTGTGCAAGCGCCTAGGATTGTAACAATACAGGGTGACTATTAACTATTAACCAGACAAAATAAAACCGCGATAAGAAGCGGTGTCCGAGAGTGTGTGAAAAATGTTAAAAGAATTCTTTCTACTTTTCAAAAAATAATTAATCAAAAATTAGCTCCAAAACGACGATACGCCCCAGATTAAAAAGTCGAGGAACAGATGAAGGAAATAAATGCCATCATAAAAGTTTTTTATAGAATAAAACAGCGATGATTCTTGAGAAACCACAAATTTATTCGAAAAATTTCAACAGCAACCGGTTTCGGCTGAAACTGAGTTTGGGACAGTTCGACAAACGCGGACGTGGTGCTGTTAGTCAGTCTGATGATGGCTTTTGCCGAAACCGGTTGCTGTTGAAATTTTCCGAATAAATTTGTGGTTTCTCAAGAGTCATGACTGTTTTATTCTACACTCAACCACAAAACATCTAGAATCTTTCAGTTGTAAAGTTTTTTTTTATAGTTTTATGATACGGCGGCGTGGCTTCGTGAACTTGACCTTTAGGTAAAAGTTCACAGCTCTGTTTTTAGGTTAACGAGTGATGTGAAATACAAACTCGAAAATATTTTCATGACAAATGCATGCAGCAAATTATACCTAAAGTAGATTATTCCGCGCAAACGATAACAACGACCACATTTTGAACACATGCTTTGACGGGTAAACAAATAAATCAGTAAACTCATTCGTAATTTGTTTCGAATGTTAATTATTATAATTTCGTTTTGTTTGTGAGGAATTATTAACACAAATCTATTAAAAGTTTAACAAATTCAAGACGCGTGTACAACTCCACATCCTGTGTTTTTGGCGCACTGATTATAAATCGTTCCTCGTTCTACCGTATACATTGAAACGTTTCGCTAAATTTGTTTCCAAAACAAATTCGATGGTTGCATGTTCTATTTCAAATAACAAACAGATGTCCGTATTCTTGGTATATTTTTAAGCGATAAGCCAGCAATGCTGGGCGACGCGACGTGCAGGCCCTTTCGGGTAATGATAGACAACACAGAGAGCCCTAAATCTGCCAATGTAAAGTAACCTTTATCTTTGTGTTTCGAATATCTGTACAAAAGTTTGTCGCGCTAAAATCACGGGCACATGTACATTAGCGGAAAAGGCACATCGAATTACGCTCAAGTTGAAGTGTTTTGTTTTTGTCTGTTTCTATACCGAGTCTAGCGTCATAATTCTGTGTCAACTCAAGAGGCTTTGGAATGCAGTTAGAGAAAACAAATCGCAGATGTCGTTGGACAGACGCATCCCTTATGACAGTTTGGAGCGCATAACTTATAGGTGTTTGTGAGAAAATGCATTCAAGGCGGGTTAGAATTCAAATCAACGCTTACCATTGGTGGGCGGGTTTTTAAAAATCTATCTGACAAGTCCGAAGGGGTGTTGTTAATTTTTACTTGCGGAATAAGAACGCGGAAGAGGAGGCAGATAGCATTACTAGCATTACTGCATTGGCGCTTTAAAGAGAACGGTCGAGTTGAATTCTAATTTGGCTTAGTTGTGTTTTCCCTTAGGTGTTTGTAGTCTTTATTCATTTTATAGTTAAATCATTGTTTCGGTACGGTTAAAATACAGTGTGTTAAGAGAGGCAATTAAACTAAACACGCGCACGTCGTGCCGCGAGTGATTAAATAAAAGGTGTGCAGTGTGCGTAAGTGGAAACGGATTATACGCCTTAGGTACTTGACATTTATTTATTTGGTGCAGCGCACCTTTGGTAGTAATAGCTTCGTAGAGATAATTTTATTTGCCTTAATTAGGCTAAAGAGTCAGTACGGTTCATAGTACCATTACATTGAGATAAATTTAATCAACTATTTTTAGTTACATTTCAGCGAGTATTAAAACTCACTAGTGACTTTCATCTTGGAAAATTTATTGGTCAGTGTTTCTTTATTTATTAGACCAATTCTGTAATTTAATCAACCAACAACAATTAACTATTCCCCGCATCTACCTGTGGGAATTCCATACAGTGTACTTTTAGAAATCAATATACCCTTGGGGGATTTTCTCCGGCAAATTGGAAACACTAAAGGTTGCTTTTTCGATTTGTACTGGGAAGTCGCCAATCTCAATCACTGGCGTGAGGCAAGTTATATCTGCCGCCGAAATCACGTGTGCCAGCACAATTTAACTCAGAAATCAAGACAATTAATTGTCATTACGAATGTCGGGGAATCACGAAACCGAACAATTTGAACTGCATAGTCATAGCCATTCTCTTAGTAAAGTTTCTCTTTCACCCTGTATGTGTGTGGGTCAAACTGTGGTCTTTGCCGAGAGATGTATCGGTTAATTAGAAGCGATTGCCTAGAGACTGCAATGCCAAAACTACCCATAGTGGAGTGCAAATAAAGCAGTTAAAACTAATTTCTTGCGCTATAAATTAATTAGCTAGGTTAGACGGCGAAAGAGCGACAGACAGAGGGTCCTGAAAAACAGGCAAGTGAGTAGAGAGTACTGCCCTCAAAGCAATTAATTACGCTCAGGTGACGGAGTAGAAGAAGTTCGGCTCACTACACGCACCGTTATCAATCAGGTTAGCTAGAGATAGGTATCTAACACCTCCCAAGGGAGTCCCTGAAAAACAGGTGATTGCTACTGATTTACTTGCAAACTGATCGCTGAAGGCGGAATTTGTATCACATACTTCTCCAAAACGTCTGATTAATTCACTAATTAACTCCATTAATTAAGTACACTGTGGTCCCACTGTGACACATTATGTGTTGGTTTATTAAACTGTACAAGTGTTTGAGTACGATCAGAAGTGACGAACACTTGTGCCAATAATCGAGTTAATTTGAAGATTCAATTAATTATTAATCTAATTAAGGAGCAGAACTCCCCAACAAATATCGGTGTAGACTTTAAACCACCAACGCTGTGAATCGAAAGAAAGTAGACCGCTCCGATATTCGAAAGTGAAATCTGAAAATTCTGAAATTATTATTTTTTTTTTCAATAAATAATTAATAAAAGTTAATTGTTGTTATTTACTGCTCCACCAAAAGAACGGGTTATCGCGACGTAATTTCCTAATCATAGCGATCACGAGCCCAAATTAAAGGTATCCTTCTTTACAGCGGGTGCTCCGGAGGGTCGTTCAACTGTAAACAGAAGTAGGCCAATAAAATTAACCCCTTTAGCGGTAGTGCCAGCGGTAGACCTTTAGGTACTTAGCAGGTAGCGACCGTCTGGGAAGGACGGTTAAGAGTGCATGCACGTGGCGTAGTAAAGTCTGGGTGGCCCTTTGGAATCTCCCCGGTCATACAGTCGGTCTAGTTATTTAAATTGGCCATAAATATTAAGTGTGGTTGGTTTGTACATTTTTATTGCTTATTTATTTGTACGTAACAGTCAATAAACTAGTCTAATTCGTAGGCGCTTACAACATTCTTTTCATTTTGAATTCAATTCTTGATTATAAACTGTTCCTTAGAATTTTTTAAACATGATCCCGTAATCTATGACATTCATTCAGGTACGCAATTTAATTAGAAACTGGACGCATATCACCAACGTCATTTAAAGCAGCTGTACATATTAAAGTTTTTATAGTATAATAAACAAAAATAGTTGTCTATTTGCCTATCCAAAATAAAAAAAGAATCTAGGGACGCCTCGTATTAAAAAAAAGAGGTAATGAATAAGTCAACGTCTAATATATTTACATAAGTACATTACAAGTGTGTTAAAGGATTTATAACATAAAAGCTTTTACCTAAAAATGTAGGGATTAAAACGTATTTTAATTACTTGAATAGCAGCACGTTAGTTTCGCTCAAAATTATATTTTTTAAACTATTTCATTTTTTTTGTATTGATTTTGCTATTAAATTTGACATCTTTAAAACATAGAAAATGTGAAACTAAGTAAGATTGGCAAGCAGAGCGAGTAAAAAGCAGGTCATACTCAAAGAGGTGATTCCAGCGGAATTCGGCAAATTAGATATTAATGTAGTTCTTATGTTATCTGGAACGACCAGCAAAGTCCTATTGATGCCGACGTTAATGATTATAGTTCTGATGTTATTGACGGTGACTTGGTTAAACATAGGAGCTGTACCCCAAATTACTAAAGTGGATCTTTGTACCCTGTTCGCGAGATTTTGAAGTTGAAGTACACTCAACGCAGCTATGTCTGCCCTAACCGGAAAAGCGATGGCCTGGTCGACACTATTGAATTCTAAAGCTTGTACCATAGTATCTATGTGAAGATTATTTAAAGCACTTGGGAATGTCATCGTCCAAGTGAGGGAGAGCGTCGAATTACGAAATCCTATAACTCGATCTAAGAATTCCGTTGTAGGTAAGTGGTATGTTGAGCCGCCTGGACCGGGAAGAATTTCTGCATTAATCCATACTGGAAAATCTAACTGAAGAAAGAACATTCAAGTTAGTTTCAATTAATTGCTAAAAAAATTCCACTTACTCTTGGAATTGTTGTAAGAAGAGTGATTAAGGCTACATCTAGCACGGCGAGACTCCTAAAATTTAACTGCACGCCTTTTCTTGTTCGGTTCGCAAGTAAGTTGTTATTTTCAACTCCACTTAGGAACTGAGATAAAGTGAGGTCTGATGTGTTTGCGCCCATTATTAATTCTGTAGTTGTAAAGTTAGTTGTATCGTTAGGTGTAATGTTAGTAAGTGAGGTGTTGTATATTCCGTAATCAACCTCCCCTTCTAACATCATTACGGGACCTAAAAGACACAAAATGGATCACCAGGCGTAGGTAACATCAAAATGTAATCACTTAAATATTTTTTTAAGTAACTACAAAATTCAAAATCTTAGAGTTGCACTTACTCAGTAAGGCTTGCGTCAAAGCAATCGAACTGTGTATTTCTTGCGCCCATGTTATGATTGCTAAATTACCACTGGTATTAAAGAACGAATTCACATCTAAAAAGGCTGAATTTACATTTGGGACAAAACATCCTGAAACAAAAACCATTATTGGAATAACTGTCTTCGTAAATTGTCCTTTCTAAAATCAGTATGATTAGGGCATGGTTTTATAAACACAAGTTAACTTGAACCTTCAGTTTATTGCAACGGTGACTACGAATTTGCAAGTTCATGGTTATGGCTAGAAAGGGAGTTTTTAAAAGCAAATGTTTATATAACTTATATTTATTCATTTTATTAATTTCGTGTTTTTTTTTAGCGGAACAATTGTCAGTCACCCGGTATATTGATAAAACGGTATTAAGCATTACTTGAACCCTCTATTGGTTTCAAACTCAGAGCACGTTGCATGTTCCAACTTGTTCTCCGAAATACTCTTTTATTGTTGAGTAGAAAATATAATATAAGAGAAGAATTAAATTACTAAATTGGAAGTTAATGCATCTCAGATTTCTAATAATCACATTATGATTAATGAATGTGTAATTGTAAAAATGTTTTTCCAAGTTCAAAACTAAGTCTTAAAAGATTTACTCAATAAGTGCTAACTAATGTAGTCATAGAATATGCTTATCATTGATTGATTTCAGTAGCAAACAATTCATAAGCATGCACATTTTAAAATGAATCGCGTTTCAATATAATTGTTATTAAACTATATCAAAGATTATAATATCTAAATGCCTTGAATTTGCTTAATTTTTAACTGAAATCTCCGGATCAGATGAAACTAATCCGGGATTACGATAAAGATAGGTAAGTTTTAGATAATCCAGTTCAAATCAAAACAAAAGTTTATCAAAGAAAACCTTGTTACTTGGAACGTTCAAAGCTTAATAAGACGAACAAGTTTTACATTCTTTATAACAACTTTTAGGTCTTGCCATTGTTGCCACTGATAGAATTTTTTTAACATTTTTCCCATGCTCAGAGGTTGCCTCTGAATAGTGCACAATGGCGCCGTTTCGCCATTTTGTAAGCAACTTAGCTGTCGAAATACGTATCTACGTTTTGTGTGATTTAATTTTTAAGCCTAGTCCACAATTGCCCGGGAACGAGAACGGGAACGTTAAAAAAGTTAAATCATATTTCATAATCGTACAAGTGTCCACAGTGCATCGGTAAATACGGTAATAATGCATTGTGGACACTTGTACGATTATGAAATGATTTAACTTTTTTAACGTTCCCGTTCTCGTTCCCGGGCAATTGTGGACTAGGCTTTAATCTTCTGAGGCCTAATTTCTCGATCACTAACTTTAATCTTCGGTTTATTTCTATTGTTCCTATAGGATCAAGAAACCAGGCCTTAATATTTTTGATATTTCTAATTATTATATATCAGGTCTTCAACAAAAAATGTACCTCCAGTCACCTTTAGAAACAAAAGTACGTATCATAGATTGAAATGTACCTACAGGTGCGTGCTATGATTCCCGCTAGAACTGACAAAATTAGAAATGTAGGTTACGCGAAGGAACTGAATTAAGACAATTTATTTTAATATATTCTTTTAAGAACGAAGATATTAGGTACAATCCCGCTCATATTAGATGACATAGGGAAAATACGCAAGTAGCGTCAGCCTATCTCCTTTAAAGTCCGGGCGAGAAGCGCAAAAAAGTTTTATTGCTCGGATAAATCATAAATACACAGATTAGCTAAGTACAGGAAAATCTTTTATTTCAGATTTTTAAAGATTTTATTTTACTCATACAAATTTAAACATAAGATGAATTGAAAATTTTGTTTTACACCTGTTCTACAAATATTATTTCTGTGTAAACACATTTTACTCATGAACTAATAACATTATCGGTTGACGTAATTTTTTTACAAGAATTTTTGAGTTTTGAAAATCAAAATTTAATTGAATTTTAATCTTTTTTTATTATGAATGCAACAGAAAGTAATTGCTAATTTTGAGCCAACAAACACGTTTTTAAAGATTTTTTCCTATAACTAAAAATGTATTCAGTATGGGGAAATTTACATTAAAATTAAAAATATTTCAGAATATACAGGGTGTTCACGGGAAGCCGCTACAATAGCTAACTTTTTTATTTGAATTTTTACGAGGTAGCTTAAATTAGAAAAGTTTCAGGACGTCACGTGCTGGATTTTATGGCAACATCAGAAAAACTGTCAGGTTTTCGAGATTTTCAATTGTTTTCAACTTTTTTAAATGGAACGTTATATTTTTTAACATCGCATCGCGTTCAAGGCGTCAAATTAATTATGTCTCTAAAATATTATCTTCCAAGGCCTCCTGTGGGAACTCGCTGAAATAATAAACTAACTGACGTTTTATCACGTTTTGATTGCAAACTTTTGCGTAAATAATTTTGCAAGTGTCAATACAACTTCTCTTCTTTTATTTTAAATAAAATAATAACAACCTTTAAAAATTCTAAGAACAATGAGCGAGAAATTAAAAATACATGTATGACATAAAACTATCCCACATTACTAAAAAATACTTACTGACAAATCAACCATTTCAGCTATATTCCCTGCAGATATTCCAGATTCTGCTAACCCATAAATACAGTGATCGCCAGATAAGTCGGGCCATATGGGAAATTTTTTTATTATTGATTTCTCAGAAAAATTTATTCTTTATAAAAGTCCCTGCATCTTCCCAAACTCAACATACACTTATCAAAATTTGAATACCTGTTGTCATATACCGAGGAGATCGAAATATCTGAAATCGACATAAGAGTAAAGTACCTTTATTTTTCAAAATACGCGGAAATATTATTTGGAAAAGTTATTAAGAATTGTTCTGAGATCATAAATACGAAATCTGGGTTGTCTAGGAAAAAAAAATTGACAAAAATGTTATGGTATGAATGTTATTGATCATAATTTCTAGTTGGTAGAAGAGCGAAAAATTCCAGAGTATATTAATATCACACCTGAAGAAACGTCCATCTTTACACTTTCAAAGTTCTACGATACACACGTTGATACGAGAAATAGACCTTGAAGCAACCAATTTTGATGATATCTATTATATGAATAATATTGATGACATGGTAAGTTACCTAAATAATAGTATATGTAATCTATTTGACATCCATGCGCCACTAAAGTATTGTTACATTACAAAGCCCAAAATACCATGGCTTACTGACAATTTGAAGCTAATGATGAAATTACGTGATGACGCTCACCGTCGTTTTAAATCATCACGTCTTCCTCAGCATTTTGAATACTATAAAACTCTTCGAAACTTGACAAATGCCGCTGTCAAAAACGAAAAGAAAGCATACTTAAACTATAGGCTGCGTCATAGTAATCGAAATGCTGTGTGGAAAGAACTTAGGGATTTAAATATTTACTCTAAATCCAGTAACACCTGTATCCCAACTCATTTATCCGATGCAAATCAAATTAATGATTATCTTATAGATTCTCTTTCGAATAACTCTCCTGATGATGAAATTTTACAATTTTACAGACTTAATTTGCATCCAAATGTGCGGGATACGTTTAAATTTTCAGGTGTTACAGAAGTTGAAATAAGTAAATTGTTATGCTCCATTAACACGAATGCAAGTGGATGTGATGGAATTAATATTAAAATGCTCAGTTACTGTTGCCCTCGTATAATACCTTTTATCACTCACATAATTAACTTTTCCATCTTAAATATAGTATTTCCTAAAGATTGGAAAATAGCTCGTGTTGTACCGATTCCAAAAGTATCAGCACCTGCTGATTTTAAAGATTTAAGACCAATAAGCTTATTGCCAATAATGTCAAAGCTATTAGAAAGAATCATGTACAAGCAAATTATGAATTATTTGAATGTCCACAACTTGTTACCAAGTAATCAATCAGGATTTCGTAAAAATTATAGCTGTTCTACAGCTCTTATGCATATTACTGTTGACATCCTGAATGCAGCTGATCGGAATGAACTTACAGCGCTAATTCTTTTAGATTATTCTAGAGGTTTTGAAACGGTCAACCACGAGCTACTTCTATCAATTTTACATTTTGTTGGGTTCGGTAACTGTGCAGAATCTTTTATAGCTAGTTATTTAAATGATAGGTATCAAATAGTAAATTTTAACCATAACCCATCTAATGCAAGAGCAATTAAGACCGGCGTTCCTCAGGGCTCAATTTTAGGGCCATTACTGTTCACATTATATACCAGTAATGTAAGTAAATGTCTCGAATATTGTTCTAGTCATTATTACGCTGATGACTCTCAATTATATTATTCATTTAAAGCTACCGATATTGAAGAAGCAAGTCAATTTATCAATTCGGATATCTCAAATTTATCGCGAGTTTCTAAGCAACACTGTTTAATTTTAAACCCAAAAAAATCCGTAGTAATGCTATTCGGAAAAACGTTTCAACGTAAACTTTTGACTGATTTACTTCATATCCAAATAGGTGAGGAGAGGGTATCATGTTCTGAATCTGCTCGAAACTTAGGACTTGTTCTGGATACAGATCTCCGATTTATTAAGCATATTAATAATTGCATTAAAAAAGCGTTTACTAATATAAAATTAATTTATGCTAACAAATCAGTTCTCAATGTTGCTACAAGAAAAATGCTTTGTGAATCCCTGGTTTTATCGCACTTTACTTTTGCAGATACAGTGTATGGTCCTTGTCTAGACTCGTTAACGAGTAAGAGAATTCAAAGAGTTCAGAACACCTGTGTACGCCTTATCTACGGTTTAAGACGTAGAGAACGAGTGTCATGTAAATTAAAAGAAATGATTTGGTTAAATATGGCTAACAGGCGTAATCTTCATTTAGCAGGTTTCTATGTTAAACTTATTCATGAAAAAGTTCCACCTTATCTTTATAATAAAATACGTTTTCGAACAGATGTACACAATATAAATATTCGTCACAAAAATGTAATAACTCCACCTCTACATAAAACTGCTCTTTTTGAAAGGTCTTTTCAATATAATATTGCTACTACTTTTAATGCACTACCCGATGACTTAAAAATTTTGAACAAGATTCAATTCAAAAATAAATACAGCCATGTTTTGCACATGCAACAAATATAATTTACTTGTATGTATGTAACTAGGTCGTTAAAATTTGTGAATTATTTTCATATAGTTTGTATATTTTTTATTGTTTCTTAATAGTCAACTTTTTTACTGCTTTTTTTTATTAAAAAAAAATGTTAAATTGCCAATACTTGCATCCTCACTTGTCATTGCATTAATTTAAACAAGTCAAGGTTAAGTGGAAGAACAGGGCAACTTGATTGCAACTGAACTTCGCCTTTTGACCCAACTATGTTACATCTATAACTCTGCTTACTCTACTTGGTACTCGTATTTGTATTTGTACAGTTGGGCCCATAAAGACTATTTATTATTATTATTATTATTAAAAATTGAAAAATATGGAAAATTTCTTTTTTCGCCGTAGGCTGCCATGATTTCATATTTGAAATCCCATAACATTTCTGAATAGCTTTCCCAAATAATATTTTCGCGTATATAAGTAAATAAAGGTACTTTACTCTTATGTCGATTTCAAATATTTTGATCTCCTCGGTATATGACAACAGGTATTCAAATTTTGATAAGTGTATGTTGAGTTTGGGAAGATGCAGGGACTTTTATAAAGAATAAATTTTTCTGAGAAATCAATAAAATAATTTCCCATATGGCCCGACTTACCTGGCGATCTCTGTATATGCTCTAGTAGCAAGAGAAGAATCTCGTTGACCTAGTGGTCTTCCCATTTTATTTAAAAACTGACCACAGTGAAACACGAACACTAATTGTAAAATAATTCCAAATTTAAAAACTAATCTATAAAAATACTTTGCACACAAAGCGCGAAACTGTAACTATTTGATCGTAACAACTCAATAGCAATACATAAATAATAATTCGTTTTTGCCCCCATAAACTTTTTTGCGCTTCTCGCCCGGCCGATCTTTAAAGGAGACGCTGCTTGCGTATTTTCCCTATGTCATCTAATATGAGCGGGATTGTACATACTTTCAAAATATCTTTTTGAGTTGGCCACTCCACCAACGAATTTGTGTCGTCCAACGAACAAAATTAACGATTAGAAGCTAGGGGTGGGTTTACAGAAAGCAAATCAAATATTTAATTTCGAATTAAACTAATCACGATTAAGTTGCCATAAGAATTACATTGCGAACTGTCAAATTAACAACGTCATTAATATTTAATTGCAATCAAATTTTCTGTAAACTGGCCCTAAATCACCCTAAATCTGGTCAACATATTTTAAGGTTAATCAAATGTTTATCAATTTTTGACATATCAGAGAAATTGATTATGCAATCTACGACATACAATTTTTTCTAAGGCTAACTCGAGGTATTTTTTTGTTGAAGATCCGATATATTAGTCGAATTGAAAACAGAAAGTTTTATGTTAAAATATTCAAAAATTAAGTGAACGTTTGTTTGTATTTATCGTAATAATTATTAAAAACACTTACCCAAAGCGATGCAAGTGATTACAAATCCTAGTTTGAACATTTTGGAGCACGGCTACTGAGATACTGTTGATCGATGTGTAACGTAATGAGTTTTTTTGTAAACTAACAAGTTTTTGTTTAAATAATCTTCACTGTAGATATGTAACGCCATCTTAAACCTAAGCTTAACGTTATCAGCTGGATGTTAATTTTACATTAACACACTGTTATTTTTACAAGGAAAAATTTTATTTTTAATAAACTAATATATTAATGCGCTTATCTTTCCCTTGGCTTAGCTTCGTCATCTTCTATGTATGTACATACATAGCATATACAATGAGAACCTTATAAGACTGCACATAGTAATTATCAATTATTACATTATTATTTCCAAATTTATTTCATTCGTCATGGTTACCATGCGTCGTTAGTGATTTTGAATTTTCAGATCGAATTAAATTGTTCTTTGCATTTATTGTAAAGTAATGTATACAACCGCCGAAAAGTAGGAATGTACACATTATTATCAAATGAAACTTCGTTGAGAGAATGCATGAATGAATGCAATGAAATAAACCTTCCTTAATACTTTCTATGTGCACTTTTTAAATGATTCAGCATTGAAAATTGAGTAGTAACCATAGCAACGTAGTGTTAAAACCCCTATGTGCCATTTTAACGAGCGTCTAAATAAAAACCTGGTCAAGTGGGTTGTGATTGAGAATTTATCCATTGCATTTACATAGCAGAATTATTAAACGTAGCCTACTTGACCAGGTTTTTATTTAGACACGAGTTATCTGACCAACGTTTTAAGGAGACCTTAAATTTAATTCGTGTTTAGAATGTGATTGATGTTATACAAACCAAGCAGAAATGTCACTATCTAAACACGATCTGAATTTAAGGTCTCCCTAAAACGTTGGTAATACCGGCCGTCAGAAATATATTATCTGATCACGTAATTTTCGTCTATGTGCAACGTTACAAGATTCTCACTGTATACAGATTCAGTAAATGTTCAACTTGACATCCTGTTATAATTAATGTGTTGCTTGCAGGTCGAGTAAATACTACAACTTTTGCACCACAACCGCTTTATTTTTGATTCTTGATTACAAGTGGTTGAAACAATAATACTTGTCGCAATGACGAAGTTAACTTATAACATGTATGAATAGTTCTCTCTTACTACCACTACTCCCCTCCAGAGGGCAGCACTACCACTTGCGCGCACCTATGTATACATTTCATTTTTGGCGCGAACAAATGCATGCTACAGGGAACGCACTAGAAAAATAAAGAGAGAAATTTGACTACTCACGCCCACTTGTTTTCGATACCGGGCTACGGCACACCCTGCCGGGCCGTTGCCAATTAGTTTTCCGCGAACCGAATCGAAGCAAACTTGCTGTGTCCAGAACCACAGAACCAGATTCTGTATGAGAAGTTGCATGTAAAATTCTTTTTTATTATACCTGAATCAAAAGCCCTGTTTTTAAAACTAAAAAGCGTGCGAAAATGGGCGATTAAAGCACGCCGTGTTTAAAGTTGCCTAGGGAACAGCACATACAATATCCACGTTAACGATTCAAAATGCGATCCATAGGCAACTTTACAAAATGAATTTAAATTTTAATGTCGTTCTAATTTTCACATTTTAGCGCAGGTATAATAAAAAAATATCGTATAATACACGTGCATAAGAGCCTTTAAAGTACTTGTGCCGTTAAAAGCGCTTTTAAACCCGTCGCGCGTATTTTAAAGGCTTTCTTATGCACTTGTATTATAAGATACTATTATCAATCGAATTAAAAAATTTTGAAAAGTGTAAATTCTACTGTAGAGAGAAACTTTCGTATCATAATTAATTATTATTATTAAATAAAAAAATGGAATTTTAATCGAATTCAATTTGCGAAACACTTTCTATTTAACTTTCTATTTTGGTTCTTTAATGTCTACATATTATTAAACTCATTTGGGTTTCATGAACTTGACCTTTAAAGAGCTAAAATACGAGCACCAAAATGTTTGACAAATGCATGCAAATCACCTGAAGTAAATTATTCAGTACAAATTGAATAAAATAGAGATAATAACGGACCCACAAGCAACGTGTTCGTCATAAAAATTTCGGTATATTTTTACAGCCCAATATTACGCGTTACCCTTCGCATTTTAATTAGAACAAAGAAAATGTTTACTTTTTAATTATTTTATGGTGGTGACAACCAGAATTTTACATTATAATCAGTCAAATCTTCATTCCTACTTTGTACGAGTACTAGTTGTTGTAAATTATTTTTGTTTTAAAATGCTATGTGAAGATCTGATTTTTTTGTTTTTGTTTTCTTTCGGACATATTCGGCAGAATCATTCCAAACCCTTTTCTACGAAAATATATCCTAATATACACCAAAATAATGGATTACGATAAACTAATCATACTAGTATTTGACAGACAACCTTATTGGCACACTTAAGTTACCAAAACAGGGATACACCAGGAAAGCAGAGTTCTTCCGAATTCGGCAATACAATAATGAAGTATGACCGTATTGTTCTGCCGAGCATTATTCTGCCGTACACGGCCGAACAAAAGTTCTGCCGAATCCGGAGCCAATGTGACCACAGCTTAAGAGTTCGACTGAAGATAGTCTTTTCGGCCGAAGCCAAAGCCGAGCAAATTGCGCACCGCTAAAAAAATGACGATTTCTTGCTTTCTCACTTCTTATTTTATGTTTAATTTGCACGTAAAGTGAAGAATTGTTATTGGCATATCAAACTGAATTATGCTGAGTTTCATAAAAGTCGATTAAATTTAATCATTGATTAAGATTAATCATTTCTATACCTTCAGCACATGTAACCATAGCAACGTTTACTTTTAACGCGTGATTAAATTTAAGTAACGTTTGTGAAATCCACCATTAATATTTTATGTCATCGATCAAGTTAGGTATCAGTTGTAATTCAAAATAATACTAATATATCAACAAGTTGAATTTTTTAATGCAGTTTTCTTGTATTAAAAATATACATAGTCTTCGTTAATTTTTTTCTTTACAAAACTGAAGCTACGGTCGCACAATATAAAGCTGCGCCAGCCACTTGTTGGCAACGCCCGTTTATTAAATGAACCTTCGGATTCGGCAAAACTTTCCGCCTAATTTGGCCTAAACCAATTATTTTACCGAACGTGCAATTTTTGGCCGAAGGTGGCCGAAGCCGAAGCCGGTTATTCGGTCACTCTACTAACCATAAACCATATCATTGACATATCTGCACCGTCATTTTATGTTCTTAGTATGTTTTTCATAGTTCTCACATAAACCCTTTTCAACGTTGTCCATAAATAGTTACCCATAGGTAACCTTTCGTTCTGAATACAGTATGTCATCCTTGAATTTGAAGTAATTCTGTTTCATGCATATGTTAATTAAATCTGCTAAGTCTCAACCCTTTTTGATCTTCTTCGTTAGTATAGCCTTATGAGTGATAATTTAATAATAAAAGGGTGAAGACATCGGCGCAAGCTTTTAGAATCAGCTGTAAGTTTGCATGAATGACGAACTAAGTTCCTCCATTAATAAGTAAAAAAAATTCTGAGCGATGAATTGTAGGTATAATAAAGCGTTTCACATTTTCGGAGAAAATCGATATGTTTATACGATTGGTAATGGGATCGTTCTGGAATTTCTTATTAATAATTTTATCTGCATCCATTTCTAGTAATCCTGATTGAGCTTCTGAGATGTCCGAATATCCTCAGCAATTTAAATACCATTCCTTTATATCGCGTAATAGAAGGATAACTCAGACTTTCGTTCCCAGCTGTTAACATGTAATAAAACTAAATTGAAATATTTGTCAACGTCACATTGTATGTAGTCAATAAAAAAATAATTATAAAACTCTGTATTTCAATTTGCTGCTACATTATTTATAAAACGTAACGTTGTATTTCGTACGTAGTGCTACAGCATGCTTTTGGGGTAAATTTTTAATTAATTATAAACTGCTCCGTAGAAGTTTTTAATCATTTTTTCCGTAATCTATAACGTTCATTCTCTTACGCGTTCTTTCTTTTTTTCGGGACAATTATCAGTCACTCTGTATGTACAATCGCAAACAAAAAAAATGGTCATCAATGTCATTAAAAAATTCAAATACATTTAGAAATTCAAAATATTAAGAATATAAAAGTAACAGATAACGTGATATGTTATGATATTGTTATATTAGCCACCTGAACGTCATTTTGACATACCGGGAGTTTTCTGAATGGATTATACATTTACGAACCAAAATAGAAAAAAATAACATAAAAACTAGTGGTTTTCTAATGTATTTTTTCTACTTTGCGTTGTGACACCAAAACTGGGGAAATTTTTGTCCATTTTTAATTGAAAATATTTAATAGATTTTACAAAATAATTCATTATTTATTTGTTATTTAACAGAGTACTCACAATGAAGCTGGATAAGAAAAATTAATAAGTCAATGTGATTTTTGTTTAAAACGAAATGTTGTCAGTGTTGCCACGCATTACAATAAAATTCCCCATATACTAAGGAGATCCGATTTTGAACAATATTTTCCATATTTTTGTTCAATAAGTAACGCAAAGCAGAAAAAATACTATATTTTACACGTTTCACAAGAGGCATTTGCTGGGTTCGGTAATTCCTCCCAGCTCACTCTATTCACTCCTCGAACACTTTTGTCTCACTTTTACCTATATCAAAACAGCTGCGTTCTCACTCTACTTTTCACTCCAAGCTTGCACCGCGTGAATTGTAACACTCGTTCTGTTAAGGCACTCCGAGCTTGCTTCGCTTCGCTCGTCATACCCTAACCCCACTCGTGTTACAATAAGCCTTCTTGTGAAACTTATAAAATAATATACTACTATACTACTTTTGAATTTGAAGGTGTGCGTTAAAATGATGCCTTATGAAACTAGTTTTTTATTATACGTACCTATATGTTCAGTTGTATTAAAATGCAGTTTATCAAAGTGAAATCGAGATTGACTATTTTATAGTACTAGTCCATGATGATTAATCCACGATTATATACTCGTAGTGAAACGGATTAAGAAGTCATCGCTACAGCAATCCTTAAAATTTTATTCAACTACTTTTACATGAATAATCTTTTGTTTACTCTTATAGTAATGGTTAATATTCGTTTGTGCTGTTTGTAAAATGAACTTTAGATGTCTAGATAACTATCGTCTTCAAAATTCAATGTTCACTCTCAAGAATATACAGGAGAATAGGATTTTTTTCGAATTTTTCTCCTAGAATTTTAGAAACAAGATTTATTTTAGTACTTTCCTCCAAGTAACCCTCAAGTATATTTAATAACCGCCATCCTCCATACCTTATCTGATAATGAAGTTCTTTCATACGCTCAATCTGCGATACTTGGTATAAGTTAATCTTACGCTATGGATGGCATTTTGCCATTTGTTTTTACCTCTGAATCAAAACTATCCATTTCGTTTCTTTAAAACTTCTCCTTTAAAGCAATTAAATATCTTGTACCTACAGTTTGTTAAATGTATCTTTTTATGCACGCCATTGACAGACGGCACTAGTAAAAACCAATTTTTATATGTAGATCTTGTATTTAGGCTGCGTTTAGTTGATAGACGAACCGTCAAAGTTTAACGAGTTCGGGCGGACTGTTTTCTAAACGGAACTCATACCACCGTGGTTGCCTAATGGTCGCATCTCAAATCACGACCACCGTGACCACTCAGCTGATTAGTCAGACAACGTAAAACAACTACGGACTAAACGAAATCGACAACGTCGCCCATGAACTAAACGCAGCCTTAGTTACATCACTGATTGAAAAGGAATCGTCTTTATGCGAATGTGTGTAAGGTAAAACTTACGATTTATTACTTGGCTTGAAAGTATTGATGTGTTTCATACGGATAAAATCAATGACATGCGTAAAAAGATCCATTTAACAAATTGTATAATGTCACGTTTGGAAAATTATTAGATAAATTAGTTTTTTCTACTTTGCGTTCACAATGAACTCATTGTGACACCAAAAACAGTTTCACAATGAAGCTCATTGTGACACTGTTTTTGGGGAAATTTTAGTCATTTTTAATTGAAAATATTTAATAGATTTTACAAAATAACTCAGTATTTATTTGTTACTTAATAATATACTCACAATGAAGCTGGATAAGAAAAATTAATAACTTGTTAATATGACTTATGATTAAAACGAAAGGTTTTCAGTGTTACAACTAAAATTCCCCATATACTAAGAAGATCCAATATTTTTCATATTTTTGTTCAATAAGTGACGCAAAGTAGAAAAAATAGTATATTATACTTTTGGAATTACACGAAATTTAACCCGCGTATTTTAGGTTTAATTTACAAAATTGTTTAACTAGCATTTCAGACGGACGGTCATTGGCCTAGCGGCCGAGGACGCGGGCTAATATGAACGACCCTCCTTTGCTTAGCTTGCAGATCAAACTCCTTTCCGATCAGTGGAACTTATGCAAAATTAACATTTAATACAAGGAATTCCATGTTGACAAATGGAAACTAAGTTGTTTGAACTTACTCGAAAAGTATTTGCATTCAAAACAAATTAACGCTGACAATTTTGGGACACAGAGCTTTGAACCCCAACCTTTAAAAACATACGGGTGGAATAGAAAGGGAAATTGGGAAATGAAAGGGGAGTAGTTAACTTTTTTAGAGTCGCGGTTTGGTACGAGTTAGTTGTGTTCGAGAATTTATTAATAATAGTATATTACGTATCAAGTTAAGAAAAGTAAAACACTTTTCTAACGAGTTGCGTATACTATTTTTTCGCATTTCATACAGTAACGTGTTTTATTAATATTTAATAGAAGTGACATTAATTACTGTCACATTAATTACTGTCACATTAATGACTGTCACAATTGATGGACGAAAAATCATAGTAGTTAGTACGTTGCTACACAGTAATAGTTGCTATGTTGTAAAGTAACCCATTACTGTACGATTTTGAGGATATTACTGTATGAAATGCGAAAAAATCAGTTTAATGTATTAGTAAGTTTAATTGTGACTTGAAATCGGACCTTGGAGGCGGCGTTGGATCGAGTCAGGTGCAAGCGAGGTAAAGTAGAATTTAAATTATTATGTTTCGTTTGCAAATATCCTGCCCCGCAAGCGAGTACTCAATATAAGGGAAAATATAACGTAGTGGCGACCCCTTTATAACATAACTCTTGTGATTTTCACAATAAATAACTATTAGTTGTTAAATAGTTGACAAAAGAAAAGTAACTTAAAATGATGCACGTATAATATACTGGTTACAAAAATTTAATAATGATCAGTGTTACCAACTTATGGTTATTCTCAGTCTTACAAAAAACATGTAAAAATAATACAAACTAAGTTGAGACAAAAATCAATCTAACAAGCTGCATATTACAATACTCCCACTCTTGTTTAGTGATTTTTGGAGATTATTGAAAGTGCGTCACAATTTTTCATGAATTTATCTCTTGCTAGGGGTTTTGTAAACATGTCAACTAATTGTTTTTCAGATGGAACATACGAAACACAAATCCGTCCGTCTTGTAACTTTTCACGGATAAAATGAAACTTTATGTCAATATGTTTAGTCTTTTTGTGTTGTTCCTTATTTTTCACTAGAAGGATAGCACTTTGATTGCCCACGAATAGATTTGTAGGTACCTGCATGTTTATACCAAGTTCTTGAAGGAATTTTCGAAGCCAGATGATCTCCACAGTTGTGTCAGATGCTGCTATGTACTCTGCTTCGGTGGTTGACCTGCTCACACATTTTTGTTTTTGCGAAGACCAGGTAACAGGACCATCAGCTATTACACTGACGTATTCGGTAGTAGATTTTCGAGTATCAATGTCACTTGCGAAGTCCGCATCTGAATATACGGACAATTCGATTTTGTTTGCTCCATATTTAATTCCCTTTTCCTTTGAACCTTGTAAATACCTCAATACACGTTTGACTGCTGTCCAGTGCTTTGGACCTGGGTTGTTCAGAAAACGGCTCACTTGACTGACGGCAAACATTATGTCTGGGCGTGACACGGTGGCCAAGAACATTACAGAACCAACCGCTTCACGATACGGAGTGTTCTTCATTTGGTTGATTTCTTCTGAATTTGTTGGAGACTGCCCACTATGAAGATCCGCATTTGTATCACAGGGGATCGAATGCGGTTTGCAATCTCTCATGTTGAACTTCTTCAATAGACGATCTATGTAACCCTTTTGGCTAATGAAGATTTCCTTTTTGTCCCGATTGCGAGTAATTTCCATTCCGACGAAACAATTTGAATCTTCAATTGTTATGTCAAAGTGAGACTGGAGTTTCTTGAGTATTTCATTTATTACTGCTGTGGTCTTACAGAGAATAAGACCGTCGTCGACAAAAATAGCCAGGTAAACATCTTCGTTCTTGTAAATCGCGTGAAAGACACACCTATCTGCGTCGAGGTCCTTGAAGTCAAAGATCTTGAGAAAACTGACGAATTTCTGATTCCAGCAACGAGGAGATTGCTTTAAGCCATATAAGCTTCTTTTCAACTTACATACTAAACTGGGTTCATCTTTAATAAAGCCTTGGGGTTGAAACATAAAAATATCCTCTTCTAAATCACCATTCAAAAAGGCACTTTTAACGTCAAATTGTTTTATTTCAAGATCTTTTACTGCAGCTAGCGCTAGAAGAATTCGTATCGAATCATATCTCACAACTGGAGAGAATGTTTCCCCGTAATCGATTCCTGCCTTTTGTGAATATCCTTTAGCGCACAATCTAGCTTTACAGCGTTCGATGCTTCCATCAGGTTTCCTCTTAATTCTGTAGACCCACTTGCATCCTACGGAGCGACGATCCGGAGGGAGTTCTACCAAGTCCCAAGTATCTTTTTCCATTAACGTTGTTAAATAGTTGACAAAAGAAAAGTAACTTAAAATGATGCACGTATAGTATACTGGTTACAAAAATTTAATAATGATAAGTGTTACCAACTTATGGTTATTCTCAGTCTTACAAAAAACATGTAAAAATAATACAAACTAAGTTGAGACAAAAATCAATCTAACAAGCTGCATATTACAATAATAACCACGTTTTCCCTTACGACGTAGTGAAGCCTTCCCCTAATTCGTGACATGGTGGGAAGTTTTCCATACAATTCGTGACAATATGTCTGGTACGACTTGTTATGAGAAAAGTTGTTAAATATAAAATTTTGCTTGGTTTAATACAGAGTAGATCTTTTTTTGACTTTTCCAATCTATGAAAATAGACTTATCCAAAAAGTCGCATATTTTGCACTTGTCACATCATAGTATATTAAGCAACCAGTTAAAAAAGTGAAGTTTTACTAAGTTTTGACGTGTACGATGCTTTCTGTTACTGTGATTGCCGATGTACAAATAAAGAATTGAATTGATATTAATATGATACATTACTGCATGAAATGCGAAAAATATTTATTACAGATAGAATTCTCCGAGAATTTTATATCTCCACTTTATTAGATTTAATTTTCTCTACGTATGCAATATCATTAGATGATTATTCATAATTCAAAAATGAAATCAAGGATAGAAGACGGATAATTAATTCCTTTTAAGAATTATACTAAGTTTTTTACAATTAGGATTTGCAAGGAATTTATGTCTCAGCATTGCTAGATGTGTTTTCTAAATAGCTACACTTTTCTCGGAATGATTAATATAATCACGATACGAAATGATAAAGGGCATTGTCTTACGACCTTTATTTATTTTAATTTATCAGGTAATCAATAATAATTCCATTTACGAAACGCATTAAAATATATTTCAAGGGCCATACGCACCAAACACTTTAATCGAGTTTAAATTTGAGTGACGTTTATATTCTGATATTTGAAGTTTCATAACATTGTGTAAGTTACATTCTAAGTGACGCTTAAAGTTAAGCTGAGTTAATTCGTTCGGTGCAAACGAACATTACTATTTGAAATAACTATTTGTTGGATTCTTTGTATTCAATGTATTTCAAAAACCATACACATAGAAACGAATTGTAAACTAGTTTGGAACTAGCAGAAGCTGTGTGATTTTTTTAATAGCTCATATGGCAAGGGATACTCGATATATTATTTGTTTCATACAAAGAAAATAGAGATAATGAAAATATCTGTGTTCAGCACTTGGACAAGAGAGAAAATTAGGTGAGAATTCCGTCAATTCCGAAATTATTTACAAGTAATAGTACGGCAAGGGCCAAAATCCATTCCAAATAAAAAGGGCGTTGGGGGCGTTCCTGACTATCAAAAACTCAATCCAGAAACGCTCAAACAAAGGAATTACGACTTAGACCTTTTATGGTTTGACTAAACTTTGGTAAAAAGAGTGTGAAAGAAGAAATGGCGTTTTCAATAAATAAGAATGACTTTGCCCTTTACCATAAATTATGTATAGAATAAAATACATTTTGGATTTTGGGCATACGTTCAATCCAGTTTGTGTAACAATAAATAAGTCCGAATGAATTATAAACATTTTATTTTACTCTGGAATACATCAAAACCTTGGTAGCAAATTAAACACGTGCTTGTAAACTAAGTCTACTACATCAATAGCAAACAGGTAATCCAAATGGTTAAAGCGATCATAGGCAACTTGGTATTTGTAAATACAATTGGGCAGTTCTCTGTATAACTGCTGAACATCCTACAAAAGAAAATTCATTTGTTACCCAAGAAAATCATTCAGAATCAATTTTACGTACAACAACGGACGAGAGCCAATCATTTACGGAATAAAACAGAGCCACGGGAGCCGTAACTTTGCTGAGGTCATATGATGGGGGCTTAGCTTGCCCATACTTGATCATGTTTTTAATTAAACCGAAATCGTACTGTCTGAAATACCCTGCAAATAAAAATTCAGTAACCATTTTTGAAACGTATAGGGACGCACACCTTTCTTGGTGCCTTGGGCGTAATGAATCAGTTGAGTCGTGGAAGAGCCCGCTGGTAGACTTGAACTTATAACAGGAATCATCGTCTAAAAAAAACAAAAACATTCAAGCCAAAATTTCGTTCGATATACAGTGCGATCGAAAATGAATGAGCGCCCTTCAAACATACGTACTAATTTCGATATGAAAAACTCGTAGAAAACTCAATTAATAAACAAACCGTGCACAACATACGAACTCTATTGATTGTCACCTGACCTTGAGTATTCAAAAACGCGAAAATTCTCTAGGCCGAAGGTAGTTTTGATCATCTTTGGTTATTTATTTTCTCAAGGACGCTCAATCATTTTCGATCGCATTGTATGTATTGTGAACTTACTCTGTTTAGCTGGGCAGAGTCGTAACCGCAAATCAGGAATAAAATGTTGGCACATACTTCCTGGAAGAGGGCGTCGTCGTTGCAGGCGATTTGACCGATTAATTTGAACAAGTCAGAATTTGGCAGAAACTCGTGGACGCCTAGGAATTTTGTTATCCACTACAAACGTAAAAAAAAACATACTGTATGTATTTCAAGGGGCATAACTAGAGATCGTGATTTTATATTTTGTATACTCTGTACTTTCCAAATGAAATCGTCCGATTTGCAATAAAACAGTGCGAACATGAAACTTATTGAAATACTTCTTAAGACTGTGGCTTTATTTTAGTGCTTTAATACATTTGGAAGTAGTATACGTTACTCATCGCTGTAGTATTATAACGTTAATAATAATAATTCATAATTAACACCTACGTATAAAAAAATAACAGCATTTGATTAATGTGTTAAAGAGTTGTATTCAGATTGTCCGTCTATGTACGACTTCTGTTTTTAAATACAACCATACAACTTAAAATTAACTAGAAATGCTATCTATGCAAAAGAAAAAAAGTAGCAAAAAGAGAAAATAACAAAATAAAGAAGAACAAAAAGTGAAGAAAGAAAATTGTTTATATAAATATTATGTATTTAAACCATTACTCACACGGGCATGAAAATGTTATGAACTTTTCTCCATAATATTTTCATTCCCGTATGATTCCAGGGATTTAAGTAAATTATAAGTATATGTACAGAGTAAACAACAATGGTCCAAGAATTGAACCTTGTGGGAACTCCACAGTTTCCGCAAAAGCAGTGTTGATAAAAATCACAATAAAAAATCGTTGATTTTTTTGTTTTAAACAAAAATTTCATTTTAAGTATTTCTTAATTTTTCGTATATGAATACATATTTATTTTTAAGCAAATAATAAAAAATCAAAAATATAATTTGCGAGTTGAACAAATAGGAGCTCCGACAAATAAACGCTTACACTTGAAACTTATTGAAACAAACAAAAATATCGACGATTTGCAATGAGAAGCTTTTGACAATCGAGCTTTCATTTGTTCCTTTGTATATACATATAATTTTTTGGTGAGTAGAAAAAATCAAATAAATCGTTTGTTTTTTGCATTTCATTACATTTTGTTTCTTTCTATGAAAAGACTAAAATAAAACTAAAACTAAACCAAAAGACTTTGCATTTCATTATTCTTTTGTTTCTTTTGATAAGCAAACAAAAAATAACAAATGAAGAATCAACGGTTTCCGGCATGAAGTTTTTGAAAATTAAACTTCTTTCCGTTTCTTTAATTTTTTTAACCATTTTTTTGCCTTTCTATAAACAAAAAATCGACGATTTCTTACAAGAAGCTTTTAAAAAACGAACTTTCATTTGTTTCTTAGTATTTCATTTTTCTGTGAATAAAAAAAATCAAATAATTCAAACTTTCGTTTGTTTCTTTGCATTTCATTATTTTTTGTTGACTTTGTATAAACAAATAAAAAATGACGATTTCCAACGGGAAGCTTTTGACAATGTATCTTTAATTTGTTTCTTTGTATTTCATTTTTTTTTGTGAGTAGAAAAAAAAACAAATAAATGAAGCTTTCATTTGTTTCTTTGCATTTCACTATTTTCCAAAAGTAGTAGATTCACTCATCACCATTAATAGAAGTAAATAAGATTATAAAATGATTAATATTAAGTCTACAAATGTATAAGTTGCTAAAGGAAAAAAAAATTAAAATCGATCTTCAAGAGAAGAACTTGACAGCTTGAAATAACTGTGAAAAATAACGCTCAGTGATTCATGGCACACTTTAATACTTTTATTAAAAGCAAGCTTTGGGTAATGGTTTTTTTTATGGTTTATTGTTATTATTTATTATTATAAATATTATACATAGTTGGAGTATTTTATTTCAAGTATTACCATAAGAGTAAGTTTGGTTGCCTAACTTGAATGATCACGTAGGACTTGGACATTATTGAAAACCCTATATTTTTTCTGGCAACACTGACACTGACTCGATCATCGCTCGATTGACATATTTTGATGTATGTATATCTGTATTACTTACAACCCCGAAAAAAGAAATTAGAAAAAATCTAGAAATAATTAAAAAAAAAGAAATCGGGTGGCAAGATAGTAATAATTAATAAAACTTTTATGCTTCAAAAGATTTTTAGATGGTTCGAAATATTTGCTCAATCCGTACATTTTTTTAATAATAAGTCTATATTTCAAGTTTATTTCTTTTTTTATGAAAGACGTTTTCTAAATATCAATGTGTTGCACATTATTGTATTTAGAAAAAAAAATCTACTAGATACAATAAAAAATATACAGAGTCATTTGAAGAATGAAAGTTTGACCTTGAAGGTCATTTAAAAAAAAATATTGGATTAGATTGGTATAGAATAGTCTCATTTCATTTTCCTTTTTGTTTGTTAAAATTAGTCTGTAAATAACGAAATTGTGGCTTGGGGCGCTTTTTGCAAGACACTCTGTATATACCGTTGCCTTGTTTGCTATTAATCGAACAGAAAATAAAATTCCCATTTCTAAACATGAAAAAAATTAAGATTAGGTGCATCAAAAAAAGGAAGTAGGTAGATTTGTTTTAATTCTGTTGTCAAATGATTAGTCAGTGATTTTATTTTATTTTTAAATTTTAAAACAAACGAATATTTAATCTATTTTATTAATGGACTTCTTTATTTGATACTAGAAAAATATTATCCAGAAGAAATATATGCAAACATAAAAATGGGTCGCTCCATTTGATAGTAGTGACAAAAATTAATTCATAGAAGCTTAGTGATTTATCAAGGCCACTGATAGTAGTGACCAAAATTAATTATAGAAGTTAATGATCTGTCAAGGTCATTAAGAATATCGTTCATTTTTTTTGGGTGGTTCATTTTGTTGGGTTCATAACGTTTTAATTGTATTTCTACAATTACAAACGTCTAAATGTATCTCTACAATTACAAACGTTATGAACCTAACAAAATGAACCACCCAAGAAAATGAACGGTGTTGGGTTCGTGTTCTTAGTGATCTTGACAAATCATTAAGCTTTTATGAATTAATTTTGGTCACTACTATTAAATGGAGCGACTCATGAACCCGACATCGTTTATTTTCTTAGTGACCTTGATAGATCATTAAGCTTTGATGAATTGATTTTGGTCATTGCTATTAAATGGAGCGACTCATGAACCCGACATCGTTTATTTTCTTTGTGACCTTGACAAATCATTAAGCTTTTACGAATTAATTTTGGTCATTGCTATCAAATGGAGCGACTCATAAACCCGACATCGTTTATTTTCTTAGTGACCCTGATAAATCATTAAGATTTTATGAATTAATTTTGGTCACTACTATTAAATGGAGCGACTCATGGACCCAACATCGTTCATTTTTTTTTGTGACCTTGACAAATTATTAAGTTTTTATGAATTAATTTTGGTCATTGCTATCAAATGGAGCGACTCATGAACCCGACATCGTTAATTTTCTTTGTGACCTTGACAAATTATTAAACTTTTATTAATTAATTTTGGTCATTGTTATCAAATGGACCGACTCATAAACCCGACATCGTTTATTTTCTTAGTGACCCTGATAAATCATTAAGATTTTATGAATTAATTTTGGTCACTACTATTAAATGGAGCGACTCATGGACCCAACATAGTTCATTTTCTTTGTGACCTTGACAAATTATTAAGCTTTTATGAATTAATTTTGGTCATTGCTATCAAATGGAGCGACTCATGAACCCGACATCGTTAATTTTCTTTGTGACCTTGACAAATTATTAAACTTTTATTAATTAATTTTGGTCATTGTTATCAAATGGACCGACTCATAAACCCGACATCGTTTATTTTCTTAGTGACCCTGATAAATCATTAAGATTTTATGAATTAATTTTGGTCACTACTATTAAATGGAGCGACTCATGGACCCAACATAGTTCATTTTCTTTGTGACCTTGACAAATTATTAAGCTTTTATGAATTAATTTTGGTCATTGCTATCAAATGGAGCGACTCATGAACCCGACATCGTTCCTTTTCTTAGTCACCTTGACAAATCATTAAGCTTTTATGAAAAAAATGTTATCAATGAAGACGATCTTTTCTCTATGATTAAAACAATACAAAACTACTAAAAATATACAAATACTAGGAGGAAGTTAAAGAAAACGGCCTGAAAATCAGAGATAGGAAGATAATGTAGTTGTACACACAGTGTTTCTTAAGTGGCGACGAAAAATGAAAGGTATTTTGGGAAGTCGAATTTAAAACAATTCTTTTCATATCAACATAATAGGTCTGATTATCTCTCCTTTACAGTTATACAATACAATAAATAATAAAAATTCAGTTCTGAATATACAGATATTGTGTACGGAGTTTTGAGGTGAAAACGCAAATGATGCAAGCAGATAATACCAACGGAGATTTTCTTCCGATAAAGTTTTCAATAGGATTTTTCAAAGATTGCGAGAAATCGAAAGCACCAAGGTCTCCCGACTTGAATCCCTTGGATTTTCAATCATGGGGAGCCTTAAAGGAATTAGTTTATGCTGTCCGAATTTATACAGAAGAATTAATTTAGCGTTCTCTGAAAACAAAAACAGGAATTTTCAATTTAATTACACCCACGAATTAGTTCGTCAGTGTCAAACTAACTCTTGGAGCTGGACAACGTATTTTTAAACATTTGCTTCAAACGAACCCTAAAGCAACACAATCTAGTCATAGGCTAATAAAATTTACGTGTAACAAATTTAAATCCCTGTATCTAGTAAATACGTAGAAATCGGACAGTGTTTATAAATATGAGAAAAATTGTTTGAAATTCCGTTCTGTACAACCCCTTTCATTTTTCGTCGCAACTTTTGAAACAACCTGTATATATGGACAGAAATAACACCAGACAAGATGAGACAATTTCAAACAAAAACAGAATAGAAAATACAATTCTGACAAAATAACTAATGCTTACAACAAAAAAACACTGGAGAAACCTAACTAAAGACAAAATTAAAACATATAAATTTGGTATAAGAATTAAACTAAAAGGAATATTCATACTTAACAAAGAAAAATATAACTTTGGAAATAGTAAAAGTAAGGAAATAGTTACGAGTAAGAAAGTGTAGAAGGTACAAACGAAGAAGAAGCGAATGGGAAGAATAGAAGATTTGTAGAGTAAATATACTAAACAATAGTTGAAGGCTGAGGAAATGAATTGAAGAATATGAAGGAATGAGTACGAAAGCGAAAAAATACTGTACAAAGAATCCCATGAAAATACAAGATGCGTTTAATCGTAATGTCAACTTACCACTTAACGGCCTGTTATTTAGTAACGTTCAAATAAGTGAATGTCATGTCATACCAACTACGGTCTCTACCCGCGAGGATTCATCAGGCTTATCCTGGAATCTGATAATCCTATCCAACCAAAGAAATATGCGACCCAGGATTTGAGATTTTCTCGAAATTCCCGATATTAAATTTTGTGCTATTTGATAACGAGAAAGGAAGGCTGTAGGTCGGGAAAATTTTTTGGTAAACGTCGGAATTGAACCATCGCCCCTAGGTTAATGTAATGACTATTGCGTTATGGTGCCGATTGTCACAAGAGTAATACGGAAATTCTTTCTGGTGTAATGCTGCTATGTTCGAAGGAATTTTGAGTTTTGTATCTTTGACACCAATGATGGGTCTGATTATTATTGATAGTTACAATGCATTCATTAATTTATGTGGATTAATCAAAGATAAAGAGCTGAAATTTAAAACAAATCACTTGTATCGTATGTTAGGTTTTTCTTGCTTAGTTTTGACCCAAAACATTCTGATAAAGTATTGTGCATTCTAGGTCGGTTACTTATATGCACCTTAGTACTCATTCACTTCGTTTCCTTTCCGCTTTAAGTGTAACAGGAATGTGGAACTCTTTCGGTTACGTTTTGCATCCTTGCTCTAATTGCATTTGTTTAAATTCCGATCAAGTAATCAATACTTTTAATGTTTCGGGGAAAAAAATCATTGCCTACCTCAAGAGAATTGTGAAAAGTCGACAAGATTTGGAAAAACGGACTCTTCATGTGAGACATATACACAACAGGAGAGAGGGCCACCATCAGCTTGATTTTCTCGTTATATTCTGGTCTCTCGGACGCCATCACGAAGAACGACGTGGTCCCCTGCGAATGACCAATGTAGTATATCTGTGGCTGGCCCGTCTTTTCAATTATGTAGTCGATTTTCCTCGTCAGGTCGTACTTCCCAATTTCATGCCAACTGCAACGTATCGTTTAAAAAATGATTACGACAGAAAACAATTTTTTTTCTACCTAAATCCCCAAAAAGCTTTATCGCGATTTGGATTATACTCGATGTGCTTTCTTGACCAAGTGTTTCCCCTGGCGTTTCCCATCCACACATCATAACCCAAATCAGCTAGGAGGTACGCCAGGCTTTTTTCGGGACCCATGTTCACCCAATCGGCGGAACTGGAAAGTAACCCGTGCATCAAAAGCACCGCCGGTTTGTTCTCCACGTGAGAATTATTCTTGCCGTGTGGTATTCTGTGCATCTCCAAGAGGTAACCATCTTCGGTTTCGATGTACTTGTGCTGTTCCACGGGATACCCGTATTTCTCAATGAGCTCAATCTAAAATTTTGGGTCGCCCGAGATCAAAACTGCTTATTTTTTACAAGTGATAATACAATCTTACCACGGTAAGTCCAACATCGGGGTGCTGACTTTTTTGGTCAACGGTTTCTTCTATGGCGGCCACGAAAATTGCCAGGAAGAGCAACAGAATTGCACGTGTGACGGCCATGGCGCATGAACTAAATGGAAATAATTTGTAATTCGGAATTTATACCCCAACTTCACTCACGAATCTGATAAATTATCAAAACACTTATCAAATTTAAGTAAAATGCAACGGATATAAAAACTATTTTCTTATCTTTACCCGACGCAAGGTTAAAATGGCCTTGTTTTTTTACTAGTATTAACTGAACTTTTCTCCTTGTTCATATTTCTATGACAATAGTAACTATTGCATTCATTATATTAAGTAACGAAACTACTCCGCATTGGGAAGCCAAACATGATTCGTTGCGGTTTGGTTGATTTGCGAAATATAACCGCAATTTATAATTAATGTACCGAAGCATATTTTTGGTTGGTTGATAAATGAATGACCACAACAATTTTGAACTTAATATGGTAGGTAGTTTCAAAACAAATTGCATGATCCATTACATAATCGCTCTATAATTTTGAACTAGATAGTCAAAGATAAACAACAACAAAAAAAATGCATAAGAGTTAATGGACGTTAATATCACAAAAGGGAAGTACGCCAATACATAGAGGACCGGTATTTCAGTCATGGTTTAACTTTAACCTTTAGTTTATTCCCATAGTAATAATTGTAAAAATAATTGTTCCTATGGAAATAAATTAAAGGTTAAAGTTAAACCATGATTGACAAACCGGGCCGTAAAGGTATACAAAGTGCGATTTTATATTTTTTTATTTGGGAGCATTTCAAAACTATTAAGTACTATGTGATTATAATCAGATACTCCAGCCGATTATCGAAATTTGGGATAACGAAAAATATAAAATTTTAAATAATTAAATTAATTTTTTTTTACTCGTTCAGAAAATATGCAAGCATCATTAGGAAAGTTAAAAGAATAACTTAAGATCAAACCAGATGCAATAGCAGGACATAAAAACCTTACAATAAAATACTTAAGGCATCTTAATATGTATGGGTGACATTAACATAATCTGTTAAATCCTGACAACATAAACACCTTGAACTTTACTTCCTTACTCGATAGTTATTAACTTGTACAGCTAATCACTGAACCAACTAGACTCACCCCAAATTCAGACACATTATTAGATGTTATTTTTCTCATAGTTTAAATGTCAGTTTAAGTGGGGGTATTACCAATGTCTTGTATTTTCGATCATGAGATAATATGGGCAATCTTTCAGGTAAATGTTGATAGTCATGCTCAATTTTTTACAACATATAAAGACTTTAATTCTATGGATTATAACTCATTTAAGGATGAACTTGAGATTGTACCCTTCAATCTTATATTTGATATGGATAATATTAACGACATGGTCGAGCACTTTAACACATTACTGCAATATATTTGTGATAAACATGTATCACAAAAAACAGCTCGCATCAGTAAAAGGAAAGTACCCTGGTTAACTGATAATATCAAACTTATGATACGTCTCAGAGAAGAGGCTCACAATCGTTATAAGCATAGCCACAGAATTGAACATTTTGAGTATTACAAATCTTTAAGGAATTTGACAAACGCATCCATAAAACGAGAAAAAGCAGCGTATGCTAAATTCAAGCTTCAAAAATCTAATGCTAAAACATTATGGAAAGATCTCAGAGACCTTAATATTCATAATAAAACTCTTAAACATTCTCTCTTGCCGGAAAATTTAACAGATATAAACGAAATTAAAGATTATTTTGTTAACGCAAATTGTTCTCTAAACACCCCCATCCTGAAACCATCAATTTTTATAATTGCAACAGATTTTTGCATAACTTCGAAGAATTTACTTTTCGCTCTACAAGTGAAGAGGAAGTTTCCAAACTTTTACGTTCAATTTCTTCTAACGCAATTGGTAGTGACTGCATAAATATTAGGATGTTACTCTTGTGTTGTCCATTCATTTTACCGTTCCTAACATTCATCTTAAATTATTGCATTATTAATAATGTATATCCAGAAGCTTGGAAATTGACATACGTAATTCCTATGCCTAAATCGCAACATCCTGTTGATCTAAAAGATGTGAAACCTATTAGTGTCCTTCCAACTGTGTCTAAGGTCTAGGAAAAGTTAATGAATTCTCAGATAAGAGCCTACTTGAACAAATATAATATTTTACCAATAAACCAATCTGGATTTCGTCCCAACCACAGCTGTACAACAGTTTTAACATATGTAATAGACGATATTTTGGCTGCAGCTGATAATAATGAATTAACAGCACTGATACTGCTAGACTATTCCAAGGCTTTTGACACGGTCAATCATAAATTGCTTGTCTCAATTCTACATTACATAGGTTTCAGTGTAAGTGCAATTAATCTCATTTATGATTATTTATGTAATAGGAAACAAAAAGTTTGTCTTAACAATTGTTATTCTGTGTCATTATCCCTGACTTTTGGAGTACCACAGGGTTCAATCTTAGGTCCGCTGCTCTTTACAGTTTACATCTTCAACTTAAAAAACTGCCTAACTTACTGTAAAAGTCATTACTATGCAGATGATGCGCAGATTTACTACTCATTTGCCCCCAGTAACGCAGCTACTGCGAATGATCATATAAATTCTGACTTGGAGAATCTCGTGCAAATTTCGAAAAATCATTGTCTGCAATTAAATCCGAAAAAAACTGTAGCCTTACTCCTTGGGAGGTCGCACAGCCAGAAGCAACATGAAAACTGTTTATCTATTACTATTAATAATGAACCTATCACTTTTACAAAACATGCTAGAAATCTGGGGCTCATAGTTGACTCTGAACTAAGACTTAGCAAACATATTGAACAGTGTGTTAGAAGCGCCTACAGTAGTTTGAAAATACTTTACAGTAGCAGATCATATCCAAATAAAAAATTAAAAATTCTACTTTGCGAGTCCCTAGTTTTGTCAAAATTTTCATTTGCTGATGTGGTTTACGTTTAAATGCTGCTACTATTAGACGTATACAGTGTGTGCAAAATTCGTGTGTTAGATTTATTTGTGGGTTAAGGAGAAGGGACCATGTTACACATCATCTAAATGAACTTGGGATACTTAATATGTCAAACAGACGTAAATTACATGTTAACTCTTTTTATTTAAATATTATACGATTAAAAATTCCACCCTATCTGTATAACAAAATTCGCTTCAGAACTGATATCCACAATATTAATGTAAGGCATAAAAATGTAATTATTCCTCCCGTACATAGAACTGCCCTATATGAACGTTCTTTTACTTTTAGTATAGCATTACATTATAATTCCATACCTAATGAGTTTAAATGCCTTAATAAACGTAACTTTAAAAAGGAATTTAGAATTTATGACGAAAATAATGAAAATATGTTAGACATTGCGATTAGCGGCATAAATGAAAGAGAAACAGATGCAAAATCTCTTAAAGTAAACTACACCGATGAAGCTAAGTACAGCGTTCAAGAAAATGACAGGAGCAAAGCAGATCATCCAATGGTAATGGTGCCAAAAATTCACCAAGGCAGAGACAATTTCCACACCGTTTTCTTGGCTTTTTCATGTGGAAGTGGATATGCAGTAATACTCATAAAATCGCTGAAAATCCGTGAAGGCGCTCTCTGGATAAATCCTTCGAACAATTTATGGTATCTTTGCGACATTAACAACAATAAGAACTGATTTTTTTTGCAATTTTATGTAACATGAGACTAGAATTTTATTTTTATGTTGTACTCCAATTAACTGATTAATAAGAAATAATATTTCAATGTCTTTTCTACAATTTTTTGTATCTAGAGAATACTTTGAAATATTATTTATAAACAACAATCAATGCAACACGATACCATTAATATTTAACAACAGATTAATTACGTTTTAATTTTAGTCGAAAAAATTATTAATCAGCAAATACCGTAGGAATAAACACTGCGCTTGAACTTCAAACTTAGGTCTCGTTAGTTTTATATCTAAATTTTAATTGTCGTTAAACGTATGTCCAAAAAAGCAGAAAAGTTTATCTGTTTGTTATCGACTTAAAAGTGTTCTAAAATAAAATGTAAGTTTTATAATATAAATTTCAAGAGGTGTTTACAAAAAAAAACAGCTAGTAATTAATATTTTTATTTGTGTGTAACCGGGTCTGAGAGGAATTCAATCTTCAAAAATATAGGAGTAATTATTTTTTCTGAATGAGGAAATAGTTCATCAGCAGCATGACAATGATACATTGCAGCAGTATACGACTTGAGTTCCCATGGAACCTGATCCTCCATGTGTGTCAGATTAACAGGCAAGTCTTCCAAAGTTGTTTTCCAAACGATCCGTTGCGTGTTCCTTCTCGACTTTTTCCCAATGCAAGTTGGCTTCGGGTTAGGCCGGGCGCAGACTGATCAAGCAAAAACGTCTTCAGACAAAACGCTTTGTGGAACTAAAAAACATTTCGTTTTATCTTGCAAAATGCTGGTTGCACCAAAACGCCTTACAACAAAACTGTTTCATTTTGTTCCATAAAGCTTTGTTTGGGTTTAATGCACATTGATGATGCAAAACGACTTTAGTCAAAACAGTCGGCTGAACGAACATCAAACAAAAATTTATATTTACACTCCCAACACGCTGCATCCTGTTGTAACCTGTTGGATGGTGCCTACTGGTATGCGCACACTGATTATACAGAAAACGTTTTTATACAAAGCAATTCGTTTTGTCGAACAACGTTTTGTTAGATATCCCTGCACACTGATTAAGCAAATTTGTCTTTTCACACAACAATTTGTTTAACAGCATTGTGTTTTGTTGGCAAGTATTGTTTCATCAGTGTACCTCTTTAATGCATGTAAAAAACAGGTTTTGGCAAGTTCAAACAAAAACGTTTTGTCTGAAGACGTTTTGATCAGACGCTTGATCAGTCTGCGCCCGGCCTTAGGTGAGACTTGGACAATACACTGTAAAAAATTTCATGGTAAATTTACCTGAATAATCATTGGTTATTTGTGGCTAGCAATAATCATGGTAAAAATACATGTAGGTTTACCACGACATGGTAAATTTACATGTATTTTTACCATTTCATGGTAAACCTTTTTTTACAGTATTTTTACCATGATTATTGCTGGCCACAAATAACCAATGATTATTCAGGTAAATTTACCATGAAATTTTTATCAGTGTAGCCTCGCACTTCGTCTTTTCCCTTTGCCAGGAAGAACCAGCATCAAGGTCAGACAGATAGTAGCTTTTTGATCTGTGTAATTGGAAATAAAAATTGATGATAGTGACGATAATCATGGAGACTTATAAGTGTTTACATTATTAATTCCTGCACTTTGGAATTAAATGCGTTTCGTTAGGATAAAAGTAAAAATACAGATAAAATTGCTACCTACTAATACCTATAAGTATACATCTGCTGCGAATCAAACTAGAAAACAAAATAAAATTTTAAAAAGAAATTTTTTTTCTGAAAATGAAATTAACAAAATAAAATCTAACGTTTAATTATTTATCAAAGTGTTAGTTATTTCTTACATCTACAAGGCGATAAAATTCAATTTTAATCGACACTTTAACATCTCAGTGATATGGGTTGCTATGACTAAATCACTTTATCTACCCTTGCCGTTAAAGTGTTACTTTATCTACTAGTTTGAATGAAACAAAGCACACTTCAATATGTGCTTTAGAAAAAAATAGGAGTATTATTTATATGTTTTACAAAACTTTTTACTTTGTATTCAAAATATTACATTACATAATGTCTACCTGACATCTGCACACTTGAACATAAAAGAATAGACCAGAAGTAAAAGCTTTACTTTCGTTTCCCTTCTTCCTGAGTCTGCAACGTTTTCTCTTAGGTACGATTGGTACAATTACTGCCGGGGTATACTTATTACGGTACAACTGAAGATCTGAGACGTGGTACTTTCCAATTATTACGAATGGATCACTACAAGTTCATAACATTTTTAGATATAACAAAGGTCAATCGCGTTTAGGAACGAATTTAGAAGTAAAGCTCTTTTCCGCGCTACTAAGGACATGAGTCTTAACTTTATCGCCTATGTTGAAATAATTAAAGCTGGTTCTTGTCCGATGAAAATTGTATCACAAACTTTTTTAAACGGACACTAAATGGCGCACAAACACTTAACGTTTCGCAGTCGTTTGACAGCTTGAAATAGTTTTTGCGACGACTCTTATCAATATTACTTTCACCCTTATCTTGTTTATTCATTAATTCTTCTTGCGCTTGACACAGAGTATTTGAGAGCTTTCGAAGATACGGCACAATACGTGGTACAAAATTTTCAGCTTCAACGACTTTTCGTAAATCGTATACAGTATCGTGAGGTGCTCGAAGTTCCCTACCGAAGGTCAAATATGCAGGTGTGTATCCGTTTGTTTCGCATATGGTAGAATTCATGGCAAATCTTATACTTGCAATGTGATCATCCCAGGTGTTATGTTCACCCTGCACCAAAATGGAAAGTTGAGTCTTTAGTTCTCTGTTCTTTCTCTCTACAGAATTGCTCTCGGCGTGGTACAATGGAATGAAGGATTGCTTAATGTTAAAACAATACATGACTTTTTGCATAACATCGCTAATAAACTGCACACCATTGTCAGAAACGATTTTTCGTGGCGTCCCATAACGTAAGAAAATTTCTTCACATCTTAGCACATGCATCAGCTGTAGCAGCTTTTACGCAAAATAATTTTGATGCGATATCTTCAACTTCTAAGATCAATCGATTCTTATTAGACGTTGCTGGAAGTGGATCGAATAAATCAATTGCAATGACTTCGAATCTTTGGGAAGGTGCTGGTACAAACACCAACACCTGGTCAGAGACCAGATGGTTTAAGATTGCTTGCTTTATAACGCTGACATTCAATACAATTCTTGATATACTCGTAATCTGCGACATAGCGTCTTATACCAGTAAAATAATATTTAGAGGACATTTTCTGTAAAGTGCGTTCAATACCGTAATGTCCTGCAGTATTAGAATCATGGTACTGTTTCATAATTTCTTCGCGACATTGTATGGTGATAACTAGTTGCGGCTTCAGAATCTAAATTAGGGTCGTATCGATACAAAATACCGTTCGTCAGAGTATAACCCCCGTTTAGACCATCGAACATTTTCCAAAGGATCATTAGTTTCTAGCTCTTCTACGATTTTCTGCACTTCCTTATCTCTTAATTGTTCAGTTCGCATATTTTCCGTTCCCAAATTCGGCATTTTTACAGAAACAGAACATATTGCTGTGGTATTGGCATATAACCTTTTAGAAATAATTTAGATCTCAGGACCTATTGATTGAATTATTAAACAAGTTACGACATTACACGGGGTTCCTACGCAATGAAGTAATTTAAAATAGCATTGAAACTCTGTAAACATTTATTGAATTGTTTTGTGCAAATTTGTGAACAAAGTGGTAACTGAGGTAAGTAAAAATCAAATATCTTAGTGACAAAATATATTGAGTTGGTAGTATTGAAGTTATACATAAAATGTCAAAAGAACGATATACACATAACCAAGTTATCATCAAATGCAAATGGTACATAAAAATTATAATCTAATTTGCCACGACGAATTGAAGTTAGTAAACTCTACCTCACATTCATCATGAACAAACAGGTTTGTTATTTTCAGTGACCGCTAAGGTAAATAATACCTAATACCTTGTTCCGTGTCCCCAAAATCTCTAAAAATTGTTGAATGCAAAGAATGAAATGTGTGTTGTTTTAAATTATTATTTAATAAGCAAATTGAGGTTTGTTGAAAAACAGTGTGTATTTTGGATCCGTTATAACAAATACTCAATGTATTTATTCCATTTCGTATTTGCCGACAACAAATCTTAACCATATCAAGTTAGATAAAGACATCTTCTTTGAATATGATAACGTTAAATACCAATATGTGTTTGTGATAAAACAATTCAACTTAAAAAAAGGCGGCATGTAATTATTCCATGTCGTCCTTGTTAACAACAAATCCAATCATACCAGGTTGGATGAAAATCCTCTCTGTGTATGTTACGTTAAATACATCAATGTGTGTGTTTGAGGTAAAACTTATAACTCTGTTGTCACAAATCGGCATGTAACTATTCCATGTCGTCCTTGTTAACAACAAATCTAATCATACCAGGTTGGATGAAAATCCTCTCTGTTTATGATACGTTAAATACATGAATGTGTGTTTAAATCAAAATCAACAACAATAATATTAATAAATTTCAAACTGTTTACCATTTCTAGAAGATGTTATCACTGTCACAGACCAAGGAAGACTTCAATCTACTGGCAAAATGTCCCACTTATATAGGGAAATAAACTCACAAAAACCTGTCCTAAAAGAAACTTAACCTTAAAATACAAAATTAAAATTAAAAATTCATGAAAATTAACTTAAAAAATGCGATTCTATATAATGCAAAAGCATGAAAATTAAATTAGTTTTTCCTAGGCCAGCCAATTAGCCCCAGACGAAGTGCCTCCACCTTCAACATCTTTACTTTCGCCCCATCAGGAAGGTGCAACAGATATCGGCGCTTGTTGCCTCTTCGATCTTTAAGGAACACACGAGGAAGCTTTTTGACTGCTTCCTCGAACTCAGCAGCCTCCATCTGCTGTGGGGCAGGGGTTTCAAGATCTGGCAACCCAACCTCCCTGACCGATGCGTTCTGGACCTCCGGCATCGATAAAACAGGCCTAGCAGGTGGTGGATGGACATCAGGCATGGCCTCGGTATCAGAGTCTTCCCCAAAAAGCTCAACGAACTTGGCTTTTAACCAATTTGCTGTGTTTGGGGAGACGAGACTCATGGCATCGTCTTCCAGGTTACGTATACTCTGCATTTTAACAAAATAAAGATATAAATACAAGAAATATTGTAATGAAAGTTTAATTTTTAGAACTCTAAGGGACCCTGTTATATAAACATACCAGAAATGTGGCACCAAAAACCAAAAGAAAAATCATCTATCAAAATAAAACAAATTCAACGTGTGTATCCTTTTCATTTAAATTTAATTACTCCTAGAAAAGAAAATAACACAGCAATATGTCACTATTATTGACGTTCGCATGAACGCAAAATGGTCTTGACAGCAAGTCAGCTACCACATTCATTCTTCCGAGTGTATACGTAATTTTCATGTTGAGTCCTTGACTTCTTAAGGCCCATCTTGCAAGGCGTCCGGTTGGAGTTTTCAGAGATAGTAACCATTGAAGTGGTTGATCTGTAGCAATGGTTACTTCGGCTCCTTCTAAGTAAATTTTAAATTTTTCAATGGCCCAAACCACGCACAATGCCTCTCGTTCTGTTGTTGAGAAATTTCTTTCAGAAGATGTTAATAAGCGGCTAGCATACTCAATTGGTCGTTCGTTACTCCCCCTGGAGTAAAACCGCTCCAAGTGCGTAAGAACTTGCATCCGTACGCAAAATGTAAGGGTGCGACTGGTCAGCTTGAATCAAAATTGGGGCTGTTGTTAGCTTTTCCTTTAAAGTCTCGAACGCACATAGTTCTTCGTCACCAAATCGAAAGGTTTGATTTTTTTTGAGTAAGTTTGTTAATGGTCTGGATATTTCTGCAAATTTCGGTATAAATTTGCGATACCATGAACACATTTGAACAAAACTGTGAACATGTTTCAGGCAACTTGGTGGTTGTAAGTCTTTTATTGCGGCTAACTTTTTTATATCAGTTTCTATACCCTTTGGGATAATTACGTGACCAAGGTATGTGACTCTGTTTCTTACGAACACACAGTTTCCACTTCGCGCACGTAAATTGAACAATTTAAGTCTTTCGAACACTGCTTTTACATCATCCAAATGTTTCTCAAATGTTTCTCAAAAGATTCAGATAATATATTATCGAAATACGCGAAGACTGCTCGTTCACCTAAACCTGCACGGAATCTGTCCATAAGTCTCATGAACGTTGCCGGTGAAATTTTTGACCCGAAGGGCATGCGATTAAAGCGGAATGTTCCAAAAGGTGTGACAAAACATGTTTTATCTTTGTCTTCTTCGGCTATTGGAACTTGCCAAAATCCCGATTGTAAATCGATCGTTGACATAAAAGGCGTACGTTTAGCGGTGTGAAGCAAATCTTCGATTCTAGGCATCGGATAACTGTCACTTATCGTTATGGAATTTAACTTGCAATAATCAATACATAAGCGAAGTTTCCCATCTTTCTTCGGCACAAGTACGAGAGGACTAGCCAGAAGCTAGTAACTCGTCGAGTTCTCTTTGCAAAAATTCTTTTTTGTGACCACTCAAGGGATGTGGTGGAACTGCGATTGGCTCATGTTCAACCGTCTTGATCCGGTGTAAAGCGAAACTAGTTGGATCTCCTACAGTAGCAAGGACATCTAAATGTTCCTTGAGAAACGCATTAAATATACTCCTCTGCTGAGAATTTAGAGATTCTCCTTCGTCCATACGAAGACAATGCTCACTAATTTCGTACACTTGGAAATTGTCCGGTATGTTATATTCGTTTTCAAATGGGTATCGTTTTAATGATTCATCACAGAAATACCAACATTCTTCTGGTATGTTCAATACAATTTTGGCTGTTTCAAGAAAATCAACTCTTAATAAGGTATGGTTGTTTTCTAATCTGGGCAATACCGTGAAAGAAATCGGCACTACTCTGTTCTTAATCTTAACATCAACTTTAGTTTGGAGGACATCTTATTCTCTAATTTTGCCTAGACACTAGACTTAATGAAATTACGTCCAGATTCTTGCAAAACACGACTTGAGCTCCAGAATCAGCAAATCCTACTCCGTCAATGTTTGGTATATTTAATGGCAAAAGTGGTCTCGATACAAAACATGGATTTGATGTAGATACTCAAGTTTCATAGAAACCAAATGATTTCACTTGCAAATGTTTGGAATTAGATTTTGCTTGACAAGTTGTACATTTTGCACGCACAACACCAGGTTCTCCATAACCATAGCATACAATTTGATTTGTAGAACCAACTGTCAGTTGCTTTCTTCGCTCCATTTTAGATTCTGTTGTTTCGTGTATTTTCGAATACTTTTTGCATTTGTCTTTCACATGGCCAAAGTTCTTGCAAAAAGCGCAGTGAGGCCGCAACTTCTTTTCAGACTTTTCAAGAAGCATAAGGCTAGAAAGTTGACTTGCTTCTGATGTTGTTGATTTCTTTAGAGATTGCTCAATGTCACGAATTTGTATAAGTAGTTCCTTGAAATTTCCGCAATTTGCACGTGGAAGTCGTTTACGAAGTTTCTTTTGCAGTAATTCGTATATCATATCAAGCTGAGCTGCTTCCGGTAAATCGTAAGGTAATTTAGAAATAAGTGCGCGGATATGACAAATAAATATTTCAGCTGTTTCGTCCGAACATTGCACACGGGAAAATATTTCACTAAAAATTACATGCGGTGGAGATGTTTTTGAATACGCATCTCTAAGTGCGGCGACAGCGCTATCCCAATCGGAAACAGTTTTTTAATACCTTGCCACCATGTGGCTGCGAGTTCTTCAAGTAACATGGAAAGTCCTCGTAACGCATTTTCGTCTGAAATATTCGTGCAGTCTTTATACGTTTATACACTGTCTAAGAACGCGTCAATGTCCGCTGTTTTTGAACCATCAAAACGCATGGTACATTTATAATATATAACAAATATATAATATAATAAATATATAATATAATATAAAATATACAATAAATATATAATATAATAATAATATATAATAAATCTAAAACTATGTGGTCATTAGTATCATCCATTCTTGGTGGAAATTCATCTCAAAGTCAGACTGATGGTCCGTCCGCTGAAGAATTTAATGCTTACTTTGCATCTTTTGCTCAGAACTCACAAACCAAACGCACCTATAATAATTTTTATAAATCTCCCACGAACGAGAAGACCTTTTACATGTTCCCCACTACTGAAGAAGAGATTTTTGATATTGTTAACAACTTCAAGAACAAAAAGAGATCCGGTCATAATGACTTTCCCATGTTTCTGCTAAAAAAGACCCTCCTGGCATACATCGACCCATTAGTCAACATAATTAACTGTTCGTTATTGAATGAAATTTTTCCTGATAGCCTTAAAATTGCTAACGTCAAACCGATACTTAAAAAAGGAAATGCAGCTGAAATTGAAAATTATAGACCCATAAGTTTACTGTCATCTTTTGCTAAAATCTTCGAGCAAGTTATGTTTACGAGGTTACACCGATTTATTACAAACTGCAACCTATGGAACATCAGTCAACATGGGTTCTTAAAGGGAAAAAGTGTAGAAACAGCGCTGTTTGATTTTACCATCACCATCTTAAACAATTGGGAAGAAGGAAATCTTTCTTGTGGTTTATTTCTTGACCTCACCAAAGCTTTCGACAGCCTGGACCATGATATCTTATTATCAAAACTACACCAATATGGCATAAGAGGAATTGCCCTTGAATGGATGACCTCATATTTATCGCAAAGGTTTCAAAGGGTGGTCTTACAACACAGCACGGGAACTCAAACATCTAATCTTGTGGAAATCACTAAAGGAATACCACAGGGCAGTATCCTTGGACCCCTGTTATTCGTTCTCTTTATGAACGATTTGCCGGATACAACACAAAATAATTTCTGTAGGGTTTTCAACTACGCAGATGATACCTGTTACCTAATTAAAGGTGAAAACTTCATGGCTATAGCTGAACGAGGGGAGAGCATTGTCTTCTAAGAGCAGACGAGTGATTTTCTCAGAACAAATTACAGTTAAATGAAACCAAGACTAATTGTATTTTATTCAAGACTACAAATTATTGTGAAACTCCCAGTTACATAACTTTCAATAACAGTGATATAAACTTTAAACAGAATGTTCGATACCTAGGTATACATATTGATGAAAACCTAACTTGGAAAGTGCATTTGGACATTTTGTGTAAGAAACTGAGCAAGGTGTGCTTTGGATTAAAAACTCTCAGCCAATGCTCAAATCATGAGACCTTGAAAACAGTTTACTTTGCAAACTTCTATTCCCTCCTTCAGTTCGGTATTATGTTCTGGGGTAACAGTGCCAATGTTAAGAGCGCCTTTGTACTACAAAAAATGGCAGTCAGAACTATTAACAAAATGTCATGTCGTGAATCGTGCCGTGGAGTTTTTAAGCGTCAATCCCTTTTAACCGTCTACGGCGTCTATATTTACAAATGTATCATGTTTTTAGTTAAGAATAAGCATTCCTTTTTACAATTCGAGAACAATATTTCTAATAGGTATGACACCAGAAAAATCGATTGCTATCTGTTTCCAACTCACAGATTAACAAAATTTGAAAGTGGTCCACTCTACAGTTGTATGAAATTGTACAATAAATTACCTCTAGAAACCGTAAGACAAACAGTGTTAAGGAATTTAGGAAAAAAATATTTAAGTTACTTGTAGAAATGGAACTGTATAGTTTGGCAGACTATCAGTTTCCATGAGCAAATTTAATATCTCTTATGTAACTATTTAAGTTCCTCATTCTTCAGACGTTTTCAAACCTGTAGTTTAGTTTTCAACCTTTGTTACAGTTGTTTTGAAATAAAGCAATATTATTATTATTATTATTATTATTTTGCAAAACTACCGGACTACTGCGTTATCGACGTTGCACTTTGCGGCGTATCAATCTGATCGCGAACACTTTCCAAAAGTTCTTCGCTCGATTTTCTGGTTGCATCGCGAAGTTCAGTAATTAATGCCATAAACTGTTCATTGGTCATTGTTACTGATGCCGTTGCAGATTGAGTTGATTCAACCGATTTATCTGTTTTCGGCGGCATCGCGTATGTAATCGTTGTTTTAGTAGAAACACAAACCTGTACCGATCACTGGATATAGTAATGCGGGAAAGCACTGTTTAGATATAACAATGAAAGTTACTTAAAAAACAAAATCATGAAACTCCATCAAGTTGAATTTTATTAATTATACCAAGCAATAAAATCGATATTTATTAAATGAAATTTAAAAAGGAAAATTAATTGTTATTCTATAGTAAATTAGTGCTTATACATATCGCGTTGGTCTGACCACCACTGGCTATGTGTTTATCATTAGTAAATGAAGGATACAATAGTAGAAAGAGTAAACGAAATAGCTATATCAATCGACGTTGCCGATTGTTAACGTGGGCCACGCTCCGGCTGCAGCATTCCTACCTTCGCATGAAACATTGTAATATCTCTATTTCATTTCCAACCAAGTTTCAATGAGCCTCTCCTTCATTTACTCACAATTAACCGTATACCTAGTCTTGGTCAGACCAACTGTATACAAGATTTTAATGTAATATCATTACTAAATCTAGAAGATTACATTCTCAGGTTCTGCTTAAGTAGCAATATCTTAAACATATGCAAATAAGTTCTTAAAAGGATTTGTTCTGTCTAGCTAAAACCAATAATTCGAATGTTTTAAAGTTGACTTGATTTCCAGCTTTATTGCAGATCCATAAACCATTTTGTGGATATGTTATATCGTATACTCTACCGACTTTAACCTCGCCTTCTATGTAAGCTCGGCCAATATAGTGTACCCTTGGAATTTGTACTCCTCCGACTACCCAGTGATAGTCTGTGAGCAGTGGGCTGTCATTTATAGTAGTTTTTTTCCATTCGAATTTGTTTCGAGGATCGCTACAAAGGATCTGTAAAAATAAATCCCTGAATTATTTTCTGAAGAGGTCATCGAGTATTTTTATTCTTACTTTAACGTATGTACCGTCAACGAATCTTGTCCCATCACATATTTCGGCCTCATTTTTTCCCGGATAGATATTACCGGGGTATATTCCGTTCGCTTTTGCATATGCCATTTGTCCAACGTATGTAACGTTGCCATCTTCTATGTAACCTCCTGGTATTGCGTCTTTTGGTATTACACCGAAATAATCTCTCCAATAATAATCTATGTAAAAATATATTCAGCTTTAAATTTATAAGCTATAAATTCAGATGTTCCAGAACTGACCTGCTTGGTTAGCTACTTTCGGGGGATAAACGCAACCTGAAGAAGAGTTTCCATTTGGAATCAGTGCGAGATCTAAAATTAAAATAACCTATTTAAGAGGGAATTTTATATTTAATAATCACTATTCCTCTTGTAGAAATAACTAAGAATCCCTAACTTTAAAATATCTTTCAATATGAACTTTTTTTAAAAGCTGATGCAAAAGTAACGTAATTACCTAATTACGTAATTACATAAATTGTTCTAATAACAAGTCGGGATTTTAGCTTTTTGAAAAAAAAACTTTAATTCAAATCAAAATTCAATTCATAATTTCATGTCCTAAACGCATCCTGTTGCTTTCAACACGTCGCACATTACTCGTTATTGAAAATATTCTTTGTACATAACTATTACTTACAGAAAACTAGGTACTCAAAGCTTTGTTTTTGGATAAACTTTTCTAGGATCGGTTTCTACACCTTTTGGAGTAATTACATGACCATATGTAACTCTGCTTCTTACGAACACATATCTTATTTTTCATTTTTTTAAGTCTCTCTACTGAGTACCTTCCATATAAATTCGATAAATTTTGTTTATATTCATTTATGGAGGTTACAAAAATATAGATCAATATGATACGTTTGACATTGAACAATTTAGAAATCAAAATCAATTTATAATTAACTCCTTTAAAACGATTTCTACTTCTAAATTGCTCAAACATTGTTTGAAGTATGCGTTACGTATTCAGTAAGTTAGTACCTACTTTTATGTATTATATTTTTAGGATTTGTAGATTTTCGAAATAAAATGAAAATTAAAAAAAAAACTAAACAACTAAAGAACATGTTGCAAAGTGACATTCAAGTATAATTTTATTAAATTATGTACTTACTTTCAAATCCAACTGCAGCGGAAATCAACCAAAACAGCAACAGACCGCAAAACAGCTTCATCCTTCCTACCGACCTCATAGACAGTAAAAACGAAAAGTACCATCGCTTCAGCGCGATTACTTTTTTATAGTTCCATCTTATCATTAACTCAGCGAAGAAAATATCTCGGTTATGAGCTAGAACACGAGAAAAATTTCTCCCCTTGGGATTGTCTAAAGAATGCCTTATTTTTTTACATTGTTGTAGTCTTATCACTCGTTAAAGTCGGGAATTAGGCCATTTAGATTCCACGTCGAAATAGCTGCGAGGAAAACTATTTCCACAAATAAAGTTCTCGCGGGATAAGGCACAGTTTGTAACTTTTTAAGAATGTGTTTTCAAGAATGTGTCTAGACTGTTTGCATGAACTCGAGACTTCATGAATTTGTGGAAAGGAAACCAATTTATGAATTTGAAAACTCCTTTCGGAGAACTTGTTAGTGATTTCCTTTAGCTTTTTCAATTTCTTCTAGTGAATTATACCCGTTAAAAGATCATCAGCATAGAAATCTTTCAGCGTATTGGCAGCTGCTGTTGAATATTTATCGCTGCATTTTCGAGCCAATCGTTGCTAGCTAAATATACTGCAGGTATACTACCATATTGCTATGTCGTATTACCACTGGTTATTACCAGACTTTTGATGTGTCAAAAGTTTGTCTTTTAACTATTTTCATTAACCTTGTGGTTTACTTAGTAGCAATTTTTCTTCTTTATAATTATCTTTTATAGGTAAAGAAAATGGAACTATGTACAAAGAGCAGCAATAGAGATAAATAAAAATGCTAGATTTATGTTCAAAATTTTTATTTTATTCAAATTTTTAAATGCTTTATAAAAACAATAATGTTAACAACAATAATATCGATAATGATCATTAATTCAAATATATTTCCTTTATTTTTACTTCAAATATCATACTTTTCTAAATAAATTTTATCTATTGTTTATTATTTATTATAAAATTGTATAAATCAATCAATCAATAATAGGTGTTACAAGTAATAGGCTAATCGCCCAATGATAAATGTTTAAGTAATAAGCTATTCGCTCAATGATAAGTGTTTATGTAATAAGCTATTCGCTCAATGATAAGTGTTTATGTAATAAGCTATTTGCTCAATGATAATTACTTTTGTTTAAATGTAGAGGAAGTCAAATTGTTTAGAGTTATTCACTCCGTGATGGTTGTCAAAAGAATGATAGCGAATGTCAGTTCGGCGTGCTTTATATAGGCTCCTTTTTATGACGTCGGCGCTAGTTTTTATTTTTGAAAAACCAATAATTTATTTTATTTTTCCTTTGATTTTTATTTCTTAAATTCTCAGTGAATCTTTTGTCCGTTTGTTTCGTCAATCATAAAATATTTTTCTATTTAAGGTTTCATAATGAAATGTTTTAATTTTGCCTTTGATTTTCTTAAATTTGAATCTAAAAGTAGGGGTTCGAGGCTAAATGACAACGCGAATCCTACCTAGTTCGAAATTATCCTGTCATCTTGTTATTTGTCATTACGACGTAAATGTGTGTGTCAGTGATTGCAAACTTCTGTGGTTTTTTTATTATTTGAACAAATTTCGGTAAGTTAAAACATTAAATTGAACTTGATCCAAAATGGTGCCCTCAATAAACTTTGAATTTAGGAGTTGTTGGTCGGTATAAGGACAAAAATTTAATTATTTTTAAATTGAACGAATTGTAACTATTGTGAAAATTGTTAAAACTACTTTCAACAATTTTCACAATAATTTAAATTTTACCATAGAATTAGAACAAGATAAGAAACTCCCCTTTCTGGATGTGTTACTTGAAAGGAGGGATGATGGTACCATCATTACTGATTGGTACATAAAACCCACTAATGCTGGTAGAATCATTAACTATCATTCAGTACACCCTTTAAAACAAAAAATAGCCACAATAAAATCACTTAAACATAGAGTCAACAATCTGTCTCATCCTTCACTTTGGGATAAGAATTTTAATATCATCAAACGCCTGGCACATGATAATGGCTACCCCAGGAAACTCATCGACCATCTTTTGAGTGACACACCCAAGAAAAAACATAGCTCAACTGCAATAGTTGGTGAAAATAAAAAATTCTTCAAAATACCTTTCGTTCCCAATTTATCTCATAATTTGAGCAGAATCTTAAATAACTTAAATTGTAATATCACTTTCTACCCGTTAAAAACTTTGAATAATTTATTTTCAAAACAAAAATGTAAAACTTCAACACAATTGTCTTCAATAGTTTATAAAATAAATTGCTCGGATTGTAATTCTTCTTACATAGGCCAGACCAAACAGAAAATGATCAATAGAATAAAAAATCATATTTACGATTGCAAACCGTCTAATAAAGATAAGTCTGGAAAAACTGCTTTAGCTTTACATCATTTTAAAACTGGACAAAATTTTGACTTTGAAAATGTACGTATTCTAGATCGTGAAAAGAGTTTACCAAAAAGGCTTATTTCTGAAATGATTTTCATTAACAAATCGAAAAACTCAGTAAATTTAAAAACCGATACTCAAAATTTAAGTGTCATATACCATAATTTGATAAATGTGGAATTTTCGCGTTAATATTTCTGTTGGTCATTCTATGGTTGGGTTGGCATTAGTGTAAATAACTTAAGTCAGAACAGTTTCTGTATTTCCTGTCATTTGCCAACCACATGGCTTGTTAAATTTTATTGTTAAATTTTGATTGTTAATTTTTACCGGTGTTGTGCTCAAGGCTTTGTCTGTTTACAATTTTTAATGTGTTGTGCTCTACCAAGCTTACTGTAATATTCCAACATTATTTTCATGATATTTCTTTGATATCTAACCTGTAAGTAATTGGGAAAAAAATTTTGTACCTACCAGTGTTTACTGACAAGTGTTTTTTGGTTTTAGGTTACTTAATGAATTTTGAACCACTACCTTCGGTAGCGTTTTACTTTGTTAAATGTTATGTCGGAATAATTTAGTTCAGAGGTAAAAATATGCTTTTCAAATTTTTTAAATATATTTCACAACCTTTAATTAATTTTAGGCTCTGAAGAAGAACACAAATGTGTTCGAAACTTGTCAGCTGATTGAACAATAAATCAATTCGTTCAATTTAAAAATAATTAAATTTTTGTCCTTATACCGACCAACAACTCCTAAATTCATTAGATTGAACTATTACACAAGATCAACCTTTAATTCCTTTTTAAAAATATCAATTAACAAAACCTAACTTTATAGCCTCGTGTTTTTTTATTCTCAATTTCCTTCCGTCTGGTAATTTAACTAAAAATTTTCTTAATCGACCGTTTTTATGCCTAAAATTCATATCAGTTCCTTTTTTTTCTTGAGCCGACATGACAGTTGTCACTGGAACATCATTCTGTACCTTCAAGACCGGCACATCAAGTCTACGTCCAGAAACATTTTGCTGCGCATCTTGCTTTGTGTCTGCCAACTCCCTAGCTTGCTCCTCGAGCCAGTTACAGAAGTTTCTTATTCTATTGTTAATCCATGCTTCGTGTTTTTGTGAATTTAATAATAAAGTTGAAGATTCCGGATCAAACACTGTAAAATACAATTTAATTAGTATAATTTTTAATATATACTTAAATTGCCCCTGTGTTTCTGTTTTAGTTAAAGTTTTTCATCTAATGTTTATGTTGGAAGTAAGAAAAATGGTATTCTTAAGGAATTTGATAATGTTTCATTGTTCTTTTGTTTTGTGTCTCCATTAAAAAATTGAAACCGCAATTAATTTGGCCTTATACATTACTGTATCTAAATTCCCTATACACATTACTTAACTATACAGAATCAGTGTTGTCAAATTTTTGTACTATGTTTAGGCTGCTTTACACTTCGAAATTGTTCATTGCCGGCAATAAATAATTGCTAACTGTAAAGCGGCAACGTCTCCTGTATCTATATGTTGTCTGAACATCTGACAACACGTGCAGGAAATATCTCTTTGAAATTCCGCTTTCGTACTGGTTCTTTCGTTCAAAATTCTTGACGTCATAATCATGCCAATGGTTACCGCTTATGACGTAATTGTATGTCGGCGTCCTTCCACTTGACTTTGGTGTTTTCGTTCAGTGATGAAACTGCTCTCGTGGTGTATAGTTGCGTGTTTTGTGTTAACGAAATTCTTGCTCTGAAAGTGAGAAGAATTTATCAACGGCCCTGCCGGAATTGGGAACTGGCGTCGAAAGAGTCTCCCCCTAGTGTAAACTAATGCGGGGATTGTAAAACTGACATCATAGAGATTATAGTAGTTTTGCCCAATTTTTGCCACAGTTTTGCCTTGTTTGGTGTTATTTGTTGGTTAATAACAATTAACAATTATTGCCCTACAACCACTCAACCATGAACAACTTATCCCCTCAACACGGCCATATTTGTTTTTAAACACAGCGCCATCTAGATTATTTGCCAGTTCCCAATAGTATTCAAACCACCGAGCGTGTTTTGGGGTATTTTCAGCACCAGTCCCAGCTTGGGATTCTTGCAAATCTCAGATAAAATATTGAACAAACTGGCCAACGCCATTTTGGGGACGCTAACGGTTTTCTTAATATATATTAACGATCTCCAGCCTATGTTAAATGGTTCTCATATCATACAATACGCCGATGATACCACAGTCTCCCACACAAGTAAAAATCTACCGGGTGTTCTAGAACTCTCAAATGATGCCTTTTCAAATCTCAAAAACTGGTTTGTTGAAAATAAGTTAAGCCTAAACGAATCAAAAACCTCGAAAGTTATTTTTAGTATAAAAAAGACAACTGATGGTAACAAAGTTAACCCCGCAAAATTTCTAGGTATTACCTTAGAGCCCTCACTGAACTGGGATCTACATATCGACTCTATCTCGAAGAAAATTTGCAGTGGCATATTCTTAATTTCTTCTTTAAAACATTCCGTATCTTCTAAAGTTTTAAAAACAGCCTATTTTTCCTTTTGTCATTCTCATATTAGCTATTGTATTCTGGTGTGGGGTCACTCTGCGGCAGCACAGAGAATATTTGGTTTGCAAAGAAGAGCTATGAGATTAGTGGGGAATTTAAATTATAGAGATGATTGCCGTTTCCTATTCGTCAAATTTAAAATTTTAACCTTACCGTGTATCTTCACTCTCGAATGTGTAATTTATGTTAAAAAGCATCTCAGGGAATTATCGGCACAAGGAGAAATCCATCATTATCAAACCCGAAATACTAATGACATTAGGTCACGTTTTTTAAGTCTAAGTAAAAGTCAAAATGGGCCAAATTTTATTGCCGTCAAATTACTTTACCATATGCCTACAGCTGTAAGGAATTTATCTCTGACTGACTTTAAAAAAAAAACTGACTGACTGTAAAAAACTTCTTAATAAATAAAGCATTCTATTCTTGGAATGAATTTTTGAACGTTTCTTTTTCGGCGCTGTAACTTCACTGTTTAGTGTATAATATAATTTGTCTTTTTAATGTGTTTTATATGGATATATATTTTAGATCTATACGTACTTGGACGACTGTAACTCTTACACGGAGTCTTGACTTCTAATTTTACAATTGTATTTAATATGTTTTGTGTATGTGTATTTAGGCTAGTTAATAGCATTTATGACGACTGTAAACACCACGTGATACTTAACAGAATAAATTTATAATTTATTATTTATTTATTATTTATTTATTTCATTTCTCTTCAGGCTTTCAGTACCGGCTTTCGGTACAGGCTTCCAGTTCGAGCTTTTAGTTCGACTTTGACTTGCAGTTATCAGTTTCCGGACAAGTCGAAATACTATTTCGATTTATCGTATTGAGCCAATTCGCCTCCGCTAGGAAGAAATCAGTTCCGGCGTTCCTACGACGTATCTTGCGAATCCGATTTGAACCGGATCACCGGTGTTAGAAACAACCCACAGGTGGCGTCGTGAGTGCCAACTTCACTCCACGGCTCGACTGACACATGAATGTAGCCGCGTTCTGACAGCAATGTCGTGAGTTTTGACGTCTAAAGCTACCTACTCAGTTCAGCGGATAGCGATTTGCGGTCTCGAGCAGCAGTTGTGATTGGCTATAATTTTGAATGATTTTGAATGAACCAATCACAAATGAGTAGGTAGGTAGCTTAAGGGTGCAAACTGAGTGGATAAGCGTTTTGCGGGGCGTTCAGCGGTGACAAGTTTGCGATAATTAGCGTTCACCGCCTGGCCTGAGTGAACAAAAGCGTGTGACCAAGCAAATCGCGTTTTATGTTACCAAAATGGCTTCGTACGATGTCATTGATATGTATTTAGAAGAAAATTTATTTCTAAAAGTTGATTTATTGTATAAGGAAGGGTCCCAGTGGTATTTTGTGAAACAAAGAAAAAATTCGGCGAAGCATATCTTTAGATCACCATATTTCAGATTTAGATTGAATTTCTGAAATAATTTGCTCAAACGATATAATGTGAAAATATGCGCAAAACACAAACTGATTAAGATGCACGCGCACGCTCCGCTAAACACAAGCAAGCACGCTCCCCTCACCGCTAGACAGACCGCTACTCAGGACACATGCATTTGTAAGCACATGTTTAAGGTCTTCAGTCCTGGCGCCCTTAAGAATTTAACATCATATTGACCCACTCCCTTCTCACTGTTGCTAGCCGAGGAAATAGCTGATAGTTAATGCAGCGTAGAATTTATCTCCTAGTCAAGGTAAAGTTGAGGCTGTTAATTTAAAGTAAATTTGGTGACAATCAGTTCAGGATCACTTCAAGTTCGTTCAGATCAGTTGCGGATCACTTATGAAACGAAAACGCCTAGTGTAAACGTATACATATTTCACTCGAGACAAACTCGAATATAAAATCGAACAGAAAAATCAAATACAAAAATCGAATAATGTAACTAGCCTTAATAACTGACAGATACTACATTGCGTATTAAATGAAGGGGTCAGAAGCCAAGGGGTCTAAGTCGATTTTTTTCCAATATTGCATTTAGTGCAGAAATTGAAATTAGATGTCTAAATCTACTTGGTGATAAAGAAAATCAAGTGTAAAATACCTTCTACCTCACTTATCGAAGAGAAATTTAAGCGCTTATAATATTTTATTATTTGTTTCGAGCCAATGTGTGCAAGATAGTATTATTTGTTAGGCATTGCTATGTTTATTATCTAGCAATCTATGTAGATCCTTAAAATGCTAACATTTCTTATCTGAGATTATTAGGATCTAGATTTCTTATGGAGTAAAAAATGTTTAGATTAAAATATCTCGAAACTTGCATTTTAGTACTTGGACCCCTTGGCTTCTGACTCCCTCAAATGCACTCTAACAAGCGCTGCCAACATGCAAAAACGATAGCTAATATTCGGAAAGATATCTCTACATTTTGCGTTAACGGCTTTAGGCAACGGCCTTTTATACAATTTTGACAATACATGTTGACATTTTATGTGGCAAGATTAACACACAAAAAAATTTTCCTAATACGTTCCGGCGACAAATGCACCAATCCGGGTTCTGCTATCCATCACGTGATCAGTGATCCTTTTCCCATGTTGGAACCTCTCTCTATACTCAGTCTAGTTATAATAATTATTATATTCGTAATTCTAACATGCGCAGCCCATGATACAAAGTGTCTTGCCATCTTCCCGAGTTATCTTATATATGTATGTAAAGGTTTTTTTTTTAAATATTTTGCACTCGACCTAGAGGTTTTATTTTGAGAGTTAAAGAAAAACCTTAAACGTATTGTGACGATTGCGGTGTCAGCCTGTCTGTCGCGTCATCGCCGCCTAGTCGACGCGCCTTAAACGACTGGAGAATTCTGTCGGCGGAGTAAACTAGAACAGACCGCCCGTCTCCAGGCCATTCTCGAAGAGAGAGCCGGCATATATAAAAATGCACGCAGCCGAACGTAAAACAGTTTCGAAATAAATGCAGAGCTGATAGTGCAGAATTAAAGTCGCGTTATAAATTTTCGCTCGGCTGTTAACATAAATTACTTATTAGATTGTAAATAAATTATTGTTTAAGTTAGTGTTAATTAGTGTTACTTTTAATTAAATTAGATTATTAACTATTTCGTGTTTTGATTAAAATAAAATTAATAGAACCTTTAAAATCGTTACATTGGTGCCAGGTGTGAGGTTCGTGAAAATAAACAATTAAAATTAAATTGAATTAAACAAATTATTAAACAAAGTGCAGTGTTGGAAAGAAATAAAGAAACAATGGCTTCAAAGAAAGTGCTGTTAAAAGACTTAAAAGTGAACGACTTAAAAACCGAATTAGAAGAGCGCGAATTGGAAATTTCCGGAAAGAAATCTATTTTGCAACAAAGACTTCACCAAGCGCTACTAGAAGCAGGAGAGGACCCGGAAACCTTTGTTTTTGAAATCTCGGGCGGTCCTGCAGATTTAAGTAAGATATTCAAAGATGAATTGCTGGAACAATCCAGAAGTTTAGACGAGAAATTAAAAGAACAATCTGGAAATTTCAAGGACGAATTGCAAAATAAATTATTGGAACAATCTGGAAATTTAGAAGCTAAATTAAAGGAGCAATCCAGAAGTTTCAAAGATGAATTGCAAACTAAATTGCTCGAACAATCCGGAAATTTGAAAGACGATCTAGATAAATTAATGGAACATTCTAGAAACACGGAAGAAAACGTGAAAATTTTAGAAGAGAAACTTGAAAATAAATTAATACAACAATCGACAAATCTGGAAACTAAATTGCTGGAACAATCTAGAGACTTAGACGAGAAACTTTTAGATCGATCAAAAGGGCTCGAAGATAAATTAGTGGTGAAAATATCAGAAGAGACAAGGAATCTGCAAGAAAATGTAGAAGAAATACTATTCCAGCAGGATAACAAAATTAAGAATCTCGAGCAAATCATGGCAAGGTTGCGAATGCTCGGGGATCCATCACCAGCAGAAATACCAGAAAATAATGAGACCCAAACTGTGGTAGGACCAACGGAAATTTCTAAATTGAAAATAAAACCACCGACGTTCGATGGGAAGTCTTCTTGGCCCAACTACTTCAAACAGTTTGAAGCTGCAGCAAAAGCGAATGGATGGACGGCCAGTGAAAAAGCCACTTCGTTAATTGTGGCCTTGAGGGGGGACGCTATCGATGTGCTACAAATGATGCCGCTAAAGGAACAAGAAGACTTCAACAAGCTGGTGAACCGGCTGGAGATGCGTTACGGCCAGGCGCATTTGACCGACGTGTACCATGCGCAGCTGAGAAACCGTTACCAGAAATCCGGAGAGAGTCTTCAGGAATTCGAGGCTGATGTAGCGCGCCTAGCCCGGTTGGCATATCCTGCAGCTCCTGATGATTTCCTGCAATGTTTGACGCTGCAAACCTTCGTGGGTGGAATCCGTGATCCGGACAATCAGCAGGCATTAAGAATGGCCCACCCTAAGACATCCAAGAACGCATTGGCCTACGCCTTGGAATACGAGGCGACGAAGCAAGTTTCAAGAGGACACGTCAAGGTACGAGCTGCCATGGACTCCCAAGAAGAAGAACTCGCCAGCATCCAGGTGCGATCTGCTGCAGAGGAGCGGCCCAAGGACTATACCACTACGGAGGACGTTCGCCGCATTGTGGAACAAGTCTTGAGGCAGAAGAATCCGCTGGTGTGTTGGAATTGCCAGCAAGAGGGACATGTTCGCAGGCGGTGTCCCAAGGCCAGGCAGGAGCCTTCACGAAGGAAGCCACAGGGAAACTAAGCCGGGTCGGTGCAGAGGGGCTAACGTCGACCCGTATTCAAAGGCCCCCAAAGACAAGAGCCACGAAAGTAGTAGCCCTGCGGCGATTAACCAGCAGTGTCTTCGTGGATGCCACCATTGATGACATCCCTCACACCATGTTATTGGATACGGGTGCGACGAAGACTATCTTGAGGCCCGATGTTATCAAGTCATCAAGATGCACCGAGCCGACTAAATGGAGACTGAGGACAGCAACCGGACCATCAGCGACTGTCCATGGTGAAGTAGAGGTGACCATTACGATTGGAGCGACTCCCATCAGACACCGTGCGCTGGTAGCAGAAATAGAGGATGAAGCGATTCTGGGCATGGACATCATGTGTGCCCATGGGTTCCAATTGGATCTGAAGCGTGGCGTAATGGCGGTTAACAACGAGGAGTTGGTTCTACATCAACGAGAGGACGTGGCCGCTCGAGTTGTTCTCGCAGAAGATGTCGTATTGCCTAGCAGAACCGAGGTTATAGTCGATGCAAACCTGAACGGCGCTTTCCAAGATGGGCAAGTCATTATGGTCGAACCTAACACTGACGATCAGAAGATTGGAAAAGGAGTTCTCGTTGGAAAAATGTTGTTGACAGCAAAGAAGGAAATACCAGTTCGCCTAATGAATGTGAACTGTTTCCCTGTCAACATCAAGAAAGGTACGATCTTGGGAAGCTGTGCCATGGTGTCCTCCATCTCCCGCCAAATAGAAGCAAACGTACAACAAGAAACGAAGGTCCCGAAGAAGTTGTTGGAAATGGTCATGTCGACGGCCCAGGAACTGACTCCAGAACAGAAGACAAAAGCGAAGAACCTGATCTGTCAGTATCAAGATGTGTTCGAGGTAGAAAATGGACCTAAGGGAAGAACCGACATAATCAAACACAAGATAGAGACCGGGGAAGAAAGGCCCATCCGTCAAGCTCCAAGGAGGTTACCATTGGCGAAGCGTGAGGAAGCAGAACGCATTATTCGTGAGATGGAAAAAGACAATGTGATTGAGCCATCAAGCAGTCCATGGGCGTCACCGGTGGTGCTTGTGAAGAAGAAGGATGGATCCACACGATTCTGCGTAGACTATCGATTGCTCAACAACGTCACTAAAAAGGACAGCTATCCTCTGCCACGAATTGATGACACCCTGGACACCCTGGCCGGTTCAAAGATCTTCTCAACCTTGGATCTAAAGAGTGGTTATTGGCAAGTGGAACTAGCGCCCGAAGATCGAGAAAAAACGGCGTTTTCCCTTGGTATGGGTCTATGGCAATTCACGGTGATGCCGTTCGGCTTATGTAATGCTCCAGCGACATTCGAGAGGCTGATGGAGACGGTTCTGAAGGGTCTGTCCTGGACAACGTGCATGGTATACCTGGACGACATAATTGTGGTGGGGAAAACTTTCGACGACCATCTGAAGAACCTGGAAGGAGTGTTCCAGCGGCTTCGCGGAGCTGGACTAAAGCTTAGTCTCAAGAAGTGCCACCTGTTCCAGAAGGAAGTGAATTATCTAGGCCATATTGTTAATGGGAATGGAATCGCCGTGGACCCAGTAAAGATTCAGGTCGTGAAGGACTGGCCAACTCCCAAGAATAAACACCAGATAAGGAGTTTCCTAGGCCTATGCACTTACTATCGTCGCTATGTTCCCGGATTTGCGGACATCGCTAAACCGTTGACAAAACTCACTGAAGAAGGTCGTCCGTTTGAATGGGACCAACATTGCCAAATTAGTTTCGAACAACTAAAACAGTACTTGATAAGTGCTCCTATTCTAAGTTACCCTCTCCCAGAAGGAAAGTTCATCGTGGACACTGACGTTAGCAATGTTGGTATCGGTGGCGTACTGTCCCAGATCCAAGAAGGGCAAGAGAAGGTGATTGGCTACTTCAGTAAAGTCCTGTCAAAGCCGGAACGAAATTATTGCGTCACTAGAAAGGAATTGCTAGCCGTGGTAAAGTCCATAGAACATTTCTACAAGTACTTATATGGCAGACACTTTCTCCTGAGGACGGACCATGCCGCTTTAAAATGGCTCCTCCGATTCAAGAATCCTGAAGGACAAGTCGCACGATGGATCGAACGACTTCAGGAATACGATTTTGAAATCCAGCATCGGGCCGGAACTAGCCACAGAAATGCCGATGCTTTGTCGAGAAGACCTTGTGCCGAAGACTGTAAGCACTGTAGTCGGCTGGAGGAGAAAGTGGCCACGACTGCGAGGACGGCCATCGTAGACGACAAATGGCAAGGTGAAGAATTGCGACGAGACCAGGAGAACGATCAGGATTTGAAATTGGTGCTGGAATGGAAAAGTAGGGAGGCAAGGCCTACTTGGGAAGAGATAGCACCGTGTGCACCATCCGTGAAATCGTACTGGGCGCAGTGGGACTCCATAATGCTGGATCATGGTCTTCTGAAACGAACCATCGAGAACCAGGAAGGCACGGAACAGAAGACACAGTTACTAATCCCCAAGAATAGGGTGCCGGAAGTTCTGAGGGAAGGCATCTTCACTTCGGGAGGGCATCTGGGAATCAAGAAGACTATGGAAAAGGTGCGCGAGCGATTCTACTGGGTGAACTGCAAGGAAGATGTAAAGGACTGGTGTAGGAAGTGCGTAGTCTGCGCAGCTAGTAACGGCCCCCACAGACGAGGCAAGGCTCCTATGAAACAGTATAACGTGGGAAGTCCTTTTGAGAGAGTTGCCATAGATGTAGCCGGCCCATTTCCACAAACGAATAGTGGAAATAAGTACATCGTCGTGGTGATGGACTACTTTAGCAAGTGGGTTGAAGCATACGCCCTACCAAACCAAGAGGCGATAACTATTGCTGAAGTCCTTGTCCGAGAATGGATCAGTCGGTATGGCGCGCCCATGGAGCTGCATTCAGATCAAGGGAGGAACTTTGAATCGGCTTTATTCAAGAACGTGTGTACTCTGCTCGGCGTCCGGAAAACTAGAACCACTGCACTTCACCCGCAGTCGGACGGAATGGTGGAAAGATTCAACAGAACCATCAACCGACATTTGTCCAAAGTCGTCTCCGATCATCAGAGAGACTTGGACACGTACATTCCCCTTTTTCTACTGGCATACCGTTCGTCCGTTCATGAGACAACAGGAGAGACACCAGCGAAAGTGGTATTTGGGCGAGAGCCAAGGCTGCCCTGCGACTTGAAGTTCGGCGTGAAGCCCGGTGAGGTCCCTGCCGACGAGAACTACGTTAGCGGCCTACGCAGGAAAATGGACGACATTCACAATCAAGTGCGTCACAATATACAGACGGCCAGCGACCGAATGAAGGAGCATTATGACATCAATGCTCAGAATGGGGGATACCAACCTGGAGCACTGGTTTGGCTTTACAATCCTCAAAGACGTAGAGGTCTGTCCCCAAAATTGCAGACACCTTGGGAAGGTCCTTATAGAGTGATGAAACGGATTAACGATGTCATCTACCGCATCAGGAAGGTTCCGCATGGCAAACCCAAAGTTATCCACTTCAACCGAATGGCTCCTTACAACGGAGAAGAAAATGAGGGGACAGTACAACGGACGCAAGGTTCCGAAGTAAACTTCGAAACCTTCATGTTTCATCACGCCACAGGAAGTAAGGCGCGATTCGGAGTGACCACAGAGAGACAGCAAGACCTTTTTCAAGTGTCACCAGAGTACAGTCTGGCCCACTGTGTGGCAGAAGACCTAAGGATGTCCAAGGGGATAGCCCAAGTCTTCCGGAAGAAATTTGGTCAGGTCGAGGAACTCCTAAGACAGCACCCCATGGTGGGCAAGAGCCTGCAGATCATCCACACGGAGGCGGAACGAAGACGACACGTGTACTACTTAGTCACCAAGAAGACATCAAGCGGTAAGCCTGACTATCGCAGTATTTAGAGAGCTTTATGGAGCCTGAAGAGACAGCTGGTGGAAGGCAAAGAGACGAAATTAGCCATTCCCAAGATAGGCTGCGAACTAGATGGGCTGGACTGGAGGGTCGTTCGCAGCATGATAGAAGTAATCTTCAACGGAACGGGAATAGAAGTTCTAGTCTGCAGTCACCACCCACAGGCAGCTGTTGGCAGTAGGAAAACCGTAGACTGCTATTTTTTCCAGACCGGATGTTGTAAAGAGGGACCAGCATGCCGATTTCGACATTCTCCTTCAAGGCTATCACGAGGAACGTTCCGAGACGAAACGTTTTTAAGAAGGGGGCAGTGTGACGATTACGGAGGCCTGTCTGTCGCGTCATCGCCGCCTAGTCGACGCGCCTTAAACGACTGGAGAATTCTGTCGGCGGAGTAAACTAGAACAGACCGCCCGTCTCCAGGCCATTCTCGAAGAGAGAGCCGGCATATATAAAAATGCACGCAGCCGAACGTAAAACAGTTTCGAAATAAATGCAGAGCTGATAGTGCAGAATTAAAGTCGCGTTATAAATTTTCGCTCGGCTGTTAACATAAATTACTTATTAGATTGTAAATAAATTATTGTTTAAGTTAGTGTTAATTAGTGTTACTTTTAATTAAATTAGATTATTAACTATTTCGTGTTTTGATTAAAATAAAATTAATAGAACCTTTAAAATCGTTACAGTATTATATGTTCTTGGAGTTAGGAAAGAGTGGTCTTTCGTTATGTTGAACAATACAGGATACAATACGAGATCTCCAAAGACTGTGCTCTCAATATACAGTGACTTTCAAGAAGTGTGTTACAAATGGGATTTTTTTTATTATCGGCTTTTATAAAAAATTATTGACGCAGAACGCTTCTGCATCTCTTAAAATTATATTGGAAAATGAACGGTATACAGCGTCGACACCGAGAAATGAAGACAGCTTAAGAGTAAAGTACCCTTATTTTACAAGATACAGCAAAATGTTATAAGAATAAGTTGTTCAGAATTAAAAGTTATAGCTAAATATGAAATTACAGCCTCCCATCTCAAAAATAAAAAAATCACAATTTATTGTGAACCACTCTTTATACACACTACATTAGGAAATACTGGTTGGATTAAAGTATCCGCCAAGATAATATGAATAGGAAAACATTAAATTGGTTCTTATTTCTCGATTATTTCATTTGATTCCGAGTGATTATTTCAATGAGTTCCGAAACTCTGTGCTAAATGAAAATAAATAAGCTACAACGACGTGGACGTAGTAGTTTCCTGTTCCCATCGGGGTGCTCAATTTCTGTGAGTCCCTTGTCCTCACGATTCGGGGCGTTTGATTTCTGTGAGTACCTTCGCCTCTCACCTTTCAATTAAATTAAGTGCTCGAAATGATGTCCTTCAACTATTGATTTATTGATCCACATTTCAAAACAATGTACACAACTCGAAAGTGTATCTGCTTGAATTTCGGCGCAAGCATTTCTAATTCACTCAATCATGTTTTCGCGAGTTGTTGGCACTTCTCGTTACACTCTAGATCTGTTCGATAGCTATGCACTTTCTACACTTTTAATACCTTTACACTCTATTTTTCTCACTCCTACTCGCATTAATTATATACATCTCACTCTCTCAGGAGCGGTTGGTGTAAAAAGTTGGGCCTTCGTCAGCAGAACCGTAGCCCGAGAACTCCACTGCAAACCAAACCGATATGTCCTAGGGTTATTCGCCAATGCGATGTGAAAGTAAAGGCCCAACTTGGCCTGAAACAGCTGTACAGAGCCTGCTCGGGGAATCCGCTGCAATCAAAACCGATTTGCACAAAAATTTTCAAAATTCTCATATGCTTTGACAGCACATGGCCGCCTTGCATTGGGATGACTTATTATGTGGCGGACTGGCTTCAATTTGTCAATCCTACTGCCACGGCTTCCTCGATTAATGAAGCCCAGTGTGCGTCATCCGGCTAGCCGCATTCTTAGTTCAAAGCTTTTTTTTCTGTGCTTAGAGGGAGCTACAGTACAGTAAAACATCATATGACATTTCTTATTTGTCAAGTCACGATTTCAAAGTTGATTTTGGATGATGTTGAAGTAAGTAATGATCATAAGTTTATTAGTGCTCTTAAATAAATTGTGTAATGGCAGCAGTATCAACACAATCAGCAATGACAAAGCAATGATCGTTTATTAAGCTTTGGTCTGGCTGGCTTCGGCAATGGTTATTATGACGGGTGTTTGCATAACGATGAAATCTTCAATTCTGACTATGAATTTTGATGTGATTGAAGCATAAAATTTAATTCTAAGTGGAAGACACCTTTAAGCATTGCAAGTTATGTGTATTTTGTACATTTGAAAATAATTTATTATTAGTTTGCAATTTCAGATCTGACACATTGGAACTGTTGCTGAAACTAAATCAATAGGGCCTGTTCAGGTGACCGTAGCAGTTGAGTTGCTGAGTTATTGTATAATATGTTTTCATTCTGAAGATGGAGTGGTTTATTGTCAAGAAATGATTTATTTTGGTCTTATCAATCCGTAGCTGTTATTAACAGGCTAAAATTAGACACGGTAAGTAAAGTTGTAAAGTTTAATTTAATTTTAAAAGTTTTCGTTTTTTGTGTAAGTATTATTACTTTTTTTTCTTATGTTTTGTGTTTGCAGATTACAAAAATTTGTTAACAGTGGAGGTATTAATTTCGATATAATAATGTTACAAATATTGGCGTTGTGCAGTTCACATGAGAACATGGGATTACCACTGAGATATGAGACAATTACTCTTTTTAAAATTATTTCCAGTTCTTGTTCAGGTAAGCTTGGTAATATCTCTAGGATAACTTGTATTACATAATGAATTAAGCCAACAAACTTTTCAGAGGGATAATTCAGTTTTCCTCTGTCCTGGTTATAGATCAAGTCAAGGAGAGGACTGGTTTTCTTGCAAGAATCATCATGCAGAGTAAACAAACATGAATTACATTTCACAGACTCTTCAACTTTCATGATTAAATATCCACATAAAAATGCAATTGTTGCAGATTCAATCGAAAGAGAACCTAAATAACTGCCTTCAAACTCCCTCATCATCTCCAATTTCTTAATTGTTATCTCGCTTAAGGTAATGCTAATTTCATTATCTTCTAACTTTTCCTGAATATTTCCAAGTTTTGCAGTGCTGGGCATAATGAACTTTACTCATCGTGTTACAGGTGTTTATATTTTCAATCAAACCACTTTTTAAAATTTGCCGGAGTGCATATTCAGCTGCTCTACAATCAGTCAAGTCATTTGAACCACAAAAATGGATTCGACAGCATCAGAACTAAAACACCTGGTTAACACATAATGAAAATTTAAATTCGTGATTTAAATTTTCATTCAAATATGGGATGCGGAGAGATGTGCTTCTGGCTGTGAAAACTAAAGCATCTGCTGTTTCGTTAGTTAATCCAGCCATACCTGCTTCTCTTGATGTAAACTGTATGTCGGCAATAAAATAGGTGAATTCATTAGGCAACCATGAAAGACGTGCATCTTGAATATCTGTGTATGGAGCATTGTTAGGTTCTCTTTGATGGATATATTGAGTTTTATTGCTGACATCGTGAATTTGAAAGTATTTGTACATGTTTTCCATATATTTTACTGTTGCAATGCAGTCTTTGAAGTGAGAATATTCTGCACCACCATGATGAATAAGGTAGTTCAAAGCTGCTGTTACTTGAAGAGAAAACAGATTAACAGCCAAATTAACTTTCATTTTCTCTAAACTAGAAGGGTAAAGATGTTTCTTTGTTAAGTTTCTAAGTGGTTTAATCTACTTTGTACAACTAGCCCTTAGAGTGGTATTGACTTGGTAACTTAAGAATTGAATTACTTGGAAATTTATATCCTTTTGGTGAACAAAATCTCCAAGCAATACAATGTCGAATTCCATCTGGGAAGCTTTTTTTTATAATTTCGAATTTGATCTAATATGAATGTTGCACGAGGATTCATTTGATTGCAATCTTCTGTAATTTGTTCTAAATGTTTCCAATATACATTTTGTGTTTTCTGCTTTTGTGTTTGTAATTCTTCTTTCATTTTATTATACTGTATTTGTAAACGTCTTATTTTTTGTGTGAGACATTTATTAGTGTATATTAGATCTTTTATTTCAATGGTTGGTGCTGATGTTTCAGTTGCACCAGATATTTTATATGGTACTTCAGGCGTTAAATTTTCCAAACAAGTTAGATTTTCATCGACAAACTAAAATTATTATTTAATGTAATTGATATGTATGTGTATATTTTAATAAATAAACCTCAAATATAGAAGGCACAGCTTCTGCAGTTAATAATTTACGTTTCTGCGTAACTAAAAAACTGTCGTGGGAGAAATGTTTACTGCAAACTACCGCATACTCCGATAAAGGTGCAAAATCTAAAGAAACGTAACGACTTTTAACATAAAGTAATTTTACAGCATTAATGTTGTACCTGTATGATTTAACAAAATCTCTTTCCACTTTAAATTTACTTCCATATTTGCTGGTATGCAATGGAAAGAAACATTGTCTTCCGAATTGCAATTGCTTACGCAACATCTCTGCCGTAGAGGCATTTTTTTAAATAACGAAATCAAATTTATAACGAATTATTTGAATTATCCGTCAAATCGTATAAATATTTCAAATTGACGTGTACACATAGTTACTTGAAAATTGTCCAGAGGGCGATACAGTACAGTGCGTCAAGGTCATTTTTCCAGGAACAACTTTTTTTGAAATGCGGCTAGCCGGGTAAAGCACACTCTGTAGTGATGGGAAGTTTCGTTACTTTTAAGTATTCGGTACTACTCGTTACTTCAGTATTCGTTACTTGGTACCCGTATCCGTTCCATACTCGATACTATTGACGGGAACTTTCGTTACTTTTAGGTAGTCGGTATTCGTTACTTTAGTCGGTACTAGAGTCCCGTACTCGTTTGCTACCCGATACTGGTTCGATACCCGAAACTAATTCGTTACTTTGAATTCATTGATTACCCGGTAATTTTAAACAACTGACTTATTATAAATTAAATTAGTATCAATAAGTAGGTACATATTTTTATAATTACTAAATAACTAACTATATGATATTTATAACACATTGAATGATTTTAATACATTTATGAAGTCTTAATATTTGTTTATAAAAATATTATAAGAAAAATATGAGTAATATATACCTACATACCTATTACTCATATATAAAATGTGATGCCTCTTAAAATTATATAAAAAAAAATTATGTGAATTAAAAAATACATATCCTTTTTTGAATAATATTTATAACGAGTGTCTAAATAAAAACCTGGTCAAGTGGGTTGTGATTTTGAATTTATCCATTGCATTTACATAGCAGAATTACTAAATGTAGCCTACTTGACCAGATTTTTATTTAGACACGAGTTATTGTATTTCAGACGATTTCTTTTGTCGCAGATAATTTCACCAGGATTTGAAAATACGCGTTTATAAAATAAATTATTATTATATATTTTATGTGGAGATGAAAAGATTTCTATAAACTAATTGTGACATTTATGATATTTTTACATAATAAAAATAATTACAATGCCGCCGTACTAACCACAGTGCTGTATATACTACCGGCCCATTTTAGTCAATAATAAGTAATGAATGAAGCAAAACCTAACCCAGAATCAATTAAGAAATGTTGTCCGTAAAATAAAATGTAATACATATATTTAAAAATATTGGTTTCAACAATGGACGGCCCTTGGAAACAGATAACGAGATATTAATCAGTCCACTGATTTTCTTTGGGAAATTTAATTATTAAAAGTTTCAATATCGAACTATTGTTATTGCTCTTAATAAGAAAACATGGAATTTGTGCTATCTCAGTCAGCAAAACTGTTTTGGAGTCTGTAAACAATTATAACAGGTGATCAATATCTTTTCTAATCAAGTGACCTATGGAAATAAAATCATGTGTCTAATTAGTTTATTATTGCAAATGCCACTTGTATTACATATTTATATTGGATTCCTATACAAGACGATAGGAATGCAATAAAAATAATTCAAATGGCATTTGAAATAATGAACCAAACAAAGATATAATTTTTTTCCATAAATCACTTGATTAGAAAAGATATTGATCACGTGTTACATACGTACAGCGCGGCGGAGCGTTTATGTTCAATAAACTTGGGGAAATTGGGGTAAGTATTATTTAGGTTTTGCTTCATTCGCTTGTACTTATTATTCACTTAAATGGGCCGGTGGTTAGTGCGGCAGCATCGTCATTATTTTTATTGTGAAGAAGAATCATACTTGTCAGAATTAGTTTATAGAAATCTTTTCATCCGCACATAAAATATATAATAATAATTTATTTTATAAACGCGTATTTTCAAATCCTGGTGAAATTATCTGTGACAAAAGAAATCGTCTGAAATATAATATTATTCAAAAAAGGATATGTATTTTTTAATTCACATAATTTCGTTTTATATAATTTTAAGAGGTATAACATTTTATATATGAGTAATAGGTATGTAGGTATATATTACTCATATTTTTCTTATAATATTTTTATAAACAAATATTAAGACTTCATAAATGTATTAAAATCATTCAATGTGTTATAAATATCATATAGGTAGTTATTTAGTAATTATAAAAATATGTACCTACTTATTGATACTAATTTAATTCATAATAAGTCAGTTGTTTAAAATTACCGGGTAATCAATGAATTCAAAGTAACGAATTAGTTTCGGGTATCGAACCAGTATCGGGTAGCAAACGAGTACGGGTATCTAGTACCGACTAAAGTAACGAATACCGACTACCTAAAAGTAACGAAAGTTTCCGTCAATAGTATCGAGTATGGAACGGATACGGATACCAAGTAACGAATACTGAAGTAACGAGTAGTACCGAATACTTAAAAGTAACGAAACTTCCCATCACTAGCACACTGGGCTTTACTAATCTAGGAAGCCGTGCCTACTGCAATATCAGGTCAACAAGCGATCGAAAGATGTCGCTACTTTAATGTCTATAAATAAATGGTGTTCAAAGTTATCCAGTAAAAAATTGTGCCTTCTGTCAGAGTATAGGTATGTATTTATGAACAGAAAAACTTTCAACGTCGACAGAAGTCAAGGCATTTTTCAGATTTGTTATAATTTCAGGAGGCACATAAAATTGTGATATTATAAGAGTTAATTGACTTAATATTAAGGAAGTATACGCTCTACTTCAATATTTGTTGATAAATTTCTTATTATATGCAAAATATGCAGTACTTATTCAAAATATGGAATAATCTTTCAAAGGCATAAAGTAATCAAAATATGCAATTTGCATATTTGCCTCTCCCTAGTTATAACGTTCAATAAAGACCAAAAGACGAGCAAGTTTGTCATCGGCAGATCTTCTGAATTCGTATTTTCTTATCTTCTATTGTTACTGGACGATGTTGGTAGACGATATTTTTGGGGACAGCTTTGTTGCGGAGAAGTGAAATTTTTTTCCGCAACTTCCTACCACTTCCAATTTTCGGAAAAATGGGCTGGCACAGGTGATCTGAAACATCTAGTATAATAGCAGTGATGCCACTTTTTTGTCAGAATCATTTCTTGTAATATGTAACATCATACCTCCAATTTAAAGCCTTTATTTTTATTTATACCTACAGGATTAAAAAAATAACTAACTTCTTTTACATAGGGTTTAAATAAAATGATTGTTTCTTAATGAGAAGTATATTTGTACATTATTTGATTAAAAGACTTACAACACCGAAATCAAAATGGTTTTTAAAACGCAGAGCATATTTTTGTTAATGGCCATATGATTTTAAAATTCGTAAATGTAAATGATACATAATGCACAACATTTGTTAATAAAGTTTCTCGAAACTTTGGGACACCTGTATATGTAGACACACATATTTTTCTTGCATGGATTTTTTTTACTTTGTTAAATATCGCAAGTATGAATGCTAATTCTTTTGCTCCAGTTCAGTTAAAAATAATAAAGATGACTGAAAATTTAATTTCAAATCTACTTCTAGATTCTAATAAAATTCTTAATGTTTATTTTATGTAGTAACGGAATGTTAAAAAAATTTTTGAAAAATTATTTGGGGAAGACCAATAAGTCGAAATTGTGAAAATTGACTTGTTTTCCGGCTTTGTTGCAAACCCATAAGCCCTTGTATGGAGACGTGCTGTTGTAAGCTCTGCCAACTTGGACCTGGCCTTCGATATTAACTCGACCAATATATAATACTATTGAAGGTTGTGATCCTCCGACTACCCATTGATAATCTACGGGCCAAGGACTTCCATCTACAGTAGTACTTATCCATTCAAATTTATACTGAGGATTGGCGCAGAGAATCTGGAAAAAAGAAACAATAAAGCCAGCAATAGTGTTGTAAAACATGAAATTCTATGACAAACTGTGACAAATAAAGACCAGAGCATTTAATTCTAAATAAAAACAAACCAAAATAGTGATTAAGTAGCAATGTCATGTCACTTGTTCATCATAATGTACCTATTATTATGTTGACTTACTTTTACGTATGTTGCATCAACGAATTTCTCTCCTGGGCATATTACTCCTTCTTTTTGTCCGGCATATACATTACCGGGGAATATTCCTGGATAACTATTGTGTGCTATTTGAGTAATGTATGTAATATTGCCACCGATATTGTATCCGCCTACTATAGCATCTGTTGGTATTTCGCCGAAATAATCCCTCCAATAATAATCTAAATGAAATAGACGTTTACTTTTATAAGTTTTTAGAATTTTAAAACCAACCTGCTTGGTTTCCTACTTTCCCAGGATAAATACAGTCTGAAAGAAAATTTCCGTTTATTAAATGATCGTAGTTCTAACACAAAGAGATTTTAATTTTTAAAAAATATAAGATTTTATTTCAAGATTCCTTTTTCTGAAGGGTTTTTCATTAAGAGTGACGCATTTTGTTTTTCAAATAAAACACCGATGCCGTGAGAAATTTAAGATTATTTTTACTTCGGTGTAAAGTACAGTTATTATTGATGGAACCACAACATATTTCAAATGTCCTCTACGGAGGCGCTGACAGGAATGAATTCGTTTAAATATGGTTTAACCCAAGTTTCCATGAGTGAATTTTTTTGGCCTGGATTGGATGCTCTGGACTAGGACGACATGTGGTTGCAACAAGACGGTGCCACTTGCCACAATGCCAATCAAACAATTGACTTATTGAAAGAGAAGTTTGGTGGAATCGATTATTTCCAGAAACGGACCAGTCAGTTATTCTCCTCGCTCGTGCGATTTAACACCCCTAGACTTCTTTCTGTGGGGTTATGTTAAGTCTTTAGTTTACACCAACAAACCAGCAACATTACACGATTTGCAGACCAACATTAAAGGTGTCATTGCTGATATTCGACTCAATTTAGGTGAAAAAGTCATGGAAACTTGAGTTAAACGAATTCCTTCCTGTCAGCGCTTCCGTGGAGGACATTTGAATGATATTGTGGTTCCATCAATAATGGCATTAACTGTACTTTACACCGAAGTCAAAATAATCTTCAATTTCTCACGACATCGGTGTTTTATTTGAAAAACAAAATGCGTCGCTCTTAATGAAAAACCCTTTATATACACATACAGTGAGAATTTTTTAACGTAGAACATACATAGTACATTATTAAGTACTGTGCGATCCAATATTTTTTAGATAAGGGGACGCTATGAAAAATGAAATCAGAGTCTTACATTTGACATTTGACTCCTGTCAAATCTATTTGATTAAAGCTCCAAAATATGCACATATTGCCCGTCGCTCCCACCATAAGGTGGGATAAGTCGTAACTGTTTAAACGCTCTCGAACACTCACGCGGCATTTAAAATTGGTCATTATCATATTAAAGAGTTTTAACAAATCTTTATGTATTCAATTAAAAGATTTAGGAGATGTATCTTGACGTATCAGCTTTGATAGATGGTCAATAGGTTAACTGTATCAATTAAACTAAGACTGATTTTATTTTTCATTATCTAAAAAATATTGGATCGCACAGTATTTATAATCTTTTCATTATCTATTTACCACCGCAGTAGGTCGTTATTTTAAGTTAATAGGTTGGCTATCATAGTAAAATTAGACAGATTTAATTTGATGTCAAATCAGATGAATCAACGAAACAGATTTGAAAAGTAACCCAGCCAAAATTAAAAGTGAAGGGAAACGTTTTACAATTTATGTATGTATGTGAATTTGGACGTGAATACACCTCGTGATGAAAATGTCGCGATATTGCCTAATTCGGAGTAACCTTAAAATCTAAATGAACATGACATTAATGTCAAAATTTAGTTACATACATGAGTACCACATCCCCACTAGACTTTCACGCATACTGCTGCTGCGTTCAAAAATTATACGTCGGATGTATCTGGAGCGTATGATCTCATCTTTCTCACTCACTATTTTTAATCTAGTTTGTATCTCGCGTGTCCGTTTAAAAAATCTTGTGTTTATATTATTTCCATGACAGCAGGCGATCTTTTCACACTCTACTTAAATGTGGGATGTGAAAGATCGCCTGTTGTCATGGAAATACTACAAACACAAGATTTTTTTTTAAACGGATGAGCAAGAAACAAAATAGGTTAAAAATCGTGATTGAGAAAGATGAGATAATACGCTCCAAATGCATCCGACGTATAATTTTCGAACGCAACTTGTAATGGTGAATAGATTATACTATGACATCAAAAATTATTTTGGTCAACGGTAGTCATGGATTTTAAAATTATTGTCGGAGCTAGGTTCGTGCATTGTATCAGTCATTTTATTTGTCAAGCAGTTCCAAAAAAGTTTACTTGCTATTATTTCATTAGTTTAGTTTAGTTTAGAGGCGTGGTTTTACTTCCATTTTACTTTTCAAATTAGTCAATATTAATTCTAGAGGTAAAATAATAATGAAGTTAGAACTTCAACACATTCGCTGATATTTGGTGACATTTTCATGTTATTATTTGAAGACGATGATCTAAGCTAAGACCATTTTCATTTTCCATGACCGCCCTTGATCAAAATAATGTTTGATGTCACGGTACTATTGAGTTTTTTTCAAATCGAACATAGACCGAAAAGTACATGATCTCTATGGTTATGATTAACTTTATTTGTCATTATTTTTCATCCACACATTTGACAATGCAATTTGATGAATATTCAACAAATACAAATCTACAACTGGTATCGAGCAGGATCCAGTTTAAGGCAATTAGCAGTTTTTATGACCGTTTGAAATTCGTTCTCAAACTTCCAGAAAACTGACTATTGTTTTTATCTATTTTGAAAAAAAAACAGTTCATTGCTAAACTAAACTAACAAGAATAGATGGTATCCATAGTAACGAAGTCCACATACATATAAAACCTACAGTTCATTTTTTCACTATATGCCGATCGATTGTTCGATAAGTCAAAGAATTTTCATGTAACTGTCTCCTTCTAATTTTCGTGAAACAACCTTGCGGCTTTTGTCAAGTTACGTTATTTAATAATAATAATAATAATAATAATATGCCTTTATGGCGGGGTTCAGCTTTAGCTGCTCTGCCACCCAAGCAACAATTACAAACACAATATGAGTACAATAGTAACATTGGTACAGGTTAATAATGGAACCATGAGCAGTCACTGTTGTATAGAGAAAAGCTGACTCCAATATGTTTCCTTATAAATTTTAAATACTGATGATCGCAACTCATGAGTCATCGAATTATATATTTTAATGGAGTAATAAGAAAGAGATCTCTCGAAGAAGGCGGTGTTATGTAAAGGAATATGTAAACCCCTGGTGCGCCGCAAAGGTATGTCATGCAGCGTAAATCTAGGAGTTAGTAAAGAGCTGAGGTATGGTGGACACGAAGTGATATAAATTTTGTGAACTAGGCAGGCCTTCTGTTCCCCATATTTAGCCATCCAGCGTCTTGAAGTTTGTAAGACACATGATCTCTTCTTCTCCTCAAATCGTAGACGAAACGAAGACACGAGTTCTGAGTTTTTTGAATTCTTGAAATTGATAAAGCATCTAAGCACCGGCCATAGACAGTATCACAGTAATTGAAATTGGAGACTATAAGAGTATCACATAATTTTTAATTTTCATACGGTCTATCGCCCTTAACCGGTCTTTAAGAGCACCGAACACGATGACTGATGATTTAATAGGATTGATATGCAAAGAATGAATATTAGAAATTTGGCTTAATCGTTGTATGTCTTCGTTAATTAAATCGGAAGCTAAGTTTAAATCAGTAGCTTTAAGGCTGTAATAAAGCTGTGTCATCAGCGTAGAAATGAGTTTGACATGTTTTAATTTTGGAATAAAAATCAGCAGTATACATGGAATACAAAAGAGGTCCAAATATTGATCCTTGAGGAGCTCCTGATTCAATAAGTTTGAATGAGGAATGTGTACCGTTTACAACGACAGCCTGCATTTTGCTACATAAGTACGTAGATATGAACTTAATTACCAAATCACTAAAACCAAAATAGTGCAATTTTGCGCATATTAAATAATTTATGGTTATGTCAAACGCTTTGGAATAATCGATCAGAACAAGTACAGTAAGATCACCTCTATACCAAGCTCTAAAAATTTCATCTGTGACTTTTACCAAAGCTGTACCCGTACTATATCCCGACCTGAAACCTGATTGTATGGGAGGTAATAAATTGTTTGAGTTTACATATGCCTTAAACTGGTTCACTGCAATTTTTTCAATTATTTTCGATAACACTGGCAGTAGCGATATAGGACGTAAATCGTTGAAAGATTTGACTTCTTTGACATTGGAAACCGGTATTATTAGTGTGCGCTTCCAGACTTCTGGAAATTTTCCACGTACCAAGCATTGAAGAATGGCAAACATAATTTAATCATTTCAGTGGAGATGCCATCATATCCACAAGCATTTGACTTAACACTATAAATTGCTTTCTCCACAGAAATTTCAGAAACCGTTTGAAATATAAATAATTGTTGATCATTATTACAACGATTACAACTTCAGAATATCGGAATCGACATCTTTACTCATAGCCCTCACCGAGTTTAAGAAAAATTGATTTATTTCATCAGGGTTACTGAGAGCATTTGGAAGTGGTTCTTGAGTTTTAGATTGCGTGACATTTAAAGATTTAAGTGCTTGCCAAGTCAATTTCTGACTATTATTCCTACAAATAAATTCCAAATATGCTTTCTTCTCGCGTTTTATAGCGCTTCGTCGTATATTTTCTTAACTCACATAATATCGGCATATACATATTTAAAAAATGATCTGTATGCTCGATTTTAAAAAACTCAGTTTTACTGTTGTAGTAAGAATGCGTAATATGTCCTATGCGAAAACATTCTCACTGTATACGTAAACATTTTTTGATCTTGTAGTAATTTCTCATTGTTTTTTAAGACTTTTTAACACATTATGTATTTGTGCTTTTGATCCCACTTTAAGCATAAGACCAATAGATTTTTGTTAGAAACTTGAATTCCAAACAAAATATTAATTATGGTTATTGTCAGTATGTTCTGCAGCCAATAAAATTATTAATAATAATAATAATCTTTATTAACCACATACCTAGGCACAATTACATAAAACATAGTGTGTAAAATATATAATTACTTTCTATGACTAGAGTGGTTAATGGGAAAGGGATCAGCTACCCTCAAAATGGGTGCTGCTCTTCCTCCCTATTCCAAGTAACAAAAAAGAAAAATATTAGGTATAATAACCTGGCGCACAAGCAAACAAAGATATTAAGAATTAAAACAGTGTGATGAGTACAAGAAAGTAAGTGAAAGAGAAGAAAAAAAAAGTATACAATAAAAGAAAAAAAAACAATATATTTATATTTTACGAGAGCATGAACCAGCATATCATATAAGTAACATGCAATGACATTAAACCATGTAACATTGAACTCAGGTAATACTCGATTGCAAAAACATAGAAACTCGTATCCGACGTTTGAAAGCTTGTATGCTTAAGTATTTGGCTTCATCAGGAATGTTATTATAAATCTTAGCAATAGAATATGAGAAAGAACGCTGAAATAGAGCAGTGTGATGGAGAGGAGTAGTCAGCAAGCCTCTGCTTCTAATATTAATATTATGTACATCAGTACGAAAGCTGATTCTATTATAAAGGTAGCAGGGTCTTTTTGTGATAATAAGTTTATGACAGTAAACCGACAAGTGAAAGTGTCGTCTTTGATTCATGTTTAGCCAGTTGGCCCAAGCTAATGTGTGCGAAATATGGTTTCTGCGTTTTATACCGTATATGAACCGTAAGCATGCATTTTGAACACGCTGTATTCGAGCCTTATCTACGCTGTCTAAACACGGTCCATACACGGTGTCACAGTAGTTGAAGTTGGAGAGAACTAAACTTTCACATAATGATTTACGAGGGCCTATATTTAAAGTGTCCTTACTGCCATATAAAACTTTTAATTTCCCAAAAGCCTTACCCACGATATTAATTGTATGTTGTTTAAAACGTAATTTATTGTCTAAGTATATTCCTAAGTTCTTGGCACATTCAACTATGCACAAGGGCGAACCGCCAATATTCAAAGAGATTTGACTAGAGACAGTTGCTCTGTGTTTTTCCTTACAGAAGAGTATTATTGAAGATTTGGAAGAATTGATTAACAAACCATGGTCAGTAATAGATTTTAATAATTTACTTAGGTCCAAATTCATAGATTCCACAGCCTTTTGTATATTATTTGGTGAGAAACTATAAAAAAGTTGTGTGTCGTCAGCGTAGATATAATAAGAAAAACAAGTTAAGAAATTTAATAGATAAGAAGTATATATAGCATACAATAATGGACCAAGAATACTGCCCTGCGGCACTCCAGACCTAAGCTCTAGAGCAGATGAGTAAGACTCATTCAATTTGACCACTTGTTTTCTCTCAGACAAATAATTTTTGAAAAATTCAATACTATTATAATCAAGACCCATGTAATGGAGGATGGCCAGAAGCAACTTATGATTAATCATGTCAAATGCTTTAGAAAAGTCTAAGAGAACAAGTACAGCAAGGTTTCCCGTATCTAGAGCTTTGAGCGCATCATCAGTCACAGCGGACAGTACCGCAGAGCAGCTATATCCTGGTCTAAAGCCCGATTGTACAGAAGGTAAAAGATCAAAGTTATTTAAGTGAGAACGCAATTGAGAATCGACAATTTTTTCCAAGATTTTGGAGAGCACTGGGAGGATACTTATTGGACGCAAGTCTTTGTACGTGGAAGGATTATTGTTTTTCGGTAAAGGTATTACCATGGCTAACTTCCAAATCTTAGGGAAAACGCAGTGCGAGATACAGAAATTAATAATATACGTCAGTACAGGCAGAAGGAAAGGGCAACACAAGGATATCATTCTTAAGCTTATGTTATCCAGTGAGCAGGAGTTATTTTTTAGACAGTTTAATATTCGATAAGTTTCTTCCTCAGAGATTCAGTCAAGTGAGAATAGTTTTCGTATTTTTGGGTCAATATTACAAGAGTAAAAGTGAAGCAAGTTATTATTAACGGCAGGGAGTGCGTTTGACACAAAAGACGAATTTATAGCATTGGCATCAGAAATATGTGGAGGGATGGTGACTGATTTCTTTTTATTATATATGTTTAAGGCTCTGAGATCTTTCCAAACTGAACGAGAATCCTTGTTCTTGACACTGTGCTCTATATAAGCTTTTTTCTCTCTTCGTATAGCTGCCGTTGTGAAGTTACGAAGCATTTTATAATAATTGATATGCCCTATAACAGCTGTTTTCTTAGCTCTTTTTAACGCATTATCTCTGATTTGCATCATGTACCTGATATTATCAGTAATCCATGGTGCTTTGGGTTTGTTAAATAAGCCAACTTTATATGGAGCATGTATGTCAAAGATTGATGTTAAGCTACTGTTAAAAAAAACTGATAATATCATCAATATTTTGTAATTCATAAATCGAGTCCCATTGCATAAGTTGAAGATCCCGATAAAAGCTTGCATAATCAAAATTATAAAAATTACGAAATCGACGCCTTGTCACTTTAGGAGAACTATTTCCAAAACAAAAAGAAGCATGGGTAAGCAAGTGATCAGAGATATCAAGCATGTTCATCACGCCAGCGTCATGTACCATGACATCATTACCAACAATAATTAGATCTAGTAAAGACATTCTCGAGGTGACATTACTGATTCTAGTAGGTAAATCAATTACTTGTTTTAAACCAAACATATCAACATATTGCTTACTATTTTTTACACTCCAGCATTCAGGTCAGAGAAGTATAAGGAATACACTTGCGGTGATTAACATTTTGCAATTAAACTGTAACTTTCCTACCTCATATATGTATGCATATATGTATTTTCTGTCTCATATAAGTACGAACATAAATGTTAATATTTTCATAACAAATTCTTTTTAATCTTTATCGTACACTACAAAAAGCCACACAATTGCTCAATGTTTCACTAGTAACTTTGTCAACCGATAGTGAAACGTTGAGCAAGGCAAGAGTCTACTTAAATTGTAATATTTTCATTTAATTGCATATGCATAAGTATATTATAAGAATAAGAGACCCATGTAGCAAGGTTTGCGTAAATATTTCAATGTACAGGATGACTGACAATTGTTCCACAAAAAAAACGTGTAAGAGAATTAAAGTTATAGTGTTTAAAAAATTTTACGGGACAGTTTATAATTAACTAAAAATTTACCCCGAAAGCAAGCTGCCGCACTATACGTAATACACTTTTTATAAATGCAGCAGTGCAATAAGAATATAGAGTTTCATTTTATTGACTACTTGACTACACACAATGCGACCGACACAAATCTCAATTTCGTTTTATTACACGTTTAACAGCTGGGAACGAAATTCCGACTTATGTTTATTTTACGCGATATACCTAATTATTAGTAATTTCGAAAGTAACGGGAATTACGTATGAAATAAGGGCTAAAGAGTAACAAATTCGCATATAATTGTTTGTTAACTCTTACGGAATATTTACTGAAGCGAAATGTACCTACCAGCTGCTTTATCCGCTCCCACAAAAAAAACGCCAGGATTTATTAACGTCTGATTCATTTATTGGTGTAATTAGTATTTAACCAATCTGACAATCGGGCAGCTGGTTGTAAAATCTTTCGCACAATTTTTGACTACTTCTCCAAAAAAAATCCGTACGTGGATGAATGTAACAGATTACGAGAAACTGTATAATTAATTATAAATTCATACAAAAAAAAGTAGGTATGTTTAAACTAAAACGCCAAATTCACAGCTGTGCGTGTGTTATAAACATTTTATGATATTTACTCAGAGAATAAAGTTTGTAAATCTTAACCCCGCATCGTCACTTCAAATGTTACATTATAACCACCGTTTAAATTTAAGCTCAGCTTAAGTGTTTCGTGCAACTGGCCGTAAGTCTTAAATCAGTTTATTAACTCCGGAAATAATTATGTATATCCACAACATGTATTGATTATTTCTTTATTAACAAACTGCTATCTACATACAGATTCCGAAATTTGTGTACTGGACATTCGGTTCGCGGAGAACTCTTTGCATAGGTCAGGCTGGGCGGGTCGCGGCAGGCGGTAGCCAGCATCAAAAACAAGTGGGCGTGATTAGTCAAATTTCTCTCTTAATTTTTCTAGTGTGTTCCCTGTCGCACGCATTATAACAGGATGTCCAGTTGAACATTTACTGAATCTGTATACAGTGAGCCTCTAAAGTATGGAATAAAATTCATAATTTCTTTATTTTTGACATTTCGAAAAAACGCTCGGACAGATAAATTTTGTTTTTAAAAAGCACACATTTTTAAGTGAAAATCAATTTTTCAATTTTTGTTTTTCTTGATTCTGATAGCTCATTGAATTCTCTATCCAACCACATCAAAAATTTATTATGTTTTATGGGAAAAATTTTGAGAAAAAAATTATTGAAAATGAAATGAAATAATAATAATAATTTAATTTTCGGTTAAATGACGAACCATGATTACTCGACTTGAAGAGGCTTTGTTTAAATGACAAGAATGACAAGTTTTCCTTTATTGTAGATATTATTTTGGTTTTGTTGTAGTAGATTTTGTAGATAGTAGATGATTCAACCATTTTCAATAATTTTTTCTCAAAATTTTTCCCATAAAACATAATAAATTTTTTATGTGGTTGGATAGAGAATTCAATGAGCTATCAGAATCAAGAAAAAAACTTGAGGGTTGCTATTTAAAAAAAAATGTCGATGACGTCATTACTCGAAAACAAATGACTGTCAATTGATTTTCACTTAAAAATGTGTGCTTTTTAAAAACAAAATTTACCTGTCCGAGCATTTTTCCGAAATGTCAAAAATAAAGAAATTATGAATTTTATTCCATACTTTAGAGACTCACTGTATACTTAGAACCGCTTGGATCGCATTCTCAACAAAAATTTTAGTAGTGTTCAAACCTTTGCATATACAGTAAGTATTACTAATTTATTTGCTAATTATCACGTTATAAAAATTTTGTTGCAATGTTAGGCCAAAAACCGATCGCAGGATGTCGCGATTAAAACTTATAGTTTAGAATTCGATAAAAATATACATGTAGTGTGTCAATAAATGATCAAGAAGTAATTCTATGATCAAGAAGTCTATGAAAAAAATGATATTAAAGAGCTTATAGATTTGATTGAAAACGGTGATCTGTCAGATATTAAAGAAATAGAAGGAAGCGAAGATGAAGATTCAAAGAGTAGATCTAATTTTTGTGAGAGATTATTATACCTCATGATAGAGACACCTGAAAATAATGATGCAGATGAAGTTTACTCATACTTATAAACTATTGATATCTCTGGTAGCACACTGTTTGAAGTATACGTTACGCATTCGGAAAATGAGTCCTTTTATCTATTGTACTTTTAGGACCGATTAAGATTCTTCAGATTTGTATATGTTAGAAATAAAATGAAAATCAAAAGAAAAAACAAATAAAGAACATATAGCAGAGTGACAATCAAGTATAATTTTATTAAAAAATATTAAAGCTTCAATATACTCACTTTTATAACCAACTGCAGAGGAAACCAACCAAAGCAGCAACAAACCGCAAAATAACTTCATCGTTTCATCCGACATTATAGACAGCATAAACGAAAAGTACCTATCGTCGCTCAAACGTGATTATTTTTTTACCTTTTTATACTTCCATCTTATCAATATCCCAACAAAGGAAATATCCCGGTTATCAGCTATTCACGAAAACAATTTTCCCCTTGGATGTTGTCTAAAGAATGTCTATTTTTTTACATTGTTATGGTCTTATCCTGGTTAAAATCCTGAAGTTGAGCATTGAGATTCCAGCTCGAAATAGCTGTGATGAAAACTATTTTCACAAATAAAATTTTCGAAGGATAAACGAATCTTTGTAATTTAAAAAAAAGTAAAGCAAAATAGATTTTATGACAAGTAATAGTGACTATAGCGCTGTTGCATCTACTGATTTTTTGGTAAATCTACCGATTTTCGATTGAATTTACTGACCTACCGAAAATTTTGAATATTTTTCATGTTTTATAATACAGGGTGCTGTAAAAATAGCGAAACAACGCCATTCCGCACTATTCAGGGACAGTGTTCAGACAAATAAAATATTTAGCAATTTTAACAATCTAAAGTTCTTGTATCAAACTTCTTGTGCGTTAAAGCAACAAGAAAGATATCTTCATTGTATGCTTGCCTCAAACAAAATATTGAGTTGATTCAATTTAAAATATTTAACTTTGGCCAGGCAATTTGTTAACTTGTCCCAACTTTCCTTTGCAAACTTTCATTCAGCCATTGCTTTTCTTCTCCGGGAATATGAATTTCCATCGCCTCCATGGCTTGCCTTAACATAATAATGACAACACATTCACATTCATAATGCGAACTGGCACTGCTCCCTTGCCATTAATATCATCTAGAACTCCCCGTCCAACCTTTTAATCGTCGTTGCTCGATTCCATCAACTCTACTGCTCCTTCCTGAAAGGCTCCATCTAACTTTGCATTTACGGTTACTTCAGTTAGGTTTGATAGCATTTTCAGCAAGTATTTTAGCAAGAAGAACACGTGCAGCTATTTTCTCCTTGGTACAACACTAGCTCTTCATGGTTGACTGTCATGACACCATGCTTTCAAACTAACCTCTATTTCTGCTGTCAGAGCACGATGTCTAATGGTTGTTTGACCGATTGTGATGTTGAGCCTATTTCTCCATAAATATTGGCTGCTTTACCGGTTGGGGTCCTAAGCTTCCATTTGGTCGGAGCACCTCGGTGATCTGATGACTTGACGTCGGGTCTTAAAATCGTTTTCGTCGCCTTCCGAAGACGAGTCGACGTTTGTCCCTTTGCATCGACCCAACTTAGTTTTCCCGAATGATTTTTCTTTGGATGATCTTGTCGTTGTTAGAGCATCGACTGCGAATGTGCCCTCCCTCTTGGCCGTTCCTACATACTAGTCGTCTTTTTGCGGAAGTAATTCCTTAGACGTCTTAGAACATCCTCGATGGATTATTAAGCCTCTTCCTCTAAATTATCTGTAGCAGCGTGTACTCGGCCTTGACTCTTCGAAGCTTGTGTTACGGTTCACACTGCCCCCACCGTTTCTCGGAACGCTCCTCGTGATAGCCTTGAAGGAGGATGTCGTCCTTTTTACTGTCCCTTCATTTTCTTCTCCGTTGTAAGGAGCCATCCGGTTGAAGTGGATCACTTTGGGCTTGCCATGCGGAAACTTCTCGATGCGGTAGATGACATCGTTGATCCGTTTCATCACTTTGTAAGGACCTTCCCAAGATGTCTGTTAAATGGGCGACCTTCTTCGGTGAGTTTTGTCAACGACTTAGCGATGTCTACAAATCCGGGAACACAATAAGTGCACAGGCTAGGAAACTCCTTATCTGGTGTTTATTTCTTGGAATTGGCCAGCCCTTCACCACCTGAATCTTCACTGGGTCCACGGCGATTCCATTCCCATTATCAATATGGCCTAGATAATTCACTTCCTTCTGGAACAGGTGGCACTTCTTGAGACTAAGCTTTAGTCCAGCTCCGCAAAGCCGCAGGAACACCCCTTCCAGGTTCTTCAGGTGGACGTCGAACGTTTTTCCCACCACAATTATGTCGTCCAGGTATACCATGCACATTTTCCAGAACAGACCCTTCAGAACCGTCTCCATTAGCCTCGAGAATGTCGCTGGGACATTACATAACCCGAACGGCATCACCGTGAATTTGCCATAGACCCATACCAAGGAAAAACACCGTCTTTTCTCGATCTTCGGGTGCTAGTTCCACTTGCCAATAATCACTCTTTAAATTCAAGGTTGAGAAGATCTTTGAGCCAGCCAACGAATTTTAATAGAATTGAAGAAACGAAAAACATAGGACATACAAACATAGAACATAAACACGAAACCTAACCTCAAATGACAAAAACTTATTTTCGGGAATCTTCAAATAATTAACAAAATAAAACGAAAAATAACACAAAATGAAAAATCTAGCACTGGTTCACCGTAAATGTTCATTGTACAAACGTTGATGGTTCACTAAGTCCTGAGGATCTCGTCCAAGTGGCTATAAATACGTGGACCCCCAAACCCACGTCGATGGCTTGCATGGAAATCAGTACCACTCTCTCGCTGTTCACACAAATGAAGTGGATTTTTCTTGTTGTGGTAATGGAGTGTTGTATTGTTGCATTCCAATTCGTTTAATATCGTTTTTGTTTGTAGAATGAAGAGAACTTGCTCGATGTGACGTTTTTGCTTACGATGTACACTTATAGCTGTGTACGATGATTTCTTTCACTCTGGTATGCCGAACACTTTTCCAAGGAACTTTTTCATGTAAACGTAGAAGTGCTTTCTCCACTCATGGTTGTCCTTCGCTCGACATGGATCGACTTGTACACTTGACGTTGAAACTGGTGCGCTTTTCTGACTTTTCTTACAATGTTTTTTGTACTGTACGTAGGTAATTATCACTGCAATATGTAGTGCAACACCAAAAGAAATGAATAATTTGGAGTGTCACATCGCACGACCACGACCGACAGATAAAACAACTTTGTCTTTTGGTTTATAAAGTCTCCATTCGTGGATTAGGTGTTTTAAGAAGAATTATCTTATTCAATAATGTTTTGCATGGAGAAACTTCAGCAGATGGTCTGTTATATATTCATAGACTATGAACCATAGTTTTATGAGAATTATGGGTATTACCCAACAATATAGTATTCCGCGCTTCTACGAATTGATGGATTAGTGCCTTTGCTCTCCTACATACGTATTACGTTGCAAATAAATTTGAATAAGCTGCTCATTTGGCGGTGGAACACTGCAGTCGGTGCTGTTGAAACCTCTCCAAGACAAGGTGGAGATGTCGTAAGTGGTCTTCCCAGTAATCAGAGTAAATGATGACGAGGTCCAAGTAGGTAAACCAACGTGAAGACCCTGTTGTATCCAGCGAAGACTTCCTGGGTCATGAGTTTCTGGAACGTCGTCGGTGCGTTTTTGAGTCCGAAGGACATCTCCTTGAACTCGTAGGCGGCTCCGTCCGGTGTAATGAAGGCGGTGAGCGGTCTGGACTCCGATCTAGCGGAACTTGTCAATATCCGGACTTCATGTTCAGCGTCGTAAACACCTTGGCGGATCCTAGGTCGCGTATCGTCTCGTGAATGCGGGGTAGGCTGGATGTTTCGTCCTTGGTTACCGCATTGAGCCGGCAGTAGTCGACGTAGAACCGCGGTTTTCCGTCCTTTTTTTCAACAATCACAATTGGCGAGTTGTAGGCGGATTGGATGACTCCGGTATTTAGCATGGACTAAATTTGTTCATCTGTGACGTAGCAACATGCACGCATACCAAAATCTAACATATTCCCCAAACCAACCGCCATCCAGGTAATCCCGGGCCTTAATCCCCGAGCTGTACGCAGCGAGGCTATTGTCACGAAAGGGATTTTCCAGAAAAAACACAAAGAACTTTGGGGTTATATTCCGCGAACAAATAATTAAAACGCGAATCTGTGTAATCAGGGCACGCGAACTTGTGTAAACGGGGACACCGCAAACGTGTCGAAATGTAAACACAATAAGGAGGTAACAAATACAACATAACGTAAGGCTTCATATTTCATAATCAGCGGAATTTACGCCGCAAACATACGAAATCGCTGGGCGAAACACGAGGCAAGAACAAAGAAGATGCAACATGCAAACTCGTCGAAAAACGTGTATTTAAAGTGCGGGCCAAAGTTGATCCCACAGTTGAACAGACAGTTGGTCCCCAGTTGGTCCCACAGTCCGGTACACAGGAGTCAGTCCGACAGAGAGTCCGTCGACGGTCAATCGGAGAGGCCGTCACCCAGAGAGTCCGTCCGTCAACAGTCGTTTCCACCAGACGGACTCAGCCACTCAGGGCACTAGTGCCAATCCACGAGGGGACGCCCAACATCGCCGTCCAGCAACATTGCCGCCGCCAACGTCCAATATCGCCGTCCAGCAACATTGCCGCCGCCAACGTCCAACAACGCCGTCGCCGCCACCCACAACGTCGTCGTCGCCACCCCAGCATCAACATTGCTGGAGCCCATCACCTGCCACTGCCGCCGACAACATTACCGTCCGTCCTAAAGGGAACACCGTGAGCTAGTCGTCGCCGCAACCACCCGGACCGCATTCCTACATTTCAAGACAAACCCCCGAACTAAATTTATTTAATTCTTTTTCGTGAATAAAGAGGTATTAATTTCTTTTTTAAACAACTGTGTTTTCAAGCTCTACCATCTACTACCATCTACCTACGCCCATTACCGTGACATGGTGGAGGCTTGGGCTTTACCGTAACATAGTGGAGCCGCCCTTATCGTAACATGATGAAGGCTTGCCCTTTATCGTAACACTATTAACGAGCGCACTAATGACCACATTAGGCGGACGGGTTCGGCGAAATTCCCGATGCAAGTGCACACCCCGGCATGTTCTAATGAAACGGATGAAACGTAGACTACAGGGTGTTCTTAGAACAAATCAGGAAGAGGTCCTATATAAACCGGCCGAGTACCCCCAGCACACCACTTCGAACCCTGCTGCCGAACAGGCCACAACGAAGGCTCTTGCTACTGCTGCCGAATAGGTCAGAGCGCAAATCTTGCTACTGCTGCCGCATAGGCCAGAGCGCAAACCTTGCTACTGCTGCCGAATAGGCCACAACGCAGACTCCTGTTCCCGTTGCTGAATCAGCCAGGACAAAAGTACCAGCTCTCGTGCCCGAGGGACCACCAAGCTGGCACCGACACCGGCACCGCGTGGGCGGACGGAGGCGACCATCAAGAGTAGTCGTCACCGGAGACATCAGCATCGTCGAGAACTCCGTGACGCCTTCTCCGAAGCTCGCACTCCCCGAGCGGTGTCCCCTTTGCCGCCGTCACCGCAACGAGGACCCGCCACCGTACCGTACCGAGATCAAAGGTTCCACTGGGTCATACCGACTAATCCCTCTGACAGTACCTCCACCGGCGTACCACGAGGTATCACACGCCCAGGTCCACCCGCTGGATCCACGTCTTCCCATGGTACAACGAGACTGCGCCAAGTTAGGAGAAGAGCAATACTATCGTCAGATAGAATTCTAATGTATATATATTATATGTATGTAAACCGTTCCATTAATATAACTCTGCATTTATTGGAAGTTGTGTATTTGTCGGCATTACAAAACGGATGGGCACGTGACATCAACGCACTGCGCCCCCACAGGCTCGTTGACGATACCTAAACATGATACGACCGATACCAGGCGATGCACCTTTCATGGGGAGAATTCGAGAAGAACCTTCGCGAAGAATACGACGGAGTGAACGTAAGTCTGCAAGCCTTTATTCTACCCACCAGCAAAAACTGGTAATACACGGAACCCTTCATCACGAAGAAATGGAAGCTCTTCGATCGAGTAGCTGCTGAAATCCCGGAAAAAGATCGAGCAGCTATCATAATCAAACAAGTCAGAAGAGAGATCAAATAGGGATGTCCTGTCCACCACCAACCACAGAACAGGAATTCCGCAACAAAGCCAGGGCCATGGACAACTGTCTACCCCCAGTGGAAGAGTTGAAGAAACCACCCCCACCAAAGCCCACAACAAGTAATCGCCCCACCGCACCAAGGACGGACAACTTACCAAAGTGCCGCTACTATCCAGAAAGGCACTTCCACCGCGACTGCTCCATTGCGAGGCAAGCTACCCAGGGAAACGCCAACAGGACCGGCCAGAATCACGCCGCCGGCGGCGGCCTGAGCACTTCCTAAGTCAGGTAGGCAACCCCATACTCCCCCGTCTGCCGATCGTCATCAACAGAGTCAACGTCCAAGCCCTCATCGATACTGCAGCCTCCGGAAACTTCATAAGAAGAGAGTTGGCTGGAACCCCCAAAAGGATGAAGATACTCTGAGTGCGCACTACACCATTTCCAACTTAATTCAGAAAAGGTCAACTTTATTTCAGAAATTTTCAAATGTAATTCAGAATTTTTAATTTAATTTCAGAATATGTTACTTGAAAGTCAGATTTATCAAATCAATTTCAGATCGTATCACTTGTAAATCAGATTTATCAATTTAATTTCAGAATTTGTTATTTGTAATTCAGATTAGTCAGTTTAATTTCAGAAAACATTAATTGTAATTCAGAAAGCATAAAATGAATTTCAGAACATGTTAATTGTAATTTAAACTCAGTAAACTTTAAAATCGCATTTGTTTAAGATGCTTCAATGACTGCCAAAAATAAACAAGTTTATTAAGTATTATGGAATTAAAAGATAATTGCGCTATATGCCGAATATCCATGGCAAGAACTGCTGTGAAGCGGCTTCTACCATGTAATCATATGAAGTGCTTATATATGTTATTTGCCCCATTTGTAGAACTGCTGTGGTAGAAGCGAAGTTGGTCAAGAGAAGGACCAAGGAAGGCAAGGAAATCAAAATCGCGAAAGAATTGTAACACTTGTAAATCGAGGAGTGAATTGGACTGCACTGCAAATGCTACAATTGTTTCGCGATCTTGATTTCCTTGCCTTTCGTAGGTCCTTCTCTCGACCAACTCCGCTTCTACCACAGCAGTTCTACAAAATTTTACTTATTATTTAAAATGTGTTATACCTGAATTATGTTTGCAGAAGTAATATTATCTGAATTATATGTACTTAGCTGTTGTTATTAACGTTGGCCTTTTTTCAAATATAAATGATATTTGATGTTTTCTAGAATAGTATAATCTAAAAATCTAAATTATTCGACGACTTTGAAGTACATAATTTATATCTCAATTAAAAGTGACGATTTCTTAATTTACATTTGATGTAATCTCAAATTCATTTAATGCTTTCTGAAATTAAACTGATTAATCTGAGTAACATTTGACAAATTCTGAAAGTAAATTGATAAATCTAAATTACAAATGATATATTCTGAAACTAAATTGATAAATCTGAATTACAAACGATATATTCTGAAATTAAATAAACAATTCTGAATTACAACTGACGACTTCTTAATTACAACTGGAAAAGGTGTAGTGCGGTCAATCGAAAACGCTATTAGTATTAATATTGTAACTAGGATAAGAACACCAGCAAGGACATGCAGCGGAGATGCAGTCGGGCATAACGTAAACATGGAGCGATAACATAAACAAAAGCCGCCTCCGTCAAAATTATGTAACGTATGACTCACCCGAAGTGCGGAAGACAGACCACCTGCACAGAGGGTCGTGTGCAAAAACTATGATTCATCTACAGGCACAAATCCAGCACGGAATCACATTTCAAGGCAACAATTGACGTCACACCCCGGAAACAAAACCCCTATAAAAAGCCGATAGAGTAAACGCTAGAGTTAGTATTAGAATAAATCTCTTCAGAGTATCATGTAGACTAGTTGTCTTTTTAGTGCCCCAATATACACGATGTAAGTAAATTGTCACTCTTGTAATTATTAGTTGATAATAAATGTTTTGTTATATTAAGCTACGTCCCTAATTTCATGTTACTTCAAATATTACCGTAACAATATGAGATTATCCAAGACATGCATTTAAATTCCAACGCCTAATTTATTTTTATATTGATTGCTTGTTATAAGAAAGTTGGACACATATGGGAAATATTTTTATTAATGATTACACACATCAAAAAAAAATCTCTACCGAATGAATTACAAAAATTTTCTACATTGCCATTTAAAAAAAAATATGGTTACACAAATATTTTTACAACTAGCAGTGCAATTGTTTTTTTGATTTGAAATTGAGAATCAGCATGAAAATCAGAGAATCCAATTCAACCGAATTTCTATCTTTAAAAATAAAAAAGTTTGCAATGGTGAACGGTTCAAATTGAACAGCCTGTATACGGACCGAGTCAAAAGTATGGAATAACCAAAATATGTATCTCAAAAATGATAAATACTATAGTTTACAAATTTGATATTTTACATCAAGATATTAGGAAATAAGGCGGCTCAGACCACAACACCGATATTGTTGCCATCTACTTTCTCACAGAAAATTATACCAAATTTATTATTTTCAATAAAACACCTGCATATCTTTTCACGTTTCGATAGAATTTTATGTTTTCAGTGCATTGGTATCATATTGGCCACAAGTTTCATTACTAAACTCGAAAATATTGATATATTAAATATACCGAATTGTTAGGTCTCAAATGAGATCTAATAGACCGTTTGTTTACAATTTTGTTCCAAAAATTGAATAATTTAACTTTTTTAATGTTGGGGTAGTTAACAAAATTGCCAACGCTTAACATGGAGGGGATACACTTATCCACTTGCGCCCAATCCTGTTCTAAAGTATAAATAAAAAATAAATAGTTTCTATATAATTTATTCTCATAAATTTACACTCCAACATGCATATTTACATATACCTTACACTGTGAACGATTCAATTAAGCAACTGACTTTGGTGGTACTGGATGAGGAAATGGTTCATCAGCAGCATGACCATGATACATTGCATTGGTATACGGCTTGAGTTCCCATGGAACCTGATCCTCCATTCGTGTCAGATTAACAGACAAATCTTCCAAAGTCGGTACGTTGTCTTCCAAACGATCCGTTATGTGTTCCCTTTCGATTTTTTCCCAATGCAAATTGGCTATAGGATAGCTAAGACTTATTCGGTTTGTAACGATAAGTTTCGCAAAGAAAAATGGATCGAATCTCATGTCGAACCGACGATAGCCCCATGCTTCGTCTTTTCCCATTACTCGGAAGAACCAGTCGACAAGGTCAGAAAGACAGTACCTTTTTGGTCTGTAAAGTTGGAAATAATAAAATGATAATTAGTCCAGTCAAGGAAGGGGTTGTAGAGGACATGGAGGGGGGGAGAACTTTTCTCTTCAGGAATGTGTTGGGGGTAGTTAGGAGGTAAACATACTAAAAGTCCCCACCCCTACCCCTGCCGCTTCAGGGGTGGAGGGGGAGGAGAAGCTCCCTTTTTTCGGTTTTTCGCTTATAACTTGGAAACTGTGCGTCGTACGAAAAAGCATTCTTACAAAATTAAAGATAATTAAATTTCCTACAAAAATGTCTATATTCAGTTTCTTCCTATGTGTTATAGTTTCCGAGATATTCGCCACCGAAAATCGATAATTTTCGAAAAACTTTTTTTGTCTCACGTTTTTCGTCAATCTTGTCTTTTTAATTCCTCAACCTAATCTGTAAAACAAAAGGCTGAGAAATTAAAAGGACAAGATTGACGAAAAACGTGAGACAAAAAAAAGTTTTTCGAAAATTATCGATTTTCGGTGGCGAATATCTCGGAAACTATAACACATAGGAAGAAAATCCCCATTTGGGCATTCATTGACTGGACTAAATATGTACTAATGATAATCACAGTGTTAAAGTTTTTAATTACTGCACTTTGGAATTAAAAAGTAACAAAAAATCACGTGTAAAAAACAGATAAAATTGCTTTATTTAGATCTACCATGAATAACCTAGAAAACATTTTTTTTTTTTTTAATTAAGATAAAATAAAGTGTAACCTCTATTAAAATATTGTAAACTAATAGTAGTTATAATATACTGTGTGTGTCAAAAGTTTGGAATAAAATTTGTAATTTTTTTATTTTTGGCATTTCGACAAAACGCTCGGACAGGCAAAATGTTTTGAGGCTCACTCTGTATAATAATAGGTACATATCTCCTTCCATTGCTTCTCAAACGTTTTTTGTACAAAATAAACGTACATTTTTCGGAGTTATTATTGACTTTTGCCCCATACATATGTCATAACTTCGCTTTTTTTCTTGTGTATTAAATAGTACTTACAGTAAGTGAAACTTACTAGATTACACACTGTATAGTGCTATAAAATCAATTGTTTTCATAATTTGTTCCTTTGGTATTAAACCGAAAGTTAAATTTTACTTCTAATTATAAAGTAGTATTTATAAAATTATAAAGTAACATACCCGACTGCTTGATATATTTTTCCCTGAGAATCAGGATCTTTAATTGCATTTATTACGCCAGCAGCTACATCCGCAACATAAACTGGCTGCTTGATCGTACTTTCACCTTTCTTCCAAAGAGAAATCCAATTGCCATGTCTTCGCCAAGCATGTGCATAATACCTGAAATTAAAGTAAAAAGTAATTTTTCATTGCCTATAGACTTAAGTTAGGTACAAGTAAAAAGTCTTATCTAACTCACTTCAAGAATCTATCTTCCTGTCCATAAATATCAGAAGGTCTAAATATTGTAGCATTTGGAAACTGCTCGAGCACAGCTTTTTCTCCATGATATTTGCTGGCGAGATATCGCGATCCAGTTTTTAAGATAACAGGCGTGGGATTTGGTGATGCATTCAATGAAGAGAAGTGTATAAACTTTTCGACGCCTGCCTTTTTAGCAATTCTTGCGATAGTTGCAGGCCCTATCACATTCACGTCATTAAATTTGTAATTCTTGGTTTCATAATCACGTCCCACAAGATTGATCACCACATTTGAATACTTCAATGCTTTCTCAATGGATTCTTCATCTCGCAAGTCGAACGGCAAAAACAAGACTTGTCCGAGGTCTCCGTTCACTTTCAATCTTAAGATGTCATGTGGATCACAACGATATGGAATTATTACCTAGCAAAACAGAAGTCATGTACGGAAGTTACAAGAACTGGCAAGTACCTGCGAGCCAATTTTGCAGAGTTTGTTAACAACATAACCTCCCACGAATCCGGTCGCCCCAAATACTGTTGCAACGATTCCACTAAAACTGGATCTGCCTCCACTTCCACGCTTGTACTGGGATAAATTGTACGGTTTGTCCGTACTATAGTTTTGGGCCTTTAAAAATACGATTCCCACATATTGAGGCTCTGTAACAGAATTTTTAGGTTATGTTATGTAATAATTTTTTTTTGCAAAGTGAGGTAAAATGGTTTAAAATGTTTTACGTTCTTTTTGCGTGAACAATTTATATACTCACTAAAAATCTGGACCCTTTGCAGTACAAGGGCCATTTCTAAATTTAATAATTTACGAAAACTGTCTATATTCAGCACTGCCAACAGAAATTATTATGCGATCAGGGACAGGGATCAGGCCGATCAGGGTTGCCAGTTGTCAGATTTTTCTTTAGAAATTTACCCATACGCAGGGCCAAACGTTTCATTTTCAAAAAAGTAGCTCAATTTCAGAAAATGCCAAGTGTAAATAATGAACTTATGCAAAACATGATACAACGAATTGTTATATTCATACAAAATTATGGATACAATTGCTGTAATCCATTTGATTTTAATTCTACTTAACTTTGTTAAATTATTTGAAATACCTAATAACTGAATTCCATTTTAGTTTAATAAATTAATACAATTTAATTTTACTTCCTAGATATGTTTCTTGAACCTGTAACAACACTTAGGTACTTTTAACTGACAGTGAAAAAATAATAACGAGCGTCTAAATAAAAACCTGGTCAAGTGGGTTGTGATCGAGAACTTATCCATTGCATTTACATAGCAGAATTACTAAATGTAGCCTACTTGACCAGGTTTTTATTTAGACAGTTATGTGATTCTAAAAAACGGCAATTTTATCTGAGCATGGGAATAAATAAAATAAATGTAATACAATGTAAATTTCTGAAATAACAGAACAACATTCAACACATAGGTAACACGATCCTTTTGTTTTTCTTTTACTAAAATAAAGCTCAATTTAGACGTTGCAATTTTTCTTAGGATTTTCTTTTTTTCACAGCGCAATTTTACAAAACGTCAACGTGTAATCTGCAATTATTTTTCTTATTGACGTTGACATTTTGTAAAATTGTCCTGTGAAAAAATTATTTGTAAGAAAAATCGCAACGTCTAAATTGAGCTTAACACTTTCGCTGCCATGTGTATCGTTTACGATACACCACATGTATCGTAAATGATACACCAATTACTAGCCAGATTAATATGGTATGGCGCATATGGCGTATAATTAACGTTTATATATTAAAATATTTGTTTGCTCTCAAAATTAACAGCACGTGCCTAAAATGTACTTATTAATTATGAAGGAAAATTAAAAATACTGATGCAAAAAACAGGAAATGTCACAAGTGTGCAGAGTATGCCGAATGTCCCGCGAGGAAAGGAAAGGTCAATACTTCGTGGGGGTCTAGAGTGGGTTATTACAAATCAAGAAGTTTATACTTATAAATAGGTAGTCTTTTATTAATGGTTTCTGAGATAGAGCTATTTGACATTAAAAATATGAAGTGGCTAAATAACTTTTATTTTAAAGTACCTATTAACTTTAAATTTGTTAAAAGCAGCGCTACATTACGGCAAAGAATAAAATCAACATGAAGCGCTAAATTTAAATTATTCCGGAACAGCCTAGTGGTAAGAAGACATCAATATTTATCTCAGAATCCAATAATAAAAGACCACCTGTTTATATAAACTTTTTGACTCATAATAACCCACTCTACACCCCCACCTTTCTTCCCGGGACACCCTGTCTATGTATATTTTGGAAAATTTAAGGAATTAAAATGTCAAAGTGACAAATTAACAAAAGCTTTGAATTTGAATTTCAAGCGTTACCAATATTAAACGTAAAAGTTACCGACAGCTGATAGGTATCTTTATATTAACCAACTGAACGTGAACGGATTATACTTACATGTTCTTCTTCTTCTCCTTCTTGCATGTCAAACGTCAAATAAAAAAAAAATTCACACTTTTGTGGGATACTCGGTATCGGTATCGGATTTAGTGTTGTGAGTCGGTAATTTTACCACGTTACCTTACAGTAAATTTCCAGTGTTACCGGCAAGGTAACATTCACTTGTTACCGGTAATTTTTGAATGTTACCTGTGTTGCCAACATGATGGAAAAAGCTTTAAATTTTCATTTACACGTTTGGTTATTTTGGACTATTTAGCAGTTGTTATCGAAAACAGAAAAAAAAAAGAATATTGCAGTGAATTTCAAACAATACCTATCCTTATCCCTATCTAAATTGAAAAGAACAAATGAAAGATCAAATTGATATGTTGACATAATATAAAACATTTTTGAAAATAATAACAGAAGACAATAAGCCATTTGAGTGAAAATGGAGAAAAGGAAAAATGCGAAGAAAATTTGAATACAAAAATACAGGCTGTTTTTTTAATTTCGTGCAAAAATGAAACCAGTGAAAGTTGACATTAAAAGTGAATGAAGCAGTTTTTGTACAACAATTAATTAATAAATATTAGAGGTAATAAATATTTCCGGCGAACGATGAAACAGTTTGATAGTTCCTGGTTTATTTTTATTACGTAATCGGAGGAGTATGCTGGTGTATCAACATCGGCTGTTAAAGTGGGTCTGACCCACTTTAACAGTTCTCGGTCAGTCCTCAAGTACACATCGCAGATAATAGTGTTGAAAACATGACCGAATTTTCCAATAGTGTTATTGTGGACGTGATTTTAATTTTTTTGCACGAACTTGAAGAACACCTTGTATTTAAAAAAAGGAATTTCCAAACTTCATGAAAAAAATAATAAAACACAATAGGCATTTATATTTGCATTCATTTGTAGTTTATTACAATCTTTCATTTTAGTCAAATTCATTATAGAAAAAAACCTGTACAGGGTGGATCAATTTCGATGTCTCTTATGGGCATCTCTGTAACTATAAGAGATAGAAACGAACTAGTGGCCAAGACTCGATCTCTTTTTTAGAGATAAAGTCAATAGTGTAAAAAAAAATTGGCTGAATGGTGCCAATAAAACGCGCCCATTGTCCTTCGTTTTTTTTAGTATTACATAATCAAAGATAAAATGACTTCAAGGATTCTTGGATTGAAACGGTGTGATGCTTGTTATATTTATTTCATCAATGAACTGTTGATCTTCATTCGATTTGCATAAACTTTATCTGGAACTTTATCGAATGGAATGACCGAATTTGCTTACTGTAGACTTGCCCCAGGGTAGTGGCCTGAACTTTTGGGCCGATGCAATTTTGCAAAATCGTTGGGCAACATCAATTTAAAAAGGTTCTTTGCTACATGTTCGACAGTTCATCCCAGTGATGCCGTTTAGCGGATAATTGTCCGATTTAATTTACAATCATATGATAAATCATGATAAATGAAACTTGACAGGCATTTGACAATAGTTGCAATCGAATTCGAAATAATTTGTAATATTCATGTTGTGCCTCTCGCCCAGGGCTTTTAATTTGTACAGGACGCCTCTTTGATAACGAAATTGGAGATATTGTAGCACACCTACACAAAATTAAATAGTTTTCAATTACATAGTTATTAAATTTTAGTCATCTATTAGGTAATACTGTTATACTAATTTATTTTAATTTTTGTTAATTTCAAAATGTGTTTCTACTTTGAAAAGTAACTTGTGAAAAACATTTATTACAAAAAGGTGTTAATTACAGGACGATTTTATTAATCCGAAATACATGCAGTTTTATAAAATGCAAGGTGCTGCTTCCTCATCCTCCTTCATCTCCTTCTTCCGCCACATTGCCACTGCGCGATTTCCTTCGTCTTTTGCTGCCTATACGTTTTCGACGGCGTCTATGCGACCTGATCTTATCCATAGCTTCCCCAAGGAAATAGAGACCCTTCAATTTTCTGTTTGCTCCGAAGGCGACACCCTTATCGATCGCTTTGTCAGATGCTTGCTAAACTCGCTGTTCGGAACGGCGACTCATTCTCGATGTGGTATGGCTTTCTATTGTCAGCCCTTGGGAGTCTTGTAAGTCGTCGATAGGGGCTATGACTAGCTGTGCGGTCTTCAAACACTTTGAAAACGGCAAAGCTAGTCATGGCCGCTATCGGCGACTTACAAGACTGGGATTCCGAGGCCCCATTTTAACTCGATATTTTGGTGTATTCGGGGATCAAAAATTTTACACAACTTTCATCGGTGAGGAGAAATTGTTATTTATACTGGATACAAACATATTTTGTTTCAGTTCACTTGCTTCCTTAGATAGATGAAAGATAAAATCTCTAATCAAGGCTTGCTTCATGCTGATTTGATTGCACAGTTAAGTCTGAATTTTTTTAACTTCAACCGTTTTGAAAAGCCGTTACTTTTCGAAAAACTAAATAACGAAGTGGTTTCTTCATTTCAATTTATCGCATCGTTTATTACTGCATAACATATAAAAAATATCACATTAAAAGTTAACGTCAAACTGACATACCTTTCTACAAAAGTGACTTGTTGTTAAAAAGAACCAAATCGGCAAATTTCGTATCCGCTATACGTCATAAACTAAATTATTTCCAATATTGATTGAAAATATTGCAACGTCAAAAAATCTCTTTGATTTTTTAGAATATTGTGGCAAAGTAATTTTGCTTTTTAAATAAAATGAAGTGCGCAGTGTTTGTTTACGTTTTCGTAATAAGGGAGGTCGATAGGTATGTTTAGGAAAGAATAATGGTCACGGGTGAAAAGGGAATATAAGTATTACAAAAACCGGTTATTGATGAGTATTAAGATTGTTGTTCATTACAACGTGTCCGACAATTATTGTAGTCCTGGATGGCTCCGGAGTCAAACATTTTTAAATAATTATTGTTTCAAATGGCAATAAAACATTAAATACGTAAACAAGAATTTATTTGTTGTTAAACAGTCAATATTTGAGACGTCGCGTCAGTTCAACGATACGAAGTAAGAATCGACATTTATGTTTGATTCCACAGGCACCTAGCACTGCGATAATTATTGGACACGTTATTTATCTCTTTACTTTCACATATGTCGCATCAACAAATTTTTCTCCTGGACATATTACAATTTCTTTCTGTCCGGCATATATAATTCCAGGAAATATTCCAATACGTTTTATATCCGATGATTGTCCAATGTATGTACGATTTCCATTAGCTGCGTATCCTCCTGGCACTGCATCTTTTGGTACTATGCCAAAATAATCTCTCCAGTAATAAGCTGCATAGGTAGAGTATATTTTTATGTTCGTATGCTTGACTTAATAGTTTTTGAACTGACCTGCTTGATTTCCTACCTTCTCGGGATACCTTTTTTTGTTTTCGAGTTATAAGCCAAAATTGAGATTTTCGACTTTTCGTCAATGTCATATCTCGTTTATTTTTGCAGATATTAAAAAACTGTTTTAACATTATTAAAACACTTTTTGGAATACAATTCAATGGTGTAGTTGGTTTTTTGATATTTAATTAAATTTTCCAGTTATAACATAAAGTTATATTTTTTTAATGGAAATCATAGTAGGCAATGTCATCATTAAATAGAGATTTTTTTTCTGTTTTCAAAAATGTATACTTTGTTGTGTTTATTTCTTACAGTTAATAGAATAAAACGCCTTTTTTATTATATTTGGTACCTTCTTTTCTTAGTAGGCTAGTTTCAACAAAAGCCGACAATTTTCTTTTGTTTTTATTAAATATTAACAAAGATTTGATGATTGGGTAGCACAAGAGTGAGAGGTATTGCGATGAACATAAGAGATAGAAAGCTAGCGCCGATAGAGCTGGGTTGCGTTGCAACATGAGTTGGCTGCGTATTTTAGCGCGGCAGTGTTTGTGGTTTTATTTTTATAGTATTTTCTGGGTTTTAAGTTATTTATTGTGATGTATCAAGAGTTGTGTTTATTATCTACTTACATTTCAATATTCTTTAACTTTTTCTGCAATAATTTCTTATTTTTAAGATATTTTTAATTTATACATACATACATATAGTTCGTTATCCCATGAAATGCATATTTGATCGAAAAAAATGCGTTTTAAACTTAAATATTAAATGAAGTTAGATAATTTCAAATTTGACCCAAACCATATGGTATCGGTATTGTTGTGATCTTTGTGACTCTTAGAGGATGCTCGTTCTAAATTTCTTTCTCTTTATGCGGCTGCAACTGTCAAAATATTTGAAAAAGAGTTGATACTTAATAAAAACAAACAAAAAAATTGTCGGTCTTTGTCGAAACCAGCCTACTAAGAATAGAATGCACCCAAGAATAATAAAAAACGCGTTTTATTCTATTAATTGTAACAAATAAACCCAACAAAGTATATATTTTCGAAAACAGAAAAAAAATCTCTATTTAACGGTGGCCTACTATAATTTCCATTTCAAAAAATATAACTTTATGTTATAACTCGAAAATTTTATTCATTATCAAAAAACTAACTACACCACTGAATTGTATTCAAAAAAGTGTCCTAATAATGTTAAAACAGTTTTTTAATATCTGTAAAAATAAACAAGATATACGCGATTGACGAAAAGTCGAAAATCTCAATTTTGGCTTATAACTGGAAAACAAAAGAAGATAGCCAATTTTTGTTTACACTGTTGACTTTATCTCTAGACTCGAGATCTCGAGACTTGGCCACTAGTTTTTTTCTATCTCTTATAGTTACAGAGATGCCCATAAGAGACATCGAAATTGATCCTTCCTGTACATATATAAAAAGAAAGTATTTTTGTTAAACAAGTGATACATTTAAATATTTTAAAAATAAATTATAATAAGAAAATGTAGACCAAACTTTAAGCTATTCGTCAAATTGATTTTCCTTACGCCAAATATCATAAAAATTGCCCAATTGGTGAAATTTCGCCCAATCTGGCAAACTGTATGCGATTTTTGATCATTACTGCTGACATTGGCATAGAGTGAACCTCTAAATTCAATTCCAAATTACCCTAAATTTAAACAAACTTCCCCCAAATGGAAAGGATACCGGCGCGGCGCCGTCAATGAAGGCACGTCCTTAAAATTATTCCGACACATTTTTTAATGGAACACCTGTATATTATTGAATCAGGAAATATTTCGAAAGTTCGAATTCTTCCAAAATTATTTACGATTTTATCGTCTCCTATAATATTAAAAAACGACTTGCTGGTTGCGTTAAAAACCTAGTCACCAATGTGTTGATAATAAAAGCAGATTTTCGTCCATATTCTGTTGGTCCACTCTGAGATTACATCACACTCTGTATACATTAAAATAATCTTAACAGTCAGACATTATAATTTGTGGGTATATAAAATATGTAATCACATTAACTTAAGTATTTATTATACACATAAGTGTATGACTTTAACTTATCCTGAAGTCCAAACGCACCTGTTTAAGCTATTCTAAGAAAAAACAAGCCATGGCCAAATACATCAAATGATGAATCTTATGTAACATGTAATTGGTTACAAGATTATTAGTTATTAGTTAACCACAAAAACGGTAAATAAAAAATTATTATAAAACCTTCACCACAAAGCACTTAAAATTTTAGTTCCGGTAGGTACATCACTAAATCCATCCTTTCTTAGCAAAGTCTTTAATCACCTTGGACATTTTCGGCACGTAATGTTCATGGAGATTGTCGTTTCTTATCAAATAATTTTGACTGAAATTCCCGGTTTTGTTTTTTAATGTGTAGATAGGTTTTAACATAACCATTATGTGATAAAATTCCTTGTTCCTTGCAGCCACGTCAATTTCTTTAAGAAATAATTCACGCGTGAAAACTTCAGTAGCACATTTTAATTGTTTGAGTGAGTTTAAAAACGCCTGATAATAAATATTTAGGAATTCATCGTAGTATTCGTCTAATAAATTAGTTTGCACACTTGTGTATAAAAAAAATATTAGGTCGTTTACTGCGGATTGATACTCGATCATTTGGAAATCTAATATTAAACTGCTCATTGCTTTGCCGTTTCTGAATTTCAACATGATGTTGTTTACCCAAAAATCATTGTGGGACACGGTGGCCAGTAGATCGGAAATTGGAGGGCGATTTTTATTCTTGATGCCCCGCTTCATCCCTTCTTTAATGTTTGAAATAAGCTCTCCACAGTTTTCCACTTCACTAACAGCAGCTACTATACCGTCGATAATTCTCTCGTATACTTCATCTTCAATCTCGAAAATGTAACTGTTTCTTAAATGTAACTGTATTTTATTGTAGAAAATATCCGGTCTCAGTTGCCTAAGTGCGATAGGGACCGCATGAAACGAAGCTAAACTTTCCAAAATTATTTTCGTCGATTCAAAATCAAATCCAAGCATCCTATCAGACATAGCGAACCCTCTCATTTTTAAATTTTCTAAAACGATCACTGCGTCATCATCCACATCGTCACAATTGGGATTCAAAGTTAGGCGAGAACCAAAACAAACGGGAACCAAGGAATTAACGGTGCCGATCACTCCTTGTCCTACTTGAAAATCGTGTAACACTGGAAGGATGTTGCCGTAAAACCTTACTTCTTTCTTGAAAGTTACTGGAATGTTAAACATCTTTTTCGTCCACTCACTTGTAGGGCACATTTTCACAACACAGTGTAAAGTTTTCGTCACCCCATTGTCATCTTTGGTATTTATATCGATGCCGATTATCGCACTACCGTAATTATCACCTGGTTCAGTTAATTGTTCGGTTTTATAACTCATTATTTTCGTTTTTAAAATGGTTTCGAGAAGATTTATTTTATAGCCCGCCATAATTTAATAACATATAAGTATACGATTTGATGATACTCGACGCGCAAGTGCTGTGAGTGATCTCTTGTTTGCAAATAAAAGCCATTTTTATAGGTAATTATTGTAGCACTGTGACCTTCATAAAAATGAAGTATATTGTTCCTTTACAATTATATAATAATCAACTTTATTTTTCGTGTTACATGGAGGCAGGATCTTCTATACAGAGTGCATATTGTTGCACACAACATAAGAAATCTGTAAATTTAAAGTTTTCAAACGTTAAAAATAATAATAATAATAATAAATTTAACTGTTTCTCTAAACTAAGCTAAAAAAATGAAGATAAACTAGATGAATGGTAGTACCGAGTGTTTTACAATAGTGACAACTTGTGAAATAAAATTCGTGTTGACTCTCTGTCATAAGTATATGTGTAGTTGTAATTCATGGATTAAACTAATGAAATTTAAATGACATCAACCACAAAATAAAAAACAAAGTACAATATTTACAATACATTTATTAAAGTTCTGTACAAGTAGCTGTTAGTTTAGTTTCAAAAGAAATATTCATTAATTTACAGACTCAAAATCAGTTTCATTTTCTTAATAGGTAATCGGTAAAAAAAAAGTTAAACGCATTTAGCTTTAAAGACAAAAATTAATATGCTTTACATAAATCGGACAATAAAACAAATTAAGTAATGTCGTTTCAGCATATAATGACTTACTTACTCATGTATAAGTTTTGTCTTCTTTTTCTATCGCAAACTCACTGTCATTTACTGCACTGGAAACTCTGTTCCTGATATGTGAATTTATATGTATGCGCAAATTATACTTTTGCGTACACTTAAAGTGGCATATGTGGCACTCGAAAGGTTTCTCGCCGGTATGTGTCCTCATGTGACGTTTCAAAGCCCCCGAACCAATGAAACCTTTTTTACAAACGATGCAAGTGTGTGTAATCCCATTGGTGTGTCTCAGGGCGTGCGTTTTCAAGGCGTACGCCAGTCTAAATGACTTTCCGCACACTTCGCACGTGTGTCGCTTTTCCACGTGCCCCATGTGCTTCTGCACGTGCAAACGCAAAGAGACTTTAAACATGAATTTCATGGGGCATAATTCACAAGCGTACCGCTTCTCAGTTGAATGCACACTACGCAGATGAGTTGTTAAACTTCCATGTTGTGAGAAGCCTTTACCGCACTTATCACATTTGTACGGCTTTTCTCCGCTGTGCGTTCGCATGTGAGCTAACAAGGTGTATTTCTGCACAAAACTCATGCCACAAGTTGCACATTGGTGGGTCCTCGCAGCATTGTGATGTCTTTGTAACAAATTACAACATATTAGTTTCAGTAGATTTAAAAATTGCAATTTTAACCAAAAAACGCAGGCTTTACACGATGCAATTTGTATTGCAGCAAGACGCAACTTTTATCGTGCGCATGCGCATTGGCAAATATGTGTGAACAATAATTGTTAATTAACCGCAATAAGACCATTCAAATATGAGGCACCATAAATATTTACAAAAAAAATTGTGCAAATCGGTTTTGATTACAGCGGATTCCTCGAGTAGACTCTGTACCGCTGTTTCAGGCCTAGTTGGGCCTTCGTCAGCAAAACCGTAGCTCGAGAACTCCACTGCAAGCCAAACCGATCTGTCCAGGTTATTCGCCATTGCGATGTGAAAGTAATGAATATTTTAAGTAACGACATCTTTCGATCGCTTTTTGACCTGACATTGCAGTAGGATTGACAAATTGAAGCCAGTTCGCTACATAATAAGTCATCCCATGCAAGGCGGCCATGCTTGCTGTCAAAGAATATGAGAATTTTAAAAAATTTTGGACAGATCGGTTTGGTTTGCAGTGGAGCTACGGTTCTGCTGACGAAGGCCCAACTAGGCCTGAAACAGCTGTACAGAGCCTGCTCGAGGAATCCGCTGTAATCAAAACCGATTTGCACAAATTTTTTTAAAATTCTCATATGCTTTGACAGCAAGCATGGCCGCCTTGCATGGGATGACTTATTATGTAGCGAACTGGCTTCAATTTGTCAATCCTACTGCAATGTCAGGTCAAAAAGCGATCGAAAGATGTCGCTACTTAAAATATTCATAAATATTTACATTCAGAAATTGGTATCTTTCATTGCAACTACTCTGAAATAGCTTAAATATAAAGTCATGAGCAAACGTAATTTTTGTCTGCAATGTTCATTGCATTGCGTCCGTGTAAAGCCGGCTTTACAAATAGAAGAATTAAAAGTTAAACAAATAATAACTAATTTAACTTGAAGGCTTCATAACTAAATAAATAACTAAAACAAAAAAAAACAATAAGATTAGATTTTTTATGGAGCTAAAAAATAGCAACAATATACAAAATAAAAGAGGCGATAAAGGACATATCTTTGTAGAAGAAGGTAGACAACGACAGAGACATGCTCGAAAAACAAATATAAAAATAAAATGAGTCAAAATGAAAAATACTGTCATAAATAAGCTAACACAAACCATTTCTAGATCAAAACAAAAATGACCAATTACTATACAGCGTGTCCACCAAGTGCCGCTGTCTTCTCTACCGTCTATAGTATATAAGATCCATTAATAAGATACATCAGTAAATACGATAACGCTAATGAAGCTCCGCAACGGAAACGTAAAAATTGATACGTTCCCATTGCCGGAGTTTTATTAGCGTTACAGTATTTACCGATGCATTGTGGACACTTGTACGATTATGAAATGATTTAACTTTTTTAACGTTCCCGTTCCAGTTCCCGGGCAATTGTGGACTAGGCTTAAGAGTTAAGATAAAAAAAGAAGTCAAAATAAAAGTCTTCAAAAAAGTAGTCACTTCTATATTATTAACATAAGGACTGAATCTTGGACAACTTTGAAAACCAAATTATAAATCATTAAAAATATTTTGGAAGGACAACTGAGTACTTAGTACTTAGTTTGAAGTCATAAATACGATGAACAAAAATGAAGCAGAAATTGATAGGAAACCTAGAAGATAAGGAATTTTGATTGAACTTACCGAATGTGCCGTTGTAAGTACTGAGGTCCTTGAAAATCCTTGCCGCAAATATGACAAATAAAATCCTTCTTGCTGGTGTGTTGATTGCAATGTTGAAGCAAAGCATCCTTCGAATGAAAGCTCTCGTTGCAAGCTTGACACTCAAATTTTCGCTTCGTAATGTTAGCGGCATGTATGTTTGTTAGATGTGTTTTGAGGTGACTTTGTGTGGAGAAAGTTTTATCGCAAATCACACATATGGCCGGTTGTTTTGCGTGGACTGCACGGTGTTGCCTCAGTGATTTGTGATCAACGAAACTCTCGTTACATAAATCACACTGGCGAGACTTTGCATGTGATTTCATGTGTCGCTTGAGCTCCCAGTTTTTGCAGAAAGTTTTCGAGCATACATCGCACTTCAGATTATCACTGTGGACTTGAACGTGTTTCAGGTACGACAGTTTATTTACAAATCTTATCTTACAAAACTGACAGGTATGTTTTGGCAAAGCGGTTTTATTTCTGATGTCTTCCACTTGCAGTATTTTATACTCATTACGTTTTAATTCACATAATTCTGATTGTTCTTTGAAATCTACTTCTTGGCAGTTCTCATTTCTGTCTATCATGTCTTCTGATTTGATGACTTTATCTGCAATCAATGATTTTAAACTAAATGTAATCAGTATAAAATACAAACATTTACTAACCAGCGTCAAGCAAATGATTAGACTGATTAATGATTTCGTTCACATTTTCAGCATCAATAACTTTCTCCTTATCTGTACTGTCTATCAAATACACTTCTTGTGCAGTTATATTCAAGTATTCTTGCAAGTGATCTAATTGTACTTCTTGTTCAACATTCTCTTCTTTCAATTTAACTATTCCTGCTTCTGGCTCAACACCCGGACAGTTTTCTTGGATAAGTAGCTTTAAATCTACGGGTAGATCATGATGGCCTTCTTCAATAAAACATCTAATTCTTTTCTCAGTATTCAAACAAACGAGTCTGAAATCATAAAACTTCTCGAGCAGCTTTGAGCAAATTACACATATCTGAGGGTCGTCCACAATGTCAATGATCTGAAACGAAAATTAAAAATTATTGCTGAGAATCTATACATACAAATATGAATGAGGTTACCATTTCTGGCAGGAAAACGTTGATTTTTTGGCGATTTGTTACTACATTTCTGTCGTCAATGACTTCACATTGGAATTCGCTTACTGTTTTTAAGCATAATCTACAAATTATTTCCATTTTCCTTCAAATGTATCGATGTTTAATCTCGTATCCTAACTTTTTATAGCTCATTCTGTAAACATTGAAGGTATATAAAAAAATAAGCCGTTAACCTATAAATTAGGAAACGTCAAAAATATAACGTTTCTTGCAGTATTGCCAATCTTTGGAATTCGAAATCTCCAGCGAGTTGGTGAAGTTTCCTTTCCTACCAAAATTTCCTTTTGTGAACTAGAAATTTATTTTAAAATTCAGTGTTTATTCAAATTAACAAAAGTACTTTCGATAAAAGAAAAACAAGAAACTCTGTAATACTCAAGGGAGAAAGATGAGGCATGGACGAGACATTTCAATTACATTTGACGGAAGTTACCACTTTGAGGCACCTAGGTCAATATGGCGGTTTATGACATCCGTTGTCGTAAAATAACTGCTGGATTTTATGTTTAGGCGTGTTCTTTTATTCACCGAAGAGCTAATCGCATTCATTGGAATATCATCAAAGCGTATTTTTATTCAGCATATATGTACCGATTAAAGCAAGCGTCGTGTTCTTATATTGTGCGCTGAGGTAATCTAAAACTCATCGAAGTCATCGAGGTTTACAGCCGATGAGCCGATGAAGTGGGAGAGGGGATAGAGTTTGATTTGAATTTTATGAAATAGACACGTGAACAGTTGACCATAAAAAAGTAGTAAACAACAAATATTTGCTGCGTATTGTTTGCTGTTTGAAAAATGACTGGAAAAAGTGTCGAAGATGTCATGCACTTACTTATCAAGTAGTAGCAAATGGTAAACTAAATTATTACATAAAATTTTTATATTTCATAGCATTCAATAGTAAAAACCACAAGTAAAAGCGAAATATATATAAAAAAATTAACAAATACATGAACACAACCCCTTTCAACTTGTCAAACTGCTCATCTATTTATGATTCATTTGTTCTTTTATTCAGCGTAATCAGAGTAATCGGTGATTGATTTAACATTCATCAATGACGTCACACCGCTGAATCGATGGAATAAATCAGATGAAAAAAAGAACACGCCTTTTATTGGAGTTTGCTTGCTAAGCGTTCGCCACCTGGTGTCAACTAAACAAACCCTTGTATGCTACATAACATCTCGTGTTTTGACATCGATTCTGAATATATGATGTATCAGGATTGTGTTATATGTGATATTTACATTAAATCAACTTGTGTATTTGTATTGATACGCACTTAAACACGTGCATTACAAAAATTCCGAATAGCTTACAGAGGTTCAAATTTATCCGCGGTGGCGCTGCGATCTTAAAATCAAACGCCTGTATCTAAGGAGCCTGATCTACGAGCAAGTAAAACTGACGCGAAAAACTGAGGTTTTAGAATAGACGTGTTTATACTCATCGGTTCGGTTGCTAACTGACGAATGGTATGCCACAAGCCAGGCTCGTCGACTTTTTAAACCGCGGTTTTGTGCTGATCGCCGTACAAGTAATTAGTAAACGCTCGCGGAATTTGTTTCCAAAACGAAATCGGATGGTCAGATACGCAGTAAAATTACGGCCGGATGCTCCACGGCACTGCACTGTCCCTTTTCAAGAGAATGGAACACCCAGCGAGCCTTTAAGAATTTGTAACGTTAGCCCTGCAAATAACACTTCGGGTTTCTGGCATCATAAACCTGTCATAGAGTAACCTTTTAGCTTTGTGTTCGTTCGGAATTTTGTACGAAATTGGGCGCGCTAAATTATAGATACATGTCAGTTTAGAAAAGAGGTCAAATTACGTTGCAAGTTGAAGTAGTTCGCTTTAGTCTGCTTTGTTTCAACAAGCACCGCATACTTTAAAAATGTCAACCTGGACACTTGTAAAGTTAAAATTATAAGAGCCAGACCACCACGATTGAGTATCTGACAAGGTAATGGCGGTTGCTTAGTGCGTGCAGAAAATCTGAATAGGCGTGATTTGGAGTTAGAAGCAGCGATTATCATTGGCCGGTGGTTTCAAGAAAATTATCTTGCGAAGTCCGAAGGGGTGGGTTTATTTTTACCTGGGAAGGGTGGAGCGCGAAAACAAAGAAACGTTCTGATCTCTCGAACGAACGGTTGAATATTTTAATTTTGACTTAGCGGGTTTCTCTAGTGCTTGCAGTCATTTCTCATTTTCTAGGTAAATCATTTATTTCGGTACGGTTAAATACAGTGTGTTAATAGAAAGGGCAATTAAACAAAATTACGAATACGTACTATTGCTATCATAAAAAACGAGGACAAGATTTCTTAATCTGTGTAAAACTGCTACCGACCACAAATTTAAAATTACTTAAAATTGTCAATCATTTCTACAGTAAATATTGCTCTAAAAGCTAGGATAGCTGTTTGCATAGAAAAGGGTGTCACAGTTAGACAAATTGCTCAGAATTTCAGCGTTTACAAAAACACAGTTACTGACTTGACAGCAAAGTAAGATTCAATAGTAGGTGCTTTCCTTTTACCACAAATCTTAACTCAGATCACATAAACGTCATTTCCGTTAGCACGTCAATTGTTTTATAAATTACTAGGTCAGTTCTGTGATTTAACCAACCAGCGTCACTTAACTGTTCCCTCAAATCTATTTGAAAACTCAATTACAGCGTACTCTTAGGAAATAGTTCTGTGGAGATATGCCCTGCCGTCGAAACCAAGTGTGCCAGCACAATCTAAAACCTAGAAATCAAGGCCAATTAATTGCTCGTTACGAATTTCGTAATTACGAGGCCGAACAATTTTAACCACCTATTCATAACCATCTTCTTAACAAAGTTTCTCTCACACCCTGTAGTGTGTGAACCGAATTGTGGTCTTTGCCGAGAAATTTGCAAGTTAATTAGAAGCGATTTGCCGAGAGAATGAAAGGCCATAACGGCACGTAGTGGAATGCCGAAAACAGTCATTTGGGCCATTGCACAATAAATTAGTTAGATAGGTTTAGCCGACGAAGAGGGATTTGAAAAAAGGAGTACATAGCACCACCCTTTTAAGGCGATTGGACGTAGCGAGAGAAGATCCTACCCATTCGACCTCAATTAATTAGTTTAGCTAGAGATAGGGTTTCCCATCACCTCCAAAAGGGGTCCCTGAAAAACTAGCGATTGTTATTGATTGTCTTGCAAATTGATTGCCGAGGGCGACATTTTGTATCACAGACTTCCCCAGAACGTCTGATTAATTAATTAATTGCTTCCATTAAGTACACTGTAGACCCACTGTGTCATACTGTGCGTTGGTTGATTGAGCAGTACGATCTGAAGTGGCAAACACTAGTACCAAGGCCAATCTAAGTTGAACTCAAATTAATTGTTAATCTAATTAAGGAGCAGAGTTCTCCAACAACTATTTGTGTATGCACGAAACCACCAGCTGTGTGATTTGAAGGTAGTTAGGTCGCTTCGATACTCGAAGGTGAAATCTGTTAAGCGAGTTCTACTGAACTTCAGCGTTGCCAACCGTAGCAGAATTTATGCTACGGTAACATTTTTTCAATCCCCGTAGCAGCGTAGCAGAATATTCTAATTTGTAGCAGTTTTTCAATTTAATGCAAAATTTAAAGAAATTAAATTTCGGTACATACTATTTATATTTAATTACGACTACGCTCGGCTAATCTTCCTCTTGGTATCTTTTGAGTTCATAAATTGTCAGTTGGTACCGATGATACTACTAATTTGTGCATTTATTTTTTGTGGTTTGCATTTTGCACGTGTCCATATGCGTCATTTGTTGTTTATTTCACTTGGTTCTGTTCTAAAATCTAAATAAATTAGAAAGTCGAATTGTTTAAGATTTCGCTAAATCAAATTGTTAGTATTATTACTAGAGCAATTGTTTCTTATAAGTAGGTAAAAAAAGTTAAGATATCTTGTAATACGAGAGTTTAAATAAATCTTTTAATTAAACACAGATGAGTTTTGAAGGTAGCAGAAAAAAAATTAAAGTAGCAGGAAAATATGATCGGCGTAGCACAATTTGTTTTCTGACTGATGGCAACACTGCTGTACTTCCTGATAACCGTAATTTTGTTTCTTTGTATTGGTTTAACGCAAGGGTTTTTTCGCTCATTATATCAGATCCCTCAGTGGCTGATACAAGGAGTTTTTACCTTTTTTTTTGCAATAAATAATTAATTAAATTAATGAAAAAAGGTCCCACGCACATTATTCAAAATAAAGTTAACGAGTTGGTAGACAGTTGGCAGTAATTAGGCATTTTAACAGATCAACAAAAAACACAAAAAATACATAATAGCATTATGTGCCAGACTTTATGCTTTACCGAAAATACACAAAGAAGGCCACCCTTTGCGACCTATAGTATCAAGTATCCAAAGTCCAACTTATAATTTAGCAAGATTTTTAAACAACAGTTTAAAACCTTTAACAACTGGAATAGCTTCGCATGTTAAAGATTCATTTCAATTGATTGAGCATTTAAAAACTTTAACTCTGTCTGAGAATCATACCCTGGTTTCTTTTGATATTGTTTCACTTTTTACGAACATACCTATTGACCTAACATTACAGGTAATAGAACATAAATGGCAAGCAATTGAAGCCCACACGAAATTAAATAAAACACAGTTTATAAATGGATTAAAGTTAATATTAAATAACACAACATTTCAATATAGTAACACATTTTATAATCAAAAACATGGATTAGCCATGGGATCTCCTATAAGCCCTATTTTAGCGGATTTGGTAATAGACCACTTAGAAAATGTTGTTCTTTCCGAAACAAAAATAAAACTATTACTCTATAAACGTTATGTAGACGATATCATTCTAATTATTAAAAAAGATGAAATTGAATCTTTACTCAATGCTTTTAATCAATTCCATCACCGCCTCAAATTTACTTGTGAAATTGAAAATGAAGGTAGTTTGAATTTTTTGGATATCACTATCACAAAAAATGACAATGGAAAATTAACAACAAACTGGTTTAGGAAGAAAACTTGGTCAGGCCGTTATTTAAATTATAATTCTAATCATTTAAAAAATCAAAAAATTAGTGTTATTAATAATTTGGTTGACAGAGCGATACTACTCTCTGACAAACAACATCATCTAACTAACATAAATATAGTAAAATCAATTTTACTAGCCAATGACTATCCTAAAAGTTTAATTGAAAATGTTATAAAAAATCGACATTCGAAAATAATAAATTCAGAACTCAAAAAATCTGATGAGGGTGTAACAAATAATGACAGGTATTTCAATTTCACTTACATACCAAATTTCTCTGATAAAAGATAAATAGAATATTGAAACCATACAATATTAAACTTTAATTAATTAAACTACTAATTTTAAATACAACTTCCACAATAACGCTAAGGACATTGTCCCAAAAGAAAAAAATACTAATGGGATTTACAAAATAAATTGTAGAGATTGTGACAAATCTTATGTAGGCCAAACAAAAAATTATTTGAAGAACCGCTTGTACAGTCATCAATACAATATATTAAAAAATCTAACGTAGATAATACAGCTTTATCCAACCATGTTTTAAATAATAATCACTCCCCTGTCTTTCAGAATGTTAAAATATTACATAAAGAACAAGGTCAACTAAAATGAAATATACTCGAAATGATTTACATCACCAAAAACAAGAACAGCTTAAATTATAGATCAGACTGCAACCATCTTAGCAACAGATATCTTTCTATTATAAGTAAATTGTAAGGTTGGCTAAACTGGTGAACTGGACTTTGACAATTCAAATAATTTTGCGCGTTTCGTTTCAGTCTATTGTCTGTTTCAAAATTAAAAAACCACAACCTGTTGAATTATGTTGTCAAGAAAAAAAATTTCCAGATATATTTTAGTTGGTACTTCACATTGTCGTTGTAGTTTATGCGCGTCAGGAATTTTGCGTCAAAATTTGAAATGTCATGTAACACTTAATATGCCCTAAATTTTATGAAGTCGTGAAAACACGGAAATCTTTTAAATTGTGGAGTTGAAATTTTTCCCCCTAAATTTGTCACTAGCAGGTACATGCAGCAGCGTTGCCTGTTGTATCCACGGGGTAAATTGCGAGGTTGGTGGTTTTTTGATTTTGAAACAGACAGTACGTCCACCGCTTAACCAACTAATTTGTGTTTAATGTTGACGAGACTCAAAACTGTAATTTAGTTTATTACCCTTAAATTTATATAACACTAACTGTTATCATCCTTTTTTAGTTTTAAGTATTACATCTGAAGATGACAAAAATTGTTTGTCGAAAACGTTAATGTAACAACAAACAACCAAAGAAATATATGACTGATTCAAGAAAGAAAGATTTTATTTTATAATATTTCCAGTCAAAAAAATCCATTAGTTTTATTAAATCTACCCTTCCTACATATTATATTTAAACGTAATTAATTCCTTTGATCTCTCAAGTTATCCACCGACGCATGAAAAAGATCTGAGTTACCACAACGTGAGTCCAGATTTGCAGCGATTACAAGCCGAATTAGAAATATTATTTTATTGCGGATTCCCCGCAAGGGTCGTTCAACCGTAACACAGTAAGTAGGTTAACAATAGTTAGTCCTAGCGCCGACCATAAATCTCAAGTAGCAAGCCTGTAGCCGTAGACAGATAGGGATAAGGCATGTCCAATTGCAATAACAAACGGTTTGGGTAACCCTTGGAATTCCGCAGCTAAACTGTCTGTTCAGGTCGGTCCAGTTATTTAATTTGACAATAAATTTAATTTGTTTTCGTTTGGACAGTTTTATTGGTTATTTAGTTGTGCGTAAAAGTCAACAAACAAGGTGACACGTCGGAGTGTTACAGTACCTATACAGCCTGTTCAAACTTAAGTCGGCACTATTACTAATTTCGTTATTATAAAATCCACATAGTCGATTAAATTGGCAAACTAGTAGTACTTTTTACGCTGACTACAATAACACAGTCAAAAAACAATTGAAAGTCACGTTTATGAGATAATGTCAAAAATACACTTTTTTAAATATAATACCCAGTATTCAAACAAAGTAAGCGACCTTTGGTGGTCAATATTGATGTTACAGATGTAGTTGTAATATATTGGCAATACTGTGTTAGATGTATCACAGTGGAAGGTATCTAATAAATGTGTCTAATGTGTTGTGCATATTTATTGTATTGAACACCTAATAAATACTCTTAAGATGTAACATGGTGTTAGGTGTAAACCACGTGTAAATTCTAAAAATAAGAAGATAGTAAATAGTAGTGTTAAATCGAAGAAATTCATATAAGAAAAAGTAAGGTTAGGAATTCAATAAATGGAGGGAAACATGACTTGTGTGAACTTGGCAGCCAACCGTCAGCAGCCGAATGCGTAGTAAGACGTGAAAACGCAGGCCGTTTTACACTGTAGAAACTGGCATCGATTTCGGATTTTCACTCGTACTCCATGAAATACACCCTCCCGCAATATAAAATCAACACAAGAACTTAAGACAATCCAATATAATAACACAGCGATCACGAAACCTAAAGAAATATCGAGTTATATGCATCACGGATTCGCCCTGAACTTATCGGTCGCGCGTTTGCTCGCGGCCAGTGAAATGTCGTCGGGCAAATAGTACTTTTTTAATATGTAACGCAAACTTTTCTAATTGCATGAGTACTTGCATCTGTGCATGTGTATTGATAATCCGGCGTAAAAAAAGTTTATACCCCCTACACATTTAAATTATATGGCATAATCGAAAATTCCCGTCAGGGCAATGTTCATACAAACGTACATGACTTTTCCAATAAGCAACGCAGTAATGTGAAAAATCATAAGTGGATAGAGGAAACCTTCCGCTTTCGGAAAATGGTACCAAAAAAGTTTATACCCCTTACATTTCTTAATTATTTCAGAGAACGTGTTATAAACCTGCGTAACTCTTTCAATAAGCGACGTGAAAAATCGAAGATGCAGAGGTGGATAGAGGAAATCTTTAGCATTAGGAAACTGGAATCAAAAAAGTTTATACCCCCTACAAATTTGAATTACATCACGAAATCTGAAACGATGTAGGATATTATGCGTAATACCTGTAAGGCGGATTGTCTAAGTAACTATGCAGTATATTGACGTAATTGAATAATTGCGCATAATCCGAAAATTTACGTGTTATAAACCTCCATAACTTTTTTCATAAGCAACGGAGAAATGCGACATTTCAGAGGTGGACAGAGGAAACATTTAGCTTTAGGAAAATGGAACCAAAAAAGTTTTTACCCCCTACAAATTTGAAATATTACACGAAAATTGAGACGATGCACAACAGTGTCCGTCTTACGTGGGCGTCACTTGTAAAAGGTACGGTTTCTCTGACGCGTCAGACGCATGCGGCGGACGCAGTACGGCTGACGCACGCGTTTGACGCAAGCCAACGTGTTTCTTCTGGTGCGGCTAATGCCGCAACCGCTGACAGATTGTTTCTTTTCAATCGTGTCAGTATTAATGGGTCTCCTTTTGCCACATGTCGTTGGGTCAAATATAAATGAATGTTTCACACGTTGAGCGTCAATTAATAATTCTGTTGTTAATTAAGCCTCGTTTTGTCGTCGAGCCACACGTCGTTGGGTGCCATTTAATAAATGAATGCCTTAAATTTTTATATTAAATCTTATTTCTTGTTTTTGAAATAAAAAATAAAAAATGATTCTTTTAAATAATTTAGGACAGTTTATTTATTTAAAACAACGACTGACTTGAGAAATATAACTTTTTAACCAATTCTTAAGAAAATTTGTGACCCGAATATAAAATATCAGTATTCCACTAATTGTTCGTCTTCACAATGCGAAAATATTAATTTTTGAGATGCAGCAGTCATGTTGACGTTATTGTTTAGTGACTGCGGTTGCGTCTATACTGCTCGTCGATGGGTACTGACGCATGGCCCTGCGTCAGCCGCAACAGACGCAGCCGGTTGACGCATGAGAAGAAACGGTTGCATTAGATTTCATTGTAGCAGTGCATTGCGTCAGCCGTACTGCGTCCGCCGCATGCGTCTGACGCGTCAGAGAAACCGTACCTTTGGCGGATTGTCTAACTACCGATGCTCCTGTCACTTACGAATTTAAACTAATTATTTCACAAAAATTGTATTTTTTTTATGTAACGTAAACTTTTCTAATTGCATGAGCACTTACATCTGTGCATGTGTCTTGATAATGTGGCGTAAAAAAAAATTGTATTTTATACCCACTACAAATTTCAATTATTACTAATCGAAATTTATAAACATAAACTTTGACGAACGAAAGAAACCGCGGCAATCTGTATCTGGCGCGAAATATTCATTTATACTCATAACAATTTATTGTCTTCGTTTCTTCGCATATAAGTAAATAGATTACAGTCATTTATAAACTAGAGATTGTTTTCAGTTTGCAATAGGCATAATAATTATTCAGCGTTTGTGTCTCGAATGCAAATCTTTGGGAGAAGAATGTAGATTCTAAAAAGAACTCTTGTATTCCGTCACGTGGGTGGTACCAATTGTAATGTATTTGGAAACATAGAAAATTAGAAAATATTCCACAATTATAAAATTTCGACATGATTTTGACGACTATGTCTTTGTAATAAAAAATCGTTTTACGAATAACATTTTTTGTTTTGATAGAAATAAATTATGTCATAAGCTCGATAAAATTGTAATTTAGACACATAATTGATTGTAATTTACTATAACATGGTAAATTATTACAAAAGTATATTTTTTGGTAGTATACCAAGAAATTATGACTGACCAGTTTGGTTTTGAATATAAGCATTGTCCAAGCTTTGCTATAAAAATTGATAACAATGATTCAAGTTAGCTCCATGAACATGTAGCATAGAAAATAAAAAATAGAATGAAAAATGTAAAATGCTTATATTCAAGTAAGCGATAAAGTAAGTGATATACAGTGTGTCCCAAAAAGTTTTATACAAATGGAGAAAAAGTTTATCTTACATTTCACAAAAAAAACTATTCTTTATAAAAAGCTCTGCATGACTTGTAGATCCATAATCAGGTACAAAATTTTTAAAAAATTGGCTGGAATACAGGGAAAATAAAAAATAATGATTTGGACGGAGAGCAAAATACGTTCAAACTGTAGTGGAGAAGCAAAATGTTCATTGAAATTGTGATTATATAGCAAAAAATTATGCACACTTGTAGATTATTGATATTTCCAGATAAAAATTAAAAAATAAACACTTCAGCAATTGTTAGATAATTTATTTTTATAAAACATTGATAACCTTCTTTATCAATTTTTATCTGGGAATATCAATAATCTACAAGTGTGCATAATTTTTTGCTATATAATCACAATTTCAATGAACATTTTGCTTCTCCACTACAGTTTGAACGTATTTTGCTCTCCGTCCAAATCATTATTTTTTATTTTCCCTGTATTTCAGCCAATTTTTTAAAAATTTTGTACCTGATTATGGATCTACAAGTCATGCAGAGCTTTTTATAAAGAATAGTTTTTTTTGTGAAATGTAAGATAAACTTTTTCTCCATTTGTATAAAACTTTTTGGGACACACTATATATTACATTTTCACGAATGGATAGGTAACACGGTATTTTTTGGTGACAGTATTCTGAGAAGGATGTTATCAAACGTTGTGGGTAAGTACAATGCCAATGTGACGCTATTAGATTTTATTTTATGTAGAAATGTATACAGTGAAAGCCAAAACCAAGTGAAAAAGTTTTTTTATTTATTTCTTTATTTGAAAGTTTTTATGCCAATCATTTTAATAACGAGCACTATATAAATTGTACTTCAAACTTATTGTTTTACAGGTAAATTTTTTTAAAATTTTTGCAACATAGGTATATACAGGCTTTGCTCTGGGACGTACAGTAAAATTATTACAGTTCTACGGTTTTATATGTATTATCGTTAAAAGTTTTTTTAAGACAAAAACATATCGCAAAGTGAGATATGGTGTACAATTTCAGTTATTTTTAAAGATTATACATAAAAAACCGTATAACTTTTTTCTTCATCGTTTTTCTCTACCTCGTATCATAAAGCCTGTATATAGGGTGCGAAATATATTTAAAAAAAACTGTATGTTGGACACATAAATTTGCAATAACTTCTTGGCGATCACTGTATATTACATGTCATTTATATATACCTAACCCACAATCTTTTAGGGGAATCCTATTTTCGCAGCGGCAACCACAAACTGTGCTGTCAACTGTGTGTTGGCGGACAAACAGTTAGGCAGTTGATACGCCGCTTGAGGAGTGGTAAAAAACAGAATTCTTTGTGGAATATAAAGGTGGAAAAGGATTTCCGGATCATTATCATGATCGGAAGTAACGATATTTTAAAAAATGCTACACCGATCCATATTTCATTTCACATTAAATGGCTTCTGCGGTTAGCTAAAAAATTGTCATCTACTGTTTTCATATGTAGCATACCGCCATCGCAAGATTATTGTTATCAGCAAAACATATTACATACCAACATGAAATTACAAACAATCGCAAAGAAGTGTAACATTAAATTCTTGGACGTTCATTCATTTGTATCTCAACGGTCCTATCATATTTTTGAAGTAAGTAAGCTACCATTAATGTGTTACATAATTTGTAATTAACATACTATTCTTTTTTCAGAGACAGGATTCATTTGAATAGACGATGCCTCCAAGATATGTATGAATTCTTCCAAAACCAATGTTGAACACAAGGTAAGACATTCGATATTTTATACGTATTGAGTTCGCATTTCATTATTATTGTTTTTGTTTCTAGGATCTTCCCCATTGGTAGAACGTGTTGATGTGAAATGGTTCTTTTTAGAACCACCAAAACCTTCTCCCAAACATTTGCATTCGAGACACACAAGCGCTTAATGAGATTAGTATACCTACTGCTAACTGAAATCAACCTCAAGTTTCTAAATTATTCCTATCTATTTATTCTTTTATGTAAACACGCTGTTTTAATCTCCGATGATTGTCTAAATTTGATTTATGTGATCATGCAATTGATTTTAATTTATAAAGTAGTTTCTCATGCGGATATGTTGGTTCTTAGAATTATTTCCTTTTATCTAAAGTTTATCTGTGTCACTTAATATAGTTCTAGCGTTCGCGTCACGTAACTACATTTTTAGTTTTAACTCATCTTTCGCTTCATTGCAGAAATTAATTAAAATAAGTTCTGAGCTTTGTTTTATCGAGTCCATACATAACTTCGTTAATCTAAATTATTAAAACTACTTTCCATATGAGAAACTGAGAGTTGTACAATATCGGGAGGACAGACCCTAACCAACCAGACAAAAGTACTGTTGGGGTTGACAATTTAATTAACCATTGCAATTATGTAATACACCAGATTGCAACAATAAATATTTTATTAACAAAAAAGAACAGTTTGTTTAAACTATCAAAGTTTACAACAACGCTAATATAAACAATTAACTATCTAAATAAATTGAGGCGGTCAGAAGCAAAGGGGTGTAAGTACAACTTTCGTGATTTGAAGAGAGAGAGGTTCAAAGTTAAATTTCAATAAAATAATTCGCGGTCAAATGATAATTTATAAGATAGGAAAACTACTTTCTAATATCTTTTTATGACTGTTTCAAAAATTTTGTGAAATCACATAACTCAATTTGTGTTAAAAAGTCACTCTGCTTCTAACCGCCTCATTTGTAAAACAGTATAAATGAATATTTCGCGCCAGATACAGATTGCCGCGGTTTCTTTCGTTCGTCAAAGTTTATGTTTATAAATTTCGATTAATAATAATTGAAGTTTGTAGTGGGTATAAAATACAATTTTTTTTTACGCCACATTATCAAGACACATGCACAGATGTAAGTGCTCATGCAATTAGAAAAGTTTACGTTACATAAAAAAAAATACAATTTTTGTGAAATAATTAGTTTAAATTCGTAAGTGACAGGAGCATCGGTAGTTAGACAATCCGCCTTACAAGTGACGCCCACGTAAGACGGACACTGTTGTGCATCGTCTCAATTTTCGTGTAATAATTCAAATTTGTAGGGGGTAAAATCTTTTTTGGTTCCATTTTCCTAAAGCTAAATGTTTCCTCTGTCCACCTCTGAAATGTCGCATTTCTCCGTTGCTTATGAAAAAAGTTATGGAGGTTTATAACACGTAAATTTTCGGATTATGCGCAATTATTCAATTACGTCAATATACTGCATAGTTACTTAGACAATCCGCCTTACAGGTATTACGCATAATATCCTACATCGTTTCAGATTTCGTGATGTAATTCAAATTTGTAGGGGGTATAAACTTTTTTGATTCCAGTTTCCTAATGCTAAAGATTTCCTCTATCCACCTCTGCATTTTCGATTTTCCACGTCGCTTATTGAAAGAGTTACGCAGGTTTATAACACGTTCTCTGAAATAATTAAGAAATGTAAGGGGTATAAACTTTTTTGGTACCATTTTCCGAAAGCGGAAGGTTTCCTCTATCCACTTATGATTTTTCACATTACTGCGTTGCTTATTGGAAAAGTCATGTACGTTTGTATGAACATTGCGCTGACGGGAGTTTTCGATTATGCCATATAATTTAAATGTGTAGGGGGTATAAACTTTTTTTACGCCGGATTATCAATACACATGCACAGATGCAAGTACTCATGCAATTAGAAAAGTTTGCGTTACATATTAAAAAAGTACTATTTGCCCGACGACATTTCACTGGCCGCGAGCAAACGCGCGACCGATAAGTTCAGGGCGAATTCCGTGATGCATATAACTCGATATTTCTTTAGGTTTCGTGATCGCTGTGTTATTATATTGGATTGTCTTAAGTTCTTGTGTTGATTTTATATTGCGGGAGGGTGTATTTCATGGAGTACGAGTGAAAATCCGAAATCGATGCCAGTTTCTACAGTGTAAAACGGCCTGCGTTTTCACGTCTTACTACGCATTCGGCTGCTGACGGTTGGCTGCCAAGTTCACACAAGTGGAAACATGGATATTAAGCTACCACCAGCTCTAATATTTGACCAAAATATTAGTAAAAACTACAAGAAATTTAAGCAAAGATTTGAAATCTACTTAACAGCATCTGCGATGGCTCAAAAAACTGATGAAAGAAAAATTGCTATATTCTTAAATGCTGCGGGAGATGAAGCAATTGATGTATTTAATACATTTAAGTTAACAAATGAACAGAAGAAGAGTTATGATAATGTTATTGCTGCGTTTGATGAGTACTGTAAGCCAAGAAATAATGAAACGTACGACAGATTCAAATTTTTGTCAAGAAGTCAAATGGAAGGTGAAAGCGTGGAACATTTCATCAAAGAACTTAAAATATTGGCTAAACTGTGCAATTTTGGGGATCAAGAGGAAAGCCTGATCAGAGACAGAATCATATTAGGTGTGCAAGATCTGCAATTGCAAGAAAGGCTATTAAGCAAGGATAATTTGAAGCTGGAAACCGCAGAACAAATGTGCAGGGCAATGGAAACTACGAAACTGCAAAGTAAAGGATTGCGTGGTGAAGAAGTAGATGCAGTAAGGAAGGCGTCATCACAAAAAGGTGTAGTAAATAAAGTCAAAACTACAGACAATAGAAATAATGAAAGTACGTATGATTGTTTGAAGTGTGGAAGAAACTTTAAATCTAATTATAAGAATAGAGATAATGTAAACGAGATTGTTCAAAGTAATGATAATCAGGATCTTTTTATTGAAACCATACAGATAAATAGTGTAAATAGTAGTAATATAAAGATGTGGACTGAAAGAGTTATAATCGATAATGAGTTTATAGATTTTAAGTTAGAGTCTGGAGCACAGTGTAATGTATTACCGTTATATTGGGTTAAAAAATTAAGGAGAGAAAATGATATCAGAAGTACGAATCAAAGTATTGTTGCCTATGGTGAAAATAAAATAAAAGTTATAGGTAACATCTTTCTTAAATGTTTAGTAAAAGATAAAGAATGTAAAATTAAATTTTTTGTAGTAGATGTTAACAGTAAACCAATTTTAGGGTTAAATGCTTGTGTAAAACTTAATTTAATCTATAAAATTGATGAAGTTGAGATGAAGGAAAATGCATCTAAAGCTACATTAATAAATAACAATAGGTCTGTTTTTAAAGTTCCATTTAAATACAAGATAGTTTTGAAGAATTCTTATATACCAGTAGTAAGTAATTGTAGACGTATCCCGGAAACTGTAAAAAATAAATTAAAAATCACTTTAGATAGTCTGGAAAAAAAAAGATATCATTGAAAAGATAGAAGAAGCAACTGAATGGGTAAATAATATTGTGTGTGTTGAGAAGCCAGATGGTACTATAAGAATTTGCTTGGATCCAGTGCATCTAAATAAATACGTTTGTCTAGATAAACATCCAATTCCAACAGTTGAAGAAATCAGTCTTAAGCTAAAGGATAAAAAAATATTCAGTGTGTTAGACATGAAAGAAGGGTTTTATCACATTAGTCTTGATACAGAGAGTAGCAAACTGTGTACATTTATAACGCCTTTTGGAAAATACAGGTTCAAGAGATTACCTTTTGAATTAACATGTAGTCCTGAAGTATTTCAGAGAGTTAATGAGAAAATGTTTGGTGGTTTAGGTGTTCAAATTTATTTTGATGATTTAATTGTGGCAGGGAAAGATGAACAAGAACATGATATAATAATGCATAAAGTATTAGAGAGGGCTAAAAAATTTAATGTAAGATTTAATCCAGGAAAAGTACAATATAAAGTAAAAGAAGTACGTTATTTAGGTCAAGTTTATTCTGGACATGGTGTACAACCTGATAAGACATATGTTGATGCTATTTTGGCTTTAGAAATTCCAAAAAATAAAACAGAATTATTAAGAGTTTTAGGAATGGTTAACTATCTAATAAAATACATACCTAATTTATCTAATTTAGTTGTACCCTTAAGAAAGTTAACTAAAAACAATACAGATTACGTTTGGACAGCTGATCATAATACATGTTTTAACAAATTGAAAAATGTCATAGCTAACAGCTAACATAGCTACAAGGAAAAGACATTAATAAAATCTCAGCAAGGTTACAAAGAATGAGACTCAAAATTCTAAAGTACAAAATTAAAATAGAATACTTACCTGGAAAAAGAATGTATATTGCTGATTTGTTGAGTCGTAGCTATATTAAAAGTAAAATAGCAGAAGATCCAGAAATGCTAGAAGTTGTGCATTGTCTTGAAACTGAAATTCCTGTTTCAACAGAGAGACTTGAAGAAATCAAGAGAGAAACTCAGAAAGATAATTGTTTTAATAAAATTAAACATTATTGTTTATTTGGTTGGACAGAGAAAAGTCTTGACACTTTAGAACTTAAACAATTTTATAAGATTCGTAAAGAATTACTTGTAAAGAAAGGTATTATCTTTTTTAATGAAAGAATTTGCATTCCTGAAAGTTTAAGATCTCATATGTTAAAACAACTCCATAAAGCTCATTTTGGAATAGAAAAAACAAAAAGTAGAGCAAGGAAAATTATGTATTGGCCACATATGTCAAGTGATATTGAAGACTTTATAAGTAGGTGCTCATTGTGTGAAAGAACAAATTTTGAGAAAATGTGAGAATGAAAGTGACTTATTTTATTCTCTATTGGAATACAGAACAACTCCATTATGTATGTTAAACGTTTCGCCGTCGGAATTATTAAACAGTCGATTATTAAGAACTAGCTTACCAATTTCCAAGACATTATTAAAGCCTAAAATTGTTGATATAAGTGAAAAAAGAAATCAAAAGAAAATAATGGCAAAAGATAATTATGATAAAAATGCGCAAATCAGGTCTGAGTTTAGTAATAAAGAAAATGTCATTCTAAAAGTTAGAAAAGAAGGTCCTTGGGAGCAAGGGAGAATTATAGGTGTTCATAACAGTCCAAGGTCATTCATGGTACAAGATCAATTTGGATCTGTATACAGAAGAAATTCCTCTTTCTTAAAACACTCAAAAAACTCATTGTTGCCTTCATTTAATAACAATGATGAATCGGATCAATGCACTACCAATGATAATAATGATAGTGTAAGTAGTTCAGATAATGTAAATAATAATGTAAACAACCACAATAATAACGTTAATGTCACCCGTTCTGGGAGAACAGTTATTAAGCCAAATAGGTTTAAGGATTATTATACATAATAGAAATTATCTGTATAAACGAATTTGTATGTTAACAAATTGTATTCGTACTTGTATAGGAGAGGGGGATGTTACAGATGTAGTTGTAGTATGTTGGCAATACTGTGTTAGATGTATCAACATGGAAGCTATCGAATAAATGTGTCTAATGTGTTGTGCATATTTATTGTATTGAACACCTAATAAATACTCTTAAGATGTAGCAATTGATACCATCAAAAAGGTGAGCAACATTTCACGGATTGGTTTAATATTGAAAACATCAGAAAACATGCACCAATCAAACCTTCATATTTAATACAACTGCAATGTTGTTCACCCTTTTATCGGCCATGTTGCAATTAACAGAGACCTCTCGTGTTGACAATTAGGTCGCGAATATTACCTTAAACTTAGAATAATATCAAGTTGGTACCAGATAAATATTTTCTTCTAATATAACCGATTTAATAGGTCCTCCAAAATTAATACAAAACATTTTTTTACTTCTTATATTTTATTGGTAACTTATAATAACAAGGTAAATAATTTTATATACCCACTATACAAAGTAATCCCTTAATATAAGGAACTTATCCGATTTAAATATAGATACATATAAAATAAATATTTACAAACTGGAATTTGAACACATTTGTACTATGAACATTATTATCAACATCGTAATAAATAAATTGTTACGTCTTGGGAATATTTATCATATTTTTAGCGAACACCACCGACATAGTTTTGCTATTTTGCACGGGGGTTGTAATCGAGTCGAGTTTAGCTGAAAACTTGCACGTGAGCGTTTGGAAATAGGCTCGTCGATACTGTCGGTTCATGGTAACATATACTACAGGATTAATGCACGCAGAAAAATACAGTAGCAAATACGCGATTACATGTAATGGAGGTTTTGTCACTTTCTCGTCGAAGACTTTGACGACGGTAAGGGGAAGATAGCAAATTACAAAACAAAAAAATATGAGTAGGACCATCTTCGTGATGTCCATTTCGCTTCGTTTGGGGGTTGTCGAACTTACGTGCTGTTGGACGCGTTCGTGCGATTTTCTCACCACCCAGTAGATTTTGGCGTAACAAACCACGATTATTACACATGGAAGAGCGAAGCCGGTTACGAAGAGAAACGTTTTGGAGGTACGGTTCTTGTCATCGGGAATGATGGAGCAGGTTCCGATTTTCTTGTCAAAACCGAACTTACCCCATATCCCAGCCAAAGTCGGCACCTGCAGGCCGTAGCTTATCACCCAAATTATGGCAATGTAAATGCAGACTTTAACTTTAGTATAGACCTTTGAGTATATCTGGGGCCAGGCGATTAAAATGTAACGGTTGATCGAGATGGTGGCGACACTTAACAGGGACACCCCGACACTTCCGTACCTCAGTAAAGGAATTAGGGAACATAGAAATTTGCCATGAATCCATTCTCCATTGAAGAACTGACTTGCGGCGAAAGGCAAAACAAGGAAGCAGAACAGAAGGTCCGATACGCATAAGCTGAAACAAAGAACAAAAGTTGAAAATAATAGAAATGATTTGTTTATGTATTAAATCGAGAGAGGATGATATGAAGGTACTGCAACTTGTATTACATAAATAAAATAGTTTTTGAAAACCTGCTTTATTATTTATAAAATGTGAATAAATAAAACTAATTTGGTCTTATTAAATTTGATTAAAATGAAGTAAAGGTCTTGCAGGGTTTGAAAAAATAAATATAATATACAGGGAGTGGTCGATTCAGTTTCACTCATCAATATTATAGGCTCTTCATCACGTAAAAGAATTAACTCCTCAAGTATCAATGGTCTATCGAATTTAATATAAAAATAGCAATCTTTTTGACTTCATCATAATAAATAAACAAAATATTCAAGTTTTTCAAAATTGAGGATTTTCAATTTTTTTTTTAAATGTTTTAAAAGTGAATGTACGAGTAGATTGATGATGAGATCTTTGTATCTCTTATAGTTTACGAGATCCCCCCCTTTGTGGCCCTTTAATTAGTTGCCCTGTGCCCTGTATACATATAAGTATGAATAATCTTATAATTATAATTATTGGTGTGACTTAAATCCAGATTGCCTAATTCTTATGAAGTTTGTTAAAGTGGTCTGCAATTAATTGTTAATAACTTTCCCTGAAATTTTAAAGATAGAAAGAATAGTAATTGAGTGGAGACCTTTATACTGTAATCATCTCTAAAATCTTTAATTTAATTCATAAATATGTCTCATATATCCAAATCCCATGCTTTGACGATAATTAGAAGGTTCACAAGATAACTTCTTCCGGCATTCGTTCACATTTCAAACGTGAATTATCATCTTTCCGGTGTCATTGATACGTCACTATTTTCGTGACACACTAAAAAAAGAAAAAACGGGAAGTACCGGTGATCATTCGACCTCTATTGATTCAACGAATATAAATAAATCGTTCGTCAAATAAAAATTCCCGGATTTAAATAATTTTAACATAAACATTGAAACGGTTTAGAGTTTCGTTATCAATACCTTGCGGACGTTGCGTTGGCTATAATTTTACCGGAAAGTGCATAGGACGTACGAGACACTCTTAAGGTTTTTTCTTTAACCACTTCCTGTAGTGTGTAGGTCAGATTTTCTATGAATGTACGTATTAATTTATTGTTTATCTAAAATATTACAACTTAACTGTATTAATTAAACTTTTGTTTATTTATTCCTACGGTGTTTAAATTTAAAATAAATATAGTTTGCTTCAAATTGTTAATACATTACCTAGTTGGTTATATAGAATAAAGTTATAATTATAAATTACGTTCCTTGTGACCATCAAAACGCAGCAAACCGGAAACGATGATGTCGTACGCGACTTGTACAGGGTGGGGCCTAGAAACTTTTGTTGTGATTTTTTTAAGGGGTTACCTCAAGGCAGAGGTTTACAAACACCGCCCTACAACAACCCTGCTTCAATTGAAGAATCTAATTCGGCAGGAAATAGCCCGAATTCCGGTGAAGATATTAGAACGCGTAGAGAGGAGCTTCAGAAATCGGTTGCGTCAGTGTATAGAAAACGGTGGATATCACCTTACAGATGTTTTGTTTAAAACTGCATGATATAAAATTTGAAATTATGTTCTTTCAATATAAAACAAAAGAACATGCATATCAGCTACAATTTTTATTTTATTCACTTTCAAAAAAAGGAAGTTTCTAGGCCCCATCCTGTATATGGTCGCGCAAAACAGTAAATGATTTACAATTAGATTTACTGTAACAATTTCGTTATAACTGATTGAGGAACATCTTAAAAGTACCAATGCAAAATGAAAATGTCACGACTTCTGTAAACGAACGTACAGATTTTATAAAAACTTAAAAAAATAAACTGTGAAATTATTTTAAAAAAGAACAAATTACCTTTATGTTTCTCTTTTTAGTTTTTCTTAATCTGTCATAATCCCGTTCAAATTTTATGAAAAGGACGCCATTATACGTAAGGACTCACTATTTTAATAAAATTGCTAACTAACTTGATGTAAATATGTCGACGATTGATTGTATCAAAAAAAAAATAACAGACAAGTATTTCAAGAATACTCATTAGTTTAAATAGCCAGTAAATGGTTATATTGCTATTAGTTATAATAAATAATATCCTATTTAATAATCTTGTTTATTTATTTCTCACCCCTGAGGAAGCTGACAAACGATATCCGAAACATTGAGATTTGTACGATTTTTAGCTGCTAAGTGTTTGTTGATTTTTCGCAAGTAGCAAAAGTGATGCACGGGAATTGTTATTTTGGATTTAATAATATTGTAAGCCTTGTGTGAACGTAGTACGGTTTTATTGTTTGAAAAAATAGTGTTTGCATTAAGATTTATTTTCTAGGAGGGTGAATTTTTATTTATAGTTCCAACTAGTTTATTTATAGTTCCAATGAGGACTTGCCCAAGAAAATATGTGACCTGGGTTTATCAATTTCAACCAAATTTTCTCCGTCCGTGATTGACATCTGCCATCGACTACCGGGAAAAGAAAATAGTATCCGACCAATCATCATTTTTCATTTAAAAAGTTTATTACCGCATGATAAATGTTCTTATGGTTTTCTCTTAGAATTAATACAATATTTGTGGGCATCTGTACACCCAGCTTCACTAAATTAGAGATAAATTCTTTTCAAAATATATGTAAATTTACCATTTCATAGTAAAACTACATGTATTTTTACAGTATTTTTACCATGATTATTGCTGGCCACAACCAATGATTATTCAGGTAAATTTACCATGACATTTTTTACAGTGCAGATATTGTTCCCGTATTTTTAAAATTATTGGGTGACTTTTGCTAACTTTATGATTGGATGCTAGGGCAAGTAAAATACTTTTGGAATCACTTATAATACCGATATTAGTCTAAGGGATATTTTGGGCATACATCATGGCTTGTAAAACATAGTCCTTATTACTAGGATAATAAATCAGATGTACTTGGGATTTAGTTTTCAGTTTTATAATATATTAGCTTGCAATAAATTGCCGACGAAGTTTTATTGGTGGTTCTTGAGCTTCGACATGCAGAGCATCATCAATAGGGGTAGGTCTCATCGCACCGACCACAATCCTTAATGATTTGTTTTGTATGATATCTAATCTCGTAATTTGTTTTTTGTAGCTACTCCGAAAATAGTTGAACCATAATCTATGTGTGATCTAATATGTACATGCATTATAAAAGTTCTTGGCAATTAACATGTCAGCTCCCCATTTAAATCTGCAGATCATTCTCAACACGTTGAGGAATCTTTCGCATTTAGAAATAATATGTTGATATGATCTGTCGATCGAAGTTTGTTGTCTATTATTAACCCTAGGTACCATTGCGAGATAAATAATTGGTACGGTTGCTTTGTAAAGTAGTCTGAATTTTCAAAATTTTGGCATATTGAAATGTTATTAAATGCTAGAGTTAAAACAACATATGAAAAAAGTTATTATTTTATAGAATCATCATTCCGTTCCAACACATCAGCAATCCTTAGGCTCATTCATTCTACCAATGTTCGTGTGGAAAATCTGCCGTACCAAATATTTATCTTGCAATAGTACTCTACTTTGTTTTTTACTGGGAACTTGGTATTATTGAGAAAAACACAGTCTGGTGTTTATATTCTGCGTCTTGAAAAAAAAAACAGTACTGGATTTATTTTGCGATATGACTAACCCATTATCAGTTAACCATGTTAAAGTATTATCAATAAATACCGACATTCTATTTTCTAACTGTGTAAGGTTCTTTCCTGACTCTATGATGCATAAAATCATCGGCATACTAAATAATTTTTGATTTTAGATTAATATTTTCATGTAGGCCAGTAGTATATAGATTAAATAGTAGCGGGCTAAGTACTGATCCTTGTGGTAGCTCTATCGCTGAATTTCTCGGCCCTATTTTTCATTCCTATTTCCTCTAATAACGATAGACCGATTCCTGTATAAGTTAACTATATTGTCAGCTTGTTTAACTGGAATTCCCAGATAAATTAATTTTTCCTCTAATTTATCTAAATCGATACAATTATAGGCATTTTTGATATCCAGAAACAGACCTCTCACTAATTCATTTTTTGTGAGGCCTAAATATGTCTGTTATAAGATCTGTTAAAGCTTCTGTGGTACCCATACCCGTTCTAAAACCGTACTGCTTTAGTGGCATAATATTATTACTTTCACACCACCATTCTAATCTGTTTTTTTATAAGCCTTTCGTATGTCTTAGTTAAACGTGACAATAATGATATGGGCTTGTACGAACCAGGGTCTGTAGGATCCGAATTAACTTTTAAGATTGGAATTATCACAGTATTTTTCAATGTTGAGGGAATTTCTTCACTTAACCAAAATGTCTTAAATACCAATAATAAAGCTTCTTTAGCGTTTCTTGGGAGCGCACGCACCATGTCGTAAGTTATATCATCCCATCCAGGGGCAGAATCCTTAGCGACAGCTAAAGCGTTCTCTAATTCCTCAAACAAAAACAGTCTTTGAAATAATTCCCCGGTACTATCTTCGGTTGCTTTATCTAACCACACCTTTCTTCTGTTCTGCACAAAATCCGGAGTGAGCAAATTTAACATTTCGTTAAAGCAACTTTCTCTTTTTTTAATTTTCAAATATCTTTTCGAATAAGCCATCGATTCTTGGCATTTGATGTAATTTTCAAGAGTACGATTATCTTTGTATTGCTTTAGTATCTTTTTCCTCTCTTGAATAATCCTGGTACAATCGTTGTCCCACCAAGGAGGGGGAGGTCATTATATTGTTTTAAATCGTAATGCCCGTCACCATATAATAATAATTAAAAGGTAAACACTTTCTTTGTTCTGATTAAAATGCGTAATATTGAGCCATACAAATATGCCGAAACGTTGCTTGTGGGAATAAACTTTATTTAAATGCAATTTGAATTAAAATTAAAGAAAAGTATTAGTATTATAGTATTATTATTCTTATCATGAAGATTTCAATTACTTTCGTGTTGTAGTGCTTTATTTGTTTACCTACCAAAGCATGTGTTATCCTCGTCTTCTCATAATAAAAGTTGTTACCCTCATCCTCTCATATTAGAGAGTGATTTTTAAAATCTGGCATGAAAATTTAATTGTGAAGTATCATCGACATGATAGTTGTTAATTTGACATTTGAACTTGCATTCCTAACCTTGATTCTTGATTTCGAGGTTTCGAACTCAACAGTACGATAGGAATGAAAAATAAAAATAATATAAGCTTAACTTTTGATAATAAATTCTGATATGTTGGCATATATAGATCCCGGAATGCTATAAAAATAAAAATTAAAAAAAAAAACAATATAATGAGGATAATAAACACATTCGTAATCAGTTTGCTTTATTAATTATTACCTAGTAGTATAATTTAGTATTAGAAGTTTAACAAATTCAAAACACGTTTTTAGCTCACTAGTTGTAATCTTTCCTCGTTCCTTCACCGTAAGCATTACTTTGACTTCGACTAATTTGTTCGATTTTGAATTAAATTTTTAATAAATTATAGAAGGTTCCACGGAATTTTTTGTACATTTTCTCAATTTGACGCGTTGTATTTTTTTTGTGCGACAGTAATTATCAAAAATTGCACGGAAATCATACATACGGTACAGCGTACAGCTCATTAGTACACCATTAGTTTGTTACTTTTTTCTTCCGATTAGATCAATTATCCACACGTTGACGTTTTTAAAATATTTTTTTAAGGAAAAATCCAAACAACATTCTTTTACGAAGTAGAGTTGTATCTAGTTTTCAACAAAGTCTAAAAATCAATTATTTGTTGCTTAAACACTTCCTAATATTTGGTTTGAGAAAAAAGAATTTAAAAGTCGACGTTTCGGTGTCCATTAACACATTCTGTATTATTCATCCTGAATTATTATTATCACTAATAATTTCATACTCTTGTTTTTATTTTATTTATTCTTTACTAAGCATTCCTTGTATTTGATATTTTTTAGAAGTTCTTATCGAAGTGCGCACTTTATCGATTGCTATTGATTTGAAAATATTGTTTAAGGACAATTTCCAAACACGTTATATTTATTTTCGATACACACAAACTACATGTAAAAGCATGTTGAAATCAAACTTTCAAGGTATGAATCAGTTATTGGCTGTTAATTAACTTTCAATGAAACACACATATATTGGAAATTCCTGATTTATGGTATTGTCACGTCGCTCAGAAGTTTCGTGATATATTCTCTTTCAACTTTCTCCGACAACTTGAATCATTTATGTATTCAGATTCCGTTATGTATTTATTTCTAATTTTCAGAAAAACCTAGACCTTGGCTTACGCAATGCTTTAAATGAGTGTCCATTTTTTGAATGAACGTAAATGTTTAGTCATATAATTGTAGAGGATTTGTCAGACTTTGTCCTTTGTAGCATTTCATATAGCTATCGGCATTAATTCTTTTTGTATGCAGTGATACAATGAACTTGACCCAATATTGACGACATTATTAAGCTTCTTTGGCATGTTGATTAATATTTTCTTTATTTTAGTAAGATACCGAAATATACAGGGTGACTGACAATTGCTCCGTCAAAAAAAAAACGCGTAAGAGAATGAAGGTTATATACATTACAAAAGAAATGTTTAAAAATGTCTATGGAACAGTTTATTGTAATTAATTAATAATTTACCCTAAAAGCTTGCTGTGGCACTGCGTATGAAATACAACGCCACGTTTTATAAATGCAGTACTAAGTTGGAGTATAAAGTTTTATGATCATTATTTAATTGACTACACATAATGTGACCTTGACACACATATGAATTTCGTTTAATTACATACATGTTTAAAAGCCGGAAACGAAAGTCTAAGTGTGTTTCTTTTACATGATGTAATTAAGTAGTATTTATATTACTGGGGATATTTGAAAATTTCAGAAGCTCAGACAGGTTTACTAGAAATTGATGTGGGTAAAGAATCATCGCGACAATCACAATTTCAAGGAATCGCGTAAATATATCTGTTTGCTCCGAAAATGTGAAACGCTCTATTATACCTGCAATTCATCGCTGACTATTTTTTTCATATTAACAGGCGAACCTAGTTCGTCATTCATGCAAACTTAAGCTGATTGTAAAAGCTTTCGCCGATATGAGAGTCGCACGGACACATACAAACAATAAAACTGTTAGATGAAGCTACAGAATGTACGAGTTTTAACCGTCGCTAGTGCTATGCTCTCGATTTTCCGTACAATTTTTTATTATTACTTTCACCTTTCACAAAAAAAAAAACAACGCGTAGGCGAATGTCACAGATTACAGAAAAAAATGTTTTAAAAATTCTATGGAACTGTCTTTAATTAATTAAAAATTTAATTCAAAGTTAAAATAATGCCTACTGTGAAACAAGGAAATTTGAAGTGTTTACGCGTCGTAGTGCTTTATTTGTTTGCCTGTCAAAGCAGATGTTCAAAGTGGGGGGAGGGTTGTTATCCTTATTTTATACTGCGTGAGTTTTTCAATTTTTTATCAACTCTTGCCATGGAATTTGGACGGCATGTCGTAGCTTTACCGTAAAACAGCATAAAGGAGTACAATGATGTACTTTTCACTTAAGCTAAGACATGCCGTCCAGATTTCATGGCAAGAGTTGATAAAAATTTTTAAAAATTAGTCAATTAGTACTGACTAATTTAATTCAGGTGCGGATTGATTTGCATGCATTTGTTAATAATTTCGGAACTCGTATTTCAGCTGTTTAAAGGTCCAGTTCATGTCCAACACCGTCACAATCATGAAGCTATAAAACATGCTCATGGGCAAGCAGTATTCGTTGCTATTTGCTATCCACGGCACAATTATTATAGGTCAGAAAATAATCATGCGGTGTCGCGATTATGTAACGTGTGCATTTACGCGCTATCGTTGCGTATGTCTTGTTGATCGTTGGGGTTGCAATGGAGTTCTCGCTACTGCTCTGCTGATGAGGCCCCAAATAAAGCCGATATAGCTGTTCAGAATATGCCCGGGGGTCCCACTGCAATCCAGTCGACTTACAGCCAAAATTTTGCAAGAAGTTTGTTATTTTTTTCCGCAAATAGCGAACCCGCTTATAACGAACTCTCGAATCTCACCTTCTTTCTACGTATTGTATTTTAAAAGTTTCCGTTATAATGAACTTGTAGCTGGAAAACAAGGGACTTTCCCGAATGGAATTTGTCGAAACAAAGAAAATGATAACGATTGTTCAAGATGAATTTCTTTTTGTTTTATTATAATGATTGATATTGATGACAACCTTGTGAAAGGTGAATCTTTGGATGATGATACTGTTCTAGCTTCTACAGGTAGTCCTATTGATGCTGGCAATTCCAACCATGTTAAATGCGGTTCAACATGTTGAGATTATTCGTATTTTTTTTTTTCAATCGCGAAATACCCGGTAGTGTTCTTAATGGAATGGCCGAAGTAGAACTGCATATCAATGAGATTTTACTTGCAAAAAAAAACCAATTTATACCATTTTTTAAAGAAAAATTATTGTGACAAACGTATATTATGTAGGGTAAAGGTGGCAACAGTGGATCACTTATTATTTTGAGGGACGTAACTTTCTACTCTATGAAGAATAAGACTGAAATTTTACATCCATGTAGTTTGATTATTCTAGTTTGATAATAGGTTATTAATTTTTTCAGAGATTCAAAAAGACAAAGAGAAATTAGCGTGTTTTTCAAAAAAGGGAAATGATCCACTGTGTACAGCAGAGCGGGTACAGTGGTTCAGCCCACGGTAAACTCGTAACTAGCAGTGGTGTATATTTTAAAAAGTCTTTTGTCCAAAAAATACTTTTACACTCGGTATTATAAAGGCAAGTCGGCCTTAACTATCGGCTTATTCCCATGGTAACAATTCTAAACACAATTGTTGTTATGGCAATAAAAAGGAGATTAAAGTTAACGTGCGTTTATAACACCGGGCCTTAATATGTCAGAATTAACATTTATTAATTTTACTCTAAATAAAAAGTAGAATGCAAACAAAAATAAATTTCTTTGGCACAGTGGATCAACTTGATTTACTGTTTACTCAACTGCCATTTTGACTTTTAAAGACTAATGCTACAACATAATAACCTATTATATTATTCATTTTGCTTTAAGATATATTTACATATATGTACTTTATAACCAATGCAAAATTACATTTGTAATAGGTATACTACATGATTATGAAACGACAAAACTTACTTTGAAAAAATAATTTGGTATATAAAAACAAACAATTGCTTGTGTATCAAGTTATCATTAACGTATGCCGTAGCCGATTAATTCCGATATGTTTGCGATACATTTATTATGTTCTGTGTAAAGGATAACGTTATAATTCTATGCTCTTTTGATTTATCTACACTGATTCGCTGTACCCGACTGATCCACTGTTGACACCTTTACCCTATCTAAGATTTCTATGTTGAAATAAAATAAATAAACATGTAAAATAAATTTATTTTAAATCAGTCACAAACATCATGGACAATCCATTATTATTAAATAAATATGTAATGAAACAATGACTTTTTTAAGTCCATCACTTACAACGAATTTCGCTTATAGACTGTTTTGACAGTCCCTTGAGGTTCGTTATAAACGGACATTACTGTACACAGAATTTTATTAACATCTTCCCCATACTCTTTTTTTTGCAGAACAATTGTCAGTAACCCTGTATATCTATAAATAATCGTGTTCCATAAAAAAAATTGTAAATATAAATAAAAGCTTTTAATTAACCTGTATAAGTTTTGTATTAAAGTAAATTTTGTATTAAACTAAATTCAAAAATAAAAAAGTCAAATCAATTCGGACTTATACTTGTAATAATTCTATGATTTTTTTTTTATTTATAATATAAAATCAATTCCTTTCACAATGACGATTTGATTAACGAAATTGTCATTCTTAGCGTTCGACAAGCCGGTAGTAATGATTGCATCCTTACCTTGCGATGAACGCAGCCGCCACTGTTCTAATTTTCGAATACCTGACGAGTGCGACCACTGTGAGAGAATTTCCAATAACTCCGACTACCATGGTAATCAAAGTAATCACCCCAGCCGCGATTAACATAGGTCGTGAATAACTGAAACCAATAAGAAAGTGAAACTCTTCGGGAGAAACTCCACTCGGAACATCTGCCCGCAAGATACAATTGAAACTAGTCTGCGACAATCGCCAGAAAAAAAAAGATTATTTGGTTTTCTGCCTGCTTCCTAATTCAACCGCAGATAAGATTACACTTTCGCAAGAAATTGTTAAATGACGCGGGACAAAAATTTTGCGCTTAAGCGGTGAAATGAATTGTTTGCGCACACAAATTACTTTCAATTAGGTTTAACGACTCGACACGAAATTGAGCGCGACCAACTAAATTTATAATTAAGATACGGCCCGGACTCTGTGACATGTATGAAATATAATTTTCATTTCTTGCGCAGATGCTCCGCAGATGTTTGAACCATCTTCTGGGAGAGTACGGTTTTTATTCGGGAACGGATTCGTCGGGAGAGGAGTTTGTTTTGTCTTACCTGACCAACTCAGAAAATTGAGACATCGTCTGGTTCGTCACAGCCATCGCAACGCGATCGACGATCACAAATTCACGCATCACACACTCGATCTAGATTGTCGGTCTCGTCGTGGGGACGCACCCTTTCAGCAGGATGGTTAAAAATTAATTTTAATTGGCTCTAATAATTGGAATGGATGGCACTGTAAACTGCAGCACATAGTCGAAGAACGAATGAAACGGTGACCAAAACATTGCCGCGACCAGCCCGCATGGCGGTTAGTCATTTTGTTGTTATTAATCATGGTAATTATTGGAAGTTACTCCCGCAGCATTTACCTCAAAACTCCGTAATAAGTCGTTCGTGACTAACATGGAAATTATTTGGTGTCGCCATCGAAATCACCATTAACGCGTTTCAAAATCCGGTACACACGCACACTTACTCATTGAAATGCTTGTAGATATGTTCGTGGACTTGCTTGCAAATTTTTAATAAATCGTTCGTCCATCTTTCTACAGTAAAACCTCTTATTTCGGCCACCCCATAAAAGCGGTCACCTCTAAAATCGGCTATTTTTCAAATTCTAAAACCAATTCTATGAAAATACCCATATAAATGACCCTTTTAATACCGGTACCTCTCAAAAACGATCACGGTCACTTCCAAGAAATTTTGTTTGGAAAAATGCCTGCAAATTTACCCCTCATTACCGGCCATAAATTTTGGGATTACGGAATATTTAGCTGCTAATATCGACAGTCGTTAAAGGGATTTTCCATGTAAAGCATATTAGAATTCAGAGCCCTATATACCGTATTTTTAAAGTTTCACAATACATACTAATTTTGAGTTAATGTTACATTGTGCTATTACATACATACAGGGTGTCCCGTGACATAATGTCACTACTTCACCTACGTGATAATCAATTCAAACTAAGTAAAAAACTCTAATAAAGTTTTGTTCTAAAGTAAACCGTTTCAAAAATACTGGATGTTTAATGTTTCATTTTTTATTTTCTAAAATTTTAAAGTTCATCTAATCATTTATCCATTCACCTAATAATCAATTCAAACTAAACAAAAAAACTCTAATGAAGCAAACCATTATTTTTCAAGAGTACGACGTGTTTTGTAATTCTCAGAATTTTTAAACTCTCAAAAGGTATTCAAAATAGCCCCCGTTGTTTGCTAAACACATTCTGGCATGCTTCAAAAGAGATGTAGTCGACTTTGAAGACCTTTTGAGGTAAAGTTTAAAAATTCTGAAAATTACAAAACACGTCGTATTGTTCAAAAATAATGGTTTGCTTTATTAGAGTTTTTTTTTAGTTTGAATTGATTATTAGGTGAACGGATTAATGATTAGGTGAACTTTAAAATTAAAAAAACTAAAACATTAAACAATAAACACCCAGTATTTTTTAAACGGTTTACTTTAGAACAAAACTTTATTAGAGTTTTTACTTACTTTGAATTGACTATCACATAGGTGAAGTGGTGACATTACGTCACGGCACACCCTGTGTAACACAATTATCATGTCGTTAAAAAGAAAACGTTTGTCTCTTAAAGAAAAAATTGATATTGTAGAAAGTGAAAAGTTTAAGGACTGTTCATTTTATTAAACGGACACTAAATTAGTGTTATAAGCTTTAATTTTTTTTTTGAATTTCACTTTATTTCATTTCTAAATTATAAAACAACTTATATCAGTTCATATTAATTATATAAAAATCAAATATAATCAAGTACGATAGAAATTTCGAACTTTTACTGGAATACCAGCCATAAGCCTTTGCATAGTCTCCGGTGAAATTTTTCGGTTAACTGCACCTCACATTTGTTTAAATTCTTCAATTGTTTTAGCTTCTCGGCCGTTTTTTCTCAAGTATCTTTTTATAATAGCCCATTAGCGCTCAATGGGGCGAAGCTCAGGACAGTTTGGTGGATTATCCAGTTTTTTTTACAAAATCAACATTGTTAGAGGTTCAACAGTTCCAAGGTCGTACCAGAGTAGTGGGCAGATACCAAATCGGGCCAAAGTAATGATGGAATGTTGTGCCTACGGTAAAGGGGTAGCAAACGTTTTTGTATGCATTCTTTCTTATAGACGTCGCTTCCAATTGAACCGGTGGTAAAAAATGTAGAACTCTTAAGCCCACAAGAACATAAGGCTTGCCATACAAGAATTTTCTTCCCAAATTTTTCTGTTTTAATTATTCTCAAATTATCAGGTACATCTTCTCCCACAACTGCATTATAAAATTGAGACCCTGGTAACGTACTGCTGTCCATTTTGACGTACGTTTCGTCATCCATAAGGACGCAACGAGTTTTGCTTTGAATCAAAATCCTGTACAACCTTCCGCAGCGTTTCTTCGATCGATTTTTTTGTTCTTCGCTTCTCTTCGGTATTTTTTGTTTTTTGTAAGTTTGTATGTTATTTCTTTTTTTGATATTTTGTACAGTACCTACGCTAACACCTTCCTTTTTAGCTATTCCACGTACAGACATACATTTTTCTGATTTTAATAACTTCACAATGTTTTTTTCGGCTTTCGCATTTGCCGGACCTCTTCTGCGCCGCGATTTGGATAAATCCTCAAGCGTGTGATGCGCCGACTTTGAACATTTTGCAATTTTGGCGAGTTTTCGTATAGATAACTTTTCTGAACACCACTTTTGCACAATTAGTTTTCTGACTTCGATGTCAATTCGCTTCATTATTGTGAATCTTTGACAACTGTTGCAAACAAGAGTCACAATTGACAATCGTCACTTGGCTGAAGCTATCAAGGCCTACTACTAAAAAAATAATTGCAATTTGGAAATTCAGCGTAAGATTAAAAATGTCCGTTTAGTAAAATGAACAGTCCTTAATACTAGAAAGTTGGCTGAAAAGTTTGGTGTAAGGAAGAGGCCAAAGCTTCCTAGAAGATGCAGGCTCTATTATAATTATAAGAGTGGGGAGTCTCAGGGTTCTACGAATGCAAGCGTAAATATTATTAAATAATTATTTATTTATTAACACTATTATCGTTCTTTTTGAATTTTTCGTGTTCTTATCCAAAATTAAATATTTAATAATGTATTTCATAAAACATCTTTTAATATTAATTATTTTCCAAGTGATAGAAAAACATACTTGATAATAATTTCTTTGGATGCCCCACAACTTTAAAAATATCTTCATGTTTCTCAACTATTATTTTAAATATACAAAGGGACGATACACAAATAGCCGCAAAATCGACAGTTGGATATTTTAATTTTCTGCGAGAAAGTTTAATAGATATAGATTTCATTTTGTTCAGGCAAAATAAGTTCTTCATCGGTGGATATTAAATTGATGCATTCTTGACAAGGTAGTTTTGGTAAAATTTTAAATATTATACTTATAGCCGAGTCATATACGAGTCATTAAATTAATTTCTTCTTGTGTTGTAGTAATTTCAAAACATCTATTGCTAATTTCATTTCTTTGGAATATAATTGAAGAGTCGAGTGGATGAAGGAAGTATGTGCGTTGATTGAACTATTTACCATAAATACTTCAATTAACGGTATGTGACAAAAGTTAATAGTGGAGAAACATCGTTTTAAAAGTTTTATATTTAATTCTCTTTTTCTCTTTGTTAAAGAATTGTTACATATCTCATTTATAAATTCAGGTTTCCCTTTATATTTAATATTTTGCGACGGGAATTGGTGTTAAGTGAATAATTGTCACTTAGCCCCTTTATTCGTGGATTTAAGTCAATATGAATAAAAATGTTAGTTACCTCTTTCATCCACTCGACTCTTCAATTCATTAAAAGCTTCGTCCTCTTACGCGGCTAAAAAAAAAATTTAATGTAACATACATAGTTGGTTTTCATCTGAATTTATGTTACAGACTTATTTTAATAAAAAAGTACAGATATAAAAGACTTCTTTTGTCATTTACATATTCTAAACACTCTTAATAACGACCACCCCCATATAACGGTCATTTCAAGCAAATTTTGGTCGCCGCTATTTAGAGCTTTTACTGTAGTTGATTTTCAGCAATATTTCCAGTGGCGTAGCAATTGGGGCAAAGATGTAGAATGAATTTTTTTCATCTGAAGGATCAGATCTGTAGAAACTCTCCAAAACATGTCAGCATGCGTATAATCGTACCTTATAAAGAGCGTTTGTAAACTCCCACGTTTGGAGTTGGCCATGACTTGACAGAACAAGATACATGGTATATCTTTATAGGAAAAAAATAAACAGCAAAGTTAACTATTGTTAAACAATAGGAGCAGAAGTGGGCATCTTTTCGTAAAATTGTATGAGAAGTCCGCATATACTTGTGCCAAGAGACGAACAAAAGTTTGGGGCTCATTCTGCGTTAATTACCTTAGTTACTTTCCTGTACAGTTTTCCGATTGTCACTTCCTTATAACAGGTGATCAATATCTTTTCTAATCAAGTGACCTATGAAAGTAAAATTATGAAATAATTTGAAATAATGAACCAAACAAAGACATAATTTTTTTCCATAGGTCACTTGATTAGAAAAGGTATTGATCACGCGTTATTATGGCAGTACCGTTCGTACGAATCCTCGCTAGACATCTATTTAAAGTTTATACAAGTGTTAACGCATAAATAAATCATTTGGATATTCATAACGGAATATTCAATGCATTTCTCTAGTGAATAGGTTTAAATTTCATTAACCTTTCTTCCTTTCAATAGGAAAACTCTTTTTCTAAAGAGCGTCAAGCAGAGAGCAACGATTTTTACCTATAACAATAACAGCTTTTAGTAAATAAACTAATAAATTAGACGCGAGACAGAATTAGTTCTACAACAGAACTAACTACTTTAACCTGGTTGTAAGTGTTATGGTTAGAGCATCGACATATGTTTACTGAAACAACGCCAATTTAAAACGTAGGAGTTTCTGAACGCATGATACCTTGGTGCAAACTATCGTATCCCCTCTGCTCCTTGCAAACATAATCTCATCCCAAAAGAACTTATACTTACAAATCTACTTGCTGGAGACTGGAGACCAAAGACAAACAAGTGAAGCCACCCACGGTCGCCATATTTGTACGCATTTATTTGTTACATGTTGCCAAAGGTATTGGCGATTAATCATAAACAATTTATATTATTTATACGCTTATTGCTTTTGTGTAATGCAATGGGCTGTTTTATTTCAATCCTTTCGTAATTCGTTCATCATCATTCATTCCCCTTTTCACATGCGGCTTCACTTTACCGCGTCCACCAACTAGGTTGTGTTCCCTATTTATTTCTTTTATACTCGTTAGTTCAGTAGAGAGAGATTATGAACTAATGCCAAAATAATAAAGCGGGACAATTTCAAAACGTACGTAAACGAAAAACTTTTTACAAAATTGAAGAGATTGAAAGGGTGGGTCGAAAATTTGAACGACCTGTACATCAATCAGATTTCTTTTAATTTTAAAAAAGATATAGTGATCTTAAGTACACAAACATGTCGAGTAATCATAATGATTAATTGCAAAATGCCTGCCAAGCAATCAACCTATACTGCCAAAGTTGCGATAAATCTCCAAAATTGGCAACACTTGGCCCAGGCGTTTAGACTTTAGACATCAACTATTTCTCAAAAGGTTTTTTCATTTATATTGCTCAGAGTTACTCTAAAATCTATCAAGAATAGTTTTCAGTCAATTCGTTTATCTCGCACAGAAAAAAATCGAAGATAAACGAAAGTGACCGAAAACTATACGTGACAGCTTTTAGAGTAACTCCAAGCAATACAAACGAACAGAGCTATAGTTACACCACTATTTATAGCATAATTAAAGCTGGTTCTTGTCCGATGAAAATTGTATCACAAACTCTTTTAAACGGACACTAAATGGCGCACAAACACTTAACGTTTCGCAGTCGTTCGACAGCTGACGAAGCATGATATAGCATGATCTAAAAAGGGTAGTCACTTGATCTTAGTCACTGGAATGTAGCGCCTCTTATGCTTTTTTTCTGGAGACTAAAACCTGGTCTACACGTAACGTTTCGTCGTCGGTCTTGCATAATCATGCCGGATGTGTCAGACAAAACACTACGTGTAGACGGAACTTGGACGTTTTGCATGAACTGTGATTTAACAAAACTCGCAAAAGATTGATGGGCTGGAGCTTTGTGTACAAGTCAGTGCATGTAGACATGCGTCAGTCTGATCGGACGACAAAACGTTACATATAGACCAGGCTTAAGTAAGACGCCAAACTTAACAAGTACTGGGCCTAGGCTTGCGCTCAAATACATACTGCTTGCAGTAGAGTTAGTCCATTATTCAGAGACACGACAGAGACAAGTTTAAAAAAATATGGAAAAACATTTTCGTAGCATTTGAATTACTTCTGAACTTGGTCTTTGTTGCTGAATTGTGGCTAACCCTTCAACTTTATTAGACACACTGTAGATGCTCAATATCGACGGTTGCACGACAAAAGGGCCTAAGCGCCATTCACCATATTTTACAAGAGAAACAAAAAACTGATTAATTATCAAACTTATTTATTTTGATAAAATTGTTTGTGATTTTCACAATCCAGAATAATAATTCTAACCGTAAAACAAGCAATGATCCTCTAATTTAATTTTTATTTTATATTTTTCACTCTCACAAAGTTAGTGCTAAAATAGTGCTTTGGCCGGACATTCGCCCTTTATTTTCATTACTTCGTTTTAGTGGGAAGGTAAAACTGTCGCTTACGCCATTTGAATTTTAACGTATCCTCAATTTCTGTCGGTTATTAACTGCAATGAGAATGAAAGGCCGGATTCATTTAACATAATAATCTCATTTTCGGATTTTTGGCGCTTATGCCCTTTTGTCGTGCAACCATCGATGATACCAAATTTAACGTGTACTGGGTCCAGGCAGGTTTTTGGCGCCCTTTGACCTATTTCTCACTGATACAGTTGCACCCCTGATCGCTGCGCATTACCTAAAACTAATTTCAACTATGTACAATCTCAATCAAAACTAATGAAACGTTCAAAACCGAAACGCTGTAGTCAAAGAGAGAAGATACCGAGTGAGATGAAGCCTTATGGCGAACGAATGTTTCCGAAATCCGAAGGCCCACCCACAACACGTTGCGCTCTCTCTGACTCGGCACCGTTGCTCTCTGACTACACCGTTTCGGTTTTGAACGTTTCATTAGTTTTGATTGCGGTTGTACATAGGGCTGTAGGTATGTTTATAAAACTGCAAATTAAATCTTTGTTTTTGTTAATAGAATAGGATGTAATTTGATTCACACTATATAAAAAGAAATCGATGTGAATGTATTACGAGCATAAAGTTCATTTTTTTATTTATATGCCGATCTGAGTTAAGAAAATATACGACGAAATGACATGACATGATAAAAGCCGCAAGGTCGCTTTACGAAAGTTAGAAGGAGATAGCTACATAAAAGTTCTTTGACTTATCGATCGATCCACATTCATCGGCATATAATAAAAAAATAAATTGTACCTTATTTTAGATTCGCATCTCTGGTTTAAACTTTGTCTGAAAACCTAGATACATATAAAAATGAACGCGATTAATTTTTACAATTCTTCGAACACGTCTACAAGTATGTGTCAACGTGTGTGCGACCTTAAATCTTGAACAAACATCGGAAGTGTTAAGGCCTTTATTATTATTGACCGAAACCAAACCATTATCTCATATTTATTTACGTAAAAGATAAGATTTAGAAAACACGTACCTTTACCGAAATTCAAATTCAAACAAATACCCAAAGACTTTTTTTTATTTGCGCAATCGAAACACCTAGGCAGGGTCGCGTTCGCGTTCGGAAACTATTACATCTTCGCGCGAACATATTTTATATTGTCGTGTCTTATTTTCTTTCACGCAGTTAGTCATCGTTCGCACATTAAAGACAGAATTGAGTAAACTAGAAACAGTTTAATATTTGAATTACTAAAGTGATGACTAATAAGTGTAAAATGTTCAAGACCGTTGGGTAGCCGGCTCGCCGTGACTTTCTCGTGGAAATGATAATATTGGGAATGGTGGCGTAAAAGAAACGAGTCCACCAGGTTGGCATACGAGATTTGTCCCCTCCAATTTGTTAACAACAAACACGAACCCATTTGTGCGTAAATAAACACAGTTGCGAGCGAATTGGTCTCGCCTTGCATACACATTGTGCGTTGTTTTTTTAAGGAGGCATAACAGTAATTGTAATTAAACACTGGCAATGTCTATAATAAGCTGATGACTGAAAGAAGAGAACACTGCTTACAAATTATGTAATTATTCCAACTTTTACAATGCAAATATATGCAGTACATTTTCAATTTCTTTTTTATGATTATGAAATTTGAACAAAATATTTGTTAGGAATAGAAAATTATAACTCGTACTCATATCATAATAATGTGGCAGTGACTAATACATATTATGAAACTTAAGATTTGGTCATAATCCTTGATTGATAATAAGTAGAGTGCGGATCTTCGACATTTTGTTGTTCTGTAAGCAGAAGCAAATGCTTCCATATATCAACGATTTTGGTAAAATGACACTAATTTGTTGCTGCCTATTTTTATGTCTTTCTTCTTAATACATCTGCGCCTATAAACATTTATTTTCGGGCTTTTGAACTTCTTGTTTAAAATTAGATTAATTAAGTACATTTAAATTAAAATTACGCGTAAAAAAAGGTTTGTGGCATTTTATTTTTATGCGATTTGCATAAAAAAAAGTTAAAGTACATACGCGGTTCTGCATAAGCGTAATGTATGTACACTCGTGGCCATTAAAATCGTTAGATCTGCATGCTAACTACGCCCTTATTGACCTGCAATAGAAACAACAGCTATCGTTGCAACTGACACTTGTAAGCGAAAAATCTTTTTCTTTCTGAAATTTTAGTGCTTTTTATAGGCGCTTATTTTTCATAAATAAATGGCTGACATTTTAATCCGCACTTTAATAACCATGACCGATTATAATCGTAGTCGACTATAAAATCTATTTCAAAACTGCCCTCGTCCCAAGACATGTGACTTGCGGTGGCTCGTAGTCACTCACCATGCCTTGCCGAGCCAGGACAGGTCGTGGAACCGCACCTTTACCTTACAGGCCCGGCTCGCAAAAGTGTACACGTTGAATAAACAAAATAGAATTAGAATTGTATGTTTTATTTGAATCATACAAAATAGAAATGTTCGATCTTTACTTATTAATTTTCGGACTAGTAAGGTAGGTGGGGGTAAAGATACGCAGCAAGGAAAGCATACGCAGTGTACGTTGGGTGCCTCCCAGGCTTCCAGATACTTCAAGCGATCACCGCTAGGTTGCAGGAGTCCATGCGGCCATGCAACGCCTCATCCTGCTCGAACCTCAGTTCAGTTGTGCTCCTCCAAGGAAAAAAATGCGATAATTTAACTTTTCACCTTTTTCATCCAATAATTTATTCAATTTATGTACCCTCTGTTTATTTATTAGCAGGGATTAGGCTTTATACTGAGCAATCCTATGAAAGTCGACGTCTTGAACATCATTTTGCATGCCAGTTTCTCTCGTTTTCTCGAAGGTGAAATCAACATGTCACGTTTTTCGGCAGCCATTAAAATGGGGAAAAGACTCGCATGCGAATCTTTTCATAGTAGTGTTATCTAGGTACCTACCAAGTGGCAGCTTTCAGTTTTGCTACAATTCAAAGGAGGTACCTACCTCCTACCTTGTATTGTTTAATTTTCCAGAATATGATACACTAGTAATAACCACTAGGTTAGTTTAATCTGTTTTTTTTTTATTTACCATCAAGTAGGATGTGATTTTATTTTATTAGGTTGGCTGTTATAGTAAAATTAGACAAATTAATTTCATGTCATTATAACATATTGCAGTGATATTTACCTATGTCCAGAAGTTTATTCATCGTATGCTGTTTCCGACAAACTTCACATCTTATAAAAATTTCCAAAATAAAACATTCTTCACATAATATTCTTCAAGTATACAAAATACCACAAATTCCTCATATAACTTCCTACAAATTACAACGATCTTCATCAAAATATGTCTTCATACATCAAATCAAATAAGTCTCTGTATTGTACAGCGACAAATTCCAAGTTAGCATCCCAGAAAGTAATTTACCATTTCTGAGTCTTGTGGATTGGATGGATTTTTCCACCTGGATGGAGCGTATGCACGGGAACCGTCTGAGTCTGCAACATCCACTCACGGCGAGACATTGGCCGATCCAAAAAGAAAAAAGAACATCTAAAAGGAATAAAAGATTAGTTTATATGAAAGATGGTAGGAGGTTTAGGATAAAAAGTCATAAAATTCCAGACAGAATAATAAATTATCAAAATTTATGTAGCAAACATTTAAAAAGTTAGATTAGTTAGATTAATATTTAGAATTTTATTATAATTGTTGTTAATCGTTAAAATATAGTTGAAATGTTAATAAAATGAAATATATTTACTTAGTTTAACTTTAAGTTTGAAATATTTAAGTTTTTTGTCAGATTGACGTTTTGTGTGACAGGAACTGTCGGATTGAGTGAAGTATTTATAAATTAAATGGAGGGGTTGATCACCTAAGAGAATAAACAAACCGAGGTGTAATGGAGAGGATATATACACAAAACGTAAATCTTTCAATAGCAACCAGAATATAAACATCATAAAAAAATTTGCTCTTATAATTGAATTTAAAATATAACTTTAAAATTTTCAATCTATTTCATTCATTAATAACTTATTATCAGAAATTTATCCAGGAATGTCTCACTGCGTAACGTTAAAGTAAATTTATTTTGATTTTAAAAATTCTTTTGGTTTTAAAAAATACACTACATATAATACATCTTGTCATTCATCAATCACTTGAACTATCACCACACATTTACAAAGAATTCTTATTATTGTAGAAGAGTTATTGTTTGTTTCGCGATTGGGCGAAACAGGTAGCAAGACTTGGCAAATAAGGCTCTATCTATAATAATAAATAAAAATTCTAATTCAACATCACACTACATACAGGGTGAGTTTTTAAGCGCCCTTTCTTCCATAGCTCATTTATAGAATGAGATAGAATTTTTTTTCTTTTACAAGGACATTCTACCTATTGAGCACTATAACCTAAAATTATTTTGATACATACAGAGTGTTACGTAAAATAATAGCAGCATGCAGCAGGATTTTCTTTAAAATCCTATATAACATCCTATATATTTTCTTATAGAAAGATATAACACTCGACCCTCTAAATAGTAGCACATAAAATATTTATATTTATTTAATCAATTAAGAGTAAATTAATATTTTATTGAAAATGTTCTGATTTTCAACTTCTCTTAAAATACTAACTGTAAACGTATTATTTGTGGTACAGCAATAAAAATAAGTAGTGTTATAAATCAAAGTATAGGGAATAACCCAGATATAAATTCTTTCAGTTTCATTTGTTTTTTCAAATGTTCAAGCCTGTGAAATTGTCAGATTTTCAAACTGCCATTATTCAATTTTTTTAAATGCAACCCCCCCTATCTCTTTTCACGAATAGGTAGTGTTCATGTTCCTCTTTAATTCTGTTATAGGTTTTCTGCATCTAATCCTTACAGTTTTCTTGCTATAATAAACTTTTTACATTTGTACTCTAAAATCAATATTAAAAAGTTATTTAACGTACCGTACTTTAATTTCTTTAAGGTAGCGCCCTCTATTTCATAAACAGATGGATAATATCAAATTTACAATTGGCTACAGACTCTTATTACATTATAATCATCATATCTTTATTGTAATACAGTTCTTTCACTTTGTTGTAATTAACAACGTCTTAAAATTGATTCGATGTGGTTTACAACAATAGAAAACATCAGTGTTTGCAAATGATTACCTTAAAGTAAAAATTGTTTTACTTTAAAAAAATATAAAAATAATAAATTAATAACATAACAAATAAATAAAAATCGGCGAATTTCTTTTGTTCAAATATTCAGATTTTATTACATCAAATGTTAATTAAGACAATTGAAGCTTACGAACTACATCGAATCAATTTTAAAGCATTGTTAATTACAACAAAGTAAAATAACTGTATTACAACAAAAATACGATGATTATAATGTAATAATAGTCTTTAATCAATTGTAAACTTGATATTATCCATCTGTTTTATGAAATAGAGGGCGTTGTCTTAAAGAAATTAAAATACGGTACGTTAAATAACTTTCTAATATTGATTTTAGAGTAAAAATGTAAAAAGTTTATTATAGCAAAAAACTGTAAGGATTAGATGCAGAAAACCTATAGCAGAATTGAAGAGGAATATGAACACTATCTATTCGTGAAAAGAGATAGGGAGGGCTGCACTTAAAAAAATTGAATAACGGCAATTTGAAAATCTGACAATTACACAGGCTTGAACATTTAAAGAAACAAATTAAACTAAAATAATTTATATCTGGGTTATTCCTTATACTTTAATTTATAATACTACCGATTGTTATTGTCGTACGATAAACAATACGTTTACAGTTAGTATTTCAAAAGAAGTTGAAAATCTGACTGTTTTCAACAAAATATTGATTTACTCTTAGTTGGTTAAATAAATATAAATATTTTATGCGTTACTGTTTAGAGGATCGAGTGTTATGTCTTTCTATAAGAAAATACACAGGGTGTTCCATTTAAAAAGATCCTGCTGCATGCTGCCATTATTTTACGTAACACTCTGTATATATCAAAATAATTTTAGCTTATAGTGCTCAATAGGTACAATGTTTCTGTGAAAGAAAAAAATTCTATCTCGTTCTATAAATGAGCTATGGAAGAAAGGGCGCTTAATAACTCACCCTGTATAAACTTCATAAAATTCTAAAGTATCATAGGATTCTTATCGTTTGTTTCGCGATTGGGCGTAACAGGTAGCAACACTTGGCAAACGAGGGATTACTTGTAGCTATTTCTTTAGAATTTTAGACATACATCACAAAATTAAACAATTAAATTTCTCACCAATTTATCTTCAAAAGAATTTTCTTCTATTTATAATAAATAACTGGATTACAATTGACATTGAGAGTTCCCACCCTGAAATGTCATTTTGACATTATAAAATAAAAATCATATCACACTACTAGACTACGTAATTGTGTAGTGGATGTGGTGTAAAGATTAAATTAAAAGAGAAAATACACAAGTTCAATACTTACCACATCTGCAAGAAAAGCAACACTACAATATGCCAGAATGAGACAGTTCAAATCAGATAGATCAGCTAAACAGATTCGAAACGGACTTGAAAAGTAATACAGCCAAAATTAAAAGTGAAGGGAAACGTTTTACAATTTATATATGTGAATTTGGAAGTGAATACACCTCGTGATGAAAAGAAAATATCACAAGATTTACTAATTCGGGATAACCTTAAAATCTAAATCTAAATGACTTTCATTGTCAAAATTTAGTTACTTGCATTAAGTACCACTTTTTCCCTAAACTTTCACGACATACTTCGATGGTAAATAAATAAAAAACAGATAATAATAAAGAGCTCAAAAGTAATAAGAAAAGGCTGTTTACAGGAACAATGTAATGTAATTTCACTTGTAATAAGGCTCGTTTTGTAAATAAATCTTAATCAATTTTTTACTTTGGTGTTTTTGTTTTTGTTTCATTCAAAAATCATAGAAAAGGGCAAACATTCGCAAATACAAATTTTCGGACAATTGAAATTTTCAAGCTTCTGTCAACAACAGTTTTCTACCTGTGGCACATGATACGCAAAGGATCAACCTATAATTTCACCATTTTTCCCAACCATATCTATTAAACAGGTTCATGTAGGTCTTGTTCATGTATGTACTTTTTTCCCTACACTATTAGAAAATTCAATTTTACCGCCTCATCAGAGAGGAGAAAGCAAACGTTTCCACGGCTAGCCCGGCAAAATGAACATAAATGCCTAGCCGAGAAAATAATTCACGAAGCTTAACCACTAGGTGGCGCAACAATAATTTCTGGAATGCATTCTCATCGACATCAAAAAATTAACAAACGTAAGTTTTTTTTTATTTAATTCCACTTGTATTTGATTTTAAAAAGGATTAAAATTATCAAGAAAAAAAAAGCAACTTGGCAGCGTTGGGATTCGAACCCATGCCCCAGAAGAGACTGGTTCCTTAAACCAGGGATAGCGAACCTTTTTTACCAGTGGGTCAAATTTAAGTTAAAAATTTTGTAGTAATGGACCGCGGGTTAGGTATTTTAAGTCATTAAAAAATACATACATCAGTTTTCTTATCTGATTCTGACGTATTATACTTATGGTACAGGACGCGACGGTTACATATTTACAAGGAATCGCTTAAACATTTTGATTTCTTTCGAAAATTTAAAACGCTTCATTTTACCTACAATCCGTCGCAGATTTTTTTTACACTTTAATTAAAGAGGTATTTCTTATTTATCTATTTTATTTATTAGATGCAGCTATGAATGAGTATTCATTTAACGTAGCTTGAAACAGTTCATTTGCATTTCTCACCGCGAAATTTGTTATTGCTTTTCAGATGATAATTTTTGTACGCCAGGAAAATAATTTGTTGATCTTCACGATATCAAAGGTTTCGTGAAGAGCAAATAAATGAAAATGAAATAAACTACAAAAAAGAAAAAGAAAATAATAAATAAAATAAAATGTAACACCTATAGTTGAGGTGAAAAAAATCCAGGATGAAAATAATTTCTACAAAATTTTTATATAATTTATAAATATGTATCTACAAGGGTCACTCTAAATATTCTGATGGATCACTCCGTGACCCGCGGGGTCACGGGGTTCGCCATTACTGCCTTAAACCAGCGCGTTAGACCGCTCGGCCATAGGGCCAGTTATACAAAGGAGGTTTAAACTGACACTCAACTGAACCAGGTTCCAAGTGAACAAAATTGCATCAAATTTTATTTATGAATGCATTAATTGCAATATGTCATTAAGATCCTATGCGAATTTGTTTACTTTGAACCTGGTTCAGTTGAGCGTCAGTGTAAACCTACTTTGTACAACTGGCCCAGAACTCTACTCGGCCACGCTAGCACATACAACACTCTTTTTTAAACCATCTAGATTAGTAATAATTTTAATAGTAAATCAATTTTAATATTTTTACTTCAAAAAAAAAGAACGTTTGTATGATATTAACAAAATTAATTATAATGTTGTGTAGGAGAAAAAATAATGTGTAAACCATGGAGGTAAAGTGGTTTTCCAGGCCTCAAGAAGTGGCCAGGCTCAGCTGCGCCTCGCCTGTCCGTATCTTCTCTCGACCTGGAAAACAAGCACTTTACCGCCGAGGTCTACAATATACTATTTCTAAAAAAGTTATTTATCTACTACCACTACTGTAAATGACGAATTACGTACAACACATAAATTAAGTAAGCGGGTATTTACAAACGTCGTGCGTAAAGTAAGAAAAACGTACAACGCACCTACTTTACGCACATTTGCAGTTAGATCTACGTAGCCGCATTTGCAGTTGTAAAGCAATTACGCACTTGTGGAATTACTTGCATTCGCCGCTGCGCGGCTCTTGCGCGACTTTTCCACCGTGCTTAATTTGCTATTTGCAACTCTCGATATGTAATATACTATTATAGATGGCGACAAGGCAGATAACTCAGAAAATGCGGGAAGGCTAAATTAAAGAAGCACTCGTCTTGAGACATTAGGGAGTTTTTGCAATTACGTTTTCGTATTAAACGTATACGCACAGCGTTTACGTAAGTGACCAGTTGCTTAGTTACATTCAGCTTTAACGTTTACGTTCACGTTTTTTGTATGACTGACTAAATTATGTGAAACCTAAGTTCATCACGCATGCAATGACGGGCCAGTCAATTTATGAAATTTGACATTTCAACACATTGGAATATGTTATCGAAAGTCACAAGACTCATAGCGTTTTCGACTGACCGCTCTAGAGCACTCTCAGATTATCTCCATCTTGTTTTAACTTCATGTAATAACACAGGATAGAGATACTCTCAGAGTGCTCTGGAGCAGTCCGTCAGGTAACAGATTGGCTACATAAATTAAATGTCGATGACTACAACCAAATCTGACAAGAAATAATACTATGATTTACTTTCTTGATTCACATTCACGTTTACGTCGAGGTAATATGATGCAAGAACTTTCAAAGTGTAAATTACGTAAATTCCTACACCGGGGTTACTAAAGTTAACGTTAAAGGATGACGGGCACGTGAAACGTGATTGCAAAAACTCCCTATCCCTTTTCACCCGTGATCATTATTCTTCCCTAAACATTCCTATCGACCTCCCTTATTACGAAAACGTAAACAAACACTGCGCACTTCATTTTATTTAAAAAGCGAAATTACTTTCTCACGATATTCTAAAAAATCAAAGACATTTTTGGCGTTGCAATATTTTCAACCAATATTGGATATAATTTAATTTATGACGTATAGCGGATACGAAATTTGCCGATTTGGTTCTTTTTAACAAGTCACCTTTGTAGAAAGGTGTGTCAGTTTGACGTTAACTTTTAATGTGATATTTTTTACATGTTATGCAGTAATAAACGATGGGACAAATTGAAATGAAGAAACCACTTCGTTATTTAGTTTTTCGAAAAGTAACGGCTTTTCAAAACGGTTGAAGTTAAAAAAATTCAGACTTACAACATCAAAGGTGCCGACAAACAGTTTCGTATCACTTCGATATTAACTGTGCAATCAAATCAACATGAAGCAAGCCTTGATTAGAGATTTTATCTTTCATCTATCTAAGGAAGCAAGTGAACTGAAACAAAATATGTTTGTATCCAGTATAAATAACAATTTCTCCTCACCGATGAAAGTTGTGTAAAATTTTTGATCCCCGAATACACCAAAATATCGAGTTAAAATGGGGCCTCCGAATCCCAGTCTTGTAAGTCGCCGATAGCGGCCATGACTAGCTTTGCCGTTTTCAAAGTGTTTGAAGACCGCACAGCTAGTCATAGCCCCTATCGACGACTTACAAGACTCCCAAGGGCTGACAATAGAAAGCCGTACCACATCGAGAATGAGTCGCCGTTCCGAACAGCGAGTTTAGCAAGCATCTGACAAAGCGATCGATAAGGGTGTCGCCTTCGGAGCAATCAGAAAATTGAAGGGTCTCTATTTCCTTGGGGAAGCTATGGATAAGATCAGGTCGCATACACGCCGTCGAAAACGTATAGGCAGCAAAAGACGAAGGAAATCGCGCAGTGGCAATGTGACGGAAGAAGGAGATAAAGGAGGATGAGGAGGCAGCACCTTGCATTTTTAAAAACTGCATGTATTTCGGATTAATAAAATCGTCCTGTAATTAACACCTTCTTGTAATAAATGTTTTTCCCAACAAATTACTTTTCAAAGTAGAAACACATTTTGAAATTAACAAAAATTAAAATAAATTACTGTAACAGTATTACCTAATAGATGACTAAAATTTAATAACTATGTAATTGAAAACTATTTAATTTTGTGTAAGTGTGCTACAATATCTCCATTTTCGTTATCAAAGAGGCGTCTTGTACAAATTAAAAGCCCTGGGCGAAAGGCACAACATGAGTATTACAAATTATTTCGAATACGATTGCAACTATTGTCAAATGCCTGTCAAGTTTCATTTATCGTATGGTTGTAAATTAAATCGGACAATTATCCGCTAAACGGCATCACTGGGATGAACTGTCAAACATGTAGCAAAGAACCCTTTTTAAATTGATGTTACCCAACGACTTTGCAAAATTCCATCGGCCCAAGAGCTCAAGCCACCACCCTGGGGCATGTCTAGAGTAAGCAAATTCGGTCATTCCATTCGATACTCCGGATAAAGTTTATGCCAATCGAATGAAGAACAACAGTTCACTGATGAAATAAATAAAACAAGCATCACACCTTTTCAATCCAAGAATCCTTGAAGACATTTTATCTTTGATTATGTAATACTAAAAAAAACGAAGAACAATATTATGTCAATAAATTCAAATAGGCAATCATCTCATAAACCCTTGTGTCATATGCCTATATTACACTATAAAAGATCTTTGTCAAATTTTTAATTTAATTTAATTTTTAATTTTAAAGACACCTTTTATTGCAAACATCTTTTCTCGATCGGCATTTGTTTTTCCGCTGTGACGTCATCATTTATTTTTTTAAATGGCAACCCTAACTTTTGAATGCAGATTTTGATAGTCCTTCTTGTCAGCAAAATGGCGATGTAAAAAAGTTAGTACTTTCCACAACAAATTTTTCGAAAAAAATAGACATTACAATTTAAAAATACAATGTTATTTTATTTTATTTTAATGATAATCTTCAAATTGAAAACAAAAACAAGCATATCAAAGCTGTTCTCCAGGAACCAATTGTTGAGATTTTCATTGCAGCAAAACATAAATTTTTCAAAAAAATTTCAGACGATGCAGCGCCTTAGACCGCTCGGCCACACTAGCACATACAAGACTGTTTCTTAAAGCATCTAGATTAGTAATAATTTTAATAATAAATCAATTTTAATATTTTTACTTAAAGAACGTTTGTGTGATATTAACAAAATTAATTATAATGTTAAATTGTAAATGTAAACCATGGCGGTAAAGTGGTTTTCCAGGCCTCAAGAAGTGGCCAGCGCCTCACCTGTCCATATCTTCTCTCGACCTGGAAAACAAGCACTTTACTGCCGAGGTCTACAATATACTATTTTAGGTCGTCCTTCATAAATGTTTAATGAAGTTAATTTTTTTTTGTACTATGGTTACACCACTTAGACCCAGTTATACAATTCCAGCTTAACTTTAATCTCAAGCTTAAACCCTTAATAACAATATTGCTGGAATAGTCGTTGTTACGATTTTAAGCTTCAGCTTAAATTTAAACTAGCTTTGTACAACTGGACATCCGATGGGATACCCCAGGTGCGAATCTCGTCAATTTTTTTTTTTATAATTGCAGTAAAAACTGTCTGCCTCACTGTTTTTTTTTCTGTGTGATTTAATTTACTTGAGCAATCAATGTAAAAGCAAATAAGATACAACAGGTCGAAATTAATTTTTGATAAGGGTACGCCATGGAAAGCAAAACGTTCCATATCTTAATTTCACAAGAAAGTCATTTTTTTGGAAGCACATATTCTTATACAGGCAAAAGAAACACTATAAGAAGCGATGTTCAAGAATATGGGAAAAATGTTAAAAAATTCTATGTACCTTTAGAGAAATAATTAATCAAAAATTATACCCAAAATGACGATACGACATATGCATACAAATCACCTGAAATAAATTATTCAGTACAAATTGTATACAGCCTGTTCTTTTACTGTATACAAATATTTAAACCTGTAATACATCATCATAAATGGCAACGATTGAACTCATATGTCCTTAACAAAAGTTTTACACATTTCGAGAATATCGCCTCCTCCGTCGGGCCGAATATCTGGACTTTCTTGACGGCGTTGGAAAGAGGAAGAGACAGGCAGCTAAACCTGTCTCGCCGATTCCCAGTTGAAAATCGGACAAGAATTAATCGCACGTCTATGTCTTTGAGATCGGTTAAGAAAAGGAAATTTTATTGGGACCGCAGAAAGCATCTATTGGAACAAAAAAACAGAACTGCAATCGAGTAACGACCTTTGCCGAAGTCGGGCGGCCAATAAAGACTTTTTTTTTCATGTTGCAGTAAGTCGTATCGTAGCCAAGGAATTTGCTTCATTTTTTTTTATTAAGACACACAATTTATTGCTCCGTATCATTTGGGATCAACAGTTTAATTTGTGAAAAGTGGTTGAACGAGTTAAAGCTAAATACGATTACTATTTTTTGTGCTTAGTATTACTTATTAAAATGCCGCAATTCACGAACGGCGAGAGAACAGATATGTTCCTCATCTACGGCGAAGCTAGAGGAAATACTGAAGAAGCATGGCGGATTTATGGAAACACATTTCCAAATCCATACAAGAACATTTACAGCATTTACCCGATTATGGAACGTTTCGTGTGTGTCGCTAATAATGGATGCCACTTTGAACAGTTGTTATAAACATTACTAAATTACTGTAGTGAACGTTTGAATGTGTTTTTCCACACAGATATTATCCGGTGAGTGAGTGTGCCTTTGCATATTAGTCACGCCTGCGATGTTTATTGCCTACAATCAGCGAAGTAGGCTCTGTAAGTTTTTTGTTGTTTCATTACCGACGTATAAATTTTTAAAAAAATGTTCCATGTTCTATATGCTCTCACGGTAATGTGGTTAAAATTTCTGCACTTATTTTACAAACACCCTGTATAATAGGGGTAACAACGACCCCACTTTCGTCACATGCTTTGACATGTAACCATGTGTTGGTTGTTTTCTTTTTTTTTGCGGAACAATTTTATTGTCAGTCACCCTTTACGTACGAAATAATTTTTATAGGTAGAATTAAGAACCAAGACTTTCAAAATACGATTTCATTAAACAAATATTGGAAGTAAAATTCATAATAATTTCTAACCTTTATTACAAAAACTGAACCCTGAAATACAAGATACTCATATAGAGGGTGTTTTAGTGATGATGCACCAACTGAGGGGACATTATTTGGAACAAAATACCTTAATACAAACCGAACAAGTTGAAATTTGCATTATTTGGAGTCATGTTTCTGGAAATAATAATAATAATAATAATAATAATAATAATAATAAATCAGTTTATTAAGCTTGAACAGTACAATAATATGAGAACATACCTACCTAAATATACAAAAAATATATATATATATATATATATGTATCATGCTTAATAGGTGCGAGGTCAGATGAACTAGCAACAAGTTACTGTTCCCTGATCTTCCCCCCTTACCGCCAATACAAAGCAAGAAAATAATAATGCATCATTTGATTAACGCGAAAAAGACGAGAAAAAAAAGCAAAGAAGTGAAAACATGAGATCCATAATACATGACAAATACCTGCTCAATAAGTGAACTTACAGCAATTGCTGTAGCAATCTTAATCTCTGCGCGATTTTATTTGTTTTATGAATGGCACACAGCTCCAAAAAAGCAAGTGAAAGGTTAAAGCAGATTAACAATACCGTTCGTCCTCATCTACTGTGCGACTCTCCTTTCCTTTCCGTTTTCTCAAAACATATTTATTAAAAAAAAATTATAGGAAACTTTTATTTCTTTTCTTGATATTGTAACGATTTTACGGGTTCTACGAGCCCTAACAACTATATGTTGGAACAAGCAACATTTTTCAAATAAAATGCTAGTTTACTGAATTTATAACAATTTTTTTAATTTAAACAGTAAATAAGCAACTAGCAATATTTTCAATGTTGTTTCGAATTATATTTAGAGCAAAATTAACTTTTGTTTAATTTATTGCAATTTATTTACACATTTGATATATGAAAACACTGACAACTAAATGTTGGAACACGCATTGGTTTTTTTACTTTTCTTCAATTTCATCTCAGTGACGCTAAGGCCGCTTTGAAACAAAACAAGCCTTTGTTGTTTACAATGTTTTACGTGGTTTTACCAAGTCGTAAAGTTGACATCTTGTCTGTACTTTGTTCTGTTATCGTCAAAATCATATAATTTTTGAAATATTGTGACAATAATGGGACGGGGGAAGCCAACTGATCGAAAAGTGCGGGAGATTATCATTCGGCAGTACCATAAAGGCAAAACAATGTTCTTTGAATATCCTCTAACGTTCCTCCATATCTACGCCACACCTACGTCACGTTATTCTAAGAATAACGCTTATCCGACGATTGTAAAATCGGGTCTTAGTGTGCAAAAGTTGTACCTTTGAATATATTCCAATTTATAGGCCAAAGAAAAGCCATTAAAAAAGCAAACAAAAAAGGAATCGTTACATTTGGGTTAAATCTAAACTTTCGTGGTCTAAAATTGACTGGCGTAAAGTCATATTTAGTGATGAAAGCAAATTTAATGTTTGCGTGGGAGATCATCGTAAACGCGTAAATCGAGAAAAAGCAGAAGCTTTCCATAAAGACTGCCTTAAACGAACAGTTAAGTTCCCACGAGGCTTTATGGTTTGGGGACGTATGTCAGCTAAGGGATTGGGCACTTTAAAATTTATTGAAGGGATTGTAAAGGCAGAAAAATATAAAAACATTCTTCAAAACTTGTTGCAAAATTATATCCGAATGGAGATTACATTTTTCAACAGGACGGTGCGTCATGTCACACAACAAAAACACCAAAAAAATTGTTTGGGGACAATAGTTTTAAAGTTTTGTCACATCCTTCCAACAACCCAGATCTCAGTTCAATAGAAATAGTATGGCATATAATGAAACAAAATTTAGAAAACAATTCTCTACGAACCCTACCTCAATTGCGCGCCAAATTACAAGAAATTTGGGATAGTTTTACACCTGAATTTTGCAAACGTCTTGTCGATACTATGCCTGATAGACTTCAGGCAGTTATTCGGGCAAAAGGAGATGTTAAGTCTTATTAAATTTGTTTCTTATTTTGTTAAATTCTACGTGTTCCAACATTTAGTTGTCAAAAGTATTGCGCTGAAAATAAATAAAAAAAGAATTATATTAAAGCAATTGACTTTCATTGTTCAAATACACTTGCAAAAGGTCTGTTAAACATAATGACATAAATTCACAAAATCTTGAAAAAATTCGTCACAATATTTCACCGAATTCACGATTTATTTCAGACATAACTGCTTGTTCCAACATATAGTTGTTAGGGCTCGTATTAATTTTTATTTTTAAACAAAACACGAAATAGTTAATAACTAACTTATTTAAAAGCAAACTAATTAACACTAACTTAAACAATAATTTATTTACAAACTTATACGTAATTTATTTTAACAGCCGAGCGAAAATGTAACACGAACTTTAACGCCGAACTGTCCAACGCTCAATTCCCTTCTCATCCCCGGTCGCGTGCTTTATAAGCAGGGTTTGTTTTTCGCGAACATTCTGGGAGGCGACGGACTGTCTAGTCTAGTTTATTCCGCCGTCAGAATTCTCTAGGCTGTCGCCTAAGGCAACGCAAGAGACAATCTGACGCCGGCTGGTGTCGTCGAATTATTACAATATCTTCGACATACCGCGTTTGATGTACCTTCACAGCCTGTATTTTAAAAGGTATTTTACTTTTCGCACAATTTCATGAGCAAAAAAATGCCTGAAATTTAAAAGTTATTACTATTTACTAGAATGAAAGAGGACCCATCGAAGAAAATTAGAAAAAGTTTCCGGGCGCAAAGGTGATATTCAAAAACTGAACCTGTCAGAGAAAAAAAAGATGTCTTAAAAGATCACTTAAAACCTGCTTACATTCTTTAATACTTATTAGGTTGTCGGGTAAATTACTATAAAATTTTGAGAATAAAAAAGCAACTGTTATAATAGTAAGGCAAGGTGGCAGCATTTTGTTGTACAGGGGAGTTTGAAAGGTTGCTTTTAGCAATTATTTTTGTATTTATTAATGCGTTAGCACCAGGAAATTTTTCTCAAATTAATTTGTAAATTCGATGAAGTACACATGTTAAATGTAATAAATTAAGAAACTATTGTTTTAAAAGATTGACGGATCTTAACATGACTAGCTACAGCATGAGATATAAAAAGTAAAAATTTGTTTCCAGAACTTGATACTGTGACAATAATAATCTCGAATATATGTTTCTAAATTCAATAAATATTAAAATATGTTTTATAATGAGTTCCTTTTGGAAATGGTTTAATGAGATAAAATCGCAATCCTTTCATGACTTTATATTAAAAATAATTGCAAAGTTTATCAATTCAACGAGAACGAAAACCTTTCGTACGTATTTCTTCGCAATAGTGCAATAGTGTTATAAGTTCGACGTAGAGATAAAATATACCCTTTCTTTACGTCTTATCTTAAAAACCAATTTACAAATATTTGATGTCAGCTTACGTATAGACAGTCACTTCCGTAAATTCGCGTTACTGCGATTTTAACATTTACTGTGTGTTCGGGACAAATTCAGCTTTCGTGCCACATGTGTATTCTGGTGTGTTCAAAGTGCGCTTTAAGTTCATTTAGATCAAATACAAGCACAGACAGTTAGATTTTGTTATTCAAATATTCTACTTCTTTGCGGAGGGCGTGTTAAAATGTCTACAAACAATCTGACGTCAGAATTATCAGAACTATCCAAGTAAGTTTTTTTTTCTTTTTCGTTGATAACAGCACACGTCAAGAGGTTTTTGAATGTGAACATATACTTTTTACTGTTATAATTTAAGTCCGTAAAATAGTATAAAGAAAGACCTACCCTTTTAGTTAGCTTTTTTTATTAGTAGAGACAAATCAAAACATAAAATAGTGTTTTATTCGATAAGCAAATTTCTTGACGACATTAAAATACTTAAAATATTACGCACATTTTCACGGATCGCCTACAACACACACATTGTTCCTGTGCGATCGGATAATCGCTTGCTGACATTAGGAGCCGTTCGCAATCTGTATACCTTAAAAGAAATTGCTGTTTTATTTTCAATCTTTGTATTTCGCTTAAACCGTTCATTTCTCTTTTTAAAATTTAAGTTTTGTAGATATTCCCAAGGGATGTTAACTGCAGCAGGAGCATTAACGATTACGATAATGTTAGTGGGAATCATCGGGAATACTCTAACGCTAATTACGTTCGTTAAGTACAAGAATCTCAGAACTGTCGCAGCAGCATTCATAGCAAGGTTAGTTTGAATATATCAAAAAGGAATGTTTTGTTCTTCCTTGCGAGTGGTTTCATCTTTGAACAAAAGTTTATTATTATACTGTTTCAGTTTATGCATATCAGACCTCCTGATATGCTTCTTTGTGCTACCATTCGCTGCAAGTCACTTCTTCAACGGCAAGTGGATCCACGGCAACGGTCTCTGCGTCGCGGTGCCTCTCATGAGATACGGTAGCGTTGCAGTGTCCCTCCTCAGCGTCGCCAAAATATCAATAAACCGCTACATACTAATCTGCTGGAGGCAAGCTTACGCAAGCGTTTACACCAACGTAAAAGTTTGTATTTATGTAGCGTCGATCTGGTTCATCAGTTACGGCCTGCAGATACCCACGTTGCTCCAAATCTGGGGCAAATTCGGGTACAGCAAGAAACTAGGGACCTGTACGATTGTACCCCACGAACACCATCGAACTGCAAAAATACCGATGTTCGCAATAGGTTTCAGTGCTACGTGTGTTATAGTGGTGATATGCTACACCAGTATCTGGTGTGTTGTGAAACGTTCGAGAAAGAGGGTCCAGACACATAGGAGATCAATTTCGACGTCCACTTCCAAACAATCCAAACGAACCGAAATGGAAATTACGAAAATGGTCCTCTTCATATTCATCTCGTTTATTGTGTGTTACTTGCCTCTGACCCTCGCCAAACTTTTCGACGAAGATGTAACTCTACCGCCCTTGCATGTTATCGGATATGTATTGTTTTATATGGCGGCCTGCATCAACCCTGTTATATATGTTACTCGTAATAGACAGTACCGAAAAGCATATTTTAGTATTTTTAAATGTGAACAATAAATGAAATACGTTTTCTTCTCCTTTTGTTAACCTGCAAAATAGTATAATTAAATAAGCTTCTTGCAATTCAGTAACACTTGAGAAATAATGTCAATGTATAAAGTAGGCGCTGAGCCAAAGTAAAAGAAAATTAATAAATTCGCGAAGAAATTCACGATTTTCAAGGATATTAATGCAAGAGAAACTTCAGTAGTTTAATTAGCCATAGCTTATGTATTTAAAATAAAAAAGATATATAAAAGTCGAGATAAAATACACCTATGTTACTACAGAAATACAATAATAAATTACTAATATTTTTTTCTTTGGGAATGCTCTTATAGATGTATTCTCAAATTCAGTGGTTGGTTAAAATTCATAGCATAAATTTAAAAATATATATAAAAGCACTCTCATTTATGAATGCAATAAAAAATTATCGATGTTAAAATTATGCTAACAGTGCAATAAAAATTAATTAAAAGAAATTTATTTTTTCTTGCTCTTGCCCAGCGTTAGAGTGTGATGACTAGATGCCATTTGTGCGTATTGTTGCTTACGACGATTGAACTCGACTATTTCATCCTCGAGTTTCTTCCGGTTGTCTTCAAGCTTCTTTTTCTCCTCAGTGTGATCCTTCTTCAGTTTATCAAATTTTGCATGTAACTATAACAATAAATTTTAGACCCCTATTTTTTTAAAGACTAAATAAAAGGAATAAAGTTAAAAATTCTTTAACTATTTACTTGTGTCATTCTTGTTCTTTTCTTAATTAATAAAATACTAAACCATTTTAAACACACTAACCTCTTTCTCTGCTTCCTTCAACTCTGCTTCCTTTTCCTTCACTCGCACGACAAACATCTGCCTCATTTCATCTTCCTTCTGTTGTAATTCTTGCAAATGATTGCATCTCTTCGTCTCGAAGGTCTGCTGAAAACTGACGGGCTTATTATCTGCATCTACGTCACTAAAACCCATCTGTTCCAAGCGCTTCTTTCGAAACAGCTCGTAGTGACAACTGTGGGTTTTCTCCCGCATGTCTTCCATGTTTGTTCGAATAAGCATTTCGCGTAGCTTGACGAAATCGCAATGGGCCTCATTCTCAACTTGCACCGTACCCCACGGATACTGTCGAGCCCTAGACATTTTGTTACCGGTCCTAACAAAGTCGGTGCTACCAACAACCGCAAACGGTATATGACTGTTCATTCCTGTGTTGACTTCTGAGACGGATTCATCGTCGACGGGAAATTCGTAGATCTTAACTCCGTTTGCTTGCAGCTCAGAAATGATCTTCGACTTAAATTTCTGCAATTCCGTTTTGGAAATGGTATCCGCCTTGGCTATTATCGGGATTATATTGACTTTTTGGTCGAGCTTCTTCATGCAGACAAGGTCTATTGATTTTAAACCGTGACCAGTAGGGCAAATGAAATACAAACAAACGTGAATACGACTGTCATGGTAGGTCGAAAGTGAACGCTTGATCTTCAATTCTTCTTGCAGGTAGTTTTCAAATTGAGCATCTATGTAGTCGACGATTGCTTTGAAGCTGTCTTCTTTATTGATCTGATCACCGTAGCCTACAGTGTCGACTATAGTCAACTGTAGTATCAATGAGTTACAATTTTTTTTAATCGTTACTACTATACTTAATTAAAACATAACTTACTTTAAGTCTTACGTTGCTTTCTTGTAGTTCATATGTATGAGCCTTTAGTTTTACGGTAGGAAGTGAATGAGGACTAGGTGTTGATTCGAAATTAGTATTAAATAGAGAGTCCATTAAAGTTGACTTGCCTAATCCAGTTTCACCTGTGTAATTATATTGATAAGCGAACATCAATCAAAACAAAAAGAAAACTACAAATACTATCAACCAGACTTTTATGTTCTACGGACATCTGTTACACGATTCAGTCAACTGATTTAATGATTACTCTTAAATCTTTGGTCTTATAGATTACATACATACCAATGCACATTATGTTAAAAATGAATCCATTTTGAACGCTTTTCGAAACCAGCTGGTCGGGTAAACTATCAAATCCGACATGTCCGGAAAGCTTCAGCTCTCGAACTTCCGTTTCCAACTATAATAAATAAAAAAAATTATAGGTAAAGTCCCCAGTAAAAAAAAATTCAATTATACATCAATCAATAGACTATTTGTACAATTTTTACAATTACCCAATAAGCGGATATAAGTTATACAAAAATTGTTTCTATACCGGGTGTTTCAAAAGTCGCGACGCAAAATGAAAGGGGTTATAGGGAATGGAATTTCAAACATTTTTTCTCATACTGTGCTAGTCAAAAGTCCCCCCCCGCCCCTGTTAATTTTGGAACCAAACAAGATAGAAAGTTCAGACAAAAAGCAAATCAATGTACATAAAAAATACTAAGTTTTGAGATATAAATACTTTAGAATATCCGCTAACATGGCTTGAGTGGCATATCGTTTTAAAGGAATTTTAATTCTACATCCAATGATGTTGTCAATTTTTAACTGTCTTCATTTATTTTTGAGATAATGACAAGAAACTTGTTCTTGTCTAAAGTCATTTCTCCTCCGTGTTAACTTTGAAACAAAATAAGATAGGAACTTAGAACAAAAACCAAATCAAAGTACATAAAAAGTATTAAGTCCAGAGATATAATTACTTTGGAAGATGCACTAGATGGCGCTGTGGGCGCTATGAATTTCTAAATTTTAAATAGTAGGGCGGTTTAAGTAACTTATTATTTGAAAAGAACTTCAATTTTACAACCAATGACATTATCAGTTATCAGTTTTCAGTTTCTAGCGTTTGTTTTTAAATTCATAACATTATAAGACAGCAGTCATCGTATTTCTCTACTATTGTAACTGAAAAGCTATTAACTAAAAAATTCTACTCTCAATAATCATAATAATAAAAATAACATTTTTCAAGATGTACGTGACAAGTTTTACAACAAAATGTTTTAATGCCAGGAATTAGAGGGAATATTTTTTTGTAAATACGCTTTGCTAATTTGCTTTCATTTCATTTTTATTATTATTTTCTACTATTGTAAAAACATATGCTAGAAACTGAAAACTGGTTATTGGTTGTAAAACTGAAATTCTTTTCAAATAATATGTCACTTAAACTATTCTGCTATTTAAAATTTCAAAATGCAAAGCGCGCACAGCGCCACCTATTGTATCTTCTAATGTAATTATACCTCTGGATTGAGTACTTTTTATGCTTTGATTTGGTTTTTGTTCAAACTTCCTATCTTATTTTGTTTCAAAGTTAATACGAAGAAGAAATGACTTTAGATAAACACAAGTTTTTGGTCATTACCTCAAAAATAAATGAAGACTATTAAAAACTGACAACGCCGTTGGATGCAGAATTAAAGTTCCTTTAAAATGATATGACACTCAAGCTATCTTGCCATTTAAAATTTTGAAGTTCATGGTGCGTACAGCGCCATCTAGTGGATATTCTAAAGTGGTTATATTTCAAAAGTTAGTATTTTTTATGTACATTGATTTGGGTTTTGTTTGAACTTTCTATCTATCTTGGTTCCAAAATTAACAGAGGGGAAAGGAACTATAGACTAGCACTGTATAAACATGTGTCCGATTTCTACGCATTTACTAGATACAGGGCTTAACTTTGTTACATATAAATTTTATTAACCTAGGTTGCTATGATTTGATTGTGATCCTTTCGGGTTGTTTAAAGCAAATGTTCAAAAACACCGCCTCCAGTTACAAGACATGCTTGATTGACATGTGGATGTAATTAAATTGAAAATTCGCATTTTGGATTTCATCGAAAGCTAAATTAATTTTTTCCAAAAGCTGTTCTTCTGTATGAATTCCGACAGCATAAACTACTTCCTTTAATACTCCCCAGAAATGGATATGCTTGAAGTCCTTAGGTGGCGATGACTTGATTATATTACATAAGTGTCTATTTGGCAGTAGTTTATTGTTTAATGTTAAATTGCAATGTTTGTACCTTAATAAAAGTTTACATGTAACAACTTTGAGGTTCTGTATCTACTAAATGAGTAGAAATCGGACACTTGTTTACATGAAAAAAAAATTGCCTACAACTCCTTTCATTTTGCGTCACGACTTTTGAAACACCCTGTATAGCTACATAAAAGTTCTTTGACTTATCGATAATTTCATGTCTTTTTGTTAAGCAAAGGTGATCAGCTTTTTGCATAGATATTTGCAAGTTGTTTTCCGCTAACGGTTTTAAAATTTTATAATTACTTTTTGTTATAAAACAATGCAAACTTTATCAACTGCAATTTTCTGGAAAACTATTAATTTTTAGTTAAGGACATATTAGTTCAATCGTTACAATTGACGGTGATATAATACCTAAAGGTTAAGTTTGTCATAACTACGATTAGGCGGATCAGATTCCGCTTGCGCTGGCAAGAACGTCACATCTAAGAGCACTCAGACGGGAATAGCAAATAATCGCATGCATAATTTGCAATAGCAAAGAACGTTTAGTGTTTAATTTAATTTATTTAATTTTTAATTCGAAAATACAAAATTTTGTTTAAATTTAACAATTTCTTAGGCGTCCGACGCTTATGGAGAAATGAGCCAGCGCAATGATCGTACATAAACATGCACAGTATAAGCAGCAACCCAGGCGGACTATTGCAAACTTTTAAAATCAGGCTGCAGAAGCATATGAGTTGTAACAGTAAGGAATAATAATTGTCACACTAAAAAAAAAACGTGGCATTTATACATCTGTACCCTAGAGGTAAAGAATCGTATCTCCAGTTTTTGGTTAAATGCCTTTACATACACTTCGCCGCAAAATTAGAGGATAATTAGTAAAATACTAAAAATGTTTGGTCAACATGACATTATAGCTTTTAAAATCTTAAAATAAGTTATTTCAGACTTTGTAATGCAAACAAAACAAAATTGAATTCAATAACTTTTATACCAACTCTAACATTTCATCATAAACAAGAAATAGTAAAAACGAAAAATTAAACTTAAAATCAAAACAACGATTAATAGCGGGTGTGTCCACCCCTTGCTGCTATGCAAGCTGCAATTCTTCTGGGCATGCTCTCTATTAAGGCGGCAATCTCCTCTTGGCCGATTACTGCCCAAACCTCTTGCAAATTATTGGAGAGCGCATCTAATGTTTGCGGAGGATTTTCAAGACCCCTAATCTTTCTCCCGATATTGTCCCAAAGATGCTCTATGGGATTAAGATCAGGGCTACGTGGTGGCCATTCAAGAACATTGATATTGGCGGCAACGAGTTCCTGCCGTACAACATTGGCAATGTGCGGCCGAGCGTTGTCTTGCATAAAAATAAATTCTGGTCCATGTAGAGCACCAAACGGTTCTACAACAGGGATTATGATTTCATCCCTGTATCGTACACCAGTCAGTGAACCATTTATTCTTAAAAGATTGGTGCGATCAGCAAGGCTTATTCCACCCCACACCATAACGGATCCACCACCATATGGCTCGACTTCTCGTATGGCACACTGCGTAAATCGTTCACCTGGGGCTCTCCAGACTCTAGCACGTCGATCATTTGTCGAAAGGCAGAATCTGGATTCATCGGTGAACAAAACGTGCCTCCAGTCTTCAATCTGCCACTCAGCATGCCTACGAGCAAATACTAAGCGGTTTCTCCTGTGGGCTGCTGTTAAAACTGGTCCAGTAGCTGGTCGGTACGGCTTCAATGCAGCATCTTTAAGCCTCCTTCGAATGGTATCCGTACTGACTGCTGTACCAGTGGCAAGCAGGAGGTCGTTTTTTAGCGCTCTAGCAGTAGAAAACCGTCGCCTTTTTGCACTTATTCTGATTAAGCGATCTTCTGCAATTGTGGTTTTCTTTTTTCTGCCTTGGCCTCGTCGCCTTTGATAGCTACCAGTTTCGCGGTACCTATGCAAAGCTCTGCTGACCACAGATTGACCCACCCCTAATCGTCGGCCAACTTCTTGCTGAGTGTAGCCTTCTTCCATCAGGGTCACCAATTTGACGACCTCAGTTTCAGATAAGTGGCGTTTTTGTCTATTTCTGTTCATGACAACGTGATGACAACCACATCTAATGACTTTTTCAAGCTTTTTGACGTTTTTTGTTTAAAAAACAATTTTTGTATTTATGACTTTTTGATTAAATTTTTTATTCTTTAAATACTTTTGCGTTGGAATATCGAGAATATATGTAAAATCATATTTTAATTGTAATATAAGTTGATTTATTTTGAAATATTCAATTTATTCACTACAACATTAAATATCCTCTAATTTTGCGGCGAAGTTTATTTCTTATCCCGTAGAGCAAGTTACTGCCAGTTGTAATGTAAAACATGTTATTTAAGTTAGGTACTTAATAAAATAATCCAGAAGTTACAATGCTATTTTATTTCATTATTGTAAAAAAATACTGCTTTTTAAAACTTTAAACTTCGTTTTCTCTAAATCTGTGATAATGGAGTAATGGAGATACGATTCTTTACCTCTGAGGTACAGACATATATCCTGGATTTCTGCATTAAATCGTTTGCTGGCTACCAGGTCATTATTTCTTAAGCCTGTGAATAAATATGAAAGATCATTAACAGGTTGACTGCCAAGCATATTTTTCACTCATTTTTGAACTCGAAATTTTGATCTCGTCAACCCAATTGGGTGGACACGTGAACTCGAATTTTTGCAACTGTCTACCCATTTGGATGGACAATCAAACATTTTTCAAAAATTTTTCCTGCAGCCATCTGTAGCAAACTCATCGAAAAGAGGATGTAGATCGACAATATAGGTTCGTTTTAAAATATATGTCCACCTATTTGGATGTACAGAACATTTTAACAAGAGTAACATCGGTCGGTAATACAGTTTTTTTTTTTAAATGTCTATTTATTTACCGGCTGTACAACGTGATTTGTTGGTAATATCCACGTAATATCCGATCGAAGTGTCCGATCAATTACAATTAAATTTTTTTAAATAAATATGTTCATTAGTTGGTTCATTTTCCAATTCACTTGTCCACCCAATTGGGTGGACATAACAAATATATGTTATGGAACGAGACGATGTCAACCCATTTGGGTAGACAGGTTTAAGTAATTCAAAAATTTCCCACTTACATAAGGAACATTTATGTACCTATAAAACTATTCTATGATAACTAATAGTGAAGTAATAGCTCTGGCAAGTACTGGCAGTTTACATAATTTCGCTCTGGCACCAGCGGGGAGTACATGTGTCCACCCAATTGGGTGGACATGGCAGTCAACCTGTTAAGAAATTAACAAAACCAGATATAATAATATTTTCAGAAAATTTTTAATCTAATAGGACGTTTACAAATATAGGGACAGAAATTATTTCAACTCACATGACCCCGCTGTATAGGCAACATATTGTACTTTATTGGAAGACGTAATGCCTGCAATTTACAATCATGAGCATCTGGGAATGTTTAATTTTTTAATTTAAGAAAAAGTATAATATTTAAATTATTTTAGAGATTTGCAAGCTAGAATTAAGTTAGCATTACATATTATAATTTTTTTAAATCATTCCATATAAGTTCAGGAAAAAATCTATGTTAAGCATAACCTAAATCTACATTAAGCAAGTCTAGGAATTTTAGAAATTAATGAATGACACATTTTTGTATTCAATAATGAATCATGTAGCCAGATTTTTTCATCAGCTGATAAACTGTAAAATTACTTAAATTTAGGTAAATTTCAAGTCACATTTCAGATTCATTTCCACCCATTAGAATAAGTACAGGGTATGAATTTTCAGCAGAATTGTGAATTGCTGTGAATATCGTTTCTAAAGCAAACTAAATATTAATAAACTATCTGCAAGCTTATCATTCAATAATGTTTACGTTATGTACTGTTTGGCAACGCCCAGTGGATAACCTGGATAAACCATATTTCACACTATATCATTATTTAATAAAGCAAAACACGAACGAATTTATAAAAAAATACTCACACTCTGGTTCTCTGTTTCTCCTACTGCCATTTCTGACGATACAATTGGGGACAATTTCTAAAAACACACTGCACACGACTATCAAAATATTTGATCCCTACGGAATGAAGTTAGCATGAACAGCGTTATCAACCCTGCAGCTTCAATGCGAGGCTAATGTTGCCAACGGTGTAAACATTATTTTCCTGCTCAATATCTGAAAAATTCCTGTTTCCGGTATAAATTTCTTGTTGTTATTAGGTCTGTTCCAAGCACGCTTTCAAGTTTCGAAACCGTCACAAGCATGCACTCATCAAAGTTTTCCACTCGATCATTATTTCGGTGGGCTGATTATGACGGTTTCTTGAACGGTCAGAAATCGTGGTTGGAACGGAGCTATTATTTGTTTGTCTTTGATCTCGTGCATTTATCAGAATATCAGAAATGTCAGTAGCTCAGTACAATCAGTGATAGGTTTTGAAGTTACACGAAATTATCAACGCTTTCCTCGATAAAATACAAATACTGATGCCCATAGACAAAATAAACTAGACTTTCAACGGCAATGTATTTTTTTTTAAACGTGTTGATGCCATCTAGATTTTGTAAGAATACTAATGCACAAACCGCGGCAGTTTTAAATTGCTTTCAAGTGTAAAGCCAACTTGCTGAACTTTTTCATTAAAAATTTAGGTATCGTAACTTGAAACTAAATTGAAACGAAAATGATTTTATTATAAATTGTAATACTAACCCTGTCTAATACAATAAAATAAGTCTTGTGTACAATGTCCACATTTGTATGTTAATGATTTCAGCGTTGTTACAGTGAAACCAGCAATGTATGTGTTTATAAAAGACGTTTTAGTAAAATCTTCATGTGGAGAATTACTTGTACAACACTGGAAATGATTCTTTCTGGAAACAAATTTGAACTGAACAGTGGAGTTGCTAATTGCCGTTTTCGTAATTCGTCCGCTTTCGAATTTGTTTCTACCTCATGTGACCAAGTTCAGTCTGATAGGCAAATAATTTGGCAATTTATTAATTGTACCGATTTTAGTCAACTATTCAATTACTTAGTTGTGTACATCATATGATGTACATGTTGGATACAGGAATACATAAAGACCCGTTACAAACGTTAATTATCATACATTATTAAGACTCGGCAAATTTGATGTAATTACAGTTTGCATAAATGTTAGTGCGACGAAAACGCACGCTAAATGCACATTCTTTCAACGTGTTCACCATTAACACGTCTTGCGGTCAAGGGCAAACTTAAAAGCCTCCCCCTTTTTTTTCGTTTACGTTGGTATTTATTGTCTTCTTGCAGCCGCGTGCCATTCATAAAACAATTTCCCTCGTCTTGTTTCACGGCGCGCGGCGGCAGAAATTTACATCGCTACGGTATTTCTAAAAACATTGACTCAAAATAATGCAAATTTCAAGTTGCTCCGATAGCAAAATTGTATTACAATATTTTGTTCCAAATAATGTCAGAAACGTTTCCCCGAAGTTTGGTGCATCATCACTGAAACACCCTGTATAATGCAAGATGGCGACGACGCACGAGAAAAGACCCAAGAATTTCTTGACCTTGTCGATAAGTTGACCGAAATGACTATCGAGATAAATGTTAACTTGTAAACAGTTACGCTTTTACGTAGTCCCCCAGAAGTTTTGAAAAGTTTCGATGCGCGTTTACATCACGTGACGATATTCCAAATCCTCATATTTTACGTATGAAAATATTGGAGGAGCATGAGACCTGAAGTTAAAAGACATGTAATACAAGTGTAATGATTGCCAGAAAGTTCGTGTGTAAGAAAGGCGAAGGCAAAATGGACACTGTGCACAAGGATAATAATTCAGGATGGTGTGAGGTAAAATTCATCGGACGAAATAGGAAATAGTTAGGCACTCGAAAATTTTGAAAAATTTAGCACATTCGTTGAAACTCGGAAGCGGAGGAAGATCAAGATTATACAAGCAAACAACGATCTATATAGAGTATGTACTAATTCATTTGATGACTTTCTTTGGAAACATTATATGAAGCAACGTTTAACAGTCCCTTACAATCTTGAACAAAATGGTGTGGTCGAAAGGCGAAACAGAACATTAATGGAAAGGCTGATTCAATTAAGATTACCATCATCATTTTGGGCGAAAGCTGTGAATGTGGCTGATTTCATTAGAAACAGGTGTCCCACGATATACTAAAAGGGGAGTCATGCAACGGAAAATCTCCAGATGTTAGTTTCTTCCGACGTTTCGGCTATAGAAACAAGTTATTATAGCACCGAAATAAAGAAAAGGCATTTTCGTTGGCTACAGTGATGACTCAAAATGCTACAGAATTTAGATTCCCAGCGAAAGGAAAACCGATATATCACGCGATGTGAAGTTCTTGAAAAATGTTTCTACTCAAGTCGGCGATGCTTCCAGGGGGTCTTTTTCAGATACCTCTCCAAAGACAATTCGTGTCGTTCAAAACACTGCTACAATAAAGTCTACGGAAATTCAACTGAATGGACGGTCCAAAAACCCAGATAATGACGAGTTAGTAGACACAAGGTATGATGATAAAAACCCGGTAAACGAAGGAGTCGGAAGATGAACTTCAAAGATTCCCTACAGTCGAGAAAGTAAGAAAGTGTTTACTGGAAAGCCAAAATACCTTCGAGGGTGTCGTGGACGCCAATTGATCAGATTCCATTCATGATAAAAGATCCTTCACAGGATATGCTTTTACGATCAATGGTGGTTGCATAACGTGGGATATAAAGAAACATAAGGCGGTTGCCTTATCTTCAACGGAAGCCGAACACATGACTCTCAATGAAGCTCCGCAAAAGAAGCCGTCCAGAAGAAATGCCTGTAGATACTTTACCGAAGGTTTGACCAAACCTAAACATGGAAAATGTATCGGAGTGCTAGGGCTGTCTATTTAGGTTATCAAATTTAAATCAACCACGGCGTTTATAAGTAAATTATGTACTCCTTTTATTTTTTCAACATACAGAAATATTTTTTTACAAATAACTTTCAATCACCTTTCATTTCCCCACTTTCACTAATACTAGTCGATGTATCCTGAAGCACGGACGGAACTGTTTGTACATCGCTGCTCTTCACTTCAGTTTCCCTCAGTATAGTGATCATCTAAAAATTAACCACGTCAATGCGTAACACTTCAAAGAATAAAAGCTAACCTGGGGCGAGTACTCTTCGACTTTTTCGAGCAAACTATCCGGATAACCCGGCGAGTAATAACGAACGATTTCTTCAGGATAGCATGAATTTATGATGGTGATGTACTCCATGAGGGTTGAGCCGGGATCTGCATCAATTTCTTGAATTTTTTTTAAGCCACCCGTTGTTACAAACAATCGACGAGCCTTCGGATCATTAGGAAGTACCTACAAGCATTTTAATTTAGAAGAATCTCACTTATTGATTTAGTTTGCAAACCTTGCTAAATTGCCCCAAAACGTATTTCAAAATGCTTTTAGGACACTCTAAGAGCAAAGGTTCAAGTGCCGAGAGCATCAGGCACTTCTGAAGACACTGTTTGAGAGCAATCTTTGACTTATATTTTAAATCTTCGGAAGAATTCGGGGAGAGATACAAACTCAGTAATTTGGGGAAAACATTCGCTGCAGCAATTGCTTTCGAATGTTCTGGGCTGTGTTTACCTATCTGCCCTAAAGCCCATGCGGTCACTGTTAAAGTGGCATCGTCTTCGCTGGTATTCAAAATATTGTTCAGTTGTAATACACCGTGGCAGCCGATTACAGACATCGCTAAATGGTCAGAATGGCCTAGAAAATATTTGCAATAGAATTTATATTTGCGTTTTGTTTTAACAGGAAGTCCCTGTTTATTATTTAGTTTAATTGTCCGCAATAGCTTTTTACAATAAATGCATTAAATCATTCAACAATACTTTTCTACAAACAAACACTTTAATTAATTTATCGTTCTTTGATTCGCTGAATCAGCACATTTCATCATCGTGTGTAAACTGTTTTAAATTTCGCGGCCGTTTCTGCTTTTTCCTTTTTCGGGATTGTTTCTACCCCCTTATCTTAATTAGCGTTGTCGCTATTCATCGAAGCAAGCGTTACAATTCTTCAAGAAACTTCCAAGTTGTTTTCGTCTCGTCTTTGTGCAACTCTTATTTTAGGTTGTCACTGTTTGGAAAATGTTTGTATTTGTCATTTTGTAAAAAAATTCTTTAATTTGCTTGTAGAAGGCCAGTTTAAGAACAAACTATAATAATTCGACAAAAGAGAACAGAAACAAATAACATGGAAATACATATAAAGAATTAGATGGCGGACGAAAGAAACAAATATTGATTGTCGAATTTCTGGCGAAGTGCGAGATAATCAAATCGCCAACAGAAAAAAAAAGAAAATTGTAATCTATAAAAAGTGGACCAATTATAACATGAAAAATTAATTGGATTAGAAGAAACTAAAGAGAAACGAAGAAAAAGATTAAATAAAATAAAAGATGGATTATTCGAGAATCAAGACTGGTAAGGAAACAAAAGAAAAACAATAATTCAACAAAGAAAGAAGTAAAACAATGTGGTGCTACATGAGACTCGCAATCATACGCAATAACTACCTGTGCGCGTAGGGTAAGCAATTTTAGGAAAATTTGGCAGAGTCGGTCGGACCTACCTGTGAACTTCTTAGCTGAAGGAAACGCTTTCTGTCCGAGTAGCTCAGTGAAGACGGGCGTGGGCACGGTAGATACGCACAAGTGTCCGTCAAAATGTGGGGGGGACTTCCCAGATGTTGAGAACCGTAAAGGGCGCCACCTAGCTTATAAGCAACGTTCCCCAAAGTCATGGACCGACGCTAGGAGGAGGTCCAAAAAAATTTACCTTGTATAGTTCCGACTCTAAATGACTCGTCAGAAGGGCGGGGTAATTTATAAGCAAACTCCAAAATCCCACCGAAACAAGGGAAACCCAATTCAAGAGTAATAACGAAGTATATTGAAAAACAACGGTTGACAAAAACAGAGCCAGGAAAACCGGTTCAAAGTGCACCTAACGAAGTCGGCAACGCAAGTGCCGTCAACATTAAAATACGGTAAATTAAATAAATATGAACACTACATTCCGACAAAAATGTAAAAATATACGTAAATGGCAAGTATAAACCGCGCACGTTTGGGCCCAATCGCGACGTTCACAAAATAAATGCATTAAATAACCTTTGCCGAAACGAAACTAAATGTTTCAAGTAAAGGAAGAAGTTAAATTGAGTAAATAATCAAATTAAATATCTAATGGATAATTTGATACAAAACAAATAATCTAAGATCTGCCAAGGCAGAAGAATTTAATTAAATTAAACGAAACTTTATATTCGGCTCGCATAACGTGGTAACCCAGTCGAGGTTCAGTACGCCTCGCAGACTGAAGAAGAAAAGGGGGCCGAACAGCAGGCCTTAAGCGATTTGTGCGGTGGTAAAGCCGTGACTTCCGTGTGCAAGTCCGGGTATGAACCCGTACTGCTTGCTGGATAAAAGAAAACCAAACGATAAACACAGATTCACGGTAAAGATCCCACGAACGCTATATAAAAGAATTAAAGGAAAACTTACCTCGTAACGGGGTTACGGGCACCGAAAAGGAAAATCTCCACGCGCTGGTGGTTGAGAAATCAGAAAACAGATGCGCAGCAGCGATGAGGTAAAAAGAAATAACACCACCCAATCGTGCACCTGTGGTCACAGATTCTTTTACAAGCCTTCTTGCGATAAATTCCCAAAAACTAAATGTAGGATGACCAAAACAGGTGACTTCTCACAATGCAAAATGGAGAATGATTGCGTGCGGGCGCGCCAAGCGACCACCGCCCGTCCACGCCGGAAGTTAGAAAAATCAACGAAAATTCTGGAAAGCAGGCAAGCCAACTGCAATCCCCGTGGATTGACCAGACACACGTCAAGGAAATTCGAAACTAAAACCATTCCACGGGAAGAAGGCGGACGTAAACTTTTAACAACGCAAATAAACCCAAGCTCAGCGTCAAGAGAAACAGGAGCAAAGCGACTAATCGATGGAAAATCCTCTGTGCGAAAGTAAACAATCAATGTCGCGTCGGAACCCGGAGCCCAAACAGAATTATCGCTGAGAGGAAAACATCAGCGAGGGACAGTGACCGTAAAAGCAAAGCGCTGCACAGTGGGCCCGAATTAACAATTTTTGGCCAAAATTCTGAAACTTTGGAAATTAATGCAAAATTGACTCAGGATTACCAGAAAAATAATTTAAAAAATCTCACTGGTAAAATGGGGTAGTTTTCATGGGGTTGAAATTGAAATAACAAGAAAAAATTCTAAAATTTCGGATTAATATAGAATTTGGTATATAATCAAGGAAAAATAGTGTAGACATTTCGTTTGTTATGGGATTGTTTTTAGGAGGTCAAAGTGAATATGAGAGTAAAATTCTAAAATTTGCAATACATATACTTAAAGTGAAAGATAAAAAATAGTATCTTCGATTACAAACAAACGATAAACTAAAAAGAAATTTCACATACGAAATAAGATTAAAAACAAAAAAAGAAGGTAAGGTTCAGAAACACATGTAGAATTTAAAATTTTTATTAACATCAGTAGTCATTTTCAAAATCACTTTGTGCTTCATTCCCACTCGAATCACTTTCGAGTTCAGATGAGGCCGATGATGAGACATTTAATTGTTCGGCGTCAAAAGTGGATGTGCCTGGTAGTTCTGGGGCAACAAGAAGCTGCAGAACTTCTGTAGAAAAAGTAGTCTTTGATGGACGTAGTCGTAAACTTGTTATAAAAGGATCTGACGGAATCAAAAGCAAGTGCAACAAATCTTCATTGGTCACAATTCGTGAATATTTTCTAGTAAGTTCCCTTCTATAATGCTTGAGGTCTTTATTCCTGGATTCCTGTGCCTCCTCTGATAATTTTCTTATTGGTAAAATGGCATGGGTAATCACTTCTGCACCATGAACTAGTACTTTGTGCACGCTAGCTGGCATATAGTACCATGGATACTCTTGTGTATATAAAATAAATGTTTCTTTGCAGTACTTTTCGAACGCCGATACATCAATTTTGAATAATTCGACAATTCCATATCGACTTTTCGATATTGTGAATCTCCTTTCAAAGACCTTTAATTTGAGTATAATCTCGATAGGATCCACTTTTCCAAAATGTATTTCCCCTCGTCCCTAAATTCGATAATTTTAATTTCTAAGGTAACTCGATATCTCGAAAACGGTTAAGTTTAGGTATGTGGTATGCTATACAATTTCTTTTTATAATTTTGAGAAGAATTGAAATATCACATAATATACAGATGTTCTATTAAAAAAAAAGTAATCCTGTATACTTAATTCTTCTTTATTGTAATAGATTTTTTAAAGCCCTAAAACTTTTGTATTTAACATTTTTCGCTAGCTAATAATAAATAAATAAATAATCGACCGTTTCCATACATAAAAGCGACCCTGTATATTCAAAGCCGTATTTTTCAAAAAAACGGCACCTACCGGCAGCTGAAATTTTATAGAACATGGAGTCGACACGTCTTTCAATATAGAAAATAAAAAATCCCGGCGGAAGTTTGCGGAAGTAAAATGTAATACGAAAGTTAAAATTAGATTTACCTAATTTCAACAGTTAAAACCTTGCACCTAACGATGGGCTCTAACTCATAGACCGTAAAGAAAATGAAGTCAATAATTTATGTATAATATACTCCTTACCTTTCTCTATATCGGACATGGCTGCTTCACTAAAGGAAAGTTCCAAAAAAAATCACTGAAGAGAAAACACTGAGAATTCAGAGCACACAACTTATATTCACTAAAAACACGTCTTTGCTTCTCTAGTTACAGAGAGTAAATGGATCAGGTATAAAAATTATGATCTATTGTCCTTCGAAGAAAACGGTTAACCCTCAATTAATCCCTTGTTATTTACCCGTTTCCTGGAAACTGAAAAATTCGATTTATTTTTACTTTTGGCCAGAAATTCTTTAATTGGGCCCACTGTGCGCTGTGCTGAATACGACGGCAACAAAGGTAAGCGGACAAAATGCAGGTTTTAAAAGAACATAGCTCGTCCGCAAGGGTTTCGAAATGCGAAATTTGGAAAGAAAACGTAACAGTGGAAATATAAAGAAGACAATGAATAATTAAAAAAAAATGGAAAGGAAAAGCAACGTTTCTAAAGTGGAGGAACCAAAGAAAATTCGAATAAAAACGACGAAATACGAAGAAAAAGATAAACAAAAAACAAAAGGCAGATTGTTCGAAAATTAAGAAAATAAATGAAAAAACTACCTATAATAGTTCGACAAAAAAAAACAACGTGGGAATATGGAGAACAAAAAGAAAGAAGACCAACGTAAGAAAATCAATTCGCCAACAAAATGCACAAGAAGAAACAGTATGAAGTGTTAACAAGGACGAAAAATCAATGTGGCAAAAATAAACAAGAAAATTTACAATTTACAAGTCAACAAATCAAAAAGCTCGATTTTCAAAAGCTCCGCGCTGGAAAATGGTCAATTTTAAGTTTGGTTTCAGCTTCTTATCAAAATTGAAAATGCCTCATTAGGTGTAACCGGTTTTTATAAAAATAAATAAAATATTGTGCCAAGTGTCATTTATATTAAATAATGGCAACAAACCGAATAGAGGATTACATGAATTATAATAGTTTTTCTTTCAATACTGAAATCTGAAAGAACCGCCGCGCCTGCGCACTGTTTGCGCTCCGCCCACCATTTAACAGCGCTAAATTTAAAATTATATAATACTATACAGTTCATTTTTTCTTTAAATGTAGATCGAACTATAGATAAATCAAGGATTTTGTATGTAGCTACCTCCTTTTAACTTTCGTTAAACAGCCTTGTGGCTTTTGTCAAGTCACGTCATTTCGTCGTATATTTTCTTAACTTATATTTTATATGATCGGCATATAGTAAAAAAATAATCTGTAGTTGAATGCCTGAAGTACGGAAGGACATTGATGACGTAAAAAATTCAAGAAATATTACACCACGGAGTGTTCATTAGATATTCATCAATTACATACTGGATGTCCACTCTACAGAGTGTTTAGTTAATTTGGATACAGAATATTGAATTATATTCCATTATATCTAATGGAACGTCCGATATAAGTATTACACATTTGGATAGATTATCTAAGTTTATGATATACCTAAAATTAGCGGTTTTCAAGAGTACCTAATTGAATCGGAAAATTTCCAAACGAAATGTTAAGGAGAATATCCTCTGGTTTATACCAACCAAAGTTTTCGTGACGTCTTTATTATTCTTACCAGCTATGTAACCACAAGCTGTGATGCAGGGTACTTTGGATTCATCCGAAGGATGCGCACTACTTTCAACAATAGCGCCGATACCTCCAGTATTAACCACAAGCTGAGTCAATTCCAAAGAATGTTTTACAATGTCTCTAACGAGAGCTGCCGCATTTAAGCGCACAACCGGACATGCATGGGCCATGTGTATCAAAACGCTGGGAAAAATTTCTGATTCAACCACAACCTCGGCCAACTCAGTCGAATGTTTCGCAACGGAACCTGAAAAGGAGACGTATTATGTAATTTAGGCTTTAATAAAAATTTACTTAAAGCAATCAAAATATGTCGTTTCAACTTCTCATCCTGATTGTTTAGAGACTTGGCTAAATGAGGAACAGTTCCGGCGTCTACTACGCTCTGGGCTAACTCCACCGAATGCTTTGCAATGTCCGATAGGGCACTTGCGCCAATTTGCTTTAAACAGACCTCAGGTTCTTGTAAACACAGGATTAATAAAGGTAAAGCACCCGCATCAACAACATTCCGAGCCAAATTTGGCCCGTGTCGAGCGATATATCCCACAGCCCATGCTGCGTTTTCTTTGACCTAAAAAAAAAAACAGTAAGGACTGACAAATCATTTCAAAAGACAGTTACCATGGGCTCAAAATCTTCCAAACATAAGATTAAAGCTTCTAGTCCTCCAGAGCTCACAACAATACTAGCCATATCTCCATCATGTTTGCAAATTGATCTTAAAACGAACAACACCGCTTTCTTGTAGTATTTCTAAAATCAAGTTCATAATAAATGCGAAGGCCAAATTTTAGTTTTCCGCGTACACTTCGCATTTCTATGTTATTGATAAGCAAAGGCAGAAAATCTTGCTGGAGGACTTGCTGGGCTAGTTTCTGGTCGTGACTTACGAGTCTTCCGATGGCGAGGATGGCACACTGTTGAATTTGTACGCTTATATCAGTGAGCAATGGTTTCAATAGAACTAATAAAATTAATGGTGTACAATTATTGTTGCTAAAGAACTCGACGTGAAAGGCATACGTAACACTTGAGCTTGTTGAAGTATCTCTATGTTCTGAGGACGGATTGCTAACTCTGCGATACTCTGCACGAAAGACATCCTCGCCTTTTGGTATTGGTCAAAAACTTGTATGATCGAACGTGCCGTCATAATTTTCGATTAATTTCCTCAAAATGTGTCGAAGTAATAAATTTGTTTTTGACAGCGTTGACACTGCAAACGTTTACGACCGGTTTATGCAACAATTGCCTTACCTTGACTGTAAGTAAGCCTTGAATGAAAAGAAAAGTGTATTTGAAAAATAGGGAATTTCAAAATGAACTGACGCGTGACGGCTTTTGAGATGGAATAATTTTTTAATAATAAATACGTAAATAAAAATTTGTAGATTGGCTTCGCCTTTTCTTTTGACTTAACCACTTAATCTACAACAGCATGGAGTACCTCACTAATTATATTAAAGCAGCTGGACGTGAAGTTATACGTTTACCTCCATATCATTGGATATTCCATCCAATTGAAATGGCGTGGAGTCAAGCAAAACGTCTTTATGATCAGGAAGTATTACGAATTAAGAATCCAGTTGAAGCCTGGACAAAAGCTGTAGAAAGTGTTACTTCAGAACAATGGAAAACATTATCTTTAAATATTGGGAAAAAGAAAAAGTAGTAGCAGTTAAAGATCTCATTATTAATGTGTATATGGACGCTGATGAAAGTGATAGTGATCTTGTTTTTGAAAGTGAGAACTATTGAACATAAGCAGAGGTTCTTGCTATAATAAAACAGTGACTTTAAAATCTGTTCTAAAATAAAGAACGTTTTAAGTGTGTTCTAATTTTCAACTTTACAATGGCTAGGCAATCTCGAACGCATGGATAAAACCAGAATGGTAAGGGAAATAGCGTGGAAGTTGCCACAGGGAGAGAAGAAAAGGGGTCGACCAAGAAGAAAATGGAGCTGTGATCAGAGAACAAGGGATCGACAACAGGGGGGTTATTCTCGAACTGGGGAGGAGCGATCGCTCCCGAAAATGACGTCAAAATGACGCATTTCTCGAAAAGTTTGTATAGGTTTTATGAGAGTCTACGTCATTTTGACGTCACTCCCGCAAAACGAACCCTCTCCCTCGTTTCGAGAATTCAGGCCCTGGAGCGAAGCAGCAGAGATGGAAAGCAAACGCGGAGGCCTGCAAAATGCCACATATACAGCCTGTGGCATTTAACCGGGTTTCTTCATTAACGCCGTTCCTATTGAAAATATGGAAACAAGTTTTATACAGAAGTATCATCCTTTCAAGCTCTGTCCCAATTTGGCTATACAATGTGCAACTTCGTTATTTTTAATGGAACACCCTATGTTTTATAACGAATTTGAGCTTTTCAGATTATTTTACGGTAATAATTTTAAATTATGCCAAGCTTGAAAGGATAATATGTACTTCTGTTATAAAATATTTTTCCATATATTCAACAGGAACGGCGTTAATGAAGAAACCCGGTTAAGTGAAACGAGCTGTATATACATAATTTTCAACTACAATAAAGAAAAAATGTAATAAAATAAAATGTAAATAAATTTTATTTTAAATTTTAAATAAACGTGTTAACATAAATAAAATAACTTTATTATACTAACAGTTAATAAATACATACCTGTGTAACATATAAAACAAAATGTATTTTGTTTAATATTATGAATGTTTATTCTTTACAAATATTTCTATTAAAACTAAGCAATCTCGTGCATTCATAATATCAACGATAATACTGTACTCTAAAAATTCAAATTTTTCCGCCACTTATGGTACTAGTTTTTTTTTTCGCCAATTCTGGTTACCTTTCTGTTAACTAATCTATCGCCGGACAAAGTATAATATTTTTCAACGCAATCCTGTTTCTCGGTAAGGAATTATAAAAAGTGAGCAAATAAAAATCTGATTAGAGTAGGCGGTGCAATGTCTGCGATTAACTGAATTAATTAATGTAATACATTCATGGACTATCAAATTTATTGCATTTTTCTTTAATCACAGACATACATTTTCTTTGCACCGCCTACTCTAATCTGTTTTTTATTTGCTCACCGTTTATTTTCATTCTTTTTCACAAACGTAGTTATTTCTTTCGTGTCCAATTTTTGCGATTTTTAAATTTTTAAAGAAATGTTTAGATATTTAATGATGTTGTTTACACATAGAAAAACTAAAGACACAAGAAAAAAGGCGAAAACAAAAGTAGAAAATAATTAGATCGTGCAATGCAAAATATTTTAACAAAGCTTTACCCTGGTCGATATACCGGGTGCTTGTAGAACGGTAGCCAGTCGATAACTCCGTTATTAATAGAGATATTTTAGTAAACTTTTTCTTGTTTTGTTTGACAGAAGGTAGCCTAAGAAAAAAGTGTCAAAAATTAAAAAAAATATATGATGGGCTGGGTTTGATCTCGCAACCCTACGGTTACGAAATTTAAACTAAACACTTTGACCACGTAATTGACATAATTAATGCTTAAAATATCATAAGTTTAATACCAAAATGCTTTAAAAATCAAAATCTTTCCGATTACGACCTACAAATTCATATGAATTTATTCAGGCAGATAAAATAAAATAATTTCTATTTTCCCACGTTAAATTCCTATGTTTCATTGTCAAATGGACAACCGGTATATTCGTTATAATTATATAACGGGTTTTCAATTAAAAAACTTCTCACAGTGTGCCATGAAATGACAAAGACCGAAAAAGGCAGATCTTAGCGCTTATAACTGAGGCTGGGTTTCTCAGTCTTAGTTTAACTTTAAACTCCTGTTTATTTCCATAGAAACAATTGTTTTTATAATTACTACCATGGGAATAAACAGGAGTTTAAAGTTAAACTAGGACTGAGAAACCCAGCCTTAGTTGTCAACTAACAGATACGTTTTGGCATAGTTAAAATTTAATTTCTGTCGTAGTGTGAAATGGTTTTTATGTTAAAGCAGAAATCGTTTATGTTTAAATCCTATTTTCGTAATAAACATTTTCACGTCTTTTATAAATACAACATTTGAAATATCTAAAGAGTCTTCTTTCTTTAAAACTAAGGTTATATGTCCCTATTACTTGTGTGACATGCGCAGACGTACGTTTTCGACGGTGGTTTTCGACTTAATATTTTTCCATGGCATGCTAGAGAAGCTCTTTATTTGGAAGCCCTTTACATTAGGCAGTTACATGTGTTATTAAAGTTATATATAATTAGCATTCACAGAATGTGAAAGTGAGTGCTCAAATTTCGAAAATCTGTCTGTCTCTCTGTATCCAGTACCACGGTTTGAGTGAGAAAACAAAATTTATTTGCCAATTAGCTATGTTATTAAAAATTAACAGCTGCTTTATTTAATTTACAAAATACTGTTTCTTTTCGTTATAAAATTGTTTTGAATTTGTTTTTTATTGCTTCGTACGATGTAGACACTATAAACTGGAAAATAATAAAGGTAGGGACATAAGAGGTATAAATAGGAAGGAAACTGAACTGTTACACGAGTTCGAGCAAACAAAACTGAATATTCTGGCAGTATGTGAAACGAAGAAAAATGGACAAGGAGTAATAAAAATGGAAAATGGGCATATATTTTTGTACAGCGGGGTTAGCCCAGAAAATTGTGCAAAAGAAGGAGTGGGGTGCCTAATAAGCAAGGACTACATAAAATATATACATAAATGGGAATTTGTGTCGTCAAGAATATTAAAATTGGTGATGAAATTTGAAGACGTAGAGCAAACAACTATAGTAATAATTTATTGGCCAAATGAGGACAACAAAGTAAGTGAAAAAGAAACATTCTGGGAAGAGCTTAACGGAGTTATCGAAAGTACAAGCGGATTGGGTGATTTCAATGGAAGAATCGCCACAAGAAAGGCAGGAGACTGAAGTAATAGGCCCTTATGGAGAGGACTGTAGAAACAATAACGGAACTAGACTAATCAATTTTTGTGAAGAAAATAATTTAATGATTATGAACACGTTCTATGCACATAAAGGAATACATATATATACACGGGAGGTCAGAAGCAGGAAAGAAAAGTCTGTAATAGACTACGTTCTAATAAACAAGGAGTGTAAAAAAGAAGTGTTGGATGTACGAGTTAAACGTGAGCCGGAAATTAGCAGTGACCATTATCTAGTAGAAGTGACAATAACAGTCAAAACAGGAAAGCAAGGAAATAATCAAAGAAGTAAAAAACAAAAACAAGTAATAAAAACATATAAACTGTTACAAAAGGCGACAGCTACGGAATATAGAGAAAAAGTAGAAACAAGAGCAAGAAACACAATAACTACATGGGAGTCAAAAAATTTAGAAGAAAAGTGGCAACAATTTAATGAAATATTATTGGAATCTGCAAAAGAAACATGCGGAATAACAGTCGTAGGCGGAAACAGAAAACAAACGAAGTGGTGGACACCGGAGATTAAAAGCCAGGTAAAGATAAAGAAGAATTTGTGGAAAAACGACTTAAGACTGAAAACAGACGAAAGCCACCAAAAGTATAAAGAACAGCGAGCAAAAGTAAAAGACATGATAAAGCGAGCCAAAGCATAATCCTGGGAAGAATTCGGAAGGAAAATGGAGGAAGACAGTAGAGGTAATCAGAAATTATTTTATAGAATACTTAAGAACCTGAGAAAAGATAAGACATACGACCTACAACACATGAAGGGAAAAAACAATGAAATATTAACAAAAGACGAGGATGTAATGGAAAGTTGGAGAGAATACTTCCAAAGAACTGCTAGACACTAAACAGAAAGGGAATATAGTGAACACGGAAACCGTGGGAAATCCTAATAAAGAAGAGGAAAACGCACAAATAACGATGGAAGAGGTAGAGGAAGTTGTTATTGCAAAGATCAAAAGAGGAAAGTCGGGAGGACACGACAGGATAACACCAGAAATGATAATAAACTTGGGAAGACAAGGAAGAGTATTACTGCTAGAGGTCTTTAATGAAGCATGGACTACAGCACAAGTCCCAGACGACTGGAGAATTGGAGTGATAATGCCCATACACAAAAAAGGAGACACAAGAAATTGTTCAAACTACAGAGGTATTACATTGTTAAGCATTGTCTCCAAAATGTATGAAACCCTATTAGAAAAAAGGCTAAGAGAAATAGTTGAACGACAGATAGACGAGTCTCAGTGCGGCTTTAGGAAGTGGCACAGTGTACAAGATCACATCTTTGTAATTAAACAAATAATAGAGAAGACAAGGATTAAAGGTACCGAAGTATATATGGCTTTTATTGACATAGAAAAGGCGTTTGAGAGAGTGCCGCAGAAATTACTGTGGAATAGTTTAGCAGAGAGAGGTGTCCCCTTCACATTAAGGCAAAGAATAAAGAGTATGCATGATAAGAATAGCTGTTATGTCAGGAAAACCAATTTGGAATCCCGGAAATTTGAAATAAAGGATGGACTACGGCAAGGAGGCGTATTGAGTCCTCTACTGTTTATAATAATTATGGACGACGTAATAAAGACGACTAGAAGAAAGGTAAAAAGGACACACATAGGATACAATAAACTAAAACCAATAGAGTTGTCAGAGTGTGCCTTTGCAGACGATCTAATGATCTGTGCATCAAGTGAAAAAGACCTAAGCAAAATATTGCAGTATGGATGGAAGAATTAACGAAGAGGAACATGAAAGTAAATACATCGAAGACTAAGGTATTAGTAATAGGTAGAGAAAACGAACAAATAAAGCTAGAAATAAATCAAGAAAAAATTGAGCAAGTAGACTTATTTAAATACCTGGGAGTAAATATACACAGAGATGGGAAGGAAGACACAGAAATAAGCGACAGAATTAATAATGCAGGACGATTGTACCATTCGTTGTCTAGAACGTTTTTAGGAAAGAAAGAAATCAGTAGAAAAACAAAAATGACTGTATATAGACCGATATTGACCTACGGGTCTGAAAGCTGGGTACTCTCCAACACGCAGAGTAGTAGGATACAAGCAAAGGAAATGAGATACCTAAGGAGAGTAAAGGGAGTAACAAGAAGAGATCGTATAAGTAACGAGTCAATAAGAGAAGAACCAGTTCTTCAGTTGAGCCAATCTTGGCTAGAATTGAAGAACAGAAACTGAAATAGTTCAGACACTTAACAAGAATGGAAGATAGTAGGCCAACGAAAAAAAGCGAAAGTGAGCGCCCGAAGATTGAGAGGAAGACCTAAGAAGAGTTGGGATAGTGATATGATAACAATTTTGGAAAAAAGGGGAAAAACGTGGGAAGAAGCGAAGAAGTTGGCAAAAAACAAAAAACAGTGGGCAAAGTTTGTCTATGAAGAACGATTGGCATAAATTAATGCTACCTTACACCTACGGGTATCAAGGTTTTTGATTATATATATATATATATATGATATCATTTTGATTTTGATTTGATTTTGCATGATATCATATTGAGTTAATCTGTAGTTATGTATCTTTAAATTTTACATTTGTCTAAACTGTACTCTTTAATAATTTGACTAAATTATTATATCGAGGGCATCATATCAGAAGGGCATAAGCCCCAATATAAGCAAAATCCGAAAATATGCGAACTGTGCAGTTTTTGATGATAGATATGCGTACACAAATTTTAACAAACAACTTAAACCCTACCCGAAGTATGGCTTAACAATAATTAATAATTAAACGTTTAATCCTTAATTATTTGACCTGTGCAAAGAAATTTCAATCTTAATTATAGTTAAATTTTAACTAGAACTTAACAACAAGCGGTGGATATGGCCGTTAATAATTGTCAGAACATGCAATAAAAGAAACTGAAAAATACAACCGGGTAAGTTGGAAGTGAAATTAAGTTAACTCTTTCTAGCAAAAGTGTCCCACAATTTCTGTTCTCTTCAGCACAAACATTTAGGTACTTTGTGGTGCAATAAGAAAAGAAAAATTTTTAAATGCAATCTAAGGTGAGAAGAAGGCAAGTTAGTTGAATTTCAAAATTCTATTGTAATACAAAAACAAAAATATCGACAACTAGAGGAACAACCGATTTATGCTGGATTTCACAAACGTCACTTAACTTTAATCATCGATTAAGAATGATCATTCCTATACCTTCAACACATGTAACCATGGCAACGTTTACTTTTAACGGATGATTAAATTTAAGTAACATTTGTGAAATCCGCCATTAGTCAATCATAAACCATCTACTGTAGTTCATCACACTGCACCAGCACTGACCACAGTTACTTTTCACGTACACAATAGTGTACGTATATTTATTTTTTGAATTAATAAATGAAAATTTGTTAATAAAAAATTAATTACAAAAAAATTATCAAGCACTTATCTTAAAATCAGTAAATTCAAAATTTAATAAATAAAACTATATTTCTTCACTACTAGTCCCACTATTGTCCATGTCTTCTTCACTAGAAGAATCAACTTTGTGCACTTTCTCCTCCTGTTCATCATTTTTGGCTGTCAATTCCCTGTACTCACGTACCGTTATCTTCTTCGGAATCACAATTTCCAGAAACTCATAACGAGAGGAGTTGTGAATGACGTTAACGAGATTGTTATAATTCAACCGTTTTCCGTACTTTGTGTCTCTGTAGCCCTCCTTTACCAAAGTTTTTATGAACAATTCCTGTAATTAAAGACTGTATCAGTGATTATAGGTGAAAGAGAAATGTATTTACCGTGGCATGTGTAGCCAAAAGCACGGCCTCTTTACCGATTATATCTGCACCATCCGCAGTCTTCATTATTGTTCGAACACGTCCCTGAGTTAAATGCGCCATGTTTCGCAGATGAATCTTTTTCACATTGAGATATGTACTTATATCAAAATAACTTACTTAAATGTATTAAAAATAAGGAAAATATCAAGCTAATATTTATCACAATTATGACATACCCAATTCAACTTTCACAATCCGCTACCGCGCTTATGCCACCCAACGATCTGGTAAGGGGTAGATGCACAGTGCCATATGTTTCCTGCATTCTCGATTGATATCAGCATGTGAGTGAAATAGCGAATATCTGTGAATATTTTTAGTTCATGTATGCGACAAGGATGCCACTCAAAGCCTAGATCACGTAACTTAGAATGAACAATGCTTTTTAAACGGGTGTATATACCATACCATCTCACTCTTAAGTTAATAACAATTCCTCTTTCTCTACATGGAATCTGCTACTTGATAAATCTGTGGATGCCACCCCAAGGGCCCATAGTACCTATAAGCGTCACTTAAATGTCAGTGTCAAAAAAGTGGCCATACTGTTTGATATCCTTATGGAAATATAATGTAATTGGGAAATAAACTGACCACGGCACGTGTTGAGGAAGCCACTGTAGACAAGTAATGCGTTTTGTTTACGTTTGATTTATTTGTGATAAAATGTTTAGTTAAACAACATTTAAGTATACTTTTTGTAAAAAAAATATTGTTATTGTTTTGCAAATTATTGCGAGTTCATTAGTAAGTAATATTCGTGTTGATTGTTTCTGCAAACCACGGTGCTTCAGACTCTAACATCTGTACTTTATTATCAACAGATTTAGGAGTTCTGCTTTTCGTATTTAAATTTTTTGGAAAGTTATATTTTCCAAAAGCAGTAATTATCATTTGGTAAGTGCCAACCATAATATTCTACACTTATTGCGTTTTCGTTTCACTTGCACCAGAAAAGTTCGGGTCACACTGATATTACGTCATGCACTCAATAATAGCGTTTTCGATTCACGTGCACCGGTTGCACTCAGTGTATTTGCATCTTCTTTTAACCTCGTGTAATGACACGAGATGAAGATACTCTGAGTACGCACTAAAGTGGTCAATCGAGAACGCTATAAGTTTTGCCAGAAAACGAAACTAGTGCGTGTTTCAATCGAATACAAACGTAATCAATGTGTTGGCAACACTATTCCAGTGGCATTTAGCATCTCGTAATTTAGACACTGGAAGATAGGTTATAGCGGTTATAGGTTATGTATGTGTGTGTGTGTTTGTATTTGTAACTAAAAACTGTTACTTTATCGAAGTAAGTTATGTGCGGTCAAACTTAAATCCAACCGATTATGAAAATTAAAGTACTGCTTTGAATGTGATGGGTGATTAACTTAAGTAAACCACAGGAAATTGTGTTATGCTAATCGAAATTTGAAAACAAAATTCAATTGACGTTCTGTGACTGTGATTAATCACGATTATTTTTCAGTTTTGTTTCTTGTTTGTGAAGATTCTGTAAATTGCATGGTAGAAATTGGTTTAAAAGTATAACCAATATGGTAGCCTCCTGTAGCGTTCCAGGTTGTACTTCTCGATTTAAGAGGGATTTAAAAATAAAATTCCACAGGTAAATATTGTGCATTTCAAAAATTTTTCAATTGGCATAAGTAAGCCATGTTATGGGAACATACGTCCAAATCTTTACAGCAGAGTTGAAAATGATGTCCAATCATTTGTATGTACGAACCCACAATCATATCGTTTGGCCCATTTTACAGATAACTTTTTAAATAATTTAATACGTTCACTATCCAATGATCCATATGTGGTTCATGCTGCTCTTGAACCACAAGTCCGTGACGCATATGTGGGTCAGAATCATGGTTCTCATTTCTAAAAATGTATTACTTGGACGTGAAAATAATAACCAACTGATTTTCAAGGGACCCAAGAAGACCATTTGAAAAAAAATTATTGAGATATCTGATACCGTTCTGTTTCAAATAATTTTAAAAGAGTCGCGTGACCCATATATGGGGCTGGAAAATCTTTGTGCCGGACATATAGCGATCTAAATGAAATTGCTATATGGACAGTGTAAGTGTTAATTTAATTTATAGACATTTATTATTGCTAAAACTGTTTGAAATATTGTTGAAAACCTTGAAAATTATGATTAAGAGACATTAATCTGAAATACTTCTTTAGGTTTGTAAAACAAAATTATTTAAAACGTGACTTGTAAAATCCTAACTTGGGCCAAATGATATGATTCTGGGCTCGTATAACTTCTTTTCACTCTGTCAGTAACTTATTGCAATGTAAATGAAAATACAGTGAAAGCTCTCTTAGGCGGACACCGACCGTGACCAGCAAACTGTCCGTCCATTAGAGGTGTCCGCCTAAGAGAGATGCAAATGCATGTAAATTACATAAATGGAAGAGTAAAAACTGTCCAGCTAAGAGAGGTGTCCGCTTAAGAGAGCTGTGTGCTGTGGGAGCTTTCACTGTATTACCTATTTTAAATGATGAACAATTAAGACAAAAACGATGGAATCTGCAAAAATTGGTATTTGATAATCACATACATTGCAATGGCTAGCACAGAGGAGATCAATAGTTCTGAGCATGCAAACTACAACATTCAAATTTAATTTAAGTGCAGTTTTACCCAAATAAGAATCTGGTGAATTATTCACTCATATTTGGCAGTGTGTGATTTCTTCAGTTGTGGCTATCGGAGTTTCAAAAATTGAATTTTTAAGATAAAGCCATGAGAAAAAAATTGGGGCTAAATTTTGGGGGTATTTTTGCTAATGAAGCAGTCATTGAAAAGTCTCTTCGTATATTTCATCGTGGAGTTGGCCAAGAAATTCTAGAATTTTAACCCAATAATGAGGGTATACTGGTGCTTAAAAGTATTCGGACGACTGTCGTTACCGCCTGGCACTGGAAGTTTACCACAAGGGTCAAATTCAAATGATTTTATTGCTTTTCATTCGGATACTTTTAAGCACAAGTAAACAATTAAAGAAAATAGGAATAACTAATCTTTGTCAAAGTAATCCAACTCGACACCAATTTTCTTTGGATGAAAAAAGGGACTTCAGTATAAAAATGTAGATTTTCAGCACATCACATCTGCATATTTCGATCCTATGAAACATTGATTTAAAAGATTCTCATTTGCATTAGTCAGAAATCAATGAGAAAATTGTTCCCATATTTCATACTTTGTTGGTAACATTTCTTGGAATGTAATTAGATGGTAAAGATTTATGCTAACAAGTTGAAAGTGATAATTTCGTTTGCCGCCAACGATTCAAATATTTTTTATTGATTCACATTTTCTATTTGAATTGAATGCATAATAATAAATCAAAAAATGTTCTTTTATCACAATTACTAGTTGATGTCCGTAGATATGTATTTTAGTTGATAAAGTTTGTATAGCCGAATAAACAAAAAACTTGTCGGCATGAGCTTCAGGTCTAATAAATCGTTTCACATTTTCGGAGAAAACCGATTTGTTTAAGCGATTCTTTGCAAATGTAATCAAGTAATCATTTTTTGTTGGTGACAATAATTATTTATTACCAAATAGTATGACGCATAATACTAGCAACGTTTAGAATTGAACTCCTGCGATCACCAGATTTAAATCCTCTCATTTTTTTGTGGACGAAGCGGCTGGTACATTCCGCTCTAGTAAATAAACCACACGAATTAACAAACAATTATTTGCGAATTTATTTTTCGCATTTCATACGCAACTCCATTTATTTTAGGAATTACCATAACAATTACGACACGTAAAAGGAACTTCCGCTTCCCAGATGTTAAAGTGTAATAAAACCAATTGAGATGCTTGTCAAGGTCGCATTGTGTGCAAGCGAGTAGTCAATAAAAAACTTTATAGTTAACGTTATTTTTTTATATATAGTTTATATTTCGTACGCAGTGCCGGAGCTGGATTTTCGGGTAATTTTTTAAGTAATTATAAACTGTTCAAAAGAATTTTTTAAACATTTTTCCCGTAATCTGTGACATCGATTCTCTTATGCGTTTTTTTTTTGTCGGAACAATTGTCATTCATTCTGTATGTTGGAGCCTGAAATAAAATTTAACTTAAAGCTAAGAAGTTACACTAAAATAACACCAAGAAAAATAATTCATAGATATTTCCACAAACAAAATGTCTGATAGGCCAGACTATAAAAGTCGAAAATTTTTTGACTTGAACGCTTAGTGCCACGGATACGTGCGACATACGTTCTCATTTCCACGGCTTCACTTCATCAAAAATTATTTGTATACAATCTTATTTTAATAATTTAATTGTAGATTCCCAAAAGAACCAATTCTGAGACAAAAATGGCTGGAAGCAGTAGGCAGAAAAAACTGGCAACCAAAGGAGTACAGTTCAATATGTAGTTGCCATTTTATAGAGTCCGATTATATTAGAAACTTTGGCAAATGTCAGTTAAGAAAAAATGTTATCCCTACAATATTTCTTTGTACAAAGAAAGTGAAAAATCCCCAGTTACAAGATCAAACTGTTAGTAGGTGTGCAGTGTGTTAAATACGTGTGTAATATTATTTGTTACTTATGTATGTGCAAATTACAGAAATTTGGAATTACAAACACCTGGTTCAGTCACAGAGACAACAAACACTGCAGGGTAAGTGTGTTGATGGAATAGGATTTTGTTACTTATAAATAAAAAGAATCATGAATCATAAGCTACAATGGCCCGTATTCTCATCCTATGCACATCCTGTGGTTAATTTAAATAACGCGTTTATTTCCCATTGCAACGCTCGTCCATCCATCTTTTACACGTTAAACTGACATAAAACTATATTGCTTCTTGTTTATTTCTATCACGACTTCAGCTAAATACGACTTTCATAATAGCTGTGTTCTTTCACTAACAATTTCAGATCATGTTCCATCGATCACGATCAAGTAATCAAGATCCAAAATACAATTCGAGAGAACTTTAATAATAAGATCAGAATACAGGCCAATATGATCAGTTTAACCTTGAAAATTTTTGCGCAGTATAAGTGTTAGTTTCATTCATTGAGTACCAAAGTACAAACTGAGGCGCATAAAATAGGACGAGCGGGAAAATTTTATTTATTGCTTGAGTCGAAGCTTTCGCTCTCGAATTCAACATCTGAGTCGTCGTTGACTATTGTTAAATATATAATAAATAATAATCGAATACGTGAAATTGCTCATTAACAATGTATTATTGTAATTTCCTAATTCAACATTTTCTATGCGATTCCAAATCTTGTTCCAATCGTCAGTGGTAAATGTATTAATTTTTGCTGTGCAATTTTTTGGACATCGTTTATATCCTTCTTTGAAATAGACATTAACAATTGATATAGTATTATTCACAAGAGAAGACCGTTGCGTCATTGTCTGGTGTTGCATCAACAGACTTATGAATCATAACTCCGTCCTTTTTTCTCATTCACCGTTAATAAAGAAATAATACTGAAATAATTGTCGGTTCTTGCTTCGGCGATTGATTACGCAGCAATCAAGTTCCGTGATTTTCATATTAAACATTATAACATAACCTCTCGAGTTTGAACTAGTAGATCCTTTCCTTATCCGAAAGAGGACATTTTTTCATAAAAAATAATATGTACTAACAAAGCAAAACAATAACTGGTGAAAATACCAAAGTAATAATATGCGAGTGGTGTGGAGTTAGAGAGAGGAGTATTACTTGAGCGTGTAGTCACAATGCGTAGAGAATTCCAAAGTTAGACCGGTCATATTGTATATATACAGGGTGACTGTTAAACCTGACAAAATGAAACTACGATAAGAAGCGATGTCCGAGAGTATGAGAAAAATGTTTTAAAAAAATCTTTCTACTTTAGTTTTCGACAAATAATTCATCAAAAATTAGCCCCAAAACGACAATGCACCCCTGGTTAAAAAGTCGAGAAGCAGATGAACGAAATAAATGCTGTCATAAAAGTTTTTTTATAGTTTTATAATATGGCGGCGTGACTTCGTGAACTTGACCTTTAAGTGGAATTTCACAACTCCGTTTTTAGGTCAACGCCCGATGTGAAATACAAACTCGAAAGTATTTACTTGACAAATGCATACAGAAAATTACCTGAAGTAGATTATTCCACGCAAAGGATAACAACGGTCACACTTTGAACACTGGCTCATTCGTAATCTGTTTCGAATGTAAATTATTATAAATTCGTTTTGTGTGAGGAATTATTAACGCAAATCTATTAAAAGTTTAACAAATTCAAGACGCATTTATAACTCCACATCCTGTGTTTCTGGCGCACTGGATGTAGATCGTTCTATCGTACGCAGCCAGCATTCATTTCACTTTTAATTAAATTTTTAATTAATTATAAATTGTTCCTTAGAATTTTTATACATGATCCCGTAATCTATTACATTCATTCACGTACGCAATTTAATTCGAAACTGTACGTGTATCACCAACGACGTTTAAAACAGCTGTACATAATAAACTTTCTATAGTGTAATAAACAAAAACACTGCCGGCGGTGATCTTCAGGTCTAATAAATCGTTTCACATTTTCGGAGAAAACCGATTCGTTTAAGCGATTCCTTGCAAATGTAATCAAGTAGTTAATCTTTTCTGGCAATATTTATTTATTACCAATTAGTGTTACGTATAATACTAGTGACGTTTAAAACAACATATTGTATCCTAATGTAGTTTTATTGTCTCCGTGCGATAGCTGCCTGTCGGGCCGTGCATTTGGCCTCTGCGATCACCAGATTTAAGTCCTTGCGATTTTTTTTTGTGGACGAAATTGCTGGTACATTCCGCTCTAGTAAATAACCCGCGCGAATTAACAAACAATTATTTACACAATTATTTGCGAATTTATTATTTGTATTTCATACGCAATGCCAGTTATTTTAGAAATTACTAATAATTACGTTGCGTAAAAGAAACTTGCAATCCCCAGCTGTTAAACGAGAAGTGTGTCAATAAAAAACTTTATAGCCCTATTGTACTGCCGCATTTATAGAACGTGGCCGCCATATTTCGTACGCAGTACCGGAGCTTGAGCTTAGAATTTTTTAAACATTTTTATTGTAATCTGTGACATCGATTCTCTTATGCGTTTTTTTTTGTCGGTACAATTGTCATTCATCCTGTATACATAATTATGAAATCAGCTTAATTCTTTATACACGGTTATCTTTACGCACAAATAACATCACTTTTGGCTTTACGCATTTGTGAGGACAAAGCGAGATATACATTGGAGCATATGTGGTAAAAGGTAAAGACAAAAGTTGCAACAATCAGCTGTGGAAGAAAGTCAAATCAAAATAGCAATAAAGACTGGTTTTACACTCTTCTGTGAATGACATTGGTATTCGAAATTTTGTGACTGCAACTGTCCTGAAAGTAAGTACATAACAATATAACATTTGCAGATGTTCTAAAGAGACGCAAATATCTACAAAACTAGAATGTAATACAGGAAGTACACACTTGCCATCTGAAGAAATACCTGTTCCAGAAGAAAAGCAAGCATTACGGATATTTCAAGTACCTTATATAAGTATAATCAAAGAGTCGAGCAAATCAAGGTAAGTGTTGGAATAATTTTGTCATTGCAATATAAAATGAAGCTATTTAAATTTAGACAAAGAAGTCAACCCGTGTACTTCGGAGACTACACACAACCAAACCCCCCACAATGTCCTTCAAGCATTAAAAAAATGTGGCGGATTGCATCATCATGTATCAAGAAGCAAAGACGAACTATCCTTAAGTTACAGAGAGAAAAGCAAAGAATGAAGGAGAAAATCAAAGCTCTCCAAGATTTTCTAGCAGAACTGAAGAACAAGAAGAAATTATCATGGGAAGGCTATTCCGTATTAAAGATCTAAAGAACTAAGCTACCAACTAGATTTTTGTGTTGTTATCCATCACTCACCTTACATACTGCACACTAAACTAAATTTTACATTAAACACTTTAAACGTCGAGAACTTGCAAATCTATAAGTTCCTATTGAATGGCTTCCATTTTCACCGGCGTTAATCTACATTAACGAAACCAACAGAGGAATATTGTGGTGAATGTCTGTCCAAAACGTTTCTGTGCCTTCTTCACCTAATCCGACTAATGGCGGATTTCACAAACGTTACTTAAATTTAATCATCCGTTAAAAGTAAACGTTGCCATGGTCACATGTGTTGAAGGTATAGGAATGACTATTCTTAATTGATGATTAAAGGTAAGTGACGTTTGTGAAATCCAGCGTAGAACTCCTAAAACCCCTGGGAACTACTTTCTAACATGACTAAAAAACCCAATCATCCCGAACACAACCTACTAGATTTTATGAGACAGAGCTCTTATCCGACCTAATTAGGCAATACATATTTAATTTAACGCAAATTTTCCCGTTTTAACGCTAGTGACCCTGTAAAGACTGCGCTTTGATTCTTAAATTTTGTTATGAATTTTTTTAGTTTTGGGTAATTTAGAAATAATATTACGAAATGTAAGTGTGTAATTTAGTGTAAATTTGTTATAATGTGTTATTTAAGTAAGTGTAATTGAACGCAAAACGCACGGAAATTCCCGTACCAGGTACGACACGCACGGAAATTTCCACGCGGAGCGCCGAAGATGCGTTGTTTACGAACTTTACAGTCGAGATTTGCGAATTTTGGTAACAAAAACTAGTTAACGTTTGCTATATAAACCAGGGAAAATGGCCCAAGAGGCATGAGTATCCGATGAGATCTCATCACGCTTGGTCGATGTACGAGCGAAGCATCTTATTTCAGCCGGTGAGCTTAAATAAGGAAGATCTGGTTGGTGTTTGAAAATCGCGTCCGTTGCGAGCAGTTTTCAAACAGAACTTGTATCTTACTCTGGCCGATGAGCAGGGTAAAGACAGATTTTGTCAATCATTTGGAAATCGTGTCCGATGCGAACGATTATTAATTATTCCTTGTATCTTACTTCGGCCGATGTGCGAAGTAAATGCAAAACTGTTAGTTGTTTGTAAATCGCGACCGTTGAGAGCGATTGGCAAATAACACTTGTGTTTTACTCTGGCCGATGAGCCTGGTAAAGCCAAGCTTTGGGAGATGTTTGATAACCACGTCCGATGAGAGAGATTATCAAATATTAATATTAATATTGTTGTTAGCTTGTTGGTGGGAGTTTCTGTTGCCAATTTTCTGTTAAGTATCGCGTCCGTTGCGAGCGATGTTTAATTGTGTGTTGTTAATTAAAATTTCTGAGATAATTAACTTACAGATTTATTCTAATGTTATTTTTGATGCTATAGGGATCCTCCGCACGTATTTTATTTGGATATTAATTATCAATTCTGTTATGTTTTACGATTTTCATTAAAATAGTGGTGAATGTATTAAATGAAGTTTTCTTTATGAATCTTGGCGTCACGACTAAGTTACCTGGCACTCTTATGTGTAAACGCCATATGCTATTATTGGTGGTGATTGGAAAGAAAGAAATATACGCCAGAGGAGCGTTTACATAATTTGGCGCCCGAGCAGGGACTTGAAAATTCCGAGAGTATGGACTTGAAAATTCCGAGAGTATGGACTTGAAAATTCCGAGCAGGGACTTGAAAATTCCGAGAGCAGGGACTTGAAAATTCCGAGAGTATGGACTTGAAAATTCAGAACAGGAATCTCAAATAGCATAACCACCACACGTTATTCTAATTGCATCACAGGAGGAAGACACGGAAACTCCTATGTTAAATGTTTCAATATTGGTGATTGGTTTGTATATTATTTTTAATTTGTGAAAATTTGTGTTAACTGTGAACTTATCGGTGAAAGTAAATATGTCAGATAGCGAAAGCGGAGAGCAGGAAGAAAGTTCCACTCCCTTACAAGACAAGAGAACAGGATGGATTTATCACTTGAAGAAGGAAGAGTTAGCGACAGAATTAAAAAATTTTGGTCTGAACACAGGAGGTACTGTAACGCTGATGCGGGCCAGACTGGTACAATTTCTAAAAGGAGGCTATAAAAGTTTGGTAAGAGAGAAAGATGAAGATCAGAATGAGATAGAGGAAGCTACACCAGTACAAGCAGGTATCTCACAAGATAACAATCCAAACCCTTCGCGAGGAGAAGAGCAAGGAATTTCAACCGCGGCGATGTGTGAGAAGGTGAGGAAATGGAACGTACATTTCAATGGCGAGGGCGATCCATTAACTTTTCTCGAGAGGATCGAAGAATTACGAGAATGTTATACATTTCCTGGAAATAGATTATTGTTAGCAGCACCTGAATTTCTAAGAGGAAAAGCTTTACTGTGGTATAGATGCCGGAAACAAACATGGGTCATATGGGAAGACTTCGTGAAAGATTTCACCACGCAATTTCTGCCTCCACGATTTAAATTGAAGTTAGAAGACGAAATTCGAGTCCGAACTCAAGGCGCGAAGGAACCGGTAAGAGACTTCATTGTAGCGATACAAACTCTTATGAGAAGAAGCGGAAAATGGCATCCGACGAAAAGTCTTGAGAGAATATATGAAAATCTGCTCCCAGAGTATCAATTCTATGTGAAGAGAGGAGATTTTAGTACATTAGATGAACTGATGGCATTAGGTGAGGAATATGAAAGTATAAGGTGCGCATCCACCCAATTTAGACCTCCTCCGAATCCAGCTCAAGCTTATGTGTCTGAAACAGCTTATCGTCCACCAAAGTTAGGTAACTCACCAAAGATGGTGATTAACTCAGTAGAAGATGGAAATATCCCGTCACCATCGAGTGGGGAAATTAAATATCCGCGCAGAATGACGCAAAGCAAAATAAACATGCCACGAACAAATATCCCAGCGTCATTACAGAGCCCTACAGGTAACAAGTTCTACCCAAGAGTATGTTGGACTTGTGGGAAGGAAGGCCATTTCAAAGCATCGTGCAACGAACGCCCAGCAGATTGTCCCAGGTGCAGAAGACGGCAGCAAGATTGTCATTGTCGACGGGCGGAAAACTTCAAGGGGGTCCGAAATTAAAAAGGCCGAGGAGACCCCAAAGTAATTCGGTCATGTCAGAAACATACAGGGAAAGAATATATAGCAGTAAATCAGAAGATTCTCGCATATGGATTCCAGTAAAAATTTTAGACAGAGAAGTATCAGCACTCATTGATACCGGAGCATCTACATCATATATGAACCATACGTTAGCTTACTTTTGTCGACAAAACGGATGTGTATTTAAAGTTAATTCTCAGAACGTTCTCTTAGCGAACAATACAAGGCTGAGTGTAGCACAAGAATTTCAAGTACCTATCAACATTGGAACTCGGAAGAAAATAATCAAAATATGGGAAATGGAAGAGTTGTCCACCACCTTAATATTAGGAATGGATATGTTAAGTCTTTTGAAAATCATGGTTGATATCCCGCAAAAGTCTATCTTACTTTTACCGGACCTTAAGGAAGAAGAAGTCAGGGCTAGGAAACAGTATATTAATGTTATGTCCAAAGTGACTCAAACGGAACAAGAAACAATACAAGAATTTCTAGCAGAGGAACTTCCAAAGTTTGATGTTCTCCCAGGGCGGACACATTTGGTGGAACATTGCATACGCCTTAAAGACCCGACGCCAGTTAAACAACGATATTTTCCACGTAACCCGTATATTCAGAATTTGATTAATGAACAAGTAGATTCAATGTTAGCCGAAGGAGTGATAGAACCTTCAGAAAGTCCATGGAGTTCACCAGTAGTGATGGTAAAGAAAAGCTCAGGACAATACCGCTTTTGTGTTGATTTTCGCAAAGTTAATGAACAAGCACAGAAGGATGCGTACCCCATCCCATATATACAGGCTATACTAGATAAGCTGAAAGAAGCCCGTTATATATCAACATTAGATCTTCGACAGGGATATTGGCAGGTACCTTTAACAAAAGAAAGTAGACCAATCACTGCGTTTACCGTACCAGGACGAGGACTTTTCCAGTTTACCGTAATGCCTTTTGGCCTACATTCAGCTCCAGCCACATTTCAACGTCTGTTGGATAGGATTATCAGTCCGGAATTGGAACCCAATGCGTTTGTATACTTGGACGATATAATAATCTTAGGGAAGACACTTGAAGAACACCTGGAAAATTTGAAGGTGGTATTCGAAAGATTGCGATCCGCAGGGTTAAGATTACAACCAGAGAAGTGTAAATTTGGACGCACGGAGTTGAAATATTTAGGTCACCTGGTTACGAGAAACGGAATACGTACAGATCCTGACAAAGTACAAGCCATACTGAAGTTAAAGCCTCCAACAACAGTAAAAGGTGTTAGACAGTTCTTAGGAATAGCAACTTGGTATCACCGATTCTTGCCGGATTTCGCCACGATAGCAGCACCCTTGCATCAATTATTAAAGAAAGGTTCAAAATGGAAGTGGCAAGAAGATCAACAGTCGTCTTTTGATACAATCAAGCATCTTTTGACACAGGCACCAGTGCTTACGTGCCCAGACTTTAGTTTACCATTTGTGGTGCAGACTGACGCCAGTAATAGTGGAATTGGAGCAGTGCTAACTCAGGAAACTCCTGAGGGGGAAAAAGTAATTGCGTATGCTAGTCGAAAGTTTTCAAAGAGCGAAGAGAAGTACTCTACAACGGAGAAGGAATGTTTAGCCGTCGTTTGGGCTGTCCGAAAATGGAAACATTATTTAGAAGGGTATAAATTCTTGGTAATAACGGACCATCAGTGTTTAAGTTGGTTAAACTCACTTAAAAGCATTTCTGGTCGCTTAAGTAAATGGGCTTTGGACCTACAACAATTTGACTTCGAAGTTCAGTATCGTAGAGGAAGTCTTAATAAGGTAGCTGATGCTTTATCAAGATCACCGGTGACAGAAGAATTAGGCGCATTGCTAACTACTCCAACGGATGAATGGCTACATAAAATAAAGGAAGGTATTAAAAAGAATCCCAGAAAATATCTGGATTACTATGTGGACAAAAGAAATGTGTTCAAACGGATAGTTTCCACACCAGGAGGACCGGCAGAAGATTTAGAATCGCCATGGAAATTATGTGTTCCAAGTCAATTGAAGGAAAGAGTTCTAAAAGAAGCACACGACAATCCAGAAGGAGGTCATTTAGGGATATTAAAAACCGTCAGGAAAATTGAGAGACATTATTTTTGGCCAGGAATGGTGAGAGATATTAAACGTTATGTTAAAAGATGTCAGTCTTGCTTACAACATAAGCATACAACAGGAAAACCCTATGGGTATATGCATTTTTCGCGAGTACAAGGTCCGTGGGAAATCGTGAGTTCAGATCTAATTGGACCTTTTCCAAGGTCAAGTCGAGGCCATGTATATGTATTGGTATTTCAGGATCGTTTCACGAAATGGGTGGAATTAATTCCATTACGCGTGGCTAATGCGAAGGCAGTGTTAAAGGCTCTACAGGAAAGGATTATTTACAAATTCGGAACGCCGAAGAAGCTGGTTTCCGATAATGGTACGCAGTATGCGAATAAATTAATGGCGATTGTAAAAGAGTTCGGTATAGAGCATCAATTTACTTCTCCATATACGCCACAAGCCAATCCAGTGGAAAGAGCCAACAAGGTGATCGGGACAATGATTGCGCAGACAATTAAGAATGATCATCGGAAATGGGATGAGTATCTCTCTGAAATAGCTTTCGCAATAAACACTGCACAACATAACTCAACAGGATATTCACCAAGCTTTCTCAATTTCGGCAGGGAAATATTACCCCCTAAATCATTAAGAAAAGAAGTGGACCCAAGTGAATCAACGACCTTCACCGCGACAAATACGAATGAATTTGCGGAACGTTTGCGTAAATTACCGGAAATTTACAATTCAGTGAGACAGAATCTCGCCAAGGCATTTTCTACTCAAAGTAAATATTATAATTTACGTCGTAGACCTTTGAAGCCGCAACTTGGACAACAGGTGTATCGAAGGAATCATGTTTTGTCAAATGCTGTTAATAAGTTTTCCGCAAAGTTGGCTCCGAAATATGTAGGTCCTTTTTCAGTGGAAAAGATTGAGTCTCCAGTAATCGTGCAATTAGCCGACGAAGAGGGAAAACCCGTGGGAAGAGCACATGTCAAGGATTTGAAAATCTACCCCGAATAGCAGCATTCACATGTTTTAATGTTCTTTCAGAATATGGAAGACGTGAGAACACCCCCGAGAGCCCCAACTCCAACTCCGAGTCTGTCAACGGTTAAAGCAGCCCATTTAAAGGCCGTCTTCCAGGATCTATTTGGATCCAGCCCGGAAACGCCTTCTCCGAGGAAACAGTTTTTGTCTCCATTTCCAGTGGCACCTCCAGTGACTCCAGGGAGAGACCTGCCTTGCCTGACCGGGTCTCCTTATGGATTGGTGTCCTCAGCAATCTCCCCCTCCACGTCGGACTTCTTCCTGAGGAAACAGGCGGAGCTGTGTATTCCTGCCGAACCTTGCCTAGGAGATGTGGCTATGTCAGGACCACTAAGATTGCGGTGTTCAATTCCTCTGGAGAAGTTGGGATCCTCGTGGAACAGACCGCAAGTTGAGGCCCCAGTCATTCGGTTGTCAGAGCCGGTGCCAAGACCAGCCTGCTTTAATTCGACTACTGCGAGTGTGCCATGGGTCGTTCCCATTCGATCAGTGTCGAGACTGCCTGTTCCTAACCCAGTCACTGTACCTGCAGGCGTCACCAGAGCTGCTCAGCAACGAAGGCGTCCCCGAAAGCGGAGACCGGATCAGCAGAACTTTAAAGTATTTCTGCCCGGAGGTGGTTTTTTCCGGATAAAGAAGGCCGATGCAGAAACCCTCGGATTCACCGGGAAGGCCTGAAAGAAGTTCCTAGAAGGAATTCTTTGCGGAAGTGAAGGGGGAATGTAAAGACTGCGCTTTGATTCTTAAATTTTGTTATGAATTTTTTTAGTTTTGGGTAATTTAGAAATAATATTACGAAATGTAAGTGTGTAATTTAGTGTAAATTTGTTATAATGTGTTATTTAAGTAAGTGTAATTGAACGCAAAACGCACGGAAATTCCCGTACCAGGTACGACACGCACGGAAATTTCCACGCGGAGCGCCGAAGATGCGTTGTTTACGAACTTTACAGTCGAGATTTGCGAATTTTGGTAACAAAAACTAGTTAACGTTTGCTATATAAACCAGGGAAAATGGCCCAAGAGGCATGAGTATCCGATGAGATCTCATCACGCTTGGTCGATGTACGAGCGAAGCATCTTATTTCAGCCGGTGAGCTTAAATAAGGAAGATCTGGTTGGTGTTTGAAAATCGCGTCCGTTGCGAGCAGTTTTCAAACAGAACTTGTATCTTACTCTGGCCGATGAGCAGGGTAAAGACAGATTTTGTCAATCATTTGGAAATCGTGTCCGATGCGAACGATTATTAATTATTCCTTGTATCTTACTTCGGCCGATGTGCGAAGTAAATGCAAAACTGTTAGTTGTTTGTAAATCGCGACCGTTGAGAGCGATTGGCAAATAACACTTGTGTTTTACTCTGGCCGATGAGCCTGGTAAAGCCAAGCTTTGGGAGATGTTTGATAACCACGTCCGATGAGAGAGATTATCAAATATTAATATTAATATTGTTGTTAGCTTGTTGGTGGGAGTTTCTGTTGCCAATTTTCTGTTAAGTATCGCGTCCGTTGCGAGCGATGTTTAATTGTGTGTTGTTAATTAAAATTTCTGAGATAATTAACTTACAGATTTATTCTAATGTTATTTTTGATGCTATAGGGATCCTCCGCACGTATTTTATTTGGATATTAATTATCAATTCTGTTATGTTTTACGATTTTCATTAAAATAGTGGTGAATGTATTAAATGAAGTTTTCTTTATGAATCTTGGCGTCACGACTAAGTTACCTGGCACTCTTATGTGTAAACGCCATATGCTATTATTGGTGGTGATTGGAAAGAAAGAAATATACGCCAGAGGAGCGTTTACAACCCAAACAAGAAACACCATAAATAACAAAAGATCACAAAGAAATTATAATTGAGCACTTAAAACATAAATTCTGTAAAATTGTTTAATAATGTTAACGTCTACATAAAATATTCAAATTATCAGAATAATTTTATTCATGAAACCTTTGCGTGTACTTTCATGTGCACCTGCAAGTTGTATTTTTGACTACATTTCTTATGACAGATCTCACATTCGAAAGGCTTCTCCCCAGTGTGGCTCCTCATATGTATTTTTAACGCATTAGATCCTATGAAACCTTTGCCGCACACGGTGCATATGTGAGTTGGTTCTCCCGTGTGCCTCCTGATGTGTCTGTTTAGGTCCTTGTTTATTCGGAAAGTTTTGTCACAGTGAGGACAGGCGAATTTTTTCTCGACATTCTCCATGTGAACAACCGAGTGTGAGCGTAAGTTGCCTTTCAAATTAAATCTTCTTCCACACACCTACAATCAATAGAAATTGCAAAATTATTTTCTTAAGTGATTTTCAGATTGCGCTGTTTGTTAGAACATTTCAGAGTTGGACTTGTTTTATCTCAAGCGCACATTTAAGTTTATAAAACATAAGGTTATGAGCAAACTTCGGCGTATTGTAGGACATTTCAGAGCCAGACTTTTTTATCTCATGCGTTCAAGTTTACACAACAAAATAAAAAAGCTGCGATGTATTTTAAAATACTTCCCGACTTCCAAGAAATTGTTTTAATACTACATTCAGAACCTGACCCGCTAGTGATGTCATTGTCGCCGTGAGCCATATAATTTAAGACAAGGGTTTATAATACGGCGGCGGCGGACGCATGTTGCGTTGATGTCGGGAAAGAGAAGGCATTCCATAATATAGAACTCGAAAAGAATGCTTTATTGATTTTTTGTGTATGAAATTGAAATTATATGATATAAGAAAATTAAAGTTTCATTTTCTAAATCTATTCACGTGTTATATTAATGATACCGATTAATAATTTTTTTAAATTAAATCCATTTACCTACATTTCTTTAACTTAAGTAAAAAGCTATTTACAACATACACATTCTTGCATAGAAATCTGAAAAATAGTCCCATATAAACAATTAAGAGGACTATGGATCACGTGATCAACTACTCGAAAGCCACCAATACTCCCCGCAATCACTGATGAGTGATGGCTGAAAACACGCCGTTCTTATAATTGAAATAAGTGTCGTTTAGTCCAATAAGGCTCCATAGTTGAACGACAAGGATAACATCATCTACACTCGTCTTGCATAAGTTCATACACATTCATCGTATCTAACATAGTGGCAACGTCTCGTCGCAAAACTAGCACGTGGTAATATTCTTATATTCTGAAATAAAGGAAGAAAAGTTTGCTGGTTATATACGCGCGAAATTCAAAAGTATAAGATTTGAATAACAATCATTCTCATATCGAAAAATAAATTGCGAAATACGCCAGTAGTAAAATAATTCTTAATTAAATAATATTCATAATTAAGACATTTTCTTGTTCTTTGAAATTTATCAAATAATAAATAACTTTTAAAATGAAATAGCTTCCACATTTCGTTTTGTGAAAAGTAGCTTATACTTTAAGTCAATTAGGTAATAATTTCCTTGATAAACAATTTTCTGATATTTGAAAATCAAACAGAATTCGATCGATACTAATTTCTTTTGAAATTTAAATTGATATTAAATTTAACCAAAATGTAATACATAAATTACTTATTAACACTACTTAAAAATTCTTTCAAAATTAAAATATATTTTTGCTTTAGGAATAAGTTTTCATTTCAAGGCAACATATTTACCCTCATCTTCTGATATACAAATATGAAATAAATTGTGCATAATTTTCTAAATTTTCACTTCTGACGAAGTTGTCGAACGAAAGTTTTGTGCTATAGTTAGTATCCGTTTAAACGAATTTGTGATATCTAAATTTTATTAGTAATATTGTTGCAACTTTTGAGAAATCAAAAAATAAGTCTTATTAAAAAAAAAATTAAACTTATTTCACAACGAAATCATGTTACAGTTTACTCGCTCACTGAATGATTCTAAATGACAAAAATACAATATTTTTACCGAAAACGAAAAAAAAAAAAAATTGTGGACGAAAATTATATTAAAAGTTATTCCAGTTCAAAATTTCTTAATATTCAAAAAAAGTTGAGAGTGATATTTAACCTATAGGATTGCCCAATCGCCGACGTGATGTAAGCAACAGACCTTACAAAATGAAATTAAGAAAGGCGTACTATCGATATCCTAAAAAAAAACTTTAAAATCCAGCAGCTATGCGTTTCCATAATTTTATTATATTAATGCCCGGTTGCACCAACTTTTTAAGCAGACCTTAAATTTAAGTGGTGTTTAGACTATGGCATAATTTATAGATTTAACAAAATGTTAGTCACATTCTAATTGATACTTCAGGCAAAACGTTTTGTGGAACTGAAAAACATTTTGTTTTATCTTGCAGAAATGTTGGATGCACCAAAACGCCTTACAAAAAAACTGTTTCATTTTGTTCCATAGAGCTTTGTTTGGGTTTAATGCACATTGATGATGCAAAACGATTTTAGTCAAAACAGTCGGCTGAACGAACGTGAAACAAAACTTTATGTTTGCATTCCCAACACGCTGCATCTTGTTGTAACCTGTTGAAAAATACCTATGGTGCCTACTGGTATCGCAGTTCGTTTTGTTGAACAGCGTTTTGTTAGGCAGCGCTCACACTGATGAAGCAAAAACATTTTCGCACAAAACATTTTTGACTTATTTTGTTAAAAAGCGTTTTTTTTCCATGCTTTAAATAGAATCAGGCACACACTGATATATCAAAACAAAAAACAGTTTAAAACACGCTACAGTTACTATAAAGTTTAAAGCACGCTAAAACAGTTACTGTTTTAGCGTGTTTTTTGTTTGAAAACGTTTCGCTTCATCAGTGTGAGCACAGCCTATAGATGTCGCTGCACACTGATCAAGTAAATTTGTCTTTTCACACAACAATTTGTTTAACAGCGTTGCGTTTTGTTGGCAAGTATTATTTCATCAGTGTGCGATGGTACCTCTTTAATGCATGTAAAAATCAGGTTTTGGCAAGTTCAAACAAAAACGTTTTGTCTGAAGACGTTTTTGCTTGATCAGTCTCCGCCCGGCCTAAGTTGGAGTTTAAATGTCAGTCAGAATGTATATGACATTATATTGACCATATGTAAATATCACATTCTAAACATAACTTAAATTTAAGCTCTGCTTAAAAAGTTGGTGCAACCGGGCATAAATCTTACTTTATTGTCAAGTCAGTAACCGTATTTTTGTTAATGCCGAAATTCTGAGGAATTTGTGTAACTACGACACTCTCTTCTATGCAAGCAATTATTATCCTATAGCTTTTAAAACAACATTTACTTTAAGCATGGTTGTCAATGACAATTTCAAATTACGATCGGTAGCAATTTTATGCAGATTAAAAAGTCTTGTCCTATTAGTTTTTTTTTTATCATAGCAGTGGTACAATTTAGAGAAATTTTTCGTAATTAAATATTTATGTATAGTAGCGATCAAAAAAAAATGGTCGTCAGTGTCTTACTTTGACACATTGACTAGTGTTTTATTGTCAAGCGATCGTGGTTGTCATAAACTTTGTACAGCGAAATGTTTCAGGTGTCAATTTTATTTGTCAAATTCATTAAAATCACACCTGACAAGCAGACAATTTGTGACGATTCCATCATCCGTCACAACATGCGAATATGCGAACAGGGAATGAGCAATCCTTTAGGGTGAAATAATGACGTTACTCCAACTCTCTCAGAGCAAACCTCGCCTTATTAATTTTTATAAGAGCATTCATTAATTGTCACACTTTAAGTCATTTATATGATAAAAATTTATATGTTAAAAATCCTACAACTTTTGCATTTACAGTTTTTCGGTATCTTCTAAAATAAAATCTCTAGCTGGGGTGCAAAATATAAAAAAATAACCCTGAATATCCGGCGTTTGCTCACAAGTTCAAATATAGTTCAATTAAACACTCTCAGAATTTTGGAACGGTAAAGGTAACAAGTTTAAAAGCGTAGCGACAAATCGGAACGCACCCAGTTCTACCATAACAACGTTGCCAAATTTATTTGACATGAGTTACTCTTCCTTCAACCTTAAGATGGCAGCACATTACATAGCAAATTTTTATATTACGTATTTTTCATTTTGCACTTTTAGGAATGATAATTTCGTATTTTTTATTAAACAAATGTGATCAGTTTTTTACCTGGAATGTGGGAAAGTAATTTTCCGTAATGAGTTTTAAAATTTTATAATTTTTCTTTGTTAATATAAAACATTTTTAGAACGCGTTTTAAAAGCAGCATTTGAAAAATAATTTTTTGCCAATATGGCGGACCTCCATAGTCCTCTTAACTACTTAACTGCAATTCTTATTCATAGGTCTCTGTCATGATATCATCTTGGCCGATTTACGAGTTTTGAAATCGCGTGAAAATGATCTTTTCTTTTAGGTAACAATGTTTCATTTAAAAAAACACAAATTTTTAATTCATGTCTTCAAAACATTGCTGAGTAGTATATTAGCTTAAATACTATTATCACCAAATAAATAATATTTACCTCACAACTGTAGGGCTTTTCATTTGAGTGCAAGCAACGCATGTGCATACTTAAAGTGCTGCTTTGTGCAAAGCTCTTTTCACACAGCTTACATTTGTACGGTCTTTCACCAGTGTGACTGCGATTATGTTCTACCAAATTACTTTTCGATGCACAACGCAAATTGCAAATGTTGCATATGAATGGTTTTTCTCCAGTGTGCGTCTTCATATGCTGCTGCAAATAATCCTTAATATTAAAACCTTTATCACAAATCTTGCAGAAGAATTTTTTTTCTTGCGAGTGAGTATTCAAATGCTTTCGCAGCATGGTAAGCGTGTAGAATTTCTTTTTGCATGTTTCACATGAATGAATCTTCTCCCTGCATTCATTCGAATGGGATCGTCGATGCATCGCCAAGTGATTCCTTGTAGCGAATGCCTTCTCGCATAGGAGGCACTGATAAGGTCTCCGGCCAGAATGCAATAAGAGGTGCTGCTTTAAATAGTACGCTTTCTGGAAAGTTTTACTGCACACTTCACATAAAAATATTTTTTCTGTACCTGCGTTATGCGATAACTTATGCTGATGAAACCTGGTTTCTAACATAAATTTCTTGCTGCAAATATCACATTTGTAGGGGGCACATTTTAACAAATGTTTTCTATATTCTTTCATAATCATAAATTCATTGGAGCACTTTGTACACTTAATATTCTTGATTAGGGCTTCATCATTTTTATCCAATATATCCCTCTCTTTTTCTTCTGCCTTAGGGCTTGTAACTTTAAATGAATCTTCATGTATACTATCAAACTCTTTTAAATCTTCCAACAGTTCTGGCTTGAATTTGTTTTCTTTCTTAACTAAATCCAACATATTTGCGGTTGCTTCATAATCCTCACTTGCTTTGGAGTCATTCTGTTTCAATAGATCGTACAAGTTTACCTGTGGAATTTTGCTACTCTTCAAGTACTCGGTGATTTTTAATTCGTTTGCTAGGCAATTGCACTTGAATTCATATGCGACATGTAACACACCATAACATAACGAGCAAATAACAGGTGCGACCACAATATCAAGTTCCTGAAGCAATGAATAAAAATTAAAGGATATTTTATAGTGACCAACTTCGACTGCACACACACCAGTTCCGGCATTAAAGTCACAATTTTATTTCTATTTCTCACTGTGTCGGTGTCATCAATCAAGTAGTACGATTCTTCCGTTATTTTTAAACAGAGTCTACATACTTTCGTCATTATAGAACAATTGGGATATAATTACTGGACTGCAAGATTTACGTTGTTGTATTGTTAGTGTTTTATTACTTTGCAATTTATAGGTTATATTTGTAATGTCACAGTATTTGATAGCGTTTTCCACTGGCTGCGCCGGTGTGCACTCGGGATATCTCCATTTCGTTTTATTACATGAAGCTGAAACGAGATGAAAATACTCTCAGTGCACACTAGTGCAGCCAGTGGAAAACGCTATGAAATTATCAGTGGCGTCACTTAAACATCAGCCATACTGTTTGATACCCTTATGGAAATGTAATGTTAATAGTTAAATACCCGATTTTCCCCGAAAACTTCAAATACCCGAACGATTACCCGTTAAGACTGAAAATACCCATTTTTTTGGGCAATTACCCACATATTGGCAACACTGGCCGATGAAACGTTAAGATGAAAAAGGATAGATACGAGAAAGAACTATTGCTGGGTTCGGTAATTGCTCCGCGCTCACTCTATTCACTCCTCGAGCACTTTTGTCTCACTTTTATATATATCAAAACAGCTGCATTCTCACTCTACTTTTCACTCCGAGCTTGCACCGCGTGAATTTCCGAACTCAACAAATATTAATATGACTCCAATACCCAGTGCTGCCAGACCTCCCATTTAAACGGTAGATCTTACCGTATTGGTCAACGGAATACCGCCCTACCGCGTTGATGCTATAGTCTGCCGTATTTTGCCTTTTTCTACTTGTTTTTTGTTTTCACAATGGTCGCGTTCAGACGACCACAGCAGCTGAGTTGCTGACTCAGCAATCGTTTTTGATTGGCTATTATCTTAATGTGAGCCAATCACAAACGATTACTGAATTAGCAACTCAGCAGCTGTGGTCGTCTGAACGCGACCAATGATAATATAACGGACCAATGTAATACCTTAAGCAGAAAGTTAAGAATACTCTTCAATTATATTTCCCGAACACAGGTGGCGCACCTTGGCCTAAAAATGGAAACTAGATTTCAGTACTTTCAGTACGCGCATGTCACTTCCCCAGCTTTCCATGTGGGTGCGTTCGACATTACGCTCTTAGCAGAAGTGTGAAGGAGAGCGAATGCGTTTCAGTGCATGCAAGAGTGAGACAAAGGAACACTCCGAGCGTCATGTCGAATTCACCCTGTGTGTTCATTCTAGTGATTAGTATAATTGTTGTTGGTTGTTGTTCGTTTTTAAGTTTCGGTTTGTGCTTCAAATGAAGTAACATAATCGCTGTTTGTTTTATGAGTAATATCTCTAAAGTTCTCATTCTGGATAAAGCAGTTCCTAGTACAGCTGCAGTCAGAAAATTTCGGATGTCACTGTCATTCATCTGACGTACATATAAAGTAATTTCAACTTTTGCGTCAGTGGAATATGACAGTGACACCCGAAATTTTCTGTCCGCAACTATACAAGTAAAGCTTGTTTGAAATATTTTCCTGATCGTGTTAACTTTTCAATTACAAATAATCACAACTTTCATCTTGTTTCAATGATTTGAATTTTCCACCAATTTTCAATCAACTACCGCTTTCTACCGTTTTTTTTGTATTGCCATCTACCGCCCATAAATTTTATTATCTGGCAGCACTGCCAGTACCTAGTGACGGTAACCGTAGGGAAATTTCCCTACATGTAGGGGAAAATCTTCAAAAAATTTGAACGTAGGGATTTTGTAGGGAAACTCTTTCAACAGCGGTTTTGTAGGGAAAACTACTAGCTTTGTTTCTGCGCAGTTCAAATAAGTTTCAAACTGATTCCAAATTGATTTGAACATGATATGTAGATTTGAACTGTGAAGAACGAAACCCTGTTTACAGTAACACTACAGCCATCTATTCACGGTTAACATAACCATTGAAACATTCAAGCATTAACCGTCAAACTCAAATTAACGGTTTACTGTTATTAAATAAATTGTAAATCGTTGAAACGAGCTCGAGAGTTCGAGGAAACAGCAACACGGTAAGTTCAATAGCAATTAATTAATGACATGAAAGTAAATGAGTTGAATGTTGTTGCAGTATGAGTCACTCATTAAGCCTCTAGTAAACAATTCAACTGAATGAACAATGAACTATGAATTGTGTTTTAAAAATGCGTGTATAGCGGTATACATGTTTCCTAAACTGATAAGAGTGCAAACATTTAAGAATTTAAATTTTTATTTATGTATTATTTTATTTTTTTGTTAAATTTTATTTTGAATTTTTATGAAATGTTTTTGTTTTAAAAGTTTTTTGTTATTTATTTTTAAGTTATCCTACATGCAACCTTCAAAATTTTAGCATTGCTTCTCTCAAGAAATAGTTACGAGCAATACAAATAAACAAATCTCTTGTAGGGAAAAAAGAGGGAATTTTAAATTGCACCGGGGGAATTGTAGGGAAATTCTATCAAATACGTAGGGAATTTACTAATATAAAGGTTACCATCACTCGGGGGCGAGTACCTCCATAGTTGAATGTTTTACAAGAACGCAAAGAATAGTTTTGAAAAAAATACACAATGGTCATTTTAATAGACCCTTTGAGAAACTTTGGGATGATATTCGCATTATACAGGTGCCCTATTTAAATGGTGACCCCCGAAAATTTCAGCAACTCATCAATCAAATTAGCAATAACTTCCTGTTTTCATAATGTACTCGCCGAGGCAAAATGGGTTACCTATTTTCAATTTTTAATGGGCACCAATAAGAATTATTTTGAAAATCAGGTTTTGAGATATGAAAAATGTTTACTTGCGCAATTAAGGAGCTTTGAATTTTAGAGTTCGTACATTCTCATTCCTCATTACTCTACAACAGGCGAATTGTTACATAAATGGATTTTCTAATACATAAAAGAACAACTTTGAGCTCCCTTGGGGGGTTAGTTTCTCTTTACGAAATAAAACTTGAAAATATACTTGCGCAAAATATTTCTTAGTGTTTTTAAATCAGAGATATTTAATATTTTTACAGTACATCCTCCAAAAACTAGCTCTTGGTGCCCTCACCAAATGCACATGAGCACGTAAATATAAGTGATTACATGGCTTTAATAAATTCCAATGCAGATAATAAGTTTATTTATTCATTTTTGTTTTTGTAATGAGAAGATATGTGAACAGTTAAATTATATTTCTGAGTACACTTAAAGTCACACAAATTACACTCATACGGTTTCTCTCCGGTATGTGTCCTCATGTGTCGTTTCAAGAAAGAATTCCCAATGAATCCCTTACAACACACAATACAGATGTGGCTCTTTTCTTTCGTATGCCACAGAGTATGTGTTGTCAGTGCAGATCTCGTATAGAATGATTTGGGACAATATGCACATTTGTGGACTTTCTCAGAAGAACCTATGTGTCTCTTCATATGTAAATTAAGCAAACTACGCACACTAAATTTCTTCTGGCATATATTACAAAGGAAGGCCTTCTCTGTGTTGTGAACACAGCGAATGTGAGTTGTTAAAGCTGCACTCTGCCTGAAGCTCTTGCCGCATGTTTCACAGTGAAAAGGACGTTCACCAGTGTGTATTAATTCATGGTTTAACAATGTTGCTTTATAGACAAAAGAATTGTCACAATATCTGCATTGGAAGGGTTTATTTGATGCATGATGTTTCATGTGTTCCTTCAAATTTCTTGCAGAGCAAAATCGTTTCCTGCAGATTTTACAAAGATAATTTCTCTCATGCAAGCTCACTAAATTGTGATGGAGTAGTGCTTCGTTGGTTTTGAAATTTTTTTTGCAATCTCTACAGTGAAACAAGTTTGTTGCTTCATTTTTGATGATTTTTTCATTAATACCAATAAAACTTTTATTTGTTTGTCCAGCTGAAGATTCATCAGAATTCTCTCGTGTGTTCTGTAAGTAAAAATAACAAGGCACACTTTAATTTCATGAAAATTGAGTGTTTCTTTTTTTTTAAGTAATCTACTTGGTTCTGAAAAGAAACATTTGCAAATATTTTTCATTTTTTCTGTCGAAGCTATTTTAAACCAAAATATATTACTCTTCTTTTGTCTCAAGGCAGATTACATAAAAATCACCATATACTTACATCTTCAGCTTTTTCAGTGCGTATGGTAATCTCTTCTTCCACGTCTTCATTTTCGTAAACATCATCGTTACCTTCAGATTTTACAACATTCTTGGAATCAGTTTTATTTACGATATTCAACAGATCAATTGAACCATTGCAGTTGTTCATTTGAATGTAATTTTTAAGCTTCTGTTCGGTTTGCAAGCAGGTTTGTTTAAAATTGTATACTTCTTGGAGAAAGTCTGCGCATAGTATACATAGTACTGGTAACACCACCACGTCAATATCCTAAAATTTAAAGTAAAAACTGTCCCTTAATGTATGCAAGACTTACTTGCCATCTGAGGCAGAAAAATTGCGATTTTTTCACGATTAGTTATTTCATTTGCGTCGTCCACAAAATGATAAGATGAATCTAATATGATTTTCAAACATAGGCGACACACTTCCATTACGAATATTTAACATTTGTTTTATTAAATTAGTTTAATGTAGGTTATGTTTTATGTTAAATAATTTGACAATTATTAATTTTGATACTCAGTGTTGCCAATCCAACCAGTACCCATTCTGTGACTCCTGATCAAATCACAACAAAAGAGAAAGAATAATAATGGATTATCCTATGGGATTATCCATAGCTGAGTTCGGCAATGCGATCTTTTTCATCAATCACCTCTGCATCGTTCGGTAATGAAAACTTGATCTTACTTTGACAGATCTGGAGCGTTCGACAAATACAGATCAGATGAAAAAGAACGCGCTCGCTCAGCTCGGAATATTTTGGAGGAGCTCTCAGATTTAGAACTTGTCGAGTAGGTTATGTTTATATATTTTTATGAATTAAGAGTAATCGTTGTCTAATTTAAACAATTTAGGCCCGATTTATTCACCTCCAATTAAATTTATCTGATGATTAATTCCCATAGTAACTATTGCGTTGTGATCACAATTGTTACTATGGGAATAAATCACCAGATAAATTTAATTGGAGGTGAATAAATCGGGCCTTAGTGTTGTACTGTGTAAAATAACGAAATTAAGACGAATTTCAACATTATAATGAGCATAATTAATTTTAAGAAATAGTGTTTGATGGTGAAGAATACAATCAATTTCTAAAAGTGAATAATAAAAGTGACTGTTGGAAGAAAATAGAGTATTTCAAATACGGTGTATTTTTTTTAAATGCCTTAAAGGTTGGCCATGAAAATTAAAACTCATGTCGTAGCTTGGCACATAGCTTGGCATCTAATACATGCCAAAACTCACAATTTAAAGTACATGAATGGAGCTAGGACACGAATTTTCTTTTCCACAGCCACCCCTTATGGCATTTTTAAAAAAACACATAGTATTAAGATCGTCTTCAAGAGAAGAATTCATAGAATTCTGTTTATTTACAAACTCAACTGTCAGAATCTACACTCCAGTTGCTCGAAATCGTTCGTCATTAAGTTTGCTCATGTGGAGCACTCTTTGAGCAGCTGATTAAAATCTCACTAGCTCTGCTCGAATCTGATTTATATAATTTGGAAAACGACGTGCCAAGGTCACAAGAAACCGTTGAAATTTTGAATTATAGGTATTTATTTCATTGGTATATACAAAGTGGTCAAGAATCACTGTTTGAGTTTGCAGTGCCGAATTATTCCGAATTATTATTATTATTCTTAAATGGTACAACTGGAATAACTTCCGGTTGCTGACGGTTTGACACTGACAGCCGTCACTTTACAAGCGTTATTTGATATTTCAAATTCGAATTAAAACGCTAATTTTTATTCACATAACCTTCAATTTTATCGCTGTCAAATAAACCAACAAAACTCATGTCCAGTTGCAGTGTTGCAAACAGTCGAATATGAAAATGCTCTTAATTATATTGCCAACACAAACAGTTATTCTTGACCACTTTGTACAAAGACTAAACTGGATGACATGTTTCGGTTGTAAAATAAAAGTTAAAAAGTTAAAATAGCCACGTGCCTGTAAACTCAGATTTGAGAATGGTTTATTTTACAACCGAAACATGTCATCCAGTTTAGTCTTGTACCAATGAAACAAATGTAATTCAAAATTTCAACGAAGTTTTACCTTGGCACGTCATTTTCCCAATTATTTTAAAAGATGAAAACCTTAAAAAGAGATTTATCCCTTAAGTTGGCAATACTGGCTCTGTTGCCAGGCGAAAGAATTAAATCACCAGATTTACAGCGAAAATAGCTGCTTTCTTTCGCTGAAAAGTTTGAATTGTGATTCGAATAATTTTTCGTTACCCGCTCTGAATCTGAATGCATTTCAATCCAAAAGGATTGTAAAATTGGAAGATTGAAAGGGGAAATGGTATTACCGATCGGGATTGAAATTTCATTTAAGAAAAAAAAATTATAGAAAACTTTTATTTCTTTTCACGATATCTACCGACATACCGAGTTTGGTGCATCTTCATTGAAACAGGCTGTATATGGAAACCTGCCTTACTCGAACGTGCGCTTCGTGATTTTTTGCACTTTTGTGCTCATGTGCGTGCACAAAGTAGGTAACGGGAAAGCGGCTACAGTTGCCAGTTTTTCATCAAATGATTTGATGCTACATCTTCACAACTTAAGTGCTACAACTTGTCAATTCTGTGAGCCTTCTACAACAAGATCACAGTATCCTTATTAATCAGTAGGGACAGCTCGTGTCGGCACCTTTGATGTTCATATTAGAGACCTATGATACGAATACTCGTTTGATGATTACAACGATGCGTATCGCAATACGCATAATCGTACACGTCCGTGACGAGTATAGTAATCGGTAATCGGCATCGTGGCATCATTATGATTAGTAATCGGCATCGTCAGGAGCAGAGTTGCCAGTTGGTCACTCACAGTAACAAGAGATTTTTTGTTTCTTACATCTGTTAAATTTTCTTCGTCGTTTTGGCGCTTGTAGCATCGGTGCTTTTTTAAATTTGAAGGGCTACATCCTTTTCTAAACTTAAAGATGTTTTTGCATGCTCCACATATTACAAACGGTTGAACTTGTTGAGTTTCTGTGTTCACAATTTTTTCAAAATATAACCACACATCTTATTTCAATCATAGAATTAATAAATATCATACAAAGATATGTTTATGATAGTTTAAATGTATACTCAACCAGAAAATGTAGTGTAATTGTAATTATTAATTTCCTTAATAATTACAATAATTCAAACAATAAAAACAACTTATAATATAATACAATAATAACTTATAAATAACAAAATGTAGGAGAAATATTGTTTCATTTCCTGGATGAGTAACGATGCCTGCGATACGATGCGACGATGCCTGCGATGCGACGATGCCCACGATGCTGTATTTACGATTACATGCTCGCATCGCCGCGTAAGGTAATCGGCGATTATTAATCGGATACATTTTTACTTACTCGTGCAGGGCTCTGGTTCATACTACCGTTTTCAGAGCCAATATGGCCGTTACCATGGCCAGCTCCATTAACATTCACTGACGTGTATGTATGGCCGTTTCAATTCGCTTAAAATTCGGTTCCGCGAAAGCATGCCGTGGAGTATAAGGTTACTGTATTTAGAAGGTACCGCCATTCATTTCCGCGGCTATCGTCTCCCAAATTAAAAAGGACGCGATGAAGATGCCATAAAACGTTAAGATAAAAAATGATAGATACATAACAAGTTACTGTTGCTAGGGAGTTTATGTGAGTTAATGTGAATTCATTGTGAACGCAAAGTAGAAAAACATATTGACAAAAAATAAACTTTCAATAAAATTTTAAAAAATACTATTAAAGTTAAACACATTTTGCATTTGCAAAATCAAATAGCGTTTTCGATTGACTACATTAGTGCGCACTCGGAGTATCTTCATCTCGTTTTATTGTGCAAGTGAATCGAAAACGCTATAACACAAAAACAATTATGTAATGGGGACTTCATATACAGTGAAACTCGCGTTATAACGAGAACTCGCATATAGCGAGGAAATTGAAAAGTCTCGTTTCTCGTATTTATATTTATATTTATTTATATTTTTTTGTTTATAACAAGCACTTGCATATAACGAACAGTAACTGTGGCCCCTTATACTGTATACTGTTATACTGTATTGAAATGGACATTAAAAATTTTTAACCGCACTGTCCGCCAAAAAAATCTGGAACAAACTCTATGCATGCATTTTTGAGTTAAACCCCCCATACACCTGCGAACAAATTGCGCAAACTGACGTTGCACAAGTTGTTGTCCAAACAAGGTCACCCATACACTATACGCAATATTATACAAACTCCAGTTGCTTTTGTCGTGTACCTACGGAAGCATGCCGTCTGACGACGGTATAAATCAATAAACTCATTCAAAAATTACTGCACAATGTATTGTACAAAGCTCATACATGACGCAATAGTTGCACAACGCCACTCGTTGTGCAATCAATTTCAAACAACTTTGAATTTCTGCAACTAGTTGCAGAGCACGTCAAACACGACAGCCTCTGTTGCACCATTTGTTCGCAGGTGTATGGGGGGGCTTTAGGTATTTAATTACATAGTTTAATGGTTTAAATGCAACATCAAACAATTTCATTTTGCTTGTTCTATTCAGGGCCAGCCTTCTAAATGACGGGGCCCGGGTGCAATAAAAATTATAGGGCCTTTTTTAAAGCACATTATTATTAGTAAGGAGTACGGGGACCAAGGCCATAACTAGGAGATGACGAAGGTGGCACTTTCCGCAGGCGAGAGCGAAACAGGGACACGTTGTGGATTTCAGTGAATTTCATTTTGATTTGTTTCGGCTTCCCGAATCGAATCCTTTAAACTCAGGTGTTATAAATTTTGAGACATCTGTACATTCGTTTATTTTATTCCCGTTTTATTTATACAGGCTGTTTAAAAAATATGTTTGGAAATTTACCCAGTTATAGATCATATCAACCGGAAATCAACCGAAATCAAATCAAATTTGTATATTTTTGAGAACGTTAGATAGAATTTTGCCACAAGCGCTAGGTTGTGTAGTTACGGACCTGGTGTGGTCCCCTGTGTGACCCGGGGCCCCGGTGCTTTGCACTCGGTGCGCCCCACTTGTGGCCGGCCCTGGTAACGTAAAAGAACCACCGAAATAAATAAATGGACGATTTTTTAACAATACTTAATTCGTCGTATGTATTTACAGATTTTCTTTGTTTGTGTAGTACAGGGTCCGGCAATAGGTATTGACGGTTTTGTGAGCGCTGTGGTGTGAGTACCAACAGAATCTGGGAAAAATATAATGTGAATGTCATTCGGTGTGTTATGCAGTTTTAGTAGCCATGAATTCGTGGCCCGTGCAGCAACGTATTTTTTGCGTTACGGCGTTCATTCAAACGGGATCCATAATCGACGTTCTACGCCAATTTCAAAGAGAATATGATATTCCTCGGCGTGGTAGGATTCCTTCGCGCCACACAATTTTGCAATGGCATCGACGCGACGGTTTAATCAAACTGGAAACGTGAACAACATTTACGGCGATACTCAGAGAACAGTGCGTACGCCAGAAAATATTGAAAGGGTACGTCAAGCGGTAACTCGAAGTCCAACGCGTTCAGCAGAGCGTCAAGCAACAGCATTAAACATTTCAGACAGAAATGTTGTGTTGCGCGAAGGAATCCTACCACGTCGAGGAATATTAGATTCTCGTCGAAATTGGCGTTGAATTCATGGCTACTAAAACTGCATAACACACCGAATGACTCTCGCTTTATATTTTCCCCCAGATTATGTTGGTACTCACACCACAGCGCTCACAAAATCGGCAATACCTATTGCCGGATCCTGTATAAATGAACATTATGTTTTGATAACATTTGCTTAGAAATAGGAAAACTGGATTTTTTTCAGTCTATTCAAGAGTCACCTGTACATATATGCTGCACTACATCTTTGGTTTTGATCTTATAAATTAAAAATGCTTTCTTGAGTTCATTGTGGTTTGGTTTTAATCGACCGAAATAAAACCGTTGCTAAGGGCAACGTTTGGCGTTTTAACAGAAACGTCAATATGTTACGTGCTTCGACAATTTTAAACATCGCGAATCTATAAAAATGAGCAAGCCTAGCGTCAGAGATTGCATAAAAAGGGCACGCAAGTCAAATCGCTACGCCGATCTCGATCTATCGAGTATCAGTGAAGATGTAAGGAAGCAATTCAACACTACTGAGAAAAAACGTGAGCAACTGGTGAATTTCTTGAAAAAGAGCGTGGAGAAAAGGAAGTTGAAAGACTTTCACCGTTTTAGAATCGAACCTGAATACCCGAGGATAGCCAGAAAGAATGAATCGCATAAGCAATTGCGGGAGTTTGCTGAGGAGTTGCCCACTACAAAAATGACGAAGTACACGAGACTGGCAATTTTAAAACGTATTAGCGCGCCTAAGTTAGAGGCTGCTTGGAAGGATGTTTTGGAGAGTGTGCTAGAGGGCGTGAAACAAGAATACTTAGAAGTTACTCATGAGGTAGGCGTAAATAGTAGAATACGGCCTCTTGATGGGAGCGATCCACATATTTCTCTTTTGCCTTATAAATACTTGGGGAAAACTTCGAAATACAATAATTTTTTGGCTACCAGAGAAACATTGCGGAAAAGACTCTTCATTCTGTACCCAATGCTACGGAAGATGTTGAACAAATGTATTTTAGCTATTCCAGACATCATGGTTGATTTTAGCAAGTACAGAGATAAAGCGTATGAGATTCAAGAGCTGGTAGATTTAATAAACGAAAAAATTACCAGCGGGACAATGTTCGTGAGACAATTTTACAACAAGATGATGCAAATCGCCAGTGATGATACTAAGAAGTTCAGGACCAAAAATGCTCGTTATCATTATTGGTGCACGGCTACGGGTTTGTTGGCCTCAAATTTCAGCCGTTTATTACGCCAGTCAATTAATCATGTAGTTAACATAACCGGTGATGGCGACCACGTTCCGTTTCTGAAGCTATTTCTCCACTACGACAGGAAGTTAACTTTATATCCTTCTGCTGATGATGCTATTTATACGTACCTTAGAATAATCCGGCAAATATCAGTCGCGGCAAATAATTTGGAATCGTTTGAGAATGCATTTTGTGAAGGTAGTGAGGAAAGGCCAATTCCCATATTCATTGATGATAATTTCATGGCGGAAGCGAGTGATAAAATCATGAAAAATATGCGCGAGATGTTCGAGCCTGTGGAAAAATATGTTAGTAATTTGGAGAAGAGTTATTCTACTGTCCATGGAGGTAATTTTTCTGTATATTATAGGTCTGTTCGTACAGCATTTCTGACTAGTTTGAAACTGTCAAATATATTCGCCCGTCGAATTAATCATCGCTTTCAAGAACTGCATTAAATGCGAAACTTAGATCGGCGCATGCTTCTGATAGTTTCGGACTAGTCAGAAGCTCCTGTACGAACAAAACTTATATAAAGTTACGCATAAAATTTTCTTAAAACGCATAACAAATTCTGCCTTACGTTTTGAAACATTTCTGGAAGGAAAACTGAAAACTTTTATTTATTTTATCTTCTTGATTTTGAGCATTTTAATCTTTCTATATTGAAGTTTAAATTTAGGAGGCCCCATTAAATTTTCATACTATTGTCCTTTCTCCCGATTAATCCCTCTGTTTCCATTTCTACTTCTGTAATGGGACCTTTTCTTAAATGAAGATTTTTCTTAATGGTAGAATAGAGGAATTCTTAAAGTTGCCACCGCTGCAGTTTTGAGGGACACCACACCCTTGCATATTTACTAAAGAGAATTACTCTAATTTATTTAAGTATAATTTCATTTTCTTGGACTCAAAAGCTGTAGAAAGTGAATTAAAATGAAGAAATATACCTAAAATAAAAGAACAAGGACAATAAGTTAAGGACAATAATCGAGTATAATATTATTAATAAATTAATTATTAATAATTAATGAGGGATACAAATTGTTCCTACTTTTAGGGAAGATGAAAGGCAGCAGTAGCAGAGGACCTCTTTGCAGTAGTTCGCTCTGGTTTTTTTTTCTTTCAAGCTCTCGTTGAGCCTCCAGGGAGTTTATGGGGAACATAAACAGCATTTCTTTGCAGAATCCACTTCGGGGAACAAAGCACTAAAAAAATTAAACAGTTCTTAGCAAAATCGCGGTGAATATTTCGGAACGAAGTAAAACACACCCGCTTTCAGAAAGAGTTCGGCGAAGATTAATTAATTTTTTTGAATCCTTTCTGAAACCGCGATGGCTTATCGTTTATATTCAAAAAGGAAGATGCTACGCGTCTCTCGAGACGTGCTGCACTCTTCAACGTTTTCCCCTGGGGGCTTGTCCAAATAGGTCGTGGCAGTGATTTAAGTTGCCTACTCTCCTGCAGTGTTACCAACTTAAGGAATAAATCCCTTTTCAAGAACTTTTTTTTTAATCATTAGGGACTGAGGAATTTTTTTTTCTAAAAAAGAGATTTTAAAGATTTATTTCGTAAAAAGAAACTGAAAGCCCCTAGACAGCTCAAAATTGCACTTTGTGTATTAGGAAACCCATTTATGCAATACAGTGGAGACCCGATTATCCGGACCTCAGTTATACGGATTTGCGATTATCCGAATTGGCAACCGCGATACCTACATACGAAAATCTATGTCTAATCTCTAAATAAACATTGATTTTGGTTGATAAGTTTTATTTGTTTTTGTTGTTTTGAATGAACACCTAGCACTATGTGTACGCCGGCGAGTTAAGTTATCTTTCTAATTCTAATAATATGTACAAAAATCGCTTTTCTTCGTACATTCAATTATCCGGATTTTCGATTATCCGAATGCCTTACGACAACAATTAGTCCGGTTAATCGAGTCTCCACTGTAATTCACATTATGTTGTAGAGACTAGAGAACTTTAAAATATATATAAGTCTCCTTAATTACTTCATACCCTACCTAATTATTACGGTGCTCATTTTAAATCGTGACGGCTTAAAAACTGAAAATAGGCAACCCATTCTACTTCAGTGATTTTAAACCCAAAAGTACTTTTTTTAATCTTATTGAAAGAAGTTTATTTTTTGTCAATTTGTCTTTGATACTTGTTTTTCTTTGTAAAAATTGAAAATTGACAACCCATTCTACTTCTTCCGGGATGTTAGTACGTTATAAAAACACGACGTTGTTTCTGGTTTGATTGGTAGGTTGCCTTTTCAAATCATCAGAGGTCACGATTTCAAATGGGTACCCTGTATAATATAAATACGTTCCGCAAAGTCTTTCAAAGTGTCCATTAAAATAATCTTTGTGTATCTTTTTAAAACTATTCATTACGTTATTGTGAGGCATTCAACAACGCCATCTGTTGTAACATGCCGATAGTCTTCCTTTTATTTGTTTCTACGATAGTGATTCACTGGTTATTGACAGGTTATATTAAAAAAACACCAACTGTTGAGCATTGAGTTTCAATTGCCAGCCATTTCTGGACGGTCACAAAAAATTACTTACATCCTTATTTGACATTCAACAGCGCCATCTGTTGATGTATATCGAAAATTTTGTTTCGTTTGTTTTTATTTATGAATTTACTGAATTCTGCTTTCATGTGAATTTTGTTTTTATTTATTTTTAATACTGTTACATATTTTTAAAAATTTTGTTCTTTTGTTCCTTCCAAACAGTTAAAAATTATTAATCTATTGAGTTTTGCTATAAAATCGATTGTCTTTTGTTTTTATCGTTTATTACATTTTATTATATCCTATTTTTTAAAAATTCTATTACATAATTCACTTTCTTTGCTTTCTCTACGTTCTTTTTATTTATTTTTTAAGAAATTTATTAGACTATTAAATTGAGTTGTAAAAGTATTTGTCTTGTATTTTCATAATTTTTTTAGTTTTGATTAGTTTTAGATTATTTTTGAATTTTTATTAATTGTTTTATAAATTGTTTTTTTTTTTTAATTTATGATTACTCAATTGCGTTGTAAAATTGACTGTCTTTTGTTTCTGTTTTCTTTAACTTTATATATTTTTAAAAATTTATTCATGAATACTGTAATTTTCTGCTTTTCTTCTTCAACGCTTTTCTGCGTTGAAAAGGGATTTTTTAGTAACTCTTGAGGGATTTCTATTTTTTACACGTTGGTAACACTGCTATCCAGGGAAGTATCAACAATTAGACCGTCTGCTTCATGCCGAGCATGGGTGCAAATTAGTCGTTCTTTCTCATCAAGAGTTCTTTAACGCGTGGATTTTTTGACATATCTTATAGCTCTAGAGCACTTTGAGTATCTCCTTCTTGTTTTAAACTTGTGTAATAACAGGGGACAGAGATACTCTCAGAGTCTCAGAGTGGTCTGGAGCAGTCAGTGGAAAGTGCTATTAATGGTTACTTATAAGAAGGGTATCCTGTGTTTAGACTGAACCATTTCCTCGTGCTCGTTATCGCCTGAGAAAGTTTACGTTAAAAAATTAAAGTTTGAAATTCTTTTGTGAGAGGCGATTCTTGTTTTAATTTAATAATTTATAACTTAAAAATGTTCAGCTGTTTACACTTCTTCCATCCGTGTCCTTTACTTTTTTTCTTTTTTTACCTCACTGAGCACTGGTTTGGTACATACGATGTAATGCTTTTAATATAATTTTATATTGTATTAAGGTACATATTGTTACGACTTCGGGATTCACAAATTGTAATCGTTATTTACTTTAAAAACACATATCTACGATCATTTAACACAATGAAAGCACAATAATATCGAGCTGTACACTTGTCTAATAAAATAATACTTAATCGTTATATTAATTCGCTTGCTACACGTATCGCTTTCTAAATAAAACTGATTTGAATAGTATAAGTAGGTAATTACCAGTGTTGCCAACCTTGCCTAACCGAACTATCGTACGGGTATACCAAAATTATTGTACATTATCAACTTTCACTTTCCAAATTATTGTACATTTACATAGTTTCATTTTTTGTTATTTTTGGATGAAGAATACCAATATTTAATACATTTTTCTTTACTGAAAAATAATCACTATATGTGCAGCTCATTTTTTTATTATATGGCCATTATGCCGATCGATCGGTCGATAAGTCAAAGAACTTTTATGTGGCGGCTATCTCCTTCTATCTTTCGTGAAACAGCCTTACGGCTTTTGTCATGTCATGTCATTTCAATTTCTTGACTCAGATCTATACGATCGGCATATAATAAAAAAATGAAGTTTGTTCATCACTTTTTTAATAAATGCCAATCGATCGATCGTAATTTTAAGAACTTTTATATGTATAGCTATCTCTTTTTAACTGTCGTGAAATAGATTTGCCACTTGCAGTTGGGGGTCATGTTGTGTTCTTAACTCAGATTGATCAGATCGGCTTATTGTAAAAAATGACGTACTAAAAACAAATATAACATCAGAACACAAACGTAGTTAAAAAAAAAGCTGATAATACTGATGAAATTATGAGTTATTGAAAATATAGAATAAAAATGCTATTCCGTTTATCATTAAGGCCCGGTTTTACAATCACAACTTTAACTACCAGTTTACTTCCATAGTTACAATTATGATAATAATTGTTTCTATGGGAATAAACTGAAAGTTAAAATTAACCTGTGATTGTAAAACCAGGCCTAAAACTATTATATAATTTGCTGAAAAGAATCGTCAAAATTATTGTAAAAATATTGTACAAAAAAAGGTATCGTACGCGTCCTTAAAATTATCATACAATTCGATAATTATTGTACGATTGGCAACACTGGTAATTACCCAGTAGCGTCACTTAGACGTCAGTGTCAAAAAAGCGGCCATTCTGTTTGATACCATTATGGAAATGCAATGTAATTTACAGCTGGGTAGGTATCAAACAAAAGAGCAAATGTGAGTTATACTCGAGTGACGCTACTGTGTGATTCTTATATAGCAAGTAATGCTATTCTAGAATAGCGGCGAACAAAGATAGACCGTTCCAGTAAATTCTACTACCATTCGGTGCGAGTCTGGAATACACGAGAATCTTGTCTGCATCATAGGTGGCGCGACCAGTCTAAAAATAGAATTTATTTCACGGAATATAACAATATTACATTTTTTATATTATTTCACATCTCATCTTGGTTGATAGTTCTGTTTCGTTGGAAGGTGCTTTCAATACTTATTGCACTTGTTGTTTTTAAGATGCGGAGCTCAAGATCAAAGAGGACAACGAAGACATAACATTCGAAGAAGGCTACATAAAAATAGACTTTTACGAGAACTTCATCAATCGAATAATGGAATTGGTAACTAATGAATATTATGCCATCGGTCAGCTAGAACAAGAAGAATGCAAGGCGAACCTGAAGGCATCCGTATACGCCTTGATCGACGACGTCGCAGGCAAACTCGTCCTGCAACACGAGTGGGAAAACAGGGACATCTGCGAGACCTTCGAAATGTTGGCGGTGCGTGCAATGCAAGAACCCAAAACGACGGAGGAATTGATGGAAATGGGCGTCTACATGACCTGGGCAAACACGGAATTGATGAGCAGCCTCACCGAACGGATTCAGCGTTCGCTAGAAATAATTTCGAGGCTGATGGACTTCACCACCATCAGCGAGGAACACATGAAATTAAATGCCGAAACCGTGCTGTGGCTGAAGAAAATCAAACCAATTTTAGAATATAACTCGTCCATGTATGAGCAATTCAAGTTTGAATTTGAGGAACGCCTGCAAAGAGCAGTCGAGAAACTAAACAGGGAAGTCGCGGAACTAGAGCCTTACCTCGTCACACTGAACGATATGGACGAAGCTGATAACGTTCAAGAATACCTATTCCATCTCGGAAAACTTTTGGTTAAGATAAGGAGTTGCGATGAACAACAAGTTTGGATCAACAAAGAGGAAGCGACGTTCAAGTTTCCGATTTCGCCTTTTAAAGAACTCGAAGCGCTGAAGGCTTACATCTATCCCTTTTTTAGATTGGTGAAAGTTTGCAAGAACTGGCAGAGGTGTTACTACGCTTGGATGGACGGGCCGTTCGAGTTTTTGGATTACATAAAAGCCGAGGAGACACTTGATGATATCAGTAAGGAGTTAACGAAAACGCAGAAAACTTACAGGAATCGCTTGCGACAGTTAGCCGCTGAAAACAATCCAAGGAGATTCGAAGGATCAGTAGACGATCCCGACCCTTTAAATTTGCCCGCACCTCTGAAGTTATGCTTGAAGACGCTTCAGCAAATTAAGGAATTCAGGCCGTGTTTAACGATCATGGAAATCATGTGCAATAAAGCGCTTTTGCAGAGGCACTGGGACGAAATGAGCGAAGTGGCAGGTTTCGATATGACACCGAATGCCGGAACGACTTTACGAAAGCTCTACGATATGAATGTGATGGCGAACATCGATAATTTTGAAATTATAAGCAGCGGCGCTATGAAAGAATTACAATTGTTAACAAACTTATTGAAAATGCAGTCTGAGTGGGAGGATGTTAAATTCAAGACTAGTTTGTACAAGGAAACTGGAATTACTATTTTGACACAGCTTGATGATGTACAGGCTATTTTGGATGATCACATAATTAAAACACTCTCGATGCGAGGGTCGGTTTTCGTCAAACCCTATGAAGCACAAGTAAGGGCGTGGTATGAGAAAATTACACGTATTAACAACACCATAGAAGAATGGGGAAAAGTTCAGTCTCAGTGGTTGTATTTGCTGCCAATATTTTCGTCAAAAGACATAGTGAGTCAAATGCCAAATGAGGGAGTTCTATTTCGGGAAGTCGATGCCACTTATCGAAGGTACATGAGCGTGGTAGCGAAAGATCCGAGGGTCTTAGAAACCGCAGGCACGATCGGTTTATTAGAAGCCATGATAAACTGTAATGAGCTACTGGATAAAATTAACGACGGCGTCAGTACTTACCTCGAGAAGAAACGCCTGTTCTTCCCCAGGTTTTTCTTCTTATCCAACGACGAAATGCTGGAGATTTTATCGGAAACCAAGGAACCTCTACGAGTTCAACCCCATTTACGGAAATGCTTTGAGGCAATTAATACTTTAGAATTTGATTCGAAGTTGCAAATTCATTCTATGTACAGTCAAGAAAAAGAAAACATCAAATTTCTTAGAGTCATAAGTACTGAGGAAGCGGGTGGAAGTGTTGAGAAGTGGCTCGTACAAGTTGAGCAACAAATGCTGGTATCTGTGAAGAAACAGATCGAGTTAAGTTGGGAGGATTACAGGCAGCAAGAGAGACCCCAATGGGTTCTGTGCTGGCCTGGGCAAGTAGTCTTAGCAGTTTCTCAAATCTATTGGACTGCTACTGTGCATGCTGTGTTAAATTCGTCAGATCCACACGCAATGCAGGATTTTTCGAACAAATTAATAAATGATTTGCAAGCTATCGTCACCTTGGTGAGAAATCCAGAAATTTCGAATCTGTCACGAATTACGATTAAAGCACTCATCGTCATCGATGTTCATGCGAAGGACGTCGTTCAGGACTTAGTTGACCAAAAAGTCAAGCACGATACAGAGTTTAAATGGTTGGCACAATTACGATATTACTGGGAAGATGGGGAGTGTTTAGTACGACTGGTAAATGCGACTGTAAAATATGCGTATGAGTACCTGGGAAATACAGATCGATTGGTTATAACGCCCTTAACTGATCGATGTTATAGAACATTGGTAGGTGCGTACCATCTTCACTTAAATGGGGCACCCGAAGGTCCTGCTGGCACTGGCAAGACGGAAACAACTAAAGATCTAGCTAAGGCCTTGGCTGTACAATGCGTGGTGTTTAATTGCTCCGATGGTCTCGACTACAAAGCCATGGGCAAATTTTTCAAAGGATTGGCATCATCGGGAGCTTGGTCTTGCTTCGACGAATTCAACCGAATAGAAATTGAAGTGCTTTCCGTCGTTGCCCAACAGATTCTGTGCATCATTTTGGCCGTGAGAGCCAACTTAAAGAAATTTGATTTCGAAGGCACCGAACTCACTTTAAATCCAGCATGCTACGTTTGCATCACGATGAATCCAGGATATGCAGGTCGTACCGAACTACCCGATAATTTGAAAGTACTCTTTAGAACCGTCGCGATGATGGTACCTGATTACGCCATGATCGGTGAAATATCCTTATACAGCTTCGGATTTTCAAACGCTCGTATTTTATCGGTGAAAATTGTAACTACCTACAGATTATGCTCGGAACAACTATCTACACAAAATCATTACGATTATGGAATGAGGGCAGTCAAATCCGTGTTATCGGCGGCTGGTAATAATAAACGTGATTTTCCGAACGAAAACGAGGATATATTACTGTTGAGGGCGATTATCGACGTTAACTTGCCCAAATTCTTGAAGCACGACGTCCCCCTGTTTGAAGGAATCATCTCCGATTTATTTCCGGGTTTGTCCTTGCCCCATCCAGACTACAGCAACATGATCAAAGCCATAAAAACTTCTGCGAAGACCAGAAACCTCCAACCTAAAGACTCCTTCATCTTGAAAATAATCCAGACCTACGAAATGATGATCGTCAGACATGGTTTCATGTTGGTAGGAGATCCGTTCGCGGGAAAAACCAGTACCCTGAAGGTTCTTGCCGAATCTTTATCGATTATGAATTGGCAGGGTCTTCCGCAAGAGAAGGTTATGTACCAGTTTATTAACCCGAAATCGGTTACGATGGGGCAGCTCTACGGTTGTTTCGATCCGATTTCCTATGAGTGGACGGATGGGATTATAGCAACATGTTTTCGTCAATTCGTGCAGAACTCGTGTCCTGATAGGAAATGGATAATTTTCGATGGGCCTGTGGATGCTGTTTGGATTGAAAACATGAATACGGTGTTGGATGATAATAAGAAGCTTTGCCTGATGTCGGGGGAAGTTATGGCAATGACGAACGTTATGTCCATGATTTTTGAAGTCATGGATCTAGCACAAGCTTCTCCTGCTACTGTAAGTACATAAAATTTATAATTTTTATGCGTAAACAAAACGATGTGGGCATTTACATACGTATTGCATTTACAAGTACAATGTTCGTTTCATTTAGGTGTCTCGTTGTGGAATGATATACATGGAAGCCGCAACCTTAGGTTGGAGGCCATTCGTTCAATCATGGATAAAGAACTGTAATCCAGAATGGTGTACCGAAAATAAGCAACTCATCTTGGACTTATTCGAATGGCTGATCGACCCTTGCTTCTACTTCATACGAAAGTACTGCTTGCAGCTCTGCGTTACTGGCGAAATCAGCCTAGTAAGGAGCACCATGCTCATCTTCGAATTCACACTGGATGACGGTCTCGAGCAAAGTACGAAAAAGGATGAAGACTTAAAATATATTGTGGGTTGGATTCAAGCGGCATTCATATACGCAGGTCTCTGGGGACTTGGAGGTATTTTGGATGCCGATTCGCGCCAGAAATTTGATGCCTATTACAAGAATTTGTGGAAGGGTGAAGACTTGATGTATCCATATCCCGAATCAATGGAGAAATTAGAAATTAATTTACCGGTTGAAGGAATGCTATCAGATTATAGCTACATTTACAAATTGAAAGGCTCATGGAAATATTGGCCGGACATTGCCAAATCCATGAGGGTAGAAGAGGCAGTTAACATACAACAAATCATGGTACCTACGTTAGATACTGTGAAATACATGACAATTGCCGAGGCTCACATAAACCATCACATACCCTTCTTATTCGTGGGACCAACGGGGACGGGAAAGAGCTTTTACATTCAAGATTTGCTCATGAACAAGTTGGATAAAGAGTTGTACGAACCGGCGTTCATCTCGTTCACCGTCAAAATAACGGCCAATCAAACTCAAGATTTGGTTATATCCAAATTGAATAAAAGAAAGCGCAATAACTATGGCCCTCCGAAGGGAAAGTACTCGGTGATTTTCGTCGATGACCTCAACATGCCTGTAAAAGAAGAATATGGAGCGCAACCCCCCATTGAGTTATTAAGACAGTTTTTCGATCACAAAAACTGGTATGATTTTAAGACCACAGCGCCAATTTATATGTTTGATTTAATGATTACTGCTGCGATGGGCTTAGTGGGTGGTAGTAGGCAGGAAGTTTACCCCAGATTCCTCAGGCATTTCAACATATTTTCAATTAATGAATTTTCTGATGAGAGCATGTCAAAAATTTACAGTAACATTCTGCTGTTGGGGTTGAAAAAGAATGGATTTCCCAGCGATATCATCATGCAAGTGCAACAGTTCGTTAATGCCACATTGGACATGTACCAAGGCGCCATGTTGAATTTAAGGCCAACGCCAGCCAAGAGTCATTATATTTTCAATTTGCGAGACGTGTCAAGGGTAATTTTCGGATGTGCGATGCTCAGGAAGGAGTCGGTCGAAAGCAAAATGGTTTTCCCTCGTTTGTGGGTACATGAAATCCTCAGGGTCTTCTATGATAGATTGGTGGATGTCAACGACAAGGCCTGGGTTTATCAAAAATTACGGCTTGCCGTCCGCGAGCACTTCCGAGAGCAATTCGACTATGTCTTCGATCAGTTCGACAGGACTGAAGATGGGCAAGTGCCCGAAGAGAGCCTCTGCAATTTAATGTTTGGTACGTACTTAGACCTCGATGCCACTGAAGATGATGTACGTTACGATGAAGTTTTGAACATCAACGCTTTCTATGACATCGCCATGAATTGCCTGGAAGATTATAATGCTACTCATAAAACGAAAATGGATATTGTTTTGTTTCGTTACGCCTTGGAGCACCTATCGAAAATATGCAGAATTTTGTCGATTCCGAGTGGTAGTGCCCTATTGGTCGGTGTAAGTGGCTCGGGTCGTCAGTCATTAACAAAACTGGGCACGACGATTTGCGGCCACACGTTCTTTCAACCGGAAATCAGCAATAACTACGGGATGAATGAATGGCGGGATGACATTAAAAAGATCGTTAAAGAAGCCGGTGGTAAAGGCAAGCACTCGACTTTTCTTTTCACCGAAGGCCAAATTAAAGAAGAAGGTTTCTTAGCAGACATAGATTGCTTGCTGAATTCCGGGGAAGTGCCAAATATTTTTCCGATAGACGAAAAGCAAGAAATACTAGAGATGGTTCGACTGGCCGCACAGGGTGGTAATAGAAATTTGGACATCGGTGCGTTGGCTGTTTTTTCTTATTTCATCAAAAGGTGCAGGGAAAAACTGCATATAATTCTATGTTTCAGTCCCATAGGGTCGTCGTTTCGCTTACGCTTGCGACTCTATCCCTCTTTAGTAAACTGTTGCACCATAGACTGGTTCGAAGACTGGCCCGAGGATGCCTTAGAAAAAGTTGCTCATAATTGGATTGGGGATGTGAATGTGACAGACGAAGTGAAAAAGTCAGCTGTGATAGCCTGTAAACATTTCCATGTAGTTGCAAGGAACATCACCGACGAATTCTACAACAACACTCTCAGGAAAATTTACATAACATCGAACTCCTATTTAGAATTAATTAAGTCGTTCACGAGCTTGACTAATCGAAAACAAACCGAAATAATGAATATGAAAAAACGATACCTCGTCGGTTTAGAAAAATTATTGTTCGCATCACAACAGGTGGCTGAAATGCAACGGAACTTAGCCGAATATCACCCGCAGTTGAAAGCTATGAACGAAAAGGCTCTGCAGATGACCTTACAAATCGAGAAAGAAACGGTGGAAGTAGAGAAAGCTTCTGCCCTGGTAAAAGAAGATGAAAAAGTGGCTAACGTACAGGCGGCATCTGCGCAAGCTCTGAAAAACGAATGCGAAGGTGAACTGGCCCTGGCTATTCCCGTCCTAGAAGATGCAATTCAAGCCTTAAACACCCTCAAACCCACCGACATCACGCTGGTAAAATCAATGAAGAATCCACCGGAAGCAATCAAATTGGTCATGGCCGCTGTTTGCGTTATAAAAGACGTCAAGCCCGATAGAATCAATGATCCAGCTGGAACTGGAGGGAAAATCTTAGATTATTGGGGACCCAGCAAGAAAATTTTGGGCGAGATGAATTTCCTTCAACAACTGAAGGACTTCGATAAAGACAACATAAAAAACGAAATAATGGCGAAAATACGGAAGGAGTACCTACCACATAAGTTGTTCAAGCCCGACGTGGTGGCGAAGGCGTCGAGTGCAGCTGAAGGCTTGTGCAAATGGATTATAGCCATGGATATGTACGATAAAGTGGCTAAAGAAGTCGCCCCTAAAAAGGCAAAACTGGAAATAGCCGAGCGTGAATACGCAGCGACAATGGCAATTTTGCAAGAGAAAAAGATCCAAGTAGAAAAGTTGGAAGAAAAATTGGCTACGTTAAACGCAATGTTAAGCGATGCCACAGAGAAGCAAGCCGAACTTCAAGCTAACGTAGATCTTTGTGCCACAAAGTTGGCTCGCGCCGAGAAACTAATTGGTGGTCTAGGGGGAGAGAAAACCAGATGGACACAATCTGCTGATAACCTCCAACTCCAGTTTGAGTCCCTCCCCGGTGATATGTTGATTTCTTGCGGCGTGATTGCGTATTTATCAGCTTTAACAACTGATTATCGTTTGAAAACCATAAACAACTGGCACGGATACGTGCACAGCTTGAAAATACCATGCAGCGACGAGTATGAATTCGCCAAAGTCTTGGGATCCGACATCAAAATACAGAATTGGTACATCGATAGCCTACCCCGAGATGCATTCTCGACTGACAACGCGATAATACAGGATAGCTCTCGACGGTGGTCTTTGTTTATAGACCCTCAAGGTCAGGCAAACGTTTGGATCAAAAAAATGGAAAAGATCAACGAGCTGCTAGTGACAAAATTCACAGACTCAAATTACATGAAGGTGGTGGAAAAATGCGTGTCCGCCGGACGGCCTTGCCTACTGGAAAACGTATTAGAAGATTTGGAAGCGCCTTTAGATCCCATATTGTTCAAATCGACTTTCTTTCAAGCTGGGTATGAGGTCATCGGTCTAGGGGAGAACGTGGTTAATTACAATCGCAACTTCAGATTTTATCTAACGTCGAAACTGAGAAATCCGCATTATTTGCCCGAAGCCTTTAATAAGGTCACCATAATAAATTTCGCCCTCACGGTGCAAGGTTTAGAAGATCAACTGTTGGGTATCGTAGTGTCAAAGGAGAGACCTGATTTGCAAAGACAGAGGGAAGAATTAATCCAGCAAACGGCCAGCAATAGGACCGCGCTGAAAGAAGTTGAGGAAAACATATTGAGGACCTTGTCGGAATCTAAGGGTGATATTTTGGAAGATGAGAAGGCGATCGAGGTTTTGGATTGCTCTAAAACCTTGGCGGCCGATATTAAAGCCAAGCAAGTGATTGCTGTTCAAACTGAAAAGAAAATCGAAGGTTTCAGGCAGGATTATAAACCGATAGCGGAACATTCTGCTGTCTTATATTACTGCATAGCCGACTTACCTAACGTCGATCCCATGTATCAGTACTCCCTAGGTTGGTTTATTAACCTATACATAAGTTCGATAGAAACAGCCAATAAATCCAGAGATTTAGACAAACGTCTGCGATTTTTGAAGGAGGCCTTCACTTATAACTTATACACCAACATATGCAGGTCGCTATTCGAGAAGGATAAGTTAATGTTTTCCTTTTTGCTTTGCAGCAAAATTATGTTATATCAAAAGCAACTCGACGAACGAGAATTCCGGTTCCTCTTAACCGGGGGTGTCACCGTTGATAATCCAATTCCGAATCCTGCAAAGTGGCTGACAATGAAATCTTGGGATGAAATTTGCCGCGTTGCTGAGCTACAGGCATTCAAGAATTTCAAAGCATCGTTCGAATCAAATTTGCTTGAATGGCAAGCTTTTTACGACTTGATCGAGCCAGAAGCAGCTCTGCTCCCGGAGCCATGGGAAACGAAGTTGACACCGTTCCAAAAACTTATAGTGATGAGATTGATACGTCCCGATAAAATCACAGTGAGCGTAAACAAATTCGTTAGAGATCAATTAGGGATAAAATTCACAATTCCTCCACCTTTTGATATTGCCAAATCCTATTCCGAATCATCATGCATTTGCCCCCTAATCTTTATCCTATCACCTGGAACTGACCCCATGCAAGCTTTGGTCAAGTTTTCTGAAGTTAAAGGTTATCAAGATAAATTTCAGTCGATCAGTTTGGGTCAAGGCCAAGGCCCGATCGCGCAGGCTCTAATAGAGAAGGCGCAGGAGGAGGGTTCATGGGTTTGTCTTCAAAATTGTCACTTGGCTGTTTCCTGGATGCCCTCTTTAGAATTGCTTTGGGAAAGCATGGATGCGTTAAACACGCGCGATAATTTCAGGTTGTGGTTGACGAGTTATCCGTCGGATAGATTTCCAGTGTCTGTTCTGCAATATGGAGTGAAGATGACCAATGAGCCGCCCACTGGTTTGCAGCAGAATCTGCTAAGGTCGTATTTAAATGAGCCGGTTAAAAATAAGGAATTTTATGTAGGTTGTCCGGGAAAAGAGCAGATGTTTTGCCGATTGCTTTATGCGATCGCGTTCTTCCATGCTGTAGTACAAGAGAGGCGAACTTTCGGCCCTTTGGGATGGAACATTCCTTACGGCTTCAACGAATCAGATTTCGACATATCAGTTCAGCAACTGCAGATGTTCATCAACGAATACACTGACAATCCTTTCGAGGCCGTCAGTTACTTAACTGGCGAGTGCAATTATGGGGGACGTGTAACTGATGATTGGGATCGCAGATTAATCGTTACAATTTTACAAGATTTCATTAATCCAAACGTCGTCCAAGATATGAATTATATGTTCGTGAACTTGGGTAATTGCTACAGTCTGCCCAGGAAGAACGAATACCAAGATTACGTCGACTACATTCAATCGCTTCCCCAATTTCATCCTCCTGAGGTGTTCGGTTTACACAAAAACGCGGGCATCACTCGCGACCTCCAATCGTCCAATCTTCTTTTAAATTCCATAATCAAAGTAGAGGGTGAGGGAAACACCGCCGGCGGTGAAACCGATAAATTGGTAATCATGATTTCTTCTGATATCCTCGGAAAGATACCTCGGAAATTCGACATCGAACATGCCAATAAAAAATACCCGGTTGAATACGGTGAATCTATGAATACCGTGTTGGTGCAAGAAATGGAACGATTTAATAAATTATTAAGAGTGATCTTCGTCAGTTTGCATGACATACAGAAAGCTATACAAGGCTTGGTCGTAATGACTCCTGAATTGGAATTATTAGCAAATTCCTTAATATTGGGGCGTATCCCCGCGAGCTGGGCCAAAGTATCTTACCCAAGTTTAAAATCCTTGCCCAATTATATTTCCGATTTCGTCGACCGTCTGGCGTTCTTGCAAAAATGGTTCGACGAAGGCAAACCAGCGTCGTTTTGGCTGTCCGGCTTCTTTTTCACTCAGGCGTTTTTGACTGGGGCGAAACAAAACTATGCAAGAAAATATACCATACCTATCGATCAGTTGACATTTGATTTCGAAGTTCTGAAATTTACAACGATAGTTGAGCCCCCTCAAGATGGAATTTACGTTTATGGGATGTTCACTGATGGTGCGAGGTGGGATCGAACGAATCACTGCCTGAACGAGCTACTTCCCAAAATACTGTTTGATACGATGCCGTTGATGTGGTTGAAACCAATTTTGATCAGTAAGTATAGTGAAGTTGGACGGTATAAATGCCCTTTGTATAAAACCTCGGAAAGAAGAGGGATCCTTTCGACGACCGGGCATTCAACTAATTACGTGTTGCCCTTTCTTTTAGAAACTAAACTTCCAGCGTCACACTGGATCAAAAGGAGTTGTGCATTGCTGTGTCAGCTAAATTGAACTAAACTAAATAGTACTTTAGCTGCGGAATCAGAATTTTATGTACTTAGATATTTTAATAAATATTTTATGCGAAATAGTTGCACTGTCTTTTTTTAAGAAACAAAGTCAAATTAGGTCTTCATCACAATAAGCCACGTCATAGCGTGAGCATAGGAGACTTCTGAGCTCTCCACTGCTTTTCTCTGTTGTTTTTATATAGGTACAGGACGCTTCTCTATCCATTCTCGCTTTCTTTGTTTCTCTTTAAAGGAAGCATATTCTCTTTTCTCTTTTTTATTATTTAATAACATTTTTATGCCATAATATCACAGTTGTAAATTTTTTTTATTTGAATGTAATTTGAGGATTTCTAGCCTTTATACACTACTCAAAAAATAAAAGTAGTCAGTTTTATTTATTGACATATTGCTGTGTTATGTAACGCTAGCTCAGCCTGCAAGTTACAATTGGAAACATCTCATTTTCAGTTCTTTTTTACCTATTTTCTATTTTTATATTTTTAACGTAAATAAAACAATTCTAAATTACTCTTTCTTTATTATTATTACACTAAAAAAAACTCTTTGAAAATAATAAAAACAATAGATTTAAAAGAAATTTCAATTGCGGCGTGTAATTCTGCAGCTATTAGCTATTTAAAAAAACAATTGTCTGCTCAGACACTGCTCAGTTGACCTCGCACCAGGGTTGCCATTTCTAGTAAAATTGCAATGTACTATACATTTGGAGACAAAAAATATGCTAGTACATTTTAGACCAGTTTTAGTATAAAAACTAAAATAATTTTACTTTCTTTTTTAATTTTCTGTGATTGTATACATATAGAGTGTGTTCGTAAACTCTCTTCGGTTCTCCTGAGTAATATTCTTTCTCTCTCATATAAATGATTTTGTGTATTTTGCTTTTCATTTTATTCACTCAACCTATGGAGACATTACGAACCCGCCCATAGGATAGACTTAGGGTGCGTTTTTAAAGTGTACGAACAAGTGTTCGTGTACTCGAACATGTAAAAAAAAAAATCGAACAACCTAGATAGCGTTTTAAAATTTCCCGAGTTGTTCGAACATAGTGTTCGAGTTGTATTCTCTTGCACCTACTCGGCAGGAAGTGCACGAAGTACAGTGGCGGGAATTGAATAAACATAACCTAAAAATTTTGAAGTATGTCGATCACACAACACTTCGCCTTCATCGTCAGAACATTATAAGAAAGTTTACATGTCATAGAAATGAACATTTAAATTCGTTACCTATTTATGTAGATATATAACTACATAAGCAACAAAAAACTAAAATTTAAGGTTATGTACATATAAATATGACATGTTAGCGTTTTTATATTCTAGCGATCGAGCAAGTGTTTGAACAATTTGGAAATTGTTCGAACATATTTGGTTTGAACAGTAGGTGTGATTTAAAAACGCACCCAAAGGGATAGACTGAACGTGAACAGTGTCGATAAATAAGTTCACAGAGCATTTTTTCAAAATAGAACGCTATTGGTTAAATTTCGTGTCGTTAAGCAGGCTTTTTACACAATGCAATTTGTATTATAGCAAGATGCAATCTTAATTTAATTTAAGTTAATTAACCGCAATAGGCATTTACGAAAATTCACCGGGTGTACACCGCATAAACCGAACGCTTTCGATAATTCAATCGGTTACTTTTGTACCGCGTTCGATAATTTACCACGTGTACCGAACTCAAGCACCTGGTGCATAGGGATGCCCAAAACAGTTAAATGAATCGATTCAATTGAATCGATTGTGTGGAATCGATTCAGATGAATCGATTCAATTTAAACACGTAGAATCGATTCGATTCAATACATATATTACCAATTTCTATTCTTGAAATTAAAACTTATGTCGCAGCATCATATTTTATGTTTCCACTGCAGTGTTTACAACGAACACATTTGCTGTTATCAGTAATAAAATGCATCCACTCTTCACTTGTTTTAGGAGGCATTGTTCTACACTCACACTCAAATACAATACGCATATACCTACTGTTAAAGTATGCAACGCAAAATTTTGCTCGTTAATGGTCAAGAAAATTTCTGTAATATGAAATGTTCAGTTTTATACCGCGGACTTTCCCTACCCACAATTTCATCATTTTGAGTTATTGGCTGCTAGTAACATATAGATGGCGCGGTGATAAAAAATTGGTTGTATGTCCACACCTTTACGATTCGATTCTTGAATCGATTCACACCAAATTGAATCGATTGCAAAGAATCGATTCAATTATAAATCGATTCGATTCTGAACATCCCTATGCATGCTTTGTGGTCTGTGTTGGTCTGTGCAGGGGCTGGTAACTTAAAGCACAGCGCCATCTAGTGAGGGCCGCAGTCGATTAAATTCGTGTATTTCATAGCAGGATAGTAGTAAACTGTAATCAGGAAACTAATCACAACAGGGTTGCCACAATCGTTACAATTGTAATGATTTCATTACAATTTAGTCGCTGTCGTTACGTCGTTACTACATTGTTTAAAATAAGCAAATTTCATTACTAAATTAATGATACATTTAGCGATTTAAGTATATCGCGAGAAATCGCTTATTCATGTTATATCACAGTTTTGTTTTGGTAAAATTTGAAACATTCAAATTGATCATCATGAAATTACTATTTACTTATGTCAGTTTGGCCCAATCGGTTTTGTGGTTTGGCGTTTAGACTCTGCAGTAGATAAGTAAGTACCGGGTGGACTATTTTTGATGGTTTTACAGGGTTTCTTGGTTATTTATAGGAGAAAAAGAAAACCGTTTTTGCAACCCAGTACTATTTTTTCGAGAGGTGAAGACAAAAGTTAGCTACTTGGATTCATTCGGGAAATATCGGCCGAAAACGAATTTTCACGAAAAATTATTTTTCACAATATTTCAGCTGATATTTCCCGAACGAATCGAGGTAGCTAACTTTTGTCTTCACCATTGAGTTTTTCTCGAAAAAGTAACACTGGATCGCGAAAACGGTTTTCTTTTATTCCTATAAATAACCGAAAAATCCTGTAAAACTATAAAATATATTTTATAAATATTTGTAGGTTTTTATCTCTATCGAAGCCCAATGCAGCACAAATGCAATCAAATTGTACAATGAATGAATCAGGTGTTACAGAAGAAATTACATTTTTATTTTTCTTTAACAAATTTTAAATATTAATGTGGCAATTTTATAATTACCTAAAGAATTTTTTTTTAATTTTTATAGTTTATTTAGCACTAAACTTATTTCCTAGTCCATTTGAATATTGGCATAAAATTAAGAACTATTTACATACGTACATAGAGTACTAGTAAAACAAATACAATAACTTGTGATTAACTATTTTGAAGTTCCCGCCTTTCATTACATTTAATTACTATTTGACTTTCCTTTTCATTACATTATTTTAACTGCTTGTGGCAATCCTGAATCACAATCAGTTTATTTAACGGGGATTACCGTGTTGCATTGTATACATTTTTTAGAAATGTAAATATTTGATGACCGTTTTGTAAATATTTGATCACAGTTTTGTGTTGTTTTGTGTTTTTATTTGTTTTGTAAACAATTTAAAAATGCGATCTTGTTCTGTGCAAGGCTGTACAAACGACGATTTGAGAAAGTAAGTGTGATATTTTATTTTAGTTTTGATTCGTTTGATGTTTCAATACAAAGCAAAAACATTAACAGAGACAGTTACACTTTTGTAATGTTAAATTATGTTTAAGTTGAGTACAAACTTTATGTATATATTAATCTTGCACTAAATATGTAGCTACAAGTACGTGTCATTTATTTCATTTGGTTGAAAATTATTATAAAATTATATATATAGGGTGTATCAAAAAAATTTCCTTCGAATGAGTTTTGGAAATAAAAGTATATACAGTGTGTCCCAAAAAGTTTTATACAAATGGAGAAAAAGTTTATCTTACATTTCACAAAAAAAACTATTCTTTATAAAAAGCTCTGCATGACTTGTAGATCCATAATCAGGTACAAAATGTTTAAAAAATTGACTGGAATACAGGGAAAATAAAAAATAATGATTTGGACGGAGAGCAAAATACGTTCAAACTGTAGTGGAGAGCAAAATGTTCAATGAAATTGTGATTAAATAGCAAAAAATTATGCACACTTGTAGATTATTGATATTCCCAGATAAAAATTGATAAAGAAGGTTATCAATGTTTTATAAAAATAAATTATCTAACAATTGCTGAAGTGTTTATTTTTTAATTTTTATCTGGGAATATCAATAATCTACAAGTGTGCATAATTTTTTGCTATTTAATCACAATTTCATTGAACATTTTGCTCTCCACTACAGTTTGAACGTATTTTGCGCTCCGTCCAAATCATTATTTTTTATTTTCCCTATATTCCAGCCAATTTTTTAAAAATTTTGTACCTGATTATGGATCTACAACTCATGCAGAGTTTTTTATAAAGAATAGTTTTTTATGTGAAATGTAAGATAAATTTGTTCCCCATTTGTATAAAACTTTTTGGGACACACTGTATATAAAACTTTTGTTTCCAAGGCGCACTCAAAGGAAATTGTTTTGATACAGCTGATATAATACACAATGTTTTTCCATAGGTTCTACTTTCCAAAAAATGAAAAACTAAGGCAGGTTTGGTTAAACCGAGTTAATAACTCAAACTTAAAAAATAATGCCAATCTTTCAAAAAGTTATGTTATTTGTGGAGCCCACTTTGCTGATATCTGTTTTACGGAAAATGGAAAATTTTCAGTGCCCACACTACATTTATCAGGTACACAAGCTTCAAGATTAATTTCAACAGTCAATCATAGATAAATGTAATCTTTTCAATTTTAAGATATACAGTGCTCGCCAAAAAGTCCGCATCAAATGGGAAAAATTTTTATTACTGATTTTTCGAAAAAACTTTTTACGGCAATAATTTGTGCTTGTCTGAAAACCTGTTTAGCCCCTGTTAGATATACTCTTCAAAAATTTTCCATGAAAATTGAAACAAAATAGCAAGTGTGGCATAACAATGAATTCAGAAGGAAATGTGCTATCTATCTGTCTAAACAACAAAAATCGCGCCCATAAGAAAAAATGAAGTTGGCTCTGGAAAAACAAAAATGAATCGCTCTAGAAATAAAGAACGTTCGGCATTCAATCAAGCGTAAAAAGTTGCTTCAGGAATGTTTTCACAGATTTTGAAAAGAATCATAAATAAAGAAGCTATGTCCGATTTTCGAAAATCGCAATTTTTCGTTTTTCTTCAATTGTGAAGAAACCGTTCGAGATATTTCAAATTTCAGATAATTAATCACTATGAAATTTGGCAACTTTGCCTCCATTTAACCGATTCTCTATCTCTTATAATAAGCGAGATCCCCATACTGGCTTTCGAATTTCAATCACCCTGTATTTGCTTTGCATTGACTGTTTCAAAAGTTGCTTGTTTTTGTTGTTGTACCTAATCGTTTCTTGGAAGTAAGGCAAACATTTTAGCTATTTTATTTTGGATTAACTCGGAAATTATGATAAGACAAAAAAAATTGTGAATTTATACTTTTAAGCTAGACGAATCATTCATGTTTATCGATGAGAAAGGAATTGGAATTGACCACGATCTACTGGATTTTACGAGGCAGAGCTCTTAACGGCCTGGGCAAAATTTTATTTAACGCAAATTTTGCCCGCTTTGGCGCTTGTTACCTAAACAAGAAATACCCACAAGGAAACTATATTTGAGCAAGAAACTGCAACTGTACTTGATATAAATCCCGTGAACTTGACATTAATTGAAAATGACGTTACGGATTTAATTTGCTTCCGATATTTTTAAGGTTACTGTATTTAGGAGGTACCGCCATTCATTTCCGCGGCTTCGTCAAATTAAAAAGGAAGCGATGAAACGCTAAAGAAGAAAAAGGATAGATACATAACAAGTTACTGTTACTAGGCAGTTTATGAATGAATTTGATTAACCCCAAAATAAAAGAGATAGAAAGTTGGCGCTACCTTCTCGATACAGTAACCTTATAGCGTTTTTCACTGGGACTAAATTTTGCACTGAGTGCGCACTCAGAATATCCTCATCTTATTTTAACCTCATGTAATGAAACGAGATGGAGATATTCTGAGTGCGCGTTCAGTGCACAATTTAGTCCCAGTGAAAAACGCTATTAGATATTTTGAGTAAGTGGCGCCAGCAGAGAAACACTTGAACTAATAAATTGTGCAGGCCGGATAGAGACACACAGTCTCGTGAAATGCAGTAGGCCGTGGAATTGACATTAGTCGATGTTGCTCTTCTAGATTCAAATATAAGGATGAATATGAAAAATTCAAGTTGATATTGAGCATCATAGGTTTCGTTTTTTCAATTATTAATTTGTCCACGAGGTTTAGGTAAGTTTTTATAAGTGTTATCCAAAGAAGCGAACTGCACACCATATTATTTGTAGGGCTTTAGAATTATTAAATATATTTTTGTTGGTCTGGTATTACTGGACCCTTACCATAAGAGAAAGCATACTAAATGTGAACGGTTCGAAAATTAAGGGATGGTGGCGGTTTCATCACTTCCTCTCGACGGTTGCAGCCGCTATTTTATTAATTTGGCCCGAGCAGGATACGTGGTTGGAATTCAGAAATCAATTCATGTGGTTCAACGCCTACATAAGTGAGTACTTTCTTTTATATTCCGTTTATGTAATTTAGTTAATTAAATAGAAATTCTGCAATATGGGTTTTGTAACAAAAAAAAGTATTATTTAATCAAGTAATCAGTATTATGGAGCAAGTGAACTGAAACAAAATTTGTTTACATCCAGTAAATAAAAATGTCTCACTAACGGAAGTTGCAAAATTTTTGTTCCTAATTTAAATTCAAATGAGCTTGGATTAATTCAAAATTTCTAATTAAATCTGCAATGGGCCCTCCGAATCCAAACACTTTAAAGACCGCCAAGCTGGTCCTGGCTGCATTTGGTGACCTACAAGACTCGCAAGGATTGACAATAAAAGCCATAACCGACCATATCGAGAATGAGTTCGCCGTTCCGAATAACGAGTTTAGCAAGTATCTTACTAAAGCAATCGATAGGGGTGTCGCCTTCGGAGCGATCAGAAAAATGAAGGGTCGGTATTTCCTTGGAGAAGTTATGGATAAGATTAGGTCACATAGACGTCGCAGAAAACGTGCAGGCAGCAGGAGAAGAAGAAAATCGCGCAATGGCAATGGCAACGGCGGAGGAAAGCGACGAAGGAGGAGAAGGAGGAGGCAGCCTGCAGTTTAAAAAATTGCATTTATTTCGGATTTAAAAAATCATCGTGTAATACCTACTTGTAATAAATGTTTTTCACAACAAATTACTCTTCAAAGTAGAAACACATTCAAATCAAATCAAATCAAATGGGAAACATTTTTATTTCTCATTTTTCGAAAAAACTTTTTACGGCAATAATTTGTGCTTGTCTGAAAACCTGTTTAGCCCTTGTTACATATACTGAGTGATTTTTACTTGATTAGAAAATAGGGTTTTTCGAAACTGCCAAAATCCTAAAATTATTTCTTGGAAATTAATCGAGATTTCAACGAGACTTTTTTACTATGTGGTGTTAATTTTAGCTTACTGAACAATCTCAAGGCCAGAAAATAATGTTTTTTTCTTACTCCTATTAATGAACTCGTGTCACAAAAACCCCCTAAATATTCTTTTACAACGACTTAAATGAGGAGATTTTTTCCATAACTTTACCTGACATTAAAATAATTCATAGTCGTCTCATAAACTACATAAGGAAATACTCTCCACATTTAGGTCATTGTAAAAGAATATTTAGGGCGTTTTTGTGACAGGAGTTCATTAATAGGAGTAGATTAGAGTTTTTAGAAGACATTCCAACACCTGTTAATTATCATTAAAAAATATTTCTCCTCAAAAGCATATTGCATCAAAAACGTTGCGATTATGTACAAATATTACTTTTCGGTAAATAATAAAATATCTAAAGCAATAAATACCTTTCTCTATTTTTTTTGCAATTACAAATCTTTGAAGTTTTCATCTAAAATTATTTGAATTTTAAAATTAATATTGGATATGTGAAATTTTGTGAAAAGTTCAAAAATTCTATTTCTGCCGATATTAAAGAAAAAAAACGTTATTTTCTGGTCTTGAGATTGTTCAGTAAGCTAAAACTAATACACAGTAAAAAAATCTCGTTGGAATCTTGATTAATTTCCAAGAAATAACAATTTTAGGATTTCGGCAATTTCGAAAAGCGCTATTTTCTAGCTAAGTAAAAATCGCTCGGTATATCCAATAGGGGCTAAATAGGTTTTCAGACAAGTACAAATTATTACCGTAAAAAGTTTCTTCGAAAAATCAGAAATAAAAATGTTTCCCAATTGATGCCGACTTTTTGGCGAGCACTGTATGTGTATATCCAGTATATTAATCAGCAATTACATTTCTCTGATGTTGATGAAACCAATCTTAAAACTTTTATTTGCAAAAATATTTTCTGTTCCAGATTTTCATGTGGCTGAACAAACGGAAATGCGGTGTTTTGCATATGAAGCACGAGAACAGGACTTGTCATTCACACCTGACAAAGTTAAAGGTCAGTTTTATATCAAATTGCATAAGGGTACTGAGTGCAGATATCTGAGCAATCAAATAAAAAACATTGTTTCAATACCTGCAGACTTACTGACATATTAGCATGTCACGATTCCTGTGAAAAAGAACTTTTTTGTTTTCCTCATTATATTGAATCTATAAAGAGTTTTTTGTGTTACATGGATTTAACATTAAACCTGTTTTAAATGCTTACAGAAGCTCTTCGACAACCCTTTGCTTCTTCAGCAGTAGTGGATGAAGGATATTTAGAAGTAAATCCTCCTCAGAAATGTTACTTAAGATCAGGAGCGAAAAGGAGGTCTTTAAGTCTGGATTTTCCAACAGAACAAATACCTGGTAGGATAATCATCTAGATATTTGTCCATACAATTCTGTTAACTATGTGAATATACATATAGTGAATACATTATAGTTAATCATATCAATTAAAATATTTTATTGATTACAGAGGAAATACTGTCATCTATACTTTTCACAAAAAGCACTCAGGTGTCTGTACTTACTACAAGCAGCACTCAAGTGTCCGTACCTACTACAACCAGCATTCAGGAGTCTTTATCTTCTACAAGCAGCATACAGAAGTCTGTACCTTCTACAAACAGCATTCAGGAGTCTGTACCTTCTACAAGCAGTATTCAGGAGTCTGTACCTACTATAAGCAGAACTCAGGAGTCAACCCTATTACCCTTTACAAAACAAACAACTTCTATACCAAAAGGTGTGTTTTCGTATCTCTAAATTACATTTAGATTCTTATTATTTTCTATTAATTTATAAAACATAATGTTGCTAATGCTGTAGGATCTCCTCTGAAAGTAACATACCTTTCTTATGTCCAGGTTATCAAAAGCGTAAAATTAAGAATGTCAAAAACATCAGGAGTGGGAAGGAAATTCAGTCTTTAAAAGTTATGAAACAACTTTTATCAACAACAAGAAACCGTAACTTAAAGTTGGCAGGAAGAATCAAGATCATACAGAAAAACATGCATCTGCTAAAATATCTCAGAGGAGTAAACCAAACAACATTGAATTTTTTTATCAGTCAGTGTAAGAATCAGGCTCTACGACCTCGTGGAAGACGGTATTCCATTACCGACAAAGCGTTAGCGTTAACACTGTATAAGCATAGTGGAAAAGCTTATCGATTTTTATCTACAATTTTTAGCTTGCCATCTAGAAAAACTTTGAACCACGTTTTAAATAAAATTCCAATATTAGCGGGTATAAATATAAATACACCTATTTTTGAAAATTTAAAAACCCAGGTAAATAAATTAAAAGAAAATGATAAATACTGTGTACTCATGTGGGATGAGATTTTTCTACAAACAGGACAGGATACAGAACTGGGCAAATTACTTAAAAAAAGTAATTCAAATAACAAGCTTCAATTACTTTGAAAAGTATTGGCAATTTTCAATTATCTTTTTCTATTAATATACAAAGTATTGGCAATTACCAATTAAAACGAAAAGTATTTGAAGTTGCAGAGGAATTACTAATTGAATTACTTTAGACTAATTCAATTACTTTAGACTAATTCAATTACTTTAGAGTATTTCAATTACTTTGTCTGCTTGAATTATTATTACTCAAATGTAATTCAATTACTAAAAAGTAATTCAATTACTCAAAAGTACCTAATTCAATTACTTAAAAATAATTCAATTATACTTTTAAGTAATTCAATTACTCAAAAGTATTTTAAATAGGGAAAATTAATTGAAATAACAGAAAGTTATTTCAAATACCAAGCATTTCAATAAAGTAATTGAAATAACAATTATCAGGACCAGATATCAAAAGTATTTGAAATATTTTAATTCAATTAATGAAAACGCTTCAATTACTTTTTCAAGCATTTTAATTCAATTAATGCCCAGCTCTGACAAGATATAATAAAAAATACGATTTTATTGAAGGTTTCATTGATTTCGGTGGAATTGATAGGCAACTTATTTTTGCTGATCATGCTTTAGTTTTAATGATAAAGACTATAAAGAGAGGTTGGAAAGAACCTGTAGCTTTTACCTTTTGCCATGGGAGTACTCCCACTGTTGATTTAGTTAAAATAATTAAAGACACTGTTAAATTAATTCGACAGACAGGATTGAATATAATAGCCAGTATATGTGATCAAGGTGCTACTAATGCTGCTGCAATCAATCATTTATTAAAGGAAACAAATGAGTATTGTTTGAGGCAACATATACAAAACAGATATCAGGGTTATTTAATTGATGGTGAAGAAATTGTGCATCTTTATGATTGCCCACACTTATTAAAAGGTGTCAGAAATAGCTTTAAAATATAAAAATAGCGTCAAAGATTTACATTTTCAACAGGACGGCAAAGCTAAAGTTGCATCTTGGTCACATATACTAAGATTATATGAAATAGACTGCATGCAAAGACCATATTTACAACTTTACAAAATTACAGACGAACATGTACTATTAAATAAAATTCGAAAAATGAAAGTTAAAATGGCCACACAAATCTTTAGTTATACACTAGGAACTGCAATGTACTCTAGAGCAGTGATTAGTCACGAGTTGTTATCCTCATCCTCATTATATTTAAATCCCCAAGCCACCGAAACAGCTGATCTTATTTTGTTTTTCGATAAACTGTTTGACAGTACCAATGGTAGCTCAATAACTCCTCCAACAGGCAAGCCTTTGCGAAGTGTGGTTAAGGAAGATTCTCCTCATGTTCCTTTCTGACAATCTGCTTTACCAATCTTACAGTCAATGTACAAAAACCCGTATTCCTTCTTTAAATAATTGGATTTTTACATTACAAAGATTTATATATTTAAGTAAACGACATTTACCAGTATTGAAATATTTTTCCCCAAGGTCATTTAATTAGGATCCAATCGAAAGCTTTTTTTCCCAAATTATAGCACATGCCGCCCGGAATCCTACTTGTTCCTCTTTCACTAATTCTTTTAAATCTCTCCTTATTAACAATTTTTCTGCATCACATTCTGTGGGTGCAAACTGTGAGGAGGATAATTCAAGCGGTCCATTACAAAACGTTACAGAGTTTATCGAAAAACAAATTACCATTACCACTCCAAATCCAATGCAAACATCTAATTTAAAATCTACAAGAAATATATCCACCACTCTCATACATGACTTTGCCACTCCATACGTAGCAGGAGTAATTGGTAAAAAATTATTTAGAAAACTTTCATGTGATTCATGCACAACGCTTTTGGTTTCAATTCAAGAATTGCCAGAAAATTTATATACAGGGTGAGTTATTAAGCGCCCTTTCTTCCGTAGCTCATTTATATTACGAGATAGAATTTTTTTCTTTTACAAGGACATTCTACCTATTGAGTACTATAACCTAAAATTATTTTGATGCATACAGAGTGTTACGTAAAATAATGGCAGCATGTAGCAGGATGTTTTTAAATGGAACACCCTGTGTATTTTCCTATAGAAAGATATAACACTCGAACCTCTAAACAGCAGCATATAAAATATTTATATTTATTTAACCAATTAAGAGTAAATTATTATTTTATTGAAAACGGTCCGATTTTCAACTTCTCTTAAAATACTGATTGTAAACGAATCGTTTGTCGTACAGCAATAAAAATAGGTAGAGTTATAAATTAAAGTATAGGAAATAACCCAGATATAAATTCATATAGTTTCATTTGTTTTTTCAAGTGTTCAAGCCTGTGTAATTGTCAGATTTTCAAACTGCCGTTATTCAATTTTTTTAAATGCAACCCCCCCTATCTCTTTTCACGAAAATACAGTGTTCATGTTCCTCTTCAATTCAGTTAGAGGTTTCCTGGATCTCATCTGTACAGTTTTTTGCTATAATAAACTTTTTACATTTTTACTCTAAAATCCAATATTAAAAAGTTATTTAACGTACCGTATTTTAATTTCTTTAAGACAGCGCCCTCTATTTCATAAAACAGATGGAAAATATCAAGTTTACAATTGATTACAGACTCTTATTTCATTATAGTTATCGTATTTTTATTGTAATACAGTTCTTTCACTTTGTTGTAATTAACAATGTCTTAAAATTGATTCGATGTGGTTTACAACAAAAGAAAACATCAGTGTTTTGTAAATAATTACCTTAATGTAAAAATTATTGTAAAAATATACAAATAATAAATTAATAATCTAACGAATAAATGAAAATTGGCGAATTTCTTTTGTTCAAGTATTCCGATTTTATTAAATCAAATGTTAGTTAAGACAACTGAAGCTTGGGAACTACCTAGAATCAATTTTAAAGCATTCTTAATTAAAACAAAATAAAAGAACTGTATTATAACAAAAATACGATGATTATAATGTAATAAGAGTCTGTAATCAATTGTAAACTTGATATTATCCATCTGTTTTATGGTGTTGTCTTAAAGAAATTAAAATACGATACATTAAATAACTTTTTAATATTGATTTCAGAGCAAAAATGTAAAATATTTATTATAGCAAAAAAACTGTAAGGATTAGATGCAGAAAACCCATAACATAATTGAAGATGACCATGAACACTATCTATTCGTGAAAAGAGATAGGGGGGTTGCATTTAAAAAAATTGAATAACGGCAGTTTGAAACTCTCACAATTACACAGGCTTGAACATTTGAAAAAACAAATGAAACTAAATGAATTTATGTCTAGGTTATTCCTTATACTTTAATTTATAACACTACGAATTTTTATTGCCGTACGATAAACAATGCGTTTACAGTTAGTATTTCAAGAGAAGTTGAAAATCAGACCGTTTTTAATAAAATATTAATTTACTCTTAGTTGGTTAAATAAATATAAATATTTTATACGCAACTGTTTAGAGGATCGATTGTTATGTCGTTCTATAAGAAAATACACAGGGTGTTCCATTTAAAAAAATCCTGCTACATGCTGCCATTACTTTACGTAACACTCTGTATGTACCAAAATAATTTTGGTTATTGTGCTCAATAGGTAGAATGTCCTTGTGGAAGAAAAAAAATTCTATTTCGTTCTATAAATGAGCTATGGAAGAAAGGGCGCTTAATAACTCACCCAGTATAACACATTTATGCATCCGTCAAGTAGATTTTCCTCCGCAATAAAACATATTACTTATGTAATTTTAGATATGCTCCCTCAAATTATATTAACTTATAAAATTAAAAAAACAATTAATGAACATATATTTAATATGAGTATATGTCAAAGCATGTTATGTGTGGATCATCAAATGTACATAAAGCCATTTATTAATATAATTATCAATGTAATATTATTTCATTATGTTAAGATTATTAATAATTTGTTAAAGCATCATGATAATTGATACAAAGATTTCGATAGTTTATGTCAACTGGCTTTTTCTGCTGGTTGTAGACAAAGAAAATTGTAGATTATTTTCTTTATTTTATTTGTATTATTTTTATTTAACAATACAAATAAGAAAAAGAAAATATAGTTAATCAGATAAGATACATTTCAAATAAAGTAAGTTTTGTAAAGTACTCAACTTTAAAACTATTATAATGTTTTCTTTGTAAATATTATGTGTTGTCAGGAAATGTTCATTTTTTATTATTTATTATATGTGCAATAAAACACTTTGCAATCTTTCTTGTTTTTTTAGTTACTAAATTAAAAAAATTTAAAATGTCTAGGCTAATACATTTTTTAAACGTTCCCGCGTGTAGTGTTAGTTCCATGCGGCGACCACTAGATGACGCAATAGCTATCTAATTTTCAAGTTGGCTATCTATTTCTCTATGATCTGTGTATGGGTCTGTGTTTGTGGTGTATACGAGACGTAAGGGCATCAGATTGTTGTTGACGATAAATATAGTGAATAAAATGAAGGTAAACAGACAAAAAAATAATCTGAATGTGGAAAATCTTGAGGAGTTATCCAAAGATGTAATTTACGTACAAACACCTTTTAAAGGTAACTACATAAAGTTATGTTTTAGGAACTAATAGAAAAAATAACTGCACTTAACGCTCATAATCAGCAACTAAAAAATATAATCACAAAATCAAGCAAGAAGAAAGTTATGAAACCTCACAAGCCATTTGACTTTGATAAGTAAGTAAGATTTTATAATTCTATAATTTGTTTTCTCATACAAGGTTCATTACAGATGTTCGTACCGACACATCTTACTCAAGTTTTTATATCTGGGATGGAATTATTGCGGCTATGCCGTACAAGAAGACACAATGAATACAATTGAACATTTCTTATTCGAAGCTTTAGTAAAAACATGCTTAATCAAGGATCGCTCTGTCGCGAACTACCATCGTTGTGGTAGAACTGACAAAGGTGTTAGCTCTTTTGGACAGGTATGTGTAATAAATCTTCTTGATTTTCTTTACATTTGCTTAAAACTATTAGTTTATTTTACTAGTATTTTGTAAGGTTATTTCAATAGACGTTAGAAGCAAATTATCAAAAGTTGATCAGCATAAACTCGATGAAGAATTAGAATATTGTAAAATCCTCAATGGTGTTTTGCCAAAAGATATTAGGTGCATTGCCTGGAGCCCAGCAGTTGACAATTTCAGTGCTCGATTCGACTGTAAAAGCAGAACTTATAAATATTTTTTCCCAAAAGGACAACTCAACGTTGAGGTAATTTAATATAGTTTCGAAGTTTAAAAATTCACGCAAAATTTGTAGAAAATGTTGACTGCTGCAAACTACTTAATAGGAACGCATGATTTCCGAAATTTCTGCAAGATGGATGTGGGTAACGGTGTGGTTGAGTTTACCAGAGAAATCGTCAGCATAGACATAGAAGGTGAAGAAAATATTTGCGATGGTAACTATTACTCGTTGCACAAAATGGTACATTTTTTCTATGTGTAAGTTTACAGAATATTCTATGTATGTTTTAATTATAAAAGCCAGAGCGTTTCTGTGGCATCAGATTAGATGCATCATAGGCATTTTATTTTTAATAGGGCAAGGAAAGGAACATCCTGATATTGTTAAAGAATTACTTGATATAGAAAAAAATTCCAGGTAAATTACCGGCAACAAATTTATTTCAGTTGTATAAATTCCCTTCATTTTAGAAAACCTGATTATCACATGGCAAGCGAAATACCTTTAAATTTGTATTACTGCGAATATGATGAGAATATTAAATGGTTTTATAATTATGAAGTCTTAAATAATATAATTCACATGCTATCTACTGAATGGGTTTTCCAGACTGTAAAGTGAGTATTTCTATGAAACAGGAGCTTTTGAACATTGTAATTTGTTTAGATCCACCATGATCAAAAGTATGATAGTAAACTTACAACTAACGGCTGAGTCTTCTGTGAATAAGCCAATTGCGAAGTCTGTTTGTGTTGCCGATTGCCTTACACCAGGGGTGAAATCTAAAGTTTATGTGCCTGTAATGAATAGGCAAAGATGTGGTAAGTACAAATTAATTAGTAGAACCTCTTGGAATGCTTTATTTTGTTTTTAAATGTTTACAATTTCAGACAGCTTGGAAGATCAAATAAGACGCTATAGTAAAAAGAGCAGATTAGATGGTGCCAGCAAACTCACATGAATTTATTTAATGATTTAATGAGATAATAAACAAAATATTAAAACTATAGCATTTTTTTTAAAGCAAATTGTAAATGTCGACTTTTAATTTTATTTTTGTACGAACGTTTGCAAATAGTAGGTCGAAAATAGATTAGAAATTTGTAGCCTTTCACATCCAATGCGACTTCTTACTCTATCTTCCAAAGGAGAAAATTATTTTAAACATACAGAATTGTGAATTACCCTGTATAAGTACTGAGAAAATTAAATATTAAATCAAATTGTGTAAGCCATCATTGAACAAAAAAATGTTTTATTTAGTTGTGAAAAAAAATTCATAAGCTCAATTTTTTTATTTTTCCTAAGTTATAATTAATTTGATCGTTTTTTAAATAATTTATAACATTCAAGTACTTCATAATAACAATAAGTGTATAAATCAATACATATTTAATAATTGTATGCGAATTACTCCATTATAAACCAACGCCACTCGAAAAAGGCAGCCATATTGATAAGTAAAAAGTGAGCAATCAGATTAGAGTAGGCAGTGCAATGTCTGTGATTAAGTGAATTAACTAATGTAATCCATTCATGAACTGTCAAGTTTATTGACTTTTTTTTTTTATCACAGACATACATTTTCTTTGATGTGATTTCTATTTGTTCACCTTTATATAGGTCTTGTAAACTTCCAGCCAACTTTCGTCATTAATGACGTTAAACCAGTACCAACTGAACTCAAGATGTAACGTATGATGTATTCGTTGAAATTTAGTAACATTTTGTTACTACAAGTTTTTGAAAATGACAATGTTGCCACCGCTTCAATTGTCACTAATGTCAGATGTGTTTACTTTGGGCACATTTCAGAATTAACCGGCTATTCCAGCGGTAGACATTTTAAAATTCTAAAATCGACTAAATACCTAAAATATTAAAATGTCTACCGGTGGAGTAACCAGTTAATTCTGAAATGTGCCCTTTGAATATACAACACGTACATAACCTATATACCATCAACCACCGATTTTATTATGTAGTGATAAATCCTCAAAATTCTTTAGTTATTGATTCTTTCTTTTTCTTTGTCGTTGATTCTTTCGATAGGATTTTTCTTTTTCATTTGTGAGGCTTAATTCAGATTGTCGGTGCTTATAGTTAAGAAAGCCTTTTTGTAATTTATAATTTTAAAAAAGTCTGTGTATTGTAATTTCTAATAGTTTTATAAATCGATTACGATTGTTGCTAATCGTCTCCAATTTACTTTTAATTAGGAATTTCAAGTATTTGTATGTATTAAAATTTATTCGGTTTATATGACCCAACTACGATTGTTAAGAATCGTCTTTTGATACATCCGTTGAATAAATTTCAATATGGCTTTAAATTTTTATCAATATCATTTTTATCAATGAATTCCTAAACAAAATCCAAGTAGGAAACCAAAGTTTCATCATGCGGAAATGTTTGAGGGGGATGGCAGGTCAATAAGGGAATTATTAATAATTTTGGTTATCGGTGAAATTTTTTGAATTGGTGTTTTCATTAGTTGTAGTTTCGGAGAGGACCTTGTTTAAACCTAGAAATTTTGATTACTACAATTAGAGTAATTAATAAATAAATAGTTAAGACGATTGACATCATGATTGCGGGAAAATTAAGGAATTTGTTTAAGGATAAAAGGGAAAAGATTAATTTAAGATTTTCTGAGATTATGATTCCTGAGTTTAGGAATCATTGAAATACTTCGCTTACGATTGTTGCGAATCGTCTACGAATAGTATTCGTTAATTGACTAAAATTTAACTATTATGTTTTGACATTTATTTGACATATATTTTTCTAACAATAATTATTGTTAGAATATATAACGAATACTATTATGTTTTGACAGTTATATATTTTTATAACTGTCAAAACATAATAGTATTCGTTAATTGACTAAAATTTAACTATTATGTTTTGACATATATTTGACATATATTTTTCTAACAATAATTATTGTTAGAAAAATATATAACTGTCAAAACATAATAGTTAAATTTTAGTCAATTAACGAATACTATATTTGACATATATTTTTCTAACAATAATTATTGTTAGAAAAATATATAACTGTCAAAACATAATAGTTAAATTTTAGTAAATTAACGAATACTATTCATAATTTAACTATTATGTTTTGACAGTTACATATTTTTCTAACAATAATTATTGTTAGAAAAATATATGTCAAATATATGTCAAAACATAATAGTTAAATTTTAGTCAATTAACGAATACTTATTATAATAAGATAATTTTAGGCTTTCTTGGTACTTACTTTGACACTTCTTCCTTTAAAGCTTTTTACTTTATTAAATAATAAATAGAAATCCAAATTTAAGAATTTATTTAAATGAATTATGTAAAATGTCAAAAAACGAAACGAATGATTATTAACGTCAAAATTATTAAATAAGTTAACGAGAAAACTATTTATAACAGAACAGATAAATTAAATTGAACAAATAAATATTAATGAATGTAAAGAAATTAAATTGAACTTTGTTTGAAATCAGAGAGAATATGCTTTAAGTGTTATGGATTGAGAGGTTTGATCATAGGGTTTGATAATAAATGAGAATTTTGATTACGCTTGCTTTAATTACAGCTCGTATAAATATTCTCCATGTTAACCGTTTATATGGCAACATGTCGAGCTTTTTCAAATCGGTTTTTAATTTCATCTCACTTTAGTAAACTTCAAAATTTAATTCTGACGTTAATCAATGTCAATTTAGAATGTTGTCTAAATTTTGTCATAATACAGTTTTTTTCTTAATATATTAACAATTTGTAAGTATGTATTCATTATTTATCTAATCTTTATATAATACAAACTTTTTCTAAACAGATATCCCAAAAATAAACCCATGAATAATTTTGACATCCCAAACTAATATTTATAATTTTAGGTGTTGATCCAAAGTTTTTAATAATCCGACGTCCTCTTCATCTGCCATCTTCATCCACATGCCGTCAGTCCTTGGTATTTGTCATTTTCAGCTGCATGTTCCGTCTGTCCACAATTTGAAGTGAGCATCGGATGTAATGCCCAAGGTGATGTCGTCGGTCAAGTTATTTAGGAACCATTCGTTCGTACGTCGGAGCACCTCCTTGTTGTTCACTACATGAATTGAATCAAAACTTCTTGACTTGTTTTTAACGGAATTTACTTTTATCTACCTTTGGTAAGTTTAATTGTTTTACTTTCTCTGAATTTGGTTTTTGTTAATAAATTTTTATTTTTCAGATAATTTGTTTGTGATGTATTTGGAATTTTGATAAATTAAATAATTTTATATGAATTATTGATTGATTGAATTTCCTTCCTTGATGGTATGGTATGTAGGAAACTTTTATTATTTTGGGTAATATCACAGCAATATGTAAACACTTCAATACTTGGCAACGTTGTTATAGCATTACGTCATAAATATGAGTGACGAAAGTTGGCTGGAAGTTTACAAGAACTGTATCTTCTATTGTTTCAGACAGTTTGGCGCAATCTCTTGTTTTTCTCTGTTTCTCTTTCATCCTTTCTGCTATTATTACATGCGAATATATGTATATGTAGCATATTTCTAGAATTAAAAATCAGGAGAATCGTGTATTATGTTAGATAGAGAAGCAATAATATACAGGGTGAAATCAAAAGTGTTACAAAAAAGAACCTCAGTATGCGAATACTGCCTTGTGTAAGTGTTATGCGGGTAGTAAAAATATTCCGGATACCATCTATTTGCAGACGCCAGAGTATCCGAAAAAGAAATCGATAGGTGTGAACAATAAAAAGTTGTTTAATTCGATATCTAACGTTACATACTTCTTGTACATCCGTTAATATTAAAGTAGAATTGAAATTTTTGTCATCAATAAAATTAGATTTTCTCCAATTTATGCACACTTGTGATTTTCTACAAGTCAAATAGTAAATTAATAATTCGCGACATTATTTTTCACTCACTCCTTTGTTATTATCAAGTAGCTATAAGTTGATGATACAAAAAAAAACTATTCGTCCCTATACGTGTATATGCAAAAGGAACGTTGACGTTATTACTGATTAAGTATAAAATTTACGATGTGATTAAAATGAATATGAGATTTCGAAGAACGTACACAACTAAACATTAAACAAATAAAATTCCTCTGCATACACATACAATAATACTGTAGACATCTGTTGCCTCAAAGTAAGTGTTTAATGAACGGTTACTTCGACAGCTCTCAACCAAACTGATTATTATTGTTAACTAAATGTTCATGAACGAATACGAAACACGTTTTTTAAGAAGTAATATTCATATCTAGTTCCTTTTTAGTATTTTTATTTAGGTACGGTAGCGGACAATAAAATCCGGACACGTCATTTGTACAATGTAATCCTCACTTTAATATTTTTGACGTTTAATGTCACTAGTAATTCTGACGTTTAATACAAATTTTACTATTAAATAATTCGCATTTAGTTTTTGTTTATTATTTATTATTTATTATTTATTATCTAAGTTCCGCTCAAAAGTAAGAGTAGGCATTGACTTTGCTTGGTGAAGGTTGGACATAGAAGAAGAAAATTTATGAAAATTCGCTATTTTAGTGTTTTCATTAAGTGTGATAATGAATTTTCATCAAGCAAAGGCCGAATCAATCCAAAAAAAGGAAGAAGAGTTGTTGCGAGATTTTAGTTTATTAAGTTTGACATTAATTTTTGTTACGTTTTGACATGTTTTGTGGTTTTGACAGAAACAAGTAAGAGGTGCTCGAATGAAAAATGAATTGACGATGCAACTAAACATGCATGTGTGCATTTAGGTCATCGAACGTTCTTTCAGTCACTTTGACGTTTTTACAAAGAAACCGTTATATTTAAAAAAAAGTTAAAGCAGATGCGTAAAATGACCAGTGCCTGTTGTATGAAGACACGTTTGAACTCTATGAATAACTACATGAGTAACATTAAACAAGATTTGCGGCGTGTTATTTGTGTTACAATTGATTGAGAATTAATGATAATAATAATCTTTATTGCTTAAGAGACTTGTATAGTTACAGATGTTAGCAATTGTCAACAGTAATAGAAATATTTTTACATTCCATAGGAATTTGGTCCTCAATTACAGCTAAGTATAAAATAATAGACACATAGTACGAGCTGTATACAATTAGGAGACTGCCTAAATAAGTGTCATTGAGAGTTTGTGTTTCGAATAAATTCGTTAACTGAATAGAAGGCGTGGTCTTTAAGGTACTGCTTAATTTGATTTTTAAAGGTCCGGAAGGAATGCAAAACTCGCAAAGTTAAAGGAAGTCTATTATAGAGTTTTACCGCTGTGCAAAATACGCTATTGGGATACGTGATACGATTAGTATCAATATGACGTTATCCAAGACATAAATTCCAACGCCTATCCTAATCTATTATTATTTTGATCGTTTGTTATAATCTCAATCATGGTATTCGAAATGAAGAGCGAGTTCCAACTGGCCTGGGCGTTTTGAAAAATTTACATTGAATTTTGGTGGTCGAGAAAACGCCAAGAGTCGACATTTTGGCGCTGATTGCCGGGCGCTATGTGGTGGGCACTGTCAATCAAAGTGAGTTCATGTTTAATTAATTAGTATTGTAATTAACGTAATAGGTACAACATAATTTATATGATAGTATAAACTTTATAGATTCATGCACAAATCATTTGATCACATCGAAGTGAAGTACGGTTGCGCAATAGAGAAGCTTTCATAAGAAGCTTTCGTGTTGTTATGAATAATTACAACAAGTTACATAAAAGAGCTTTGACTTTTGATAATGTAAAACGCGTTAAAAAAAGGCGTTGATTATTACGCACAATGAAAAAAGAAGCTTTATTATACATGTTGTTGTAACTAACCACAGAAATTCTGAGTATATGCTGGTTAAATTTTACAGTCATTTTCTATTGCTTTTCCTCTTTTGTCAATTGTGTTTCAATATGTGTCTAATGGTTTTCCAATGATTTTATACTAGTAGGCTTGTTTTGTCAATGAATTTCCTTTTGTGTCAAATGTGTTTCCGTATTTGTCACTTGACTTTCACAAACGTTTTACATACTTAAATATTTTTCATATTGATATGGATAATAATCAGAACAATGGTCACAGGAGAAGAAACCCCAAAATAAGCAACGAAGTACGCATTTTAATCATTAACTCTTTGAATAATGGTTCCTCGGTGAAAAATGTGGCACAACAATTTTCAGTTTTACCTGATACCGTTAGAAAAATGTATGCAACTTATAGGAGAACTAATAATGTTGCGAAGGTAAGTGCTGGACATCGATAACCAATATTATCTTTGGCTTAAAAAGAACAAATTTGCGACTGGGTTGATGTAGACTGCTCCTTGACTCTGCGCAAGTTGAAAGAAAAATGTTTAAACGAATGGCCACTTCTTCAACAAATATCAGTGTCTACGATTGATAGAGCTCTTAGGAAATTTCACTACTCTTTTAAAAGAACATCATTTGTTCCTGAAAGAAGAAATACACCTGAAATAATTCAAACTCGTTTTGATTACGCCGTACAGTACAATAGAATTATGCTGGAAAGAGAAAAAAATTACTTTATTGACGAGTACGGCATTCAAGTAAACTCGAGAGTTTCTTACGGAAAGTCCATGAAAAATACCCGAGCATCAAAAATAAAAGCCCAGTTAAGAGGACGCAATTATTCTGTTGCTGCTGCCATGAACACAAATTCCTTGTATGTGTTTGAAATTCAAGATGTGCCCTACAATGCAGTTAACTTTTCTGAATTTCTCACAACGTTAATCATTTACATCAGGACGGTGTAGAAGGAGCGCACATTGTTATGGACAATGTTAGATTCCGTAGAAATGAAGAAGTATTGGCTCTCATTAGAGCCCATGGTCATTTTCCAGTGTTTGTGCCTGCTTATAGCCCTTTTTTAAATCCCATAGAAGAATTATTCAGTCAGTGGAAACAAATAATACGGAGAACTCAACCGGTGAAGGAAAATGAATTATTTTATGAGGCGGTTCATAATGCATCTGAGTACATTAGTCCAGAAAATTGTTTGCATTATGTTCAACATATGGAATCATATTTACACGACTGTTTGCAAAGAAATGAAATTTTGAATTAGCATACATAATTATGTATACGATAGGTTTTACTGTGTTTCTTTGAATAAAAACAAAATAAATCTGTGACTTTTCTCTAACATGTAGAACATATTTCAATATTTAAATGTAGAAAGTAGGTATGTAAAAAAAAGTGGGAAAAGCATTATCTAAAAACGGAAAGAGATTTGACAAATAAGGAATGTCATTTGCAACATAGCTTTGACGTTTCATAATCTGGAAAATCATTTGCTAAATAAGGAAACGCAATCGACAAAAGAGGAAAAGCAAAAGAAAAACACTGTAATCTAAAACCGTAAAAGTTTAATGTTAAATTAATGGGTCAATTCTGGGCATATCTGTAAGGACCGTAAGATCTGTTAGCCTGTAAGTCAGTTATTAAAAAATGGAATCCTGAAGTTCTTAGTATGATATGGTTTCTTGCAAGTCTCTAAGATAATGTCGCAGAGACTTATGAGTAATCCTAGAGACCTAGGAGAAAGCATACCTTCCAGAGAACTTCGAAATTCTATATTTTAATAATTGAGTTACAGGCTTACAGATCTTACGGTCCTTACAGATATGCGCAGAATTGATCCAGTAGTTGTCAAAATTGGACATAAATACTCCACCTTATTTCAACGTAAATAATGTTCAGTATGCCCAAATTGTTACAACAATAACATTAATTGTTGTTAAATGAATTCATCCACCATTCGTGTGTGACAGAATTGTCAAAATTTTAGGTTAAGAAAGCGCCCCTCTAACCAGTGCTTAGCGGAGCACGCTTGAACTGCATCTTTGCCCAGACTAAATAGAACTCGTTATTCATTTAGAAGGTCATGATCAGGGATCAGAGAGTTCAAGCATGACCATCTAAATGAATAAGGAGTTCTATCTGGCCTGGGCAAAAGTGCAGTTCAAGCGTGCTCCGCCAAGCACTGCTTACGGGGCGCTTTCTTAACCTAAAATCTTGACGGTTCTGTCACATGTGAATGGTGAATGAGTTCGTGTAAGAACAATTAATGTTATTGTTGTAAAAATTTGAGCATACTGAATATTATTTCTGTTGAAATAAGGTGGAGTATTTATGTCCAATTTCGACAACTTAATTTAGCATTAAATTATTACGGTTTTAGATTAAAAGGTCTGTTTGTTTGTATTGCTTCGAGTTACTCTAAAAGCTATCGTGTAGTTTTCAGTCAAATTCGTATATCTCCTGCTGAAAAAAAATTCGAATTTGACTGAAAACTACACATGATAGCTTTTAGAGTAACTCCAAGCAATACAAACAAACAGACCTAAAATCTTACTTGCATATACTCAGAATTTCTGTGGTAAGTTACATGTACAGGCTGTTTCAGTGAAGATGCACCAAACTCGGTATGTCGGTAGATATCGTGAAAAGAAATAAAAGTTTCCTATAATATTTTTTTTTTTTAATGAATAAGTTTTGAGATAATCGAAGGGAAAGGAGAATCGTATATTTTTAAAACGTACAATAGATGAGAGCGGCTCGAATTCTTAACCTGCCTTAACGTTCGGTTTTTTACTTTATTACCCCATAAACTGTCGCGCCTCAGATGATATGATGAAATACACTTAGTTCGTTCATTCCGTTCTGGTTAACGTTGTAGTGACGAGTAATTAGTTGGTGTAGTTTATACTTTTCATTTTTAAGTTTATTGTGTGTGTGTGTGTGCGTGTCTTGGTGTGTGCGATGGGCGATTACACATTTCGAGAATACGCAGATTATTCGAACACATGTTATAAGGTAATTGCCGTTTTCGTAATTTGCCCGCTTCCGAATTTGTTTCTATCTCATGTGACCAAGTTGAGTCTGATAGGCAAATAATTTAGCAGATCGACGCGGCGGAAGCAATAATTCTAGTTACTAATTTTCCCAATTTATTAATTGTACATAATTGTAGTAATTGTTGGATACAGGAATAAATAAAAACCCGTTACAAGCGTTAATTATCGTACATTATTAAGACTCGGCAAATTTGATGTAATTACGGTTTTTTCAAAGTGTTCGCCTTTAACACGTTTTGCGGTCAAGGGCAAACTTAAAAGCCTCTCATAATTTTTTTCGTTTACGATAGATATTTATTGTCTTCTTGTAGTCGCGTGCCATTCATAAAACAATTTAAATAGCTCGTCTTGTTTGACGGCGGCAGAAATTTAACACGTTGACTGCCGTAATAGTCAGAAATATCTTGTCCCTTCTGGCCAAAACTATTTTATCCTTGAATATGTTAGCAATGAGATTGTTTTAAGCGTAAATGATTATATTTTTCCCAAAAACATATTTTTCACTGTTTTTGAGCTGAGAAGCATCCTTGATTCACGCGGCTGATATAGCTAAAGTTTGCACTTAATGGCCGTAAGAATTATATGTCGATTCAGTCAGGTCCAGGCCAAAAGTAGTTTACACAGCTTACAGCCGTGTACTATCGGTTGCATAAAAGTTACGTTGATCTGAGAAGCAAATGTTGGTTTTCCTGGCCATTAAAACTCACAATGCTTGAGAATCAATTGTTGGTACTCATGGCTACTGAGGTGAATTTTCCGTGCATCACGTTGTGCTTCTCACGGCAGCCAACGTGTTAAATCGCTACGGTATTTATAAAAACATCGGCTCCAAATTATGCAAATTTCAAGTTGCACCGATTAAAAAATTTTATTAAGATATTTTGTTTGAAATAATGTCACAAACGTGTCCCTCAAGTTTGGTGCATCTTCAATGAAACACCCTGTATAATAAAGCTTCTTTTCTCATTTTGTGTAATTATCAACGCCCTTTTTAACATGTTTTACATTATCAAAAGTCGAAACTTTTTTATGTAATTATGTTGTAATTATTCATAACACGAAAGCTTTTTAAAGTGACAGTCTTTCTTTATTGTGCAAGCGTACTTCACTCCGAGGAGATCAAATGATTTGTGCATGAATCTGTAAAGTTTATACCATATAAATTATGTTGTATTACGGTAATTACAATATGAATTAATTCTGCGTGAACTCACTTTGATTGACAGTAATGTCAGTGCACTTCACTCAGTGCCGTCAGTGCCCCTTAACCAGCGCCAAAGTGTCGACTTTTGGCGTTTTCTCGAGTACAAAAATTTAATGTAAATTTTTCAAAACGCCCAGGCCAGTTAGAATTCGCTTTTCATTTAGAAGGCCATGGTTCAAGATAGGAAACGAAGCGACTATCGTATTGTCGCGCCATCTGTAGTCTCACATGTTAACACTGACGCTGCCTATCGGTAATATAGAACACGTTGTAATTGACTAGATCAAAAGTCATTTCGATGTGATTCTGTAGCTTTGGTGATTTTCACAAACAACAGTTTTAATGCGCATTTTAAGAACTTTCTTGAATTGCATGTATACATTTACATGTCTTTCAAATTTATCTTGTATAATCTTTTAGCAAATTAGCTTTGATTTTGATTTTTCAGTGTGTGTTTAATTCCTTTTTGACCAGTGTATTTTTGACGCGCTTTACACACTATCTGGTGTTTCAGATGTTAACTACTAGAATTTTTAATTATTTTTAATGGTCGTATTTCCCAATGTATTTCTTATGGCCGTTTCCTATCTTGAACTCTCTGATCCCTGGGGGGCTATTCTCAAATTGATGAATACTTATGTCGAATACGACATTGCCCGAATGTCTACGGATGTTAATTCTCAAACGTCGTATACGATGATATTTCGACATTTTTAGTAGAGATATTATAGAGTGGTTAAAAGTACTCTACATTTGTATGTCATGTACGAAACCGAATGGGTTATTTGCAAAGCCGTCTCTATCTAACAAGCCGTGCACTTGTAAATTTGGCAACAGAGCAAGTAGTCCGATCACGAGTTTCACCAGTTTGACGTAAGTTGTACGAGATAATGCTGTAATGTAATTCTGTACTTATCAATCAAATTTTATTGTTTATTATAGTATTGGTGACTAAAATAACGTTTTAAATGTTATATTAACAATCAAGGTAAGTCCACAAAGCCTAATTCTGCTAAATAACCAAACTTTTTCGTTTTCCTTTATTTGCTTTTATTTCATACCAATGTGACATTTTTCGGATTTTCAATGGTACAAAAAGTGGAACTTTAAAGTCCTAGTACTTAATTTTAAACTCGTTAAACGTCTAGTTTGAAAGAAAATTTCATATTTACCTCGAACGAAAATTGACTTTAAATATATATACTTGGAAGTAATTACAGCCTCGGCTAAACACCTTGCTCCTAATTACTTTAAAACTTGACTTTTCGTTTTAGGTAAATAAATAACTATTCTTTCTGAATTATTAATTAGGTTTATGTTGTAGATGCCAAGTTCGATTAGGACTACTTTCGGGTATCAATGCGACGTTGCCAAGCGTAACAGCACGGCTTGTTAGATAGAGACGGCTTTGGTTATTGTCGTCGTTACTGTATTCATTTTATGTATGTATCGATTTCGTGCATTTAAAAATGGCAGAAGAGTTATTTATTATACAAAATTTAGAGCAGAATATGAAATAGCTATGATGTACGAACGAGAAAAACATGTATATAAAAATGCGTTTGGTATGGCTGATGCAAAATTTTAAAAAACTTCGTTTAACAAAAGACGTTATTGTGGATCTTAATGAAGTACTCAGACCTTTGTAGAAAGCAGACATGGTTTATCTTGAGGAAAAAGGATGTACTTATTTAATCATATTTTCAATACAATTATGTAAAGAATTTAATTGCTCAGTACTTTTTAAGTAAATTTAGCTGATTTCATTTTAATATTTACATATAAAAAGAAAGACAAGTCAAATTCTTGCCTGAATTTATTGTCCGCTACTGTACGCTATTTTAAAATGTTTTTTTTTGCAGAAGAAAAAGAACAAATTATGACATGTTATAATAGTATTGTGTAAGATCTGAGTGTGCAATAATTACAAGAAAAATGTTAAATATTACATGAGAATGCGCGTAGCGTATTGTATATTTACTATATTTTACTACGCAAAAAACTTCTAAAATGGATCGAGTATTGATCCAAAACGCCATCTAAATTATTATTATCATTGTTATTAATTGTTTAAACCAGTATGTTTTAAACTTTACAATCATGTACAAAAAACTGTGATTAAAGAAGACAGCTGAATACGGTATTCGCCAGAATAAATAAATGCTGGAAATCGTTTGCGCTATTTAAAAGTCAAATGACATATTTTTTTCATTTTTGGTATTGTTTCTTTGGCGAATACTGTATACAAATGTTAATAATCATAGAATTCTGTTTTAAATCGCCATTAATTCAGATTAGTGGCGTAAGATGTCGCGCCTACTGCTTCAAAATTTTTCAAAGTTGTGCAAACTCGCCGCGCATTGTCTCCACCTTGTAAAAAATATGTGAACTAAATCCACGCTATTAAACTCTGTGGAATGTGGGCTGTGGGTCGGACCCTGGCACATTCCATTCGCATACCGATAATACCGCGGCGCTCAATGCAACACTAAATATATTAAGATTTACACGCGTTCACATAAACCGATTAATTTCCACGCTGGCTTCAGTGTAATATCGAAGCAGTTGCGACTTAGTACGTGCGGTGAACGTGCTATATTTACGGTAGAGTTGTACCAGAGAAGGGTTGAATTTGCCCCATACGCATTCGCACGACAGATAAACGCAAAGCGAACTCACAGCGCTCATTTATATGTTAGTGCCTATTCGCATTCCTTTCCCGAGGTTGGGCGTTTTGATTGGTCGAGGCTGCGTGACGTCACCCCGCGACCGCTCATGATAATGTGGTATTCAACATGGCCGTGTAGTTAGCGTGTGGTGTGCCAGTTACTGAGGGTTTGGATGGATTAACTAGTGAATAATGCCAAGAAGAAGAAATGGTGAGTTACCCTTGCCGGACGGTTGGGAGTTCGCGAGAGACTATGACGGAAAAGTGTATTTTATCGATCACAACTCGAAGAAAACGACGTGGATTGACCCTCGAGACAGGTAGGTTCAGCTCACATTCCTCAACAATCTCTCCGGATACCTTACGGAGTATCAAATGCCAGTTTCTAAACGCGTTAGATCGCGGAAAAGACAGTCGAAAGCGCACGTTACTCTCCGCAAGTCTTACCCCGACGGCCTGATGCAAAAGGTCCTTAACACCGCAAATCGGAATGCAATAAGAAAATCTTCGAATACCATTAGGATCTATTCATTTTAATTGTGCCTCCGAGGAATTTATGTTTAAAAAACATTGGTGTACGTGCTGCCACCGTTAGGAAACTATGCGAGCAAGAATGAATAAATACTAGAGATTGTTATGTCTAAAAATATTTACAATCTTTCCATGAACAAGATTTGCGTCAGTAATTATATTTCATGCGGGATATTTTCAAACGTCAACTTTTTCCAATTCATCCACCCATCTAATTCATATAAAACTTTGCACCTGATAAAATTGCATGCCGCGAATTCCAAACATTTGCAAGTTTCTATTCCGACAATTTCTAAAAATAAACTCCGTATTGCTGCTCAAATAAGTTTCATTAGATACGTTTAGTATGGACCGTTTTTATTTCAATGTCATTGCCAGAAAATATCAATTATTCCTTTAAACGAGATTCATTTGTTTACATTGTATCCATAGTGACCACGTCTGATACGGTTACCTTTTACGAACTGTATACAGGCATTCTTCTAAAGTATTCTTACTTATTTTTATTTATGTGTATCGGAATTCTTTAAAAATATTTTTACATATTTTTATCTATTTTAACGTATGCGTCAGCCTTAACGTGAATAATGAAAGAAATCATTTGTTTTAATTATGTATTCCGCTAAATGTTATCCTTAATGACCACTATTTGATACTGTTAACTGACCACTATCGATACTGTTACCTTTACCTTTTACGTGCTGTCTACTGGAATTTTTTAAAAATATTCTTAAATATTTTTATTCATTTCAGCTTAGGCGTTGACCTTAATATTAATAATAATCATATCATTGAAAGAAAATATATATTTCTTTAAATTATTCCTTTAAATGAGATTCATTTGTTTACGTTGTGTCCTTAGTGACCACTATCTGATACTGTTACCTCACCACTATCGGTACTGTTACCTTTTTACGTGTTGTTTACTGAAATGCTTTACGAACGACTATCTGATACTGATATTTGACAATTATCGATACTGTTACCTTTTGCGTGCCGTGTACCGGAATTCTTTAAAAATATTCTTACATATTTTTATTTATTTTAACGTAAGCGTCAACCTTAACGTTAATAATGAAAGAAAGTATAATTTGTTTTAATTATGTATTCCTCTAAATAAGATTCATTTGTTTAGATTGTGTCCTGTTACTGTTACCTGACCACTATCGATACTGTTACCTTTTTATGTGCTGTGTACCGAAATTTTTTAAAAGTATTAAATATTTTTATTTATTTTAACTTAAGCGTTGACCTTAATATTAATAATAATCATAAATGTATATATTTTTTACGTTTACGTTGTGCCCTTAGTGACCACTATCTCATACTGTTACCTTACCACTATTGATACTGTTAGCTTTTTACGTGCTGTGTACCGGAATTTTTTAAAAGTTTTCTTATATATATTTTATCTATTTTAACGTAAGCCTCCTTTTGTATTCCTCTAATGAGATTTATTTATTTACATTGTATCCGTAGTGACTATTGTCTGATATTGCTCCTTTTACTTTCTGTATACTGGAACTTTTATGTTGTATGCATATTTTTATATATTTTTAGTCAGATATTTTAATCACAAGTTAACTTTGACTATAGGTTCATTCCCAAAGTAACAATTATGGAAACAATAAAAGCCCGTTCACAATGACTTAACGTAACAAAATTAAATTAAGGAAATTAGAGTGTTAATTTATGTGTTCACAATGAAGGAATTTTTTGTTCTTTGCTTGCGCAAGTATTTGCAAATTATTAGTGGTTGTCTAGGTTAATAAAGGATAAAATTCTTTTGCTCAACTCCTAGACTCAAAGGCTACACTCACTATATTGTTTTAGAACGCTGTTGATTGAATGTACTTAACAGAGGTAATCTAAAAATGGAAGTTGTCAACTTAAGAGAAGTAAATTAATATAATTAGCAAACTAGTACGCTTACATTTCTAACGCTGGATTTCACAAACGTCACTTAACTTTAATCATCGATTAAGAATAATCATTCCTATATCTTCAATACATGTAACCATGGCAACGTTTACTTTTAACGGATGATTAAATTTAAGTAACGTTTGTGAAATCCGCCATAAGAGTGTTTTCAACTTTTATTAAGTGATTAATTGAGTTTGATTGTTACTTGATGAAAATCCATATCAATATATGAAATAACGTTAAATTCTTAACTGACTTCCACTTTATTAAATTAAATAAAGTGGAAGTCAGTTAAGAATTTAATGTTACTTCATATTATTTTATTAAGTGATTAATTTTGTTACGTTAAGTCATTTCACAATGACTTCCTGTGTCAATAAACTAAAGGTTAAAGTTAACTTGTGATTGAAACATCGGCCCTAAGTCTAAGGGTAGAAATGTCCACCTCTTAATAAACTGGCTAATAGTTATTAGACGAATAACTACCATGGAAACAATGCATAAGAAATCAATCAACAATTCAGAAAAATCAAGATATTCGTCGAATAACTTTAATAGGAGATGGATATCTCGACATTAAGTGTCATCCTCAGTGATCATATTATTATTAATGTATTGACGCACTAAAATATGTGAATCCAGAAATCAGTTTAAATTGACTAGTTTTTTTTGATTAAAATTCATTTGTTTGTTCTGCATTCCAACTTATCTCGAATTGAGATCTGTGATTATAATAATTCGTGGAGGAAATGTTTGTACAGCCTTTTTTAGTTAGACAATAATTAAAATAAAACTTACAACTACTGTTGTTTATTTAAATATTGATGTAGATACAGTAGGAACCGTATTGTTTATCTAAGGTATTCCTTGATCGAATTTCATTCGTATACATTTCAACAAATGCCATTTATTTACATTATTATTATTACCTGTCTGTTACATATTTTACTTACAACAAAATGTTGGAAAAATATTATTTACTTACATATTTTTTCTTGTTTCAGTTTAGTGTTGGGTTGAGTTTAAAGTTTTTCTCTTTCAAATTATTGTCTGCAACTAATTCTCTTCATCTCTTTTTGAAAATTAGTGTTATTTAATTTTGTCGTTATTCACTTTTGATAAAACGAATAATCCAGGTCGCGGAACGTCAAGTGTACAGTCAGAATTAAAAATAATATCTTCCCAATAAAATCGTTAATTGCGATCTAATCCCTTATGATTCATGACCAGGCTTACGATTTCGGCCCACTTCGAACATATTGGATTGTAAATTCCCCGGCCTCGTACAACACGGCAGGTAGTAAATATTGTCTTACATATTTTTTTGATTTATGTTAAACTTTATTTAATTATTTACTGCGATCGCGTGGCCCATAGCAAATTTTCAATAAGTATGTTTAAATGCGACGAGGACCGAAATCGTAAGCCTGCTTATGACCATGTTACGTACGAATAGGCGCACAGGTGAACAGAAGCGCATTGAATTTTCTTTCGGGGCAATGTATTATACCTTCTAAAGGTCGGAAGGGAATTAACTTTTAATATTTCATTTCTTAATTTTGACCTGTACATATTAACTATTTGCTCGATCTAAATTTGTTTTATTTTTCATGTTGTTATGTTCAAAGTCGGAAAAATGAAGGAGAATTTTCCAGTGTGACAAAACTTTTATTATTGTGTTTTTTTGTAACTCCAGTAACGAGCGCTTAATGTTTAATAACATTTGTAAGTCCTAAAAAAAGTTTTATGTTAATAGAATGTTTTTGTATCAATACTATACTGTCTCTTTCACTCTTTCGTCCAAATTTAAAATTTTATTATTAGGTATTTTTTATTAATTATTATTTTATTATTAACAATAACAATTCAGTAATACCGAACGAAATTTACTTCCAACAATTTCCAGAAAGACGCCAACCACATAGAACAATGTTTAGTAAATTAGATAGAAACATAGCACTTTATGGTAAATGACTTATTCAAGGCAAATTGCCTACTTCTGATAGTAGCCCTAATATTAGTCGTTCTCTGATTATGACAAGTAACAATAGTGCCAATTGAAATGTCAGATTTTCATAGGTAGTTCGAATTTGAAACAAACGTGAACGAAGTAGAGCCTTCTGATCTATTTCGCTGTAGAAGTTTTCCTCTTTCTATTTTATATTCCTCTGCAATGTACTGGTTCGTTGCACCATTTTAAATTATTCAATTTGCGCGCGTCTATTTCTGGCTCGAAGGCTTCTTAATCCGGTTATAAATGTATCAAAACATATGTGCCGTGGTTGAATAGACGGCCTGGCGTCGCTCGGCAGCGTCGACGATGACAACCACCGTCGTTTCACTACTTTATTTACGTCCGTTGCCAGGCCGGCTGCAGGATATATCCAAGCAAATTCCTACGTGCTCCATAAAATAAGCATTTTTCGTCTTTCTTCGTGTTTTAAATATTTAACCGTCTGCGTTTTATAAATTGTGTGCCTTCGCAGGTGTACAGCGCGCGACATATTAAATGTCTCTTTTTTTGTTCCCCTAATAAAATAAGGAATATACTATTGTTAATAACAAGTGTCCAATGAAGTTTCAGCTCTAGTTAGTTAAATCATGAAAATGACTTTGATTAATCCGCATAAATGAATATATTAATTATTATTATCTTGGTATTTTTATTTAAAAAGCTTTCATTGTTGAGGTACACTTTTGTACGTACCTGTCGAATAGTTAATGCGGAGAAGCACTTTTCAATTCGCGAGTGTATTCAATAACATGCTGAGAATTTCCAAGGTCTACTCTAACCTGAAGTTTAGTTTATCATTCGATTCTCCGTACGTATTGGGTGTGGTAAAAATAAAATTCTGTAAGCACAAATTTTTCGCATAAGATATTTTTCGTAGTCTCGTAGTTAGGTTCCGTTCTAGGAATGTATGCTCTCATCGTAGCATTCACAAATATGGACATCACCATCACTCCCTAACCGGCGAAGTCCAACCCGACTGGTATTGGAAATTTTTATTGCAAATGTCGCGAAACTGGTACTTACGTGAACGCGGGCACGTAAAAGGAAATCTACCACTTTACCAGCTTCGAACCGAGCACTCTTGAACAAAACAAAAAGTTCCTCGAACGTATAAATTTTCAAATCTGAATACTAATGAGTGCGCATTTGATTGCACGCCGATGTTACTTAGGTAGTACAGAAGTAGTGGAAAAACATTGAAACGTTATTCAGAGGTTTTTTTTCTGTTCAAATGCCATCATGTAAAGATTCTTCAGAGGAAAAGAAGCATTTTAATCCAGTTATGAAAAGAAAATTGTATAAATTGGTACCAGATGATTTTAATTTTATGAATGCATCAAACTATATCTTACTTCCACTTTTTCACATACATTCGTTTTTAAATTCCAGGCAATTAATTAATTTCTTTTTTTTGTAAAGAAATACGCATCCTGTGTAACTGCTGTCTAAGGAAGACAAATTGGTGGAATACCTATTTACTGTGCTTTAAATTTGTGCTTTAAATTTAAAGTAATCGAATTGTATAGCGTCTTCATTTCTTCATTTTGAGCGTTAAATTAATTACTTGGATAAAAAAATAGTTTTGTGTTTCTTTATTTGTCCTTAAAAATCTATCGTATATGTACGAGGGCGTATTTTTATGTTATCTATCTAGAATTGAAACAAAAGAGCGACGATGTCAAACCAGTTATTAAAAACTAACAGTGACGTTTAGAAGTACATGTGCTAAGTTGTGTTTAATTTGTGCGGTTTATGGAGATTTGGAAAGGTTTATTTGTTAAGAAAGCGAGTGAAGTTAAGGTGTAATAAAGTTCCTGACAAAAGAAGGCAATGACCCGAATAGTATATTATAAAACACGACACGAGACATGATTTTAAAAATGTCTTATGAAAAGTGTATTTTATACTATACTCTACGTGTATCTTATACTATACTAGATGTGTATTTTATACTATACTATACGTGTATTTTATACTGTACTACATTTTGGTTGCTTAAGGCCCAGTTGTACAATGCCAGTTTAAAGTTAAGCTGAAATGTCACATTATAAACAACACTTAAATTTAAGCTCAGCTTAAGTGTTTGGTGCAAATGGCCATAAGACACCAAAATAAAAGAAATTACTTATGAAAGAATACTCGAAGGGTCCAATGCAAAAACCGACTCTCTCCATTTTTTGCCGAAATTGAGTTATGCATACAAGCATGGATACCTCATCGCCCAATGCAACAATTAGGTTTTTGTATTTTCTAGTTGGGCTGACATTACCTTACACAGTTTCAGTCATATTTTTGAACTGCGAAGAACTGTCTGTAAATGACACTTTTTTTGTTCTCCTGTAAAATTAGTAAAAGTGAAGATAGCCGGTTTTTACATTGGACCCTTCAATTGCTGTGTATGGGGAAGATGCACCACCTTATTTTCAAGTTAGAGTTCGATATGAACTCTTTCGATGGGGTGGAGAGTCAATTAACGATGACCCAAAGTCCGGATGACCCGTGGAAGCTCGAACTGCAAGATCGGTGTATAGTTTTTTTTTTTCTATAATACATGTCGGTGTCAAAATTCCCTAAATTTAGGACAGAAGTCTTTAAAATTCCGGCACAGTATAAGCACAGCATAACCAGCATGGAAACTGTTTGTCACCTTTGATCTGGATACACCAGTGGCGCAATACAAATATTTTTGATAATCGAATTATTTAGGTTATTTTGATAATCGGATGGCAGATTCTTTTTCATTTGAATTATCCGATGACTACTTGAAAACCTAGAGTTTAAGTTTACCCCAGCATGCATAATCGAAAGTACCCCTATTCTGCTGCTAATTACACGAGACACCACTGATCGTATTCGTGCAATTTAAGGGCGCATTCGACATAATGTTCGATGCACGCAATGAGCAGAAGTGTGAAGGAGAGCGACTGCGTTTCCGTGCATGGAGAGTGAACCTGCTGTATGTATTTAGTAGGTGTTTATGCTGTGGTATAAGTAATTACTCAGTAGCGTCACTTAAACGTCATTGTCAAAAAAAGCGACCATACTGTTTGATACCCTTATGGAAATGTGATATAATTTGCAAATCGGTAGGTATCAAACAAAATGGCAAGTGTGTGACAGTTATACTCGAGTGACACCACTGTGTAGATTTTTATACTTTGATTCAGGTAACAGGTACACCAACATCAGAAACATTTGACAAGTGTTATAGAAAAAAAAAAACGGAGTATATTGCTTATTACCAATGAAGTCTTTATATCCGACACAAGTTTTCAGCGAGTTATATAGAAAAATAAAGGATTGTTAAGCTGATGCATGGTTTTCTTCTTGACTAGGTAGATAACATAAAAATACGCTCTCATATATTTTATTAGCAAATTGTAATCGTAGTTTACTTTTGAATTATCAATTTATAAAATTGTAATAGTATCAGTTAACGCCTGCATCGCTCTCAAAAAGTGAATATTGCGGACGTTGTGGAATTTTGTTGTGATTCTGTTGCTTAAAAATATTCTGAAGTAGTGTATGCTTGAAGAGCGAATGCTTCACAACAAATGCAAACATACTCCATTTAAGTGGACGAATGATATCATCACTCGTTAATTGTTCATTATGATGATGTAAAATGTGAATGCCGACTAACTTTAAGGTGGAAATAATTCTTAACAAACATATCGCATTTTTATTTGTTTATTTTAACCACTCATGCATAAGTTTGTTCAGTATAAAAAGGCTCATTATTTACATTTTCGGTCTTGCACGTGGTTTTAGCCAATAATACTAAGCAATTTATGATTCTCAGTTTTACAAGAGAACATTAAATATCGCTAGATAATTTTATCTTTACGACGAGCACGTTTGGTTTTTTTATTAACAATGTTCTGACTAAAGCAAGTAACATGTGTACAGTTTACAGAATTTAAAATGCCTAGAAAAAAATTGAGGTGTAGAGAATACAGATCATTTTTTTATTATAAGGCTGTTCCACAAAAGTTAGAAGGAGAGAACTACATAAAAGTTCGTTGTCTTATAGATCGATCGGCATATGTATATAGGAAAAATGAACTGTAGTTATTATTTCTTCGTGAGGTTGTTTAAGGCCAGTCTCATAAATAAATGAAAATGAAGAATATTTGGAAGAAAAATAGAGAATCACAATGGTTTGATAAGAAGATGATGAAAAAGGAAAAAAGCACCAGTGGAAAATGAAAGAATCTAACTTTCTAGATTGATACTGAAATATATTAGAAGAAAAAATGTAGGTACATACATATATGGTAGAATAAGAAAAAAAGCTGCGTGCGGGGTCAGATTGTGATATATCACTGGGACTCTCCCGTTAACAGGAATCCATGCACTGGTTTCATAAAGGGTCTCCACCACCAAAAGTAGCCAAAACACAATTTTCTGAAAAAGAAAACATCGTAACAATTTTCTGGAATGCTGAAGGAGTCTTCCCTATTGTTAGTCATTATTTTTGGTAAGATTTAAAGGTTTATCTTGGAATGGTTTTCACTGCTTCGTCATTTGGAAGTGTAAACAAATTAAATTTGAATTTCTTTTTTCGATGAAAATTCTACGAAATAAGTACGTACAAAATTTTTAAACTTTTATGTCGTTGATTGAGAGAAAAAGTAGAAATAAATTACGTTCACGAATCGATTCAGCGTTTAAAAATGTTGATAAAATACCAGAAAAACCTATCTAATCCATTCATTGCGCCAACAACACATGATAGTTCACGAAGGAATTTTGGTTGTGCAACGGCGTTCGATTACCGCTCGGTTTGCATTAAAAATGGCGGCTATAATTACTTTTCGCGCAGTAAACATTCCGCGTTTTGAACGCCGACTGTTTAATAATAATAATAATAACAATAATGGCAACGTTCGTATCCGTCCGTTTTTTCTCTTTTAATCACTCCACCGAGAAAAAGCATATTGCGTCGCGTTCCTTCAAAATTACCACATTCCGATTTCCTACATTATCGGAATTTACTACTTATACGTGTTTATTACTGATAATAATAACAAGCGATTATTACATTCCACGATTGTTAGTAATACATCACCTACATACGCTCATAGATATGGGAGCACGTACGAGCTTTTGTGGAACAGGCGGGAAGTTTCGTAAGCCGAAGGAATTCGTTAATTTCGTAGTTGTCTTCGATTATTTTTTTTTTTTTATTTCGGGAAATTACCGTTTGTCCAATATTACGTTTAACGGTAGATGAAAAAAGTAGCACAAAAGTGTAAATAAAATTAATTGTTTGTTTGTTTCTTGACAGTATTACGTTAATTAATTTTTGGAATTCAACGTAAATATAGATAATAAAACTATAATAACAAATAATAAATTCTAAATATATTTTAAAATCCTTCTAACATAAATATTATAACAATAATAAAAATTACAAGATCATTTTTGAAAATTAGAAATTTGCAATAGTGATTTTCTTAAAATGGTTTAAATAAATAGAAATCAAGTTATTTATAAAAAAAAAGAAGATCAAATAATACTATTTAATTTTTTTTTTACAAATACAGCAGACGCTCGATAACGTGAACGAATTAAAACCAAACATGTTGATGTTATCGAATTATTTACATTAGCGAGAGCAACTTTATAAATATAAAGAAATGGTAAATAAGGGTTGGCATGATTTTGTGTGTCAGTAGCATTCGTACATACCACAAACGTAATTAGCTGTTTTTCTGGTTTTCTGCCTGGAGCAGACTTTTTAAATGAAGCGCCTTTTCGGATAGAAGTTTCCAATAAAAGCTCCTTTCATCCACGCTATACAAATAATTGAAATATTTGAAGTGATTGCGTCGCAAAGGGAAATCCCCCGCGCGTTTGTCTCACAATAATTTACGTTATCCAGGTATCCAGGTGTATAGGTTGTTTACATTATCGGGCGTTCCATTTGATCCCGTGATGTGAAATTAGGTATAATTAATATAATATAATAAATAATATAATATAATTAGGTGAAATAAGGTAAGTTTAACTAAGTTTATGAGTTTTTATATCTGAAGTATCATTGTAGTAGATAAGTAGAAAATTGATTTAAAAAATCACTGAATATTTCATAATATCAGCATCGTAGCTGGCGAGATAAGAGTATCTCGATGATCCACAAATAAAATATCACATTTTTTAAAGTCTCGCTTAAGATGATATCTTGTTATTAAAGTAAATGATTTTTTTTTAATCTGTGGTGGTTGCCCAACGGGGTCCTAAGTCAAAGACTTGTCAGGACCTCAGGAGGGGAGTGTATTTGAGTGTGTATAAAGTGTTCCATGGCTTTGTTACTTCCAACCTTCTCGCCGTTTAAGGGGAAGCAGTTTCGAATTTTATCCCCAATACTGAAGGGTACCTGAAGTCGATAGCGACCACCACCGAGAAAAATCCCGAGTGCGGTTCGAACCGACGACCATGCGATTGCAAGGCCGACTGTTCAGGCGTTGTTAAGAAAAAGGCGATGTTTGAGAAAAGTTTCTTTAGCTTAGGGTTAAAAAATTATCTAGCCATGAAGAAGAAGAAGAAGAAGATAGGGTAATTTAAATATTTGTATTTTTCAATATATTCTCCATTTGAGTCTGCACACTTGTGCCACTTTTTTCCAGTTGTTCTAACCCACTTAAAAAAAAATTCCTTTGGAACCACAAAAATATCGTTTAGAGCATCTTTTAGATCTGAAGAAGATTGCCTTCCTCGCAGGTTCTTCCCCTTTCAAGGGAAGTTACAGTGTGGAATAACTACGAAACCACAACATACTTGACAAGTGCGTCAGTGTCCTCTATTGATTAGAAGCCGAACGAATTGCGTAATTAAGCCAGTTAATGAAAACTTCATTTTAAATTTGAGTTTTAAATTAAGTTGGTAAATTTCGGCTATTTCGAAATTCGTGATAACTGCAATTCTTGAAGTAAGTATTCACGTTTTTCATTGCTTCCAACATTCTAGAATATAACAAAAAATAGCTCTTCACTGTAACAACTAAATTATGCGATTTCTATTTGTTTATTGGTTTCATTTTTGAACCATTTTGCAACTAGAAGTTTTCTTTCTTCAAAATGTCGAAATTTATTAACGATAGTTGGGGAAATAGACAATCTCACCCTAAACAGCCCTGATGACTTTTTGCTAGACTTGCAATTTCATATGACAATAGAAAAAGATGATGAGGTGATTCCACAAGAGGAGAATATTGATCCCCAAAACAATATCAATAAAGGCGATGTGAACAAGGGACCAGTGAAAATGCCTGTGATAATATTACTGATAACGGTGAAGTCACCAATGAGTGCCAAATAGTCATGTAGCATAATATGCAAAATTGGAGTTTGCAAAACCACAAATTATTTCTGGGAGTTTCATAAAAGGTTCTTTTTTATGATAAAGCCCTCAAAGGGTTTACTTTAATTTTTTAAATATTTTTTGAATGGGTTATTCAGAATATTTATATTTTTATTTTACTTTGCAGTTTGACTTATGTTGCAAAGTGGTTTCATTTTGTAACCATATTATAAACAAATATATAATATTGTTTTTGAGTAACTTCTTATCTTGTCTATGTCTGAGACTATAACTAAGCACAACCTTTAAAAAAGAATTCGTGCTTCAAAGGGTTAAATTGTCGAAATAGGTAATAATCGGAGGGTACCCGATCTGAAGTATATGGAAGATGATTCAGTTCAATAAATCCGGTGGCGCCGATAAATTCTTTAACGTTTCTTGCTTTATGCACTTTGCAATTGTCGTGCAAGAGAAAGATTTCTTTACAGACCTTATAAGGTCGTTTTTATTCATGAGACTTTTTTAAGTTTTGAAGTGTAAGCTTTTGCATTAATTGTTGAGCCTTTTGGCATGTATTCAATTAGAAGGAGACACTCACTATCCCAAAAAATCGTAGCCATCAATTTTTCTGTAGAACTTTGTGTCGGTGCCTTTTTCGAGGAGGCGGAGGACTTCTATGTATCCAACGCACAGATTGTTGTTTTATCTCTGGGTCCCAAAATTGTACCCAAGGGTCATCGCCAGTGATAATTTGTGAAAATAGGTTAAATTCGCCGCTGAAATTTTTTTGCAGCACAATTTTGTTCTGGCGTTAACAGCCTAGGAACCCATGCAAACAGTTTACTATGGCCTAAATGGCCAATGTTTTTAAGGCTGAAGAAGGTTCAGATATTTTCTCAAGCAACTCAATCAATCCTCAACTTTTTTTGCCATTTCTGTATTTCGAACTTCTAAGGGTCTTCGACCTCTTGGATCGCCCTGTATGGATTCTCTATCTCCAAGAAACTGTTTTGACAAAAATTTGACTTAGAAATATGATGGGCAAACATGGTTCTCTTATGAATAATTTTAGGAGTATATTAGCCATTTCTATCCTTCCGCTGTCATTTTACAATTTTTTTTAAACAGCCGGTATATATATTAATGAAAAAATTAAGAAATTAATGTGCTTGTTCTTCAATAACGTACTATGCCCGCCAAAATAATCTGGGACAACTCTACACATGCATTTTTGAGTTATTTTATTAGTTTGATTGCAGCTTTAAACAATTCGTGTTGATTGTTCTATGGTAACGTAAAAAACACAAAATTACTTTTGTTTACACAATACCTAATTCGTCGTATTTACAATAGAACATATTACATGTCCCAGATTTTTTTGTCGGGCATAGTACATATTCGTGTATAAACATGAAACTCTTTCAGATTCAGGGCGTAACCTTTTTGTTTTGTTTTAATTCAATAAAATCTATGAACGCTTTTAGGTCCTTTGCACGGTCGTAGATAATTTTTTTATCCTCATAAATAAATTAAAAATAACTCTGCTCAACTTAAAGTTCTTTATTAACAGTTTATTTAAATGCAACAAAAGTGACTGTTTCTTTCTTTAAATGAATTTAATATAAACTAAGTTCCTGCAATGGCCGTTTGTTTAAATACGTATATCACAAATTGAAGGCGAAATTATTATTTTTTTAAAAAGAAAGTTGTAAATCGGGTTAAATCAAATTTGAAATTTCTTCAGTTTTTTACGATTTTTTACACCAAATTAATGTTTATTATCACTTCACCCTGCTAATTTAATTAATTCGCGTACACTAAATTATAGTGTCAATCGGCATACGTTCAAACCCGTGCATTTTGCTTGACTCCACCCCAATTCAATGCCGCTCGTATTTATAAACTATCTTTAAAAAAAACTGTAACGCGTCATACAATGATGAATGTAGAACAACAATTTTTTGTGACAACGCGAATTAAATTTTGATATAAAAAATTACTTTCTTATTCTTAATCCCATATATTCGTGCTTGATCTTAAATGAATCGCCATGTAATTCTGATTGTAGTTCTCAATCAAATGAAACCGTACATGTCGTTAAACACCTAAATTGGACTTGCTGCTGGTCTGAGAAGTCTGGCTTTGGAGGTGCCTTCAAAGAACTGCTAATCCTCCATGATGTTGTAGCATCGGAACTGCTTTTAGACTGGTGTGTGTCAGCCTGGTGATGGCGATTGCATCTTTTAATCAAACCAAAAATATGTGTTTGAGTAATAGCAACATTTTTGTTGAAATAACTTGGGATCATAATTTTTTTCCTTTTAATATGCAAAACTTAATTGATGTGCGATAAATCACGAACTAAATTACAACTAATACATCAAAATAATACAAACAAATAATATTGTTACAACAATTTTCAAATTTTAAAAACCAAAATAATACAGCCATATGTATGTGATATGACTTAAAATGCCTCTGCAATTAATGAGTCACACTTCACACTTTTTCACTATGTATATAAAAATCCCGGATAGGTTGTAGAGTTACGAGTGCGTTTGTAGCAGAGAGTATGTGAGCGAGTAGGCGAGTCGTTCGCCTCAAGAACTAAAAAAAAAAATATCTTGCAGTAGAAACTGTTACTCGAATACAGTTAAAATGAATATAAAGAAATGCTTGAATTACATGCTGTTTGTTTGATTCTCAGCTGCATTCTTCAAAATACGTATGTGTAATTGTGATAGCCCATACAGTCGTGCACTTCTATAAGATACACTCTGCAAGAACCTTTGGTTTTGTAATAATTTCGATTATATTATAAATGAGACTGAATTATAATTTCGTCTGTGTAATTTTTTTTATTATACGAATGCATTGTATCACCGATCAGGCAATTCTTGGTAACATTTTTATCTACGGCATGAAACTGTAAACAGTTAGTAACAACAATTCGTCACGACGTGACTCAATGGAAAGGCATTTCCTGAATTAATTCGATAAATTTAGAAAAATATACATATCTGTTGAATATCATCGTGCACAGTCGACCGTTGTTTTAAATAATTTATCTATCGCCTGGTGAATTTGATGTGGCCAATCGATTAGTTTCCAACAGTTCAACAGGATTCGCAGTTTCAAGTTGTTTGTTTTAGGAAAATATTTGCAATTTGCTAAAAATTAGTCTTGAGAAATAATTGTTTCTTTTATTTGATATTTAAGATAACAGTAACCAGTATTTTACAAGTTGATGCAGTTTAATAAAGAAAATTGAAAATTAACAATGCAGTAAAAGAAAAACGAATTATTAGGATTAAAACAGTTTTTATGAAAGAATAAAATGAAATTGATTTAAATGTAAATAAAAATATACAAATACTGTTCAGAAAAATGGGATATTGAAACTAATAAAAAAGTCCTTAATATGTAATTTCAATCGGTGTTATATTTCTTAGTTTTATTAGTAGTTGTAAGAGAATAAGTAATAATAAAAGATAAGAAAAGAACCACAAATATACGTTCATTTATTGTTTCTGCTGCTTTCATTTGGTTCCTGATTTCTTTATTTTTCTTTTTCAAAAATATTTGCACTCTTTCATTAATCCATTTCTAAACCACTCAGAATTCTTTTGATCCGTGGAATACCTTCTAATTTTATTCTCTTTCATGTTTCTTGTTATTTCTTTATTCAATTTAAAAAGAATTGTTTTAGCTTACTTAATGCCTTTTTCTGTTTTTTCTTGAAACTATATAATTTGTCTTTCATACTTGCACATACACATTATACATATTAATATGAACAATCAGAAAATTAATTTAAAAAACCGCTGTGATTGTATAGATGTTTTAAATAGGTGCGATGGTGTGACCACTGACAATAAGTAAAATGTCGGATGGAATCAATTTTATTTATTTGTACACAAAATTTATTTATTTTTGATATAAATAATCATTATACAATGAAGCGATTTCTCTTTCTTGAGTAGTAGTAATAGACATCTTACAACAAAAAATAATTACATTTGGCAATTAAAATTTATTGTTGTAAATGTAATTTGCATCTCAACTCAAATGAATTAAAAAAGAAGACGCATGGAGAGCGAGGGAAAGGAATAATTAAATTCTTGATTGCCACGTAACAATTGCCGAAAGAAATGTTCTTTAAGACTTTGAATACATGATAATTCTACCTTTTCTTAATTTTTTCACAGTTGCCTTGCGTAATAAATTAATATTCCGGTGCGGATGCAGATAGAACCAGCTATTAATACTTTCAATATTTATATGACATATTAAAATTAGAGAAAGTAGGTTAAAATCTTTCGTGTTCTTTTTTTATATATTGTGCAAAATAAATTCTTGAAATATTCGTCACATTTTGTATACGGCGGAATGCGGCGACCATTAGATTTCCAAATTCGAATAGTTCCAGCGATTTATTGCGTCTTTGAAACGTTTAGTATTGCAGAATTTGTTAATTGAAAAAAAAAAAATGTGTGTGTTGCCTCGAGTTATCGGCGTTTGTTCGTCTCTTTCCTTTGTTCAAGAGATTAATGACCCAGAAAAGGACATAATTACTTGCGATGATTGCATACCTGTGACAAGTGAAAGTGGTCAATGCACTGGAGGAAAGAAGTTTAGAAAAGAGTAACTCGTAATATATGCTGACTGCTGACACGAGCTTGCGTATACTGTGTAATATCGTGTTGTAGTTGTAGTTGTAAATCTGCATTTAGTACGAAACATTTCTTTTATTTGGTAAACGTTTCACCAAACTTATTCGAGAAAATCTTGGAATTTCAAGTGGCCATTGGATTAGAATTTTTAGCATTTTTATTTGCGTTTTAATTTACTTTGCGTTCTTTTTTGCCCAAATATTCACAAAATTATTTTAAACCAGTGATATACGAGGCTGTACTGTAATTGAAGCGTGGTATTCCCAAAGGGTCTAAGAGCCAAATTTTGCTAAATTAGTATTTTTCTATAAAATGGTTCTATGTGCCTTGCTGCACACATTAGAACAGGTTCTAAGTGTCTATCTAATGTGGAAATATTTTATATAATTATACATAGGTGAGTCTCTCGCTCGCGGGCCTTCAACGACAAGGATCATTTTCCTTAATTTTCTACGAATTAGTTTTTGGCACTAGACCCTTTGGGAATACAATGCTTCGATTGTTGAATGTCGATACGTAAGAGCCAAATAAAATAATCACTTTATGTTTTCTTATGTCATTTGTGAATGAAACTGTCACGTTGTTAGGCCTTTAAAACTATTTTTAATGTGGACAGCTAATTAACATAGAGGTGCGATAGAGTTTTCCGAAAAAGAAGGTCGTTCAGCTTCAGAAACTCATGGAATTACAAGTGTATGGTGATTCGACAATTGAAATCAGCAATATGCGTAGATGGGTAAACAAATTTAGGGCCGGTGAAACCGATATTTTTGATAAATCACGATCATGCAGACCGATTACTGTTGGAACAGATGAAGCAGAGTTGCACATCGATGCAATGATTCCTGAAGATCCGACTTGTGACGGCTCGGAATATTCTTAATGCTTTTGGGATGTGACGCAATACTGTGGAAAAGATTATCCATACATATATGATCTTGGTTAGTCTAAGGTATCTGCTAGATGTGTTTCACGTGAGTAAGGGAAATGGCGTCACGCATCATCATCTCGTCCAAAAAATGTAATGTTTAGATATCTCTGCGCAGAAAGTTATGGCAACTGTGTTCTGGAATCGTCAGGATGTCATTCTTGTGGAATATCTTGAACCAGGTATCTCTATAAACAGTTAGCGATACATACTGACGTTAAGGAAGCCATTAGAAACAAAAGAGCAAATAAACCACCACGACCATACAAAACCCTACACTGCGTTTGCCACAGTTAAGACAATCCAAAAACTCGTATATACTCCATCCAGCTTTTACATCCAATTTAGCCCCGTAGGATTGGAATCAGATTTCACTCATTTGAATTCAGGTAGAAATATGCAACGATAGATCAGGTACACAGACTTACTGACCAAACTAGAGACAGAAGAAAAGAAAATATGCTCAGCACTCTTCTTGGATGTTGCTAATTCAGCAAAGTCGGCGTAAAGGCTTAGAATACAAACTTGGAAAACTGTATGCTGTCAAAACAATACAGCATGCTGTTGAAATCATATACTGATGGTAGAATGAAGGCCAATACTCATAATTGAGCTGGTGTGCTGCTGTGTTCACTATACAAATGTGATATAACTGGACGAACTACAATTGCCATCTTTGCAGAAGACAGGTATGCTGGTAATTGGTGGAACTGAACAAGAAGCCAACGAAAAGCTTCAAGAAGCTTTAAGCAAGCTTCCATTCGGGGCAATCCAACAGGTTGAAAGCCCTTAGAAGTTCTAAATACAGAAATTAAAAAAAAAATTGAGGATTATGGAGGACTGACGTGGCGTCTGAAAGTGTCATCGATCGCTTCAGAAATATCCGAAACTTTGTAAAAATCGTCTCCATTGTGATTTTTTTGGATGCAAATTCATTAAGTATATGTCCAAAATCAATATTCACTATTAAGTCACTTTCTATCGCTAAAACTACTGGTTAATTTAGCCTATCTTCTCTCATAGTAGACCATAAATATGATTTTGTTAAATGAATGTCAGATTTTGCCGCCTCCGAAAATTTGCCGCTATACGCACGTGCGCACTTTGCGTAGGACACTGATGTTGGTGCTGTAGATTACTGAAAATGTAGTTTATCAGAAGCATATGAAGAATTCTTCATTGCAGATTTCCTCACAAGATTGATACATATTATTTGTTCGTGGTTGTCTACTTTCGTAGACCAGGATTAGGAAAACACATGTCTAATGGTTTTGTCTTATATTCGTTATTTATTATTTTATAACAAATTTTACTAATTTCTTTCGACCTCATATAAAGAACGTAATAATGGAAACTGCGTGGTTGAGAACCCATCGGCATGGTACAAAAATATTCGGAACGTTTGAGCAAATCATGGACATCATCAAGGACGTATTTATTGAATGTCCGATTCAAGATACGCAGGCGGTAGCCACTGGACTTACCAATAATTTAGATTGTAAGAGTTTTTTTATACTCTTATGGTAATTTTCAAGTTTATTTGAGTAAAGCTAGCTTTACACGTAGGAAATGCAATGCAATGAAAATTGCACGCAAAAATTGCTTGTGTTCACAGTTTTAAGTTTAAGCAATTCCTGTGTAATTGCAACGAAAGGTACTAATTTTTTATTGCAAATATTTACTTGTGTTTTATCCAAGTTGTCTTATTGAAGTTAATTAGTAATTATTGTTTCACACATTTGTCAATGAGTGTGCGCACAATGGAAGTTGCGTCTCGCTGCATCAAGTAAAGCGGTCTTGCAATTTTTTTGGTTACAGACTAATAATTGTAGAGTTTAAATGACAGTGCGCACATGCAACTAAAAAGTATGTAACTGAAAAGTGACCAACGATGTTGTTGTTTTTCATGCAACTAAATGATTGCATGTCAACGCATAGTCTAAAGTTTACGACGCGTTGTGACCATGAAGTATGCGTGTGTTTCGTGACACAAACGTACATTTTCATGAAATTTATAATCTTGCTGAAATACGCGACAGTTTGATGCTGCACTTTTTACGTTTTTAATTACACGCAAGAAGGATAACATAATTACAGTTCGCTCGTATATAGAAAAAGCAATCGACTTTAATTGGCGATAAATTCGGTAGCTGTCAGAGCGCGCGCGCGTTTTTTTCATCTGAGAGCTTGTAAATTAAAAAGCTCCTTAATCGTGTTAATTTCATCTTCGTGGCTCTCTGCTCGTGTCACACGAGTCCTGAACCTCTCTCGGCTCTGCGAAATGGCACAAGGCGCTGCTATTACGTTTCATGCACACGGTGCATAAAACAAAAGCTACACGATCGGTGTCAAGTGACAGGTGACCTCGGTCAAGGCCATCAATGCAGCCGACATAACGAGCAAATGACCCACAAATCATATTCCAAGGACACCCTTGTAAATTCCACAACTCGGATGTGCAACTTTGCATTCGCTTCAACCATTGTTAATTAATTGCTTTCATTTTTTTTGCAAATAACCTCTCCTTACATTTCTTTCTTAATGTTTTGTAAATTAACCCATCAATTCTAATAAAGTTACTTGGAAAACAGCAAAAACATCCAAACACAAGTCGATAAGTTATTCGAAAAATCAACTTGACATTTGGATTTGGTCAGAGAAAAATGTTCACTGACAATAACAAAGGGATAAAGTAAAGCATTAAACGAATGATTTATTTTGAATTACTTTATTTATTTTTGTATTTGAACGTGTTTATGTTCGTAAACAAAGATTGTTCGAAAGTATTAGGTATTAGTATTAAGTATTTCATAGGTCCAGAAAACAACATTCTTATTTTTAATTGAACACCATATACAAAGTTCTTAATTAACCCGACAAAATGAAACCAGATATGATACATCGCATCGATGAATAGACCCTAAAGACATGCGTGAGCCTGACATGATGACGTCAGAATATATTAATCCGCCCCCTAGTAATAAACGTGAAAATAGAAAATAGTTTTTTTTTTGCAGAAACAATGAATATTCAAAGTTTCCTGTAGTACTCTTTGCTTTAAATATTAGTGAAGAAAATTCTGTTATTGTGTATTTCTACATTTATAGTTCAAGTCCTATTTAATTTTTTTTTCACGACGGGATCTACTATACAGGGTGATTCGTTACTCTCTTTACAAACTTTGGTAAATGAAAGTAGATATAATTTTATGAAAAAAAGACATGCTACCAACACAGGTCCGATTTGCTTTTGTTTAGAAGTTATAGCGATTTAAAGGTATTTAAAAACAAAAAGTTTAGTAGCCATCATTTAACAAAACATTGGAAACAGAAGTTGTTAGAAGGTGACATGGTGCTTTATTATTTACTAAGTCAATATTTTTTTCACATAGCTTGTAATGCTTCCGTTTTCTAACGGAGAATATGCCGATAATATTTTTTTATCTGCGGACTGTGCAATGGAAACGATTATTAAGCAGGGGGGGAAGACTGAGTTATATTTCCTAATAGACGTCAACCTGCAACTTTTGTACATTTGTTATAATTTTAGCTTTGTACTATTTATTTACTTATAGTCTACATCATTACAATAAATTTTCCTGCGTTTTCAGTCATTGAAAAAAAAAAAATAAAATAAAACAAAATCACTGTAAGTTCTAACCAAAGCAAATAAAAAGTAAATCGGTTTACAAAGAGCAAACACCGCAAATAATTCTTAAGTAACAACCCCTCTTTGTCGCAATCCAAATCAAATGGATAAGACTTTTTTTAACGGGTCACCACTACAATACTTAAGCCCTAAGCACATAAGGCCTGGCGGCGCGGCGGAAGTTTCTTTATTATGGCATCGATAATTTTAGTTATCTTTAAATGATTTTATCAGGAAAATTCAGCAATACTTTTGTAATACGCGTAAAACAATGTCGTGATTTAATCAACGTAAATTTTATTTAGGATTTAATAGCGACAGTCATTCTTTGTATTAGTTGTACGTAAATATTAGCTTTTAAACAAGCAAATGTAATTTCGTCTTTGTAAAGAATCGTCATTCGCGAACATAAACGAGATTTCATTATCAGAGTTGCTTGGGTTTTCTGTGTATTCGTACAGAACACAAATAAGATTCTACGTAATCTACATACATATATCGTTTCTTGAAACATTCTGCTCGTCCCATAATTATTAGTTAATATTTCTTCCGATAATGTAATAGCGTACGCATAAAACGAACGTTTTATTGTTCGTCCTCGCCAAGCTGTGCAATAAAGTCGAGCGTATCTCACTTAAAAAAGGTTATTAAACGATAGCATAAAACGAAATTTTTTGAAACACGTTAACATTACGCCTTCGTGATCGCGGAGAGACGTTCCTCGGATTTGAAAAACAAAAGAACACACCATCGAAAGTAGATAAATTTAAAATGCAAATCCTCGCTCCCTTATTTGTTGTACACACAACGTAATAATACACTACATATTTATTAACGGGCAATAAATATCGCACAGCAATTTGCATACAATGCGGCTTGTATGTACAACAATTGGGTCGACCTTTTGAACCGGTCCAGCTTAATGTTTACACCTGAAAATGACTTTCACGAGCTGAAATTACCCGCGTTTCGTTTTCGCGCTTTTATTTTTCTTCGAGACCAACTGGGGCAAAGAGAACAGACCGCGTTTTTGTTTATTTTCAACTTCTTTTCGTCTTGTTTTTTACAGATCCGAGAAGAATCGAGCTTTCTGAATGGGTAAAAATGGCGACTATGCACGCAAGGTAATGCTGAAAACTGGTTATAAGAATGGCGGAGGAATGAACTTGCATGCAGATAGTAATGATTCTGCATTATTTTTAAAGTTAATGATACTTCGCCTTGAGCACTCGGTATTTTTAACTTCTCTCTTCTTACTTTTCGAGCATCTGTTTCGTAAAAGAATTGACGTACCACGCATGTTGTTGTTAGTATTCTCTATTGCTTAGGAAAATCGTTTCTTTTTTTTATTTTAATGAACCACCATATTCTAGTAATTCTTGAAAGGATACGTGGTTTGGAATTGGTTTCTGTTAATTACCGTAATTAAAGTTGAGCAATGAAAATGCCGCTAAAATTAATGAAAACAGCAAGTAATGAGTAGAGATAGGTAATTTGATTTTCTCGTACTCTCAGAAGAGTTTAAAGATTTCATTTTGCAAAGACAAAACACGCTTAATATTGATTTTAATTATAATACAGTTAGGTAGTCAAAACGTACTCATCGAGGTTTAGGTAATAAACATAAGATCCTGTTTAAGATCAGTTATATGTGTTTAAATAGGTCAAGTGATTCTCAAGGATTATCTTTCTCAAGATGAGACAGGAGAGAGCGTGCTACAAAGTTCAAAAACTTTATGGTTTTTGACCCTTCCAGCATCACCACGAGCATATTTTTTAACCTTTTTAAATTTATATGAGGGCGTTTATCTACCTAGATACGAAAGAAAACTCACAGACCTACAAAAATGTTTTTTTTACGTAACTTCCATCTACACGGTACACACTTAGGCCCGATTTTACAATCGTTGGATAAGCATTATTCTTAGATTAACGTGACGTAGATATGGAGGAACTTTAAAGGATATCCGGCGAACAGTTATTCCGTTCTTATTCCACGATTGTAAAACTGGGCCTTAGTCCAGCGTTTCGCGAGTTGTTTTATTCCATCAAAAAAAAAAGAAAAATCTTGTTTGCGCCTCCAATTCATCATCTGAGAAAAAAATCGGCTCCTGAGGTCTTTCTTTAGACGTTTCAACAAAAAGGAGTCGTAGCTTGCCAAATCATGGCTTTAAGGTGGGTGTTGTAGGTCAGAGAATCCACAGCTTTCGATAATGGCTTGAATTGTGCGAGCCTTTTAGACTTCGTAGTTGTCGTGAAATAGCAAATATTTGATTATCCATGAATTCGGACGTCTTTCTCTAATGGTCTGCTTCAGGTTTTGGATCGACCTTCCGTAACTTTCTTCCATATATTCGAAAAGTAGAATACCTTCGCAGTCCCAAGAAACGTGCAACAACGCCAACAACAGAGCTGTTGCAAGTACCGCAACAAAGTACCGGCAGTACTCAGTACCCAGTATCCGCAATTTTTTGTTTGAAATCCAGTATCAGTACCAGTACTTATCCGTACTTAAAGTACTAAGTATTTTACTGAAAATGAGAAATTCCAGTACCAGTGTCAAGTGTCAATCTATTCTTTACAGTACTAGTACTTAAAGTACTAAGTATTTTACTGAAAATGAGAAATTCCAGTACCAGTGTCAAGTGTCAATCTATTCTTTAAAGTACTTGCAGTACTTTGTAATACTTGCAGTACTTTATAATACTTGCATTACTTTAATGTACTTACAGTATTTTATGACACTGAAACTAGCAGTTTTATTAATAGAATTTTTGTTAATAATTGTAGTCATAATTACTTATAATATTCAAATTGCTGTTTGCTTGTTTATTTCGTACGTTTGTGAATTGTGTTAGGTAATTGGGTAGAATAATTTAATGCGATACTTTATTAATCTTGAGACGAAGGCCGGTAGAATTCCTAGTATTTCTAGTAAATAAATTGTTTTGCTTTAACTTTATGTGGAAATGAATAGTTAAATCACATAAGAAAAACATCTTTAATCTAAATCATAAAGATATTGTAATCGGACTGGATTTTTATCGTTTCATGCGTATTTTTATTACAACAATTTTTAAAACAAATTATTACGGTATTAGTACTGTGTATCAAATTTAATTAATGTATTAAAAAATCGTTCTAAATGTTTCCACCGCGACCGTTAAGTGTACATACATACATTTGTAATGTAATTAAATATTATAAATTTACTACATTTTCTACTACAGTATTTCAATTTGATTTTAGAGAAAATGCGTCTTTCTCTTATCACTGTTCTAATAACTTCCCAATTTAGTTATTAATTATATACTTATTATTCAGTTAAATAAACTGCGAAGTGCGAAGTTTCGCTATGCAATAAAGTAACCAAGCCACCAGGAATTTCCCCTAGTTTTAAAAAGTTCAAACTTTGTCCTTCATTTATACTTACTTCTAGTACCTCTGGGTAATTGCAGTTAGTAAAGTACTGGTAATATTTCATTGTACTGAAAGTATCTGGAAGTAACTACTGGAGGTAACTTTTACAGTATGTGCAGTACTTGAAAATTTTTAAGTACATTGCCAAGTACACACTATTACTTATTATAGATAATGTACCACCCAGTACCCAGTACCAGTACTTTGTGAGTGATACTTAAAATTCAAGTACCAGTAACGCAAATTCAAAGGTACCGGGAGTAAAGTACTTCAATTACTAAAATTAATCAGTACATTACTTGCAGTAAAACGTGGTACTCAGTACTCCAGCTCTGGCCAACAACTTTCCAGAAGGATAACTGAGTTTTCGCCTTCTTTGGAGATGGAGAGCCCTTATGAACCCATTGCATCGACTCTTGCTTCGTAAGAGGATCTCAAAAGAATACCCGAGTTTCGTCGGCTGTAAAAATTCGCAAAAAATAACTCTAATCGCTCTCTAAAACGACCAAATGTTTCTGACAAATTTTTTCCTCGCCACTTTCTGCTTTGGTCTAAGGAGTTTGGGGATCCATCGTGCAAAAACTTTTTCATCGTTTCGGATATTCCACTGTAGCAAATCTTCGACGAGGCTGATGGTTTCCTCAGTTCTTACGAGAACTGTGGTCATCCTTGAATTGTAACTCCATTGTATACAACAAAAGTTTCGTTTGGAAATAAGATAGACCATCTTTTCTGTATAGCTGGGGCTTACTTTCATAAATAACAGTTGGTATATTTCCCTCTTTAGTTAGAAACTTGCTCCAAATTACTTTCACTCATTAAGAATTTTGTTTCGCATAAGACACAGTCTACGCCGTTATTTGTAGTATTCGAAATAAATAAGTTATTGTTCGTTTTATGAAATTTCAGTGATACGTTAGGTTGTCCATTTATTTTGATACATAATATAAAAATCAATTCAAAGAAGAAGCAGCAGATAATTTTCCTAAATTGTACAGATTCTCCTTGTATGCACCCCAAATATTATTGACTTAGGGGGTCATTCTAATTGGGGTTGCAAGTTACAACTTGGTATGATCCTGCTTCCGAGCATTATCGAGACTGCTCAACGTTGTATCCTGTTACCACCGAACATTGCCGAGATTGTAACTTCTTAGCAGTTGCTAAGGAGGTACCACCGTTGTTAGGTTGCAAATTCAACTTACACTTTTTGCTCCACATTTCATTTGTAGGTACAAGTATAAACACGCGAGAAATTTTCAGTTTGCTTTCAAAAATGATTATATTTTACATAGAACCTCTGTAAAAACTGTTACAGAAGATAATACAAAAGAAAGCAGATCTCGTCGACATTGCAGATGGACTTTTTCTTGCTATATAAGTTATTTTTTTTACTAGAAAGAGTTAATTAATTAATAGTTTTTTTTTTAATGCAGTGACGTTATCATTGCAGAATTTTTATGAATTTTGATTTCTTGTCAACCAGAATCCATCTGTGGGGTGGATTGAACTAACCCGTCAGCTCAGTACTCAATAGTAGGTGCAATCTAAGTTCTAAAAGTACGACGACGTTGTAATTTATGTTCTGCGAAGGCAGGAACGACGCTACGGTAACATTTACGGCCAGTGTACCGTTTGTTTGAGTGAGTATCTAAATATAAATATAATTAACATTCCACATTCGGAATAATCTGAAAACCAATTACCATAAAATTGTGAAATTCTCTCGTTCAGGTTTTTAGCGGCAGCGTGGGCAGTGTCATTCTTATTTTTTCGCTGCTGCACGTCATTGTGCACAGTGTTTGTTCGAATTTCGTTGAGGAAGTCGAATTAAAGTAGAATGCGAAAAATTTTATATATATATATATATTTTAGTTTTCCAGAAATAATTAATGAAATATTGTACCCCAAACGACGATGCTTCCATGGCGCACAAATAGTAGGCGATTAACGAAATATATACAGTTATACTGTATTATAAAGTTTTATAAAAACGAGTGGATTCACAAATGTATTTGTCAATGTTTGCGTGACGTAAGGCTTCATTTTATGATATACCGGGCAAAATCTCCACCATTCAGATCGCCCAGTGGTCTTGCTCTTACAGGATTCAATAAGTAGTTAAAAAGTTACTTAGCGTTCAGGACTTTGCAAATGCGTTCTAAACACAAAATTATTACACAGACTAATACAGATTTTAAGGATTTAATTTAAACTCAAGCTTACGTTAGGAAATTTATTTAATTTATTCGTTTGGCTTAAGATACCGACAATATTGCAATAGTTTGGTTTGCCCTACATAAATTGCTATCGATCCTTCCCGGAAACTCATTTCTTCTTAATCTTAAATCCGGTCATTACTTATCATTTTATTTAGGAGTAACAGCTGCACATTTTTTCACCCTTCTACTCGTTCAAATCGCGGCCAAGCAGTTAAAGCAGATAGATTTTTGGTTTTAAATAAGGCCATAAGAAGAAATCGTTCGGTGCAAAATCGGGTGAACGTGCAGACCAAATCCGTATATTGCGTAATCAAAGTGGACGCCCGGTATATTTTTTATTATTGTTTTTCTGTCTGCAGAAGAAACGTTTCTCTTGAATAACTTGAACTTGAATTTACTATTCAAGAACACTATGAGAAAAATGTCAAAAAAATTCTGTTTCGTGATTTTGATGATTTCACTTTACAAGAAGTAAAACCAAGCCTGTTTTGTGTAACTTGCCTTCGTCTGGCGATTTTTATGACGGTATTTACTTGCCCAAATGTCAAGTAACTGCCTCCTCTCCTAACATTTGAATAATTATATTATAAACTATAAAGTATGGTCATCTACAAAAATATTGAAGGTCCGAGCAGGAAATAAATCTAGCTTTCATTATGCTTCAAACAAAAGAAGTATTGTGTAGTATTTAAACCCGAATATAGGTACAGGTCGCGAACTTGTGATTCGGTTTACAATAGCTTTGTTCGTACAGCATCTTCTGACTAGTTCGAAACTGTCAGAAGCATGCGCCGATCTAAGTTTCACACTTAAATGCAGCTCTTGAAAGCGGTGATTAATTCGATGGGCGATATATATGACAGTTTCAAACTAGTCAGAAAAGATATATGAACAGACCTATTATGTATATCTATGTATCTCTGGGTTACTATTTTCAAATCAGAATTTCGTGCCGTCGCACTAGAGCGGAAAAAAAAATAAACGGTAGTTTTTCTTCGAGAATTCGAAACTTGACATTCCTCAGTAAAAATCTGACCTCAACGGCAGTTATAATATTTGCTCCGGAGGAATGCCAGGCATCCTGGCAAATACGTTCTTTCTAATACCATAAATTCATTTCTCTGCGCCTATAATTAGACCGCCATCCTTTGCCTGCCAAGTCGTGTAAAATATTTCTTCGGCAATTGTTGCTCTTATCTGCCTCGCTGTTTATTTCACTTTATAAAAATACGCTGCGCTAATAAATATTAATGTGTAGTTTGCAATTTAAATCTTATAATACAAAAACTTTAAGTGGGTAGTCTGAAAGTGTGAACGCAGAAAAATTAAAAAATATATTTATATTAAGGTCAGTTTCGCATTAATTGACATAGTTATACCTACTTCAAAAATATGTTATAGTTTTGGAAATATTATTTTTCTTGTTTAATTGATAGATCGACAAAAAAATGTTGAAAGCGTAAACATCGCAGAGCATAGGAAAATTTTATGTATTTTTGTTTTACAGAAATAATTAATGAATTATTGTACCTACCCCAAGCGATTTTCATGGCGAACAAATAGTAAGCGGTGTAAAACGTTTATAAATTTTATGATATACTTGGCAAAATCTCCACCATTCAGATCGTCTAGTGGCCTTACTGTTGCAAACTTACACAAAGTCTAACACTTTTTAAAGCGACGGAATTACCTGTTGTAAATTATTGTTCGCTTCGATGTAAGTATTTTACCTTTGCACACCTTCGAAAACGTAATTGATTTTCATAGTAGTTAATTCACTTGTACGGTGGCGCATTCATCATCAGCTGTGCAACTATGTTATTTATTCACGGTCAAGTTTTACGTCTGAACGACTCACTGCGTTAACACCAGCCCTTGCACTCTTGAATCTTCTCTTAAATACTGAAATGTTTTACGTCATTATTAGAATCTTTAGGTATTTAAAACCCAAAGTCGAAGTTTTCGATTAATTGAAATATGTAATTAGTTTATTTTTATCTACAATTTTCTGGGCTGCGTGCGACAGTTTGGATGTAGATAAGTTATCTATCACACAAGGAGCTTGTGTAAAGCCTTTTATTTATAGAGGAAATGACATGCATTGCATAATTTGGCTTTATGTAAAACGATGGTTTCCATAAAATTCCTTAAGCTTGTGTATTCTAGAAAGTTCAGTGCATTTCGAAAAGTCAAAATATGACAAATGAAGCGCACGTATCAAAAAGGGGGATTCTCATTTGAAGATCTGAATATTGTGAGGAAGAATTCTTGTGTGCACATACAAAAATGCACAATAACAAATCAAAGGACGTCGATTTACTTCCTAGAAATTAAACGATGTTTGTATTTATATGATGTTGTTGTATAGCGATTTATTTCGAAGATATTTAAACAATACGTGAATTCTTGCTCTTCGAATTTCCAATATCTTATTTACAATTCAATTTATTTCCTAGAAATGACAATTAATGCAATTATTCACAGTAAACCTTCCTAGGATTATTAATATTTATCAAAGAATGATGGGTAGTCTGCCCTTTTTTCCTCTTCAACTCTGATACTATTTGTAAAAGAAATTCTGCAAATATTAGTTTCTTGGAAATGAAAACAATGGTTAAATATCAATGGGGCAACAACTGGGAGTACAGTGACTACAAGCAACAATTTATATATTTTTCTGATAACTATTAACTTTCGTATCATACCAGTACAGATATTTAGTTAAATTCCTGTGATGATTAAAATTACAGCATCATAAACGAACTACTCACGACATCAGAAAATATTTATTATTATTACTTTGTCGATATTCGATAGCGCGAGACATGTGCGTCAAAGCTTGTTTGGTATTGATTTCAAACAAAACAAAATTCAGCAGAATTCCGTACACCGAATGGGATATTTTTAAATCGGTGCGTTTATCAAGGCATTACATATTGTTAGCTGATTTTATACGTACGTAAGCACGGGTGTCAAATTTTATCGTACGATTTTGACGATTAGTTTAACGCATATATTTCTTTTTAAACAAACGTAATTTCAAAAATTCGCACCTTGTTGAAAGTTTCATGCATACCCAAAACATTATAAAATTGCAACAATTTATCTTAACCTTAACAAATCGAGCTATTCTATTTTACATTTAAATGTCTTTCAGTAACAAAGCAAACAACAAATTAGACGTTTCGTCAAAATATTTATACACATCTAATGCGTTTTGCATCAAGTTGATTCTGTAGGTCATCAAAGACCGGCGTTGAAATTTCCTGTGCAAACGTGTTCTGATGCTAATGAAGTGGATTTTAATGCCAAAAAATGTTGTTATTTGCATTCATCAACGGCAGGAACAGAAATAATAGAAATCTCACTTCTCTCTTTTAACGTAAGAATGATGCAAAAGTGAAATAATATGGAAAACAAACCGCTCTATGGCATTACGTTTCCTGTAGAAGCGCATCTGACTGAACGAGGTGGATTTAAATGTCAATGGAATGGCGAAAACGCAAATTGCAGATGTATAAGTTTAAATAACGATGAATTATAATCACACGAAAAACAATTCATCGTAACCTCTGTCATTTTAATAAAAAGCTCAAAGCTACTAGACACTTTTAGTATGAAACGTCGACTTTTTATCAAATATTTTTATTGTGTAGTATGGAGAAAGGATCAACAGATCACTAAGAACATGGCATAATAAAATAATTTGTTGATAAGTACGTCTTGATGAACACAATCAGAAACATTGCAAATATGTACCAAAACGTATCAAGGTAACTGATACTTAAAAAGGTCGTGGTTGGAACCTCCTAAACCCAAAGTCATAGAAGATGTAAAACCAATTTAAAAAAAAAATAAAATTAAAGACTGAATTCATGTATGTAGTAAGTATTTTTTAGAATTAATTTGCAACTCCAGTATTAGTTTTTGCGATCTCTACATATTAAACACTGACGCCAAAGTGTTATAATGAAAGTTTAAATATTTATATATACATTCCGATAGAAATCAGTGAACGTCAATTTCTTTTGGCGTAATCGCGAGTTCATTAATAATTTTACGCTTATCTCGGCGGTAATGGTAATAAATTCAGCGTAAATTAAAATACTCGGACCAACCGAAAGAAGTTGAGTTGCGCAAACAAGGCCAACACTTTAAAGCCGAGATTTCAAAAAGTCGCAGGGGAATACGTCAGCGTGTACCCTGTGACGTCCTTTTTACACACACGTTTTAAGTAAAATCAGACGATTCTCGACTGTAAAGCAGCATAACAATGCCGGCGTAATCTCTTACGAAGGAATGCGGTGCCTTCTGCGATAACCCACTTACAATTCGAACGAAAAGCGAAACCGAATCGTTTCGACCACGGCGGAATACAGGGATCAACACGTTACTTACCTAATTTTGGAATCGTTGGATTTTTGAAGTGTCCAACCGTGTATGTTTTATTTTTTTTTATTGCTTGAATTGTGTCTGTGTAATATTCCGGTAGCATTGGATATGGAAATATTTTGTTTTCGTAAAGGCATGTCGTAGCCACATCGTAGCTTAAGCATGTCGTGAAGAGATTTGTCACTAGTGTCATTCGTCCTGTCAGTCCTGTTGAGTAAGTGCTTTCGTGTTTGTTGATTTTATACAAAAATAAGTTACTTTCAAGACTCATTTCCTTTACATTTATTGCATTACAAATTGGTGTTTACATTAGAGCGGAAAGCATTAATTTGTGATTGAGAGTCGAATTTCCCGATGCTATTATTGACCACAAAACACTCGAAGACAATCTGCATTGATGTGTACAATTGTTTCGTGAAACTGGAAGTCTTTCGAAGAAAAACAATAGGTCAACCTAGAAAAAGTAAAGCTGAGGTTATCGAAACTGCAAGACATAATGAAAAATGCGTCTCACACCTCTGTCCTCCAATTATCACAACTGATTGAGCTTTCGTGGCACAAATTGTTACGTAAAGATGTTCAGCTCTATACTTCAGCTCTATACTTACTTGGTACAAGAATTGCTGCCCGGTGATCTCATACAGAGATTGTTTTTCTGTGAATCTTATATCATAAATTATTTAATTTGTGAGTGAGTAGTAATTGTTATTTTATGATCTATGTCATGCTGACATTTAAAAGTCAGGTTATGTTCAATTTTAACACCGCGACATACGTTTTCCAAAACAAAATATTTTCATACGTAGTGCTACCGGATTATTAAATGAACACATGTTATTATAAGTATGTAACAATTGAAAAGAATTGAATTTCAAGGATTAAAAATAAGGAGTTGTAGAAGTTAATTAAAAAAATATTTATAATCTGATATGTGTTTTTTTTAAATTTAATTGTTATACAGGTTGCGAACAGCTCATAAGGTCAATAAGCGATTATCCAACTGCACACAAACAATGCCCAGCACGACGTTTATAGACAATTGTGAAAATGCAAGCAGTAAATGCTTCTATAACTGCTTTGAGAAATATCTTAGGAGCTAACTGTAGATAACAAACATGTAAATGCACAATTAAAATAATAAATTTTTGCATTATTACAACTTTCACTTACTTTACTTAAATAATAATTTAAGTAAAAAGCTATGTTTTTGTTCTAGTTGTGATAAGAAAACGTCGTACTTGTTTATTACAGTGTTTTTAAAAGTTTTACTCGAAATAAACGTAGAATTTCCTTGATTGTGTATTGGCGGTGGTAACATACTTTTTTTTGCTCGTGCTCTCGTTGAGAATAAACAATTTATAATATTTATTAAATTTTTACGTTGTGTCACCAAATTTTAAATTTAATTTACTTGCCTCTTACCACAGATCGGATGACAAGCTTCTGCTGATGATACAAGTTTCTGCTTCTGTATCAGCTGAGCCCCAGCTAGCAACAGTGAAGAAAGGGGCGGGTTAATCAAAGGTGGTAAACTTATTAAGGTCGCCAGAAGACAATTATTCTTCAGCTAAACGTAATCGATCAGTCGCCGTCTCCAATCGACCAGATCGCGCAGAAAATGAATCAATAATATAATCAGAGGCGAGACTTTACTCACTGGTGTGCGTGAATGTAGAAATTAAAATCGTAGCTAAAGTTAACACAATTTATTACACACTTGTAACTTCGTACAAATGCAGGTTACTACATGAGTTCACTTAACTAGGCTAGGTTCGTCTAAAGTTGACAAACCTCGAATTGAAACAAACAATGTAAAGTAATTTAATAATGCAATGTCTGCATTTGGCCGACGATTCGCTCTTAGAAATGCATGCGCTATAAATTTAAATGGTTACTTCACGACCGATATCTGTCAGTGTGCCGTCTGTGCCGTGAAGTTGGCTGTCACCACGCCATCTAGTGGTCCTGTCCGAGCCGGTAACTGGTTTGGCTAGGGGAAACGTTGGCAGCAAGATGGTGGACCCACGCTACTCGCAGAACGGCAGACTACAGCTGGAGTTCGTCGCGGCACCAAAACTCAATACAAACGGGAAACCCTCGCGTGAAAGCTTGCGGGGATTATATAAGCTTGCGCTAAGACTTGCGCCCAAACAGAAAAGCCTGAATGTAAAGGGAAAAGGTTTCGTTAGCAGCCATTTTGGTACACCCGCCATTGCTCTTTTTACATTACCTGGGGCTAATACGTTCCCGGGCTTGGAATTGGTGTTAAAATTACCTCCAAATGTGTTCGAAGGTATTACGTGATTTTCCGGCACAGCCGCAAATGAGTTTCCTCCCGAAGAGCGAAAACTTCGATAATTTTACTATGCACGTAAAACACGTCTAACTTGTAACACACTTCGAACAAGAAGGGCCCTCAACGAGGCGAATTTGTAGCAGGCGAAGGTTGTTAGGATACGAAACCGAAAACCAGTCACGTGGTGTGTCACACGAGTAAGCGTTGAGTAGTAAAGAGAAGGGAGGCAGGGTGGCCAACTGTGTTAAAACGCAGTTGAGTGATGCTGTATCGCCACGATGTTGTGGCGGGAAATTTGAACGTAACAGTTGGTTTCACGAAAATAAGTTTTTCTTTTCATTGAAATTTGAAAATATTTCTCTTCCTATTTCGAAGACGGTTGTTTAACATTTTTTGATTGTTTTAATCGCTGTGTAAGTTAATGCACTCGAGCTCCTGGCGTCTTATACCAGGGGAAATTAAAAAATTATTGACAACCATGAAGAAGAAGAGAGGGGATAATATTATTTACCTAAGTCGTTATTTTAACCGTTTGAAAAAAATTCTTTCGGAAGCTCTGCAAAAAAATGTCTACCGAATCTTTGAGATCCTGATCTGAGAAAAATTACCTTCCTCTCAGATTTTTTTAAAGTAGTCGATACAGGCAATAGTCGGAGGCTACCAGATTTGGACTATATGGAGAATGGTCAAGTTCAAAAGCCAGTGGTGTCCATAAATTCCATAACTTCGCTTCCTTTATGCACCCTGCAATTGTCGTGCAAGAGAAAAGTTTCTTTGCAGAGTTTATAAGGTCGTTTTTGTTCAAGAGCCTATAAAAGTTTTCGGCAAGTTGTTATTAATTGTTGAGTCTCTTAGCATATATCTTCAAGTAGAAGGGTATGCTCACTATCCCAAGAAATCGTAGCCATCAATTTTCCTGCAGAACGTGCCTTTTTTTGGGGTGAAGAACCTCTATGCATCCATTGCTTAGATTCTTGTTTTGTCTTTGGTTCTCAAAAACGCACCCAAGTTTCCTCGATAGTGATAATTTGTGAAAATAGGTTTGGATTCGCCTGTAAAGAGGCTAAATTTTGCGATGAAAATTTCATGCCACACAATTTTTGTTCTGGCGCCAATAGCCCAGGCAGACATTTGCTAAAGTCTAACTAAGTGCAGCTTCAGATATTCCAACGCCTGTAGCAATTAATGACACTTTCAGACATCGGTCCTTCATCACTAAAGCCTCAACCTTTTTTACCACTTCCATATTTCGAACTTTTAAGGACCTTCCACCTCTTGGATCATCCTGAATGGATTTTCTACCTCAACGAAACTGCTTTGACTAAAATTTGATTTCGAAATGTGATGAGCAATCTTGGTTATACACTACCGTCATTATCTCATGGATATTTTCAGGGTATTTATGACACTTTGATGTTCCAACATTTAAAAGTTTAATAACTTGAAAATTGAATCTTCGCTAGTTAACTAGTTAGTTTCGATGATTTACTAGAACAAATAAAGGGCACTCTGAAATTCTTCAATTTTTTTCTAATTTTGGAGTTAATAAATGTCGATTCGGTTACTTTAACATAATGTGCTGCTTACTCGGACATTTTGCGTTTCACCTGCAGAATTGTATTCTGAGAATATTGAGCGGAGTTATCAGAAACGACGAAACCCAATACAGGCGAGGAATTTTATAATTTTTCAGGTGTTCGATTTCAAGTCTGCAATGCAAGGCCACCGTAAATGTTACCGGCGGCGTTATATTTCGCACTCGGCGAATTTCAAATTCAGACGGTCGAACGTGTCGACGTAAAATTCTAGAAAAACGAATAAAGCAAATGTCAGCGATCTACAATTTAAATGACGAATCGTATCTGTATTTTATAAATAGGTACGTAATTTTAGGTATTCTATATTTTATAAGTAAATTAAAATAAACTCTTTATTAATTATAAGTATTTAAGAATTTATTTTGTTATTCTATACAGTAACCGGCAAAGTTAATGAGTAGAGGCCGGATTTTAGGTGAAATGCCTTTGTTTAGTTCTTAAGGTTTTAAAGATATCTCTTCGTTTCGACTCTTTCGAATCATTTAATTCTATTTCTAATGAAACTAAGAGATGTCTTTAAAAAATCCCTGAAACCTTAAGAATTAAACTAAGGCATTTTACCTAAAATCTGGCCTTTAGTTATGAAAGTCTGTGCATCTTCTTAAGCCGAAAATTTACCTACTTGCAATAATGTTATCATAATGTAGGAGGAGTTAAAAAATGGAACATTTTTTAGCCTACCACTTATTTATGAACAACAGTGTATGTGAGTACAGTAGTGCGCAATAAATTCGGAAATTTTCCGCTGACGGAAAACTTCAAATACTTCATCGTGTAGTAAAGGTGATTTCGAATAGTTGTGGAATGCGAGACTTAAAATACTTCTCTGGCCTCGCCTAAAAACAGATTTTTTCTAAAGAAAATCCAATAACATACATCCAGCTCGTTATGCGCGTATAAATTGAAATAAATCCCGCGTTGATTATACCTTAAGCTAACACTGATTGGTGTGTGATCGTTAAAATATTATGAGGGCCGCTTTAATTGGCCGCTAAATAAATAATTATTCTATTTTTTTTTTAAACGAGATACGGCGTCATAATTTTATAGCCCGAAATAAAATAAGAGATTTAAAAGCATAATTCGCTAATTTATGGAAATTACCTAAAATTTATGCAGTTTTCGCAGAAGTGATTAAATTTAGCAGTTTTTAATCGCGGGAGTGTAGCTTTTATGTAGACGTTTAACTAAATCTTTTGGCTCATTTGGCCTTGACTATAGATAACACAAAATACACCTGTGCGAAAAGAAATGTTGCCTTAATTATAATAAATAATACGTTGTACTTGCAAATAGATTTAATTCAAAATCTTTTAGGAACACACCCAAAAGTAATAAAAATATCATGTGTTCATTTAATATTTCGGTAGCATTGCCTATGGAAATATTTTGTTTACATAAAGGGATGTCGTAGCTTAAGCTCACCTCGAACAGAATTGTCACTAGTGTCATTCGTCCTGTCGTCGAGTAAGTGTTTTCGTGTTTGTTGATTTTACACAAAAAGGAGTTATTTTCAGGACTCATTTACTTTACATTTATTATGATATCGATGTAAGAATTGCTGCTGGGTGATCCTATACAGAGATTGTCTTTTTTATGAATCTTATATAATAAATTATTTAATTTGTGCGTGAGTAGTAACTTATTTTATGATTTATGTCATGCTGACATTTAAAAGTCAGGTTGTGTTACGACATACGTTTTCCAAAACAAAATATTTCCACACATAAAGCTGCCGGATTATTAAATGAATACATGTTATGTTAGCAGCAAAAATTCAATTAATAAGTAGACTTGCGCACTGTTTTTCTGTTCTTCCGCCCATGGAGAAGAATCTAGTACAATTGGCAAGGAAATTTGCTGTTTTTACTGCCATTAACATTGTTAATAACAATATCAACAAAAATATTGAAACCACTCTGAAGGGAATATAACGGAATTATTGTTACCAGCAGTGTTACTGATACTGTTATCAACAGGGGTTATTTTGTGTATGATGTCCGAACAAATATTGAATCGCATCACCGCACGTGACCGAAAGCTTTGTACCTATGTCTTTATTATTTTATTAATTGTCGGGTATGTAGTTTGTGAAATTCAGAGTCAACAATAAAAGCGATCGCAGGATGTCGCTACTTAAACTTTTTAATAATATTATCCTCATAAGGCCCAGTTGTACAATGCCAGTTTAAATTTAAGCTGAAGCTTAAACCGATAGCGACGATTATTTCAACAATTGTTGTTAAGGGTTTAAGCTTTGGCTTAAAGTTAAACTGGCATTGTACAACTGGACCTAAAACACATATGTTTTAGTTTAACAATAATGAATTTGGTATAGAACCTAACACCTCCCCCTGGTAATAGTTAAGAATTCTGTCCCTCAGGTGTTAGAGCTTAGTTAAGTTCCACACCACTGCTAATGATTGTCTTCGGTGCAGAAACTTGTTATTTTAAAACAACAATGAAGGAAGCGTGTACTTTATTAAGGTCAACAAAAATCTGAAAGACCTCGCGTAATACTATTACAAAATTGATCATTTATCAGTAAAATTTAAACTTAATCAATATTTTAATAGCAGGGGGAAGTTTAAGGAAGAATTCATTGCGGCATGAAACCGATTAAAAGGTGAAACCGAAAGGAATTATGCTTAATTCACTTTGAATCGATAAAGTCGATAAAATTAATTATCGTAAATTCACAAACTCAATCGACCAGATTTAATCCTGGCAGAATAACTGATAAGTGTACTTATTAAGTGATATGATCTGAGAATATTTTCGCAGTAAGCATTTAATGAATGAAAGAAATGCTTCTTCTAAAGTACAGATACAGATCACGTTCGGTTGCAGAATAGTTTGATTTTGTCGAGTAATTGCATAAAGAGTGCTCTTACACGAGCAATTAAAATTGCCCAATTGCCGGCAACTTCAGTCAATCTTCACGTCATGGCAACATCTAGCAACATAGGGCAACACATTGTACGAAATACGTGGGGCAACTCTTTGTCAATTAATTGCTCAATATTGCCCAGCGATATGAATCAATATCCATCAATTAGGCAATGAGGGCGTATACGATAAATTCAGTGGAACAATTATAGAAAAGTCTTAAATACAAAAGGTAGGGTTTACGCATTCGCCATATTCCAGAGACGGCATTTTTTAAATTACTTAGTTTTTCCATTTGCAAAAAATACAGTATTTTAAATTTTGTTTTAAAGTTTAAAAGTTTTTAAATTTTGTAATATTTAAAAGTATGCCGCGAGAGCAATAAAACTCCAAATCACTCTGTCAGTACTAGGATAGACTATGCAGTTTTTGACATTAACACGCTTAGTACAATTATTTCCTTCTTTGTCTTCATCATCATGCAAATTGCTATTATATCACGAATCAGTTTCTAAATTGATGAGGTTTTCCTTATCATATCTAATTCTTTGTACTAATCTAACAAAATCCGCACAAATATTTTAATTGATATGTACAGATTTATTGGTGTTGCCTTCTAAAAATCCCAAACAGGGAAAACTGCAAAACTTTGGCGTTTTTATTTGAGGCCTGCTAATTACGTAATTATTTTTGAGGCCTCCAGTTGGGAGGACAGAAAGATTTTCTTAAATAAAAATAGTACTGTCTGGACTTCAAGTGACTGTTTAGTATTCAATAATCCTCGTGATTTATGTCTGATCTCTATCCTGCTGATTATTGTCGTCATTGAAACTTCGGATAGCTAGAATATGACATAATTTCTAAATATAAGGGACCTCTTATCTTAATTCATTGTTGTCCGTCGAAACAGCTTATTTGCGTATGAATTTTTTTCATAACAGTCGTGAGATTAAAGCAACACATTTCAGTGAGATACGTCGAAGTTCAGGAGGTTTAAATTAAAAAGAAATATTGTATTGATGAACGCAAAAAATTGCTTCAATTTTTATTTAGTCGCATGTTTAAATCGTGTGGTCCTTCTTTTAATTTTTTAAAAGTTGTTTTCCACATTAATTGATTTAAGGCCCGATTTCCTCACTTTAAGTTAACTTTGTTTATTTGCGTAATTGATCATCTGATCATCTTGATTATTTTGAAATAAATTTGGATAGTATTTATTATTATCAATCAGAAATTTAAAAAGTTCAGGTCAAATCTATACTCCCCTCCTAAAGAAAGATTTCTTTACAAAGCCGTTTTGTTCAAGAGCCTTTTTTAAGTTTTGAAGTGTTTTTCGGCAAGCTCCTACATTAATTGTTGAGCCTTTTGACATATATTCAATTAGAAGGACCTTCACTATCCCAAAAAGTCGTAGCCATCAATTTCCATTATAATTCAGCGAAACAGAATCTATTAACTGAAATGTTTCTATAAAAGTTCTTGGGAAAGAGATATTTACATAAAAATGTTTTTGCAAGCGGTGGTAGATGATTTGTGATGACGTAGAATAATTCGTTGAAAAAACTGCCGCACCATGTGCCTGGATGACATTGCATCTTCTCTTGCATAGAAGACGCCAACGTACATGCACCATCTGTTCTGCGGCCGCAGAATGCAATATGTCCAAATAAAAAATTTCCATTTCCATGAACTACCTTTATTAAAAATTATTAGGTGTGTTTGTTATTTGGTGTACACTGGTGCACATACCTTTTTACGAAATGCAGCTTAAATTCTTTGATAAATATGTCAATACGATTTATACTAATTCATACTAACATACCACACAGGCACTTCAGGTTGCATTAAAGCAAATTTTGTGGTGATCTTGACAGTCATCACCTACGTCACAAATGTTATAGTTGTTGAAAAATTCAGTTTTTGCTGCGTAAGTAATCCCATTTTTTTCAGACGTGGCGACCTTATTAGCATCAGCGTAAACAAACTCTTGGCATTCCTTCGGATGACTTTGTTTATAAGCATCGGTCAAGTACGAGTGAAGAGTAAAATCGTGCACGAATATCAACCGAATCAGAATTGATTGCATCTATCGTAGGGATATTTACTCGGCCGGGTGTAGAAAGTGCATCCAGGCGTAGCAAACTTGAACCTGGACTAGCGCCAGTTTGTTAAACCCGACAGCTGGCAAGTTATGGCGTGACCGGCAATTATCGTCAGTTTGAAGGTTTAATAATCGGTGCTGAATAAAGTAATAGATGCTTGCTGCGAAGAACTGAAAGTAAACGTTACGTACGAGGCATGTTTACTACGACCTGCCATTCCTGATGGCACACCGCTTGTTGCTGTGAAATGACCAAAGCTAATTTTCTTAATAAAAGGTGTTAATTTGTGAGTAATTGCTTTCAGTTTGTCGTTACTTCTCGTAAGGGATATTAAGCATACAGTAAATTCAAAAAATTGTTCTAGAATTCTAATAGATAAAAACTAAATGCCTTGATATAATACAAAGCAATAATCAATATAAACAATGTATATGTATATATTATGTGTGAAGTCTGTAAACACACTTTTATTTGTTCCCATTAACTCTTAATAGTTTTCTTTTTTTAATTCTTTGTTTTCCTTATTTACTTTTTGCCTTTTTACATTTTTGGTCGCAATTTTCTTATTCTTCAAGTTTTTTCCTACATTCTTTACCAAACCATACCTTTTTCATTATTTTTTTCACTTGGCGATTGGCTCTTTCAACTGTATCCATTTATCTTAGATGTGCAGTAAACTGTATCAAAAACCCAAAAACTATCTGAAAAAATAGAACGTGTTCTATTTCCAAACCATATCTGCAGCCCTAAAATATCTTGTTCCTAGTAATAGAAATTGAATCAAATCTTGTACAAGAAATAGGGTTGAGGTTAGAGCAATTATTTCTGTGCTTTCCTACTTGAAATCACATCATTTTCATTCGCCAAGTTCGTCATCGAAGGCCATTTATGAAAGCTTTCGAACGAGCGTCGGAGGAAGTTCTAATTGCGCCGTTAATTTTGCGGAACTGATTCACGTTTTTCTTCCATTCAGAGACACAATCGTGATAACGTGGACGTCACGAGGACGTTTTACCACTTAGTCCGAGAATAACATTCTCTCGTCATTGATTACCTTAGACCATGAAAAAAAGTGAATTCCAATGCTCTGAACAATACGTATTATAAACGTGCCTTGTGTGGATCAAGGTGCCTTCATGTGGCCTTGGGTTTATTTGTAACTGCAAAATTCTAGTTGGAATTTTAAGACGTAATCAATCTAAATTATTCCAAATTACCATTTACGTTCATAATCATAAACAACTTCAATGCTAGGAAAATTTGAATTAAAATTTATTACCAAATCTATTATTTAATTTTATTGAAAATCTTAAGCAAAAACTTAGAAAATGCTAAATTTCTTTCTTACATACAGAGAGCGCCAAAATGCTTTGAACAATTTTATGTTTATAATGCCCGATTTCTTCATCGCTTTGTCTTGAGGTTACATTTATCTGTCAGTTAGAATGTGACACACAGTGGGTGTACTGCCAACTGTACGTTACATTCCAACTGTTAGATAAATCAACCTTAGGTTAAATATGGTGAAGAAATCGGCCATAAGTATAACATTTTATTGCACAGATGAACTTTATACTTTTGAAAATATAGAAAATGGAGTGGAACGGATGTGGAATTTCTGGAGCATCATGAATTAGTTGAAGATAATTTTGACAAAATTCCAGGTAGTTTCGTTTGTCATGGTCAGTTAACTTAAGGCTCATTTTCACGACGATAGTTTGTGTGACAGTTGTTGTCATGAGAGCAACTATCGCAAAAAACTGTCGCCTTACAAGTTACCCGACAGCGGCTATCGCGACAGTACTCTCGCACTATCTAGTTTGACTAGATAGTTGATAGTACTTTCGCGACAGTTACGGTAGTAGATATCACTATCAACTGTTGTGTGACAATAATATTTTCGGTGTAGACAACATAACTTTCATGATACTACTATCGAAGCAACTGTCACGAGAGTACTCTCATGATAGTACTATCATCGTGAAAATGTGCCTTTATTCATAATTCACGACACCATCTAAGGATGAAACCTAACTCAATCGTTAATTACACTCCGCGAAGGATTTTTTTTGTTGCGGACGCTAGCGTTCCATTTTTATGTAATGTCAAATTATTTCAAAGCGTCCTTTTATAATTGTCATCAGATTCTCCGCGCTTGATCAGATATATATTTCGTTATTGCAAAATACAAACTATCCAATGCATTTTGGCGCTCCCTGTATAAGTAAATACTCTAAATTACTTAAAAATAAGTGTACTGAGAAAGGTCCCATTATGATCAGTTCCTCTGAATAAAATACTAAAGAATTCTCCATTATCACTATAACTCATATCACATATCTAGCAATATTTTCTTTTAACTTATATTTTCTTTTAACTTATTGCTGTCAAGGTTATTTTTGGATGGGAGGGGTCTCCAAAGTTTATTAACGTAATGCGAATTAATACACTTGGAAACAAGTCTTCATTTTTAATAATTTCTTCTGAATTTCATTGTTCAAGCATTTCGAGTTGATAACGAACACGCATTTCTTATTCACTCTTGCCTTAAATCACGTAGCTAGAAAGACACCAAAGCAAAAGTAGCTTATCGAGTAAGCGAATGCTTGCGTTTTATATTCCTAATTTTTACAACACAATCGTTTCTATCCTCTCTGCATCTTTTTTCAAGTTACTATGAAACAATCGGTATACTTGTATGTATTACTTTGTTTCGAAACATAAGCGCCATAGAGGTAAGCGCTTATTTTGCAGTTCCTCAATATCCTTCTATCTTAAAAGTAGAATATGTCATGCGATACTTAGCTTATAGCTTATTAGGTGCCCATACATTGACAGTATTTCTGACCGTCTTTGACTGTGTAGGCCAGACTTTCCCGCTGCAAGCCTGACTTTTTCCCGCAGCAGGTCTAGCATTGGCCCGCCACAGCCATAGACTCACGTATGCTTAAATGTGTTACACATTAACAAGCAGTGTTATTGGCAAGCAAATCCCTTCACAGTCAAATACGGTCAGAAATACTGCCAATGTATGGGCATCTATTTGTGTAAGTGTAATGCTTTCCGGCATTTTACAAATTAAAAAAAAAACACAGAGTCTTATGCCTGGTTATACAGTCACTAACAACTGAACGTTAATAATTAACAACTAAGGAATTAACGGATAGTACTGACATGAAACGGTTTATACAACATTACTAACAATTAAAGAATTCGTTTATTTCAATTGGTTTATAGTTAATGGTTAATTCTTAAATTTGGTTGTTAGTGACTGTATAAACCAGGCATTAACTTAATTAATGTAATATTAACCTATTGACTATCTGTCAAAACTGAAACGTCAAGACAAAAAAAGAAGAAAAAATCTCCTAAATAGTTTAACTGAATACATAAGGATTTGCTAAAACTCTTTAATTTGTTAACGACCGATTTCAAATGCCATGGGATTGCTTGTTACAGTGTTCCAGAGTGTTTAAACAACTAACAGCTTTGACAGGAGTCAAAAAGCAAAGATCAAGCTAAAAGTTTTGAAACAAACTAAGACTCTGATTTTTAGTTTTCATAGGCTCCTCTTATCTAAATAATTTTGGATCGCACGGTACGTTGTTATGAAACCAATAGGACGCCAGTGCAGTGCGTGCTTAGTTAGGCTTTTATAGTTATTAAATCAATTTATTTAGATATTTAGATTTTCATTTCAACAGATGTGTTCGACCATACAAATTAATTTTCCACCACTGTTTAGGTTAAGTTCCATTTCGGTTTAAATTTATGTTTCCATGTATTTCCATGAAATCAACTAAGATATATGTTATTAGAAAACTATCCCATTTCAGTTAAATTTGTATGTCAATACACATTTCACGCTTTTTATTTGTGCAGGAACGTCGTAGAGCGAGGACGCAATCCGATCTTTATTATAAACTTCGTTTCTTGTTAGGTTTGATGTGTCGCTCGTTAAAGTACATAGGTTTCTAAACATAACGTGTCTTTAAAACTCAAGTTGTGTTCCGGTTTGAATATGAGATACATATTTTTTTTAATTAGCTGATTTTTTGTTTTGTTTTGATACGAGGGTCGCCTTTTAAGTTTTTACGAACGACTACTGTATGGCGCTATTGAGATGTGACATGACTATTTTCGTAAAATTTGACATTTGTTATTGTTAAAACAGTGACAACTCAGAAATCAGCCGAGCAGTTTGTTTACAGTGAGCGTTTATGTAAAAAAGCAATTTTGTGAAAAATAGAGAATTTCACGTGAAGGTTTTCGTTGGATGATTTTTTAAGATTTTAAAAAAGGCCTAACTCAACAACAATGCCTCGAATCGCTTCGTTCAACTTTTGATAATGAAACACCATCAGAAAAGACAGTTTACAAACTGGTTTGCAGAATTTCGTCGTGGTCGTGGTTTCGTCAGTGATGAATTTCGTGAAGGTCGACCAAAATCGGTTGTTGTACGTCTTGTCTAACGTTTTGTGGTCCACACGTTTCATTTTGCCTGATACGTTTTATCTGATGCGACAAGTCGTTGGATAAGTCGCTGCGTCTGGACCGGCCTTTAAGGCCGGTTTACAAGCTACAACTTATCGTACCTTTTATCGGTTATATAAAACGTACGACAAAACATCCGTTTTGTGAAGTGTTCACATGGTAACATCTTTTTTTCCGATTTCCATCTCAGTTCCAACTGCCAGTAGTACAAGACGGTACGTATCTAAGCTCATGGAGGAGGCACGGTTGCTGTTTTCTACAATAATTGTTTCCCTCTTACGGGCGCAACAACTTATTAGAAGGGGAAAACTAACTAGGAAAAAGACAAGATGGTGAAGAGCGTGGCTTTTCAAGAAATTTATCTTTTGTGGAACTGTCTCCTTGTTAGTCGCTGAATCCACGTCTTTGTTTTTTTTAACTAGTTTTCCATAGGCGAAATTTTTTTTATTCCGGTATACTTTCTTTTTGATTTGCCACAAACACGGATAACTCTTATAGATTTCGATAAACTCCGTGAGGAATTCACGGGAGCATTGCCGCAAATCTGATGGCATATTTTTATCAGAGTAAAAAGTCCACAAAACAGGTTGAGCGTTCGAAAGAAATAGAGCTAAAAAGGGACGTTAAGTCCAGCTAGTGTTTACACACTCCGTCATATCGCATCACTTCTCGAAAAATGATGCTCTCCCGTCAGTTCTTCGATCCGACCTTGGATTTCATTTCGATTCAATAAGACGTACGCTTTACTGTCTACACGCTCCGTTTTACCTGATACTACTTATCCCATCATACAAAACGTACGATACGTCGTAGCGTGTAAACCGGCCTTTAGGCATATCGAAGACTACAATACATTCGATTTGCATGAACATTTAGGTGTGCAAAAGATCTGCTCCCGATGGATTCCGCATAATTTGACCGAAGCTTAGAAAAAGGCTTGTGTCAATTGGTGTAAGGAAATGCTCAAAAAATTCGGCGGAGGAACTGCAAAATCCGTATACAACATCATAACTGGTGACGAAACTTGGATATATTCATACGTGATTCGTACGAGCCGGAACCTAAGCAACAATCAACTGTTTGGGTGTTCCAAGATGAACCGAATCCAACGAAAGTTGCTCGTTCACGAAGCACTTCCAAGAAAATGGTTGTACAACTTCGGTTATACTGGACATGTTGCAACCATTCCTTTAGAGGATCGAAGAACAGTTAATGCTGAATGGTATACAATAATTTGTTTGTCAGAAGTCATCGATGAAATCAGGAAAAACAACCGAAAAGGTCGCATAATCCTTCATCATGTCAATGCCAGTTCTCACATAGCACGTTTAACAATTGATTATTTGAAGGAGAAAAACATCGAATTAATGTCTCATTGCCCGTACTTACCTGATTTTTCGAGAATTGGTTCGAACGCATGCAAAAGTGGTGAATAAAAAAAAAAAATAAAAAAAAGCAATAAAACGATTTGTACAAAAAAAAATTTTTTTTCATTTTTTGTAAAAATAAAAAGGTAACCTTCGTATATGTAATTTTATGTCAATGTTGTCTAGAAGTTTAAAGAAAAGTAAACGTTAAAGTAAACGAAAGAAATGAAAATACTGTACTTACACTTTTTGAAGAACAGGAAGCTTATTACTAAAATTTTAATAATTACGGCGCCGGTTCCGTTAATTTAAATGTTACCGGTTCACATTGATAATAATATCTGGTTCTGTTGGCATTGAATAGTAAGGAAGTAGTTCTGTTATTGACATTTTTGGAAAATAATAAATGGCGCAGCCTCTCCTATCTCTCAATGCACAGCCACCCCAACTTTAAAATTTGAAATAGCACTCCCCTACTTGTGATACATCAGTGAAAAGCTTATTAAAATTTTTATATCGTTCGAAAGCTTGTTTCAAGACCTTTCCATGAATGTATCTCAGGTAAAGGGGCACCATTTGAAATTTCAAATTTGGGGTACTTGGGAGGCAAGGGGGTAGGTCGGGGTGTATCGTTCTCTATATTTTTCTAAATTGACTAAACGGTTTTGTGTGATTATTTGAGATTTTGCTTGATTATATTAAATTTAACGCGTCTTTTTTATTTTATATATTTTTTTGCTTGCTCATTAAAAGACAAAATCGCCTGATTACGTCCAACTTTGTATAATCTACAATAGTTAAAAAAAATAAGTAAAAGGCAAAGAAAAACTCCACTCTAGAACAATTTACAAAAAGAGTATTTACATAAAAAAATCAGAAAAATAATCAAAACAATAATTTACTGAAAATTTACTTATATTAAAATAAAAATAGAGTAAAGCTCCACTAATCCGGATCAGTTGAAACTGGCTCAATTCGGATTAGTGGAAAATCCGGATTGCTGGAGCAATATTAAAGTTATTAAGTAAAGGCGTAATAAATGGTAAACATTTATTATAACAAATATTATACTTATTTTCAAGGAAAACTAAACACACTAAACCATTAAAAATAATCATTACAAATATATTATAAAAAAATCGAATATGTATACATAAACTCCAATGAAAATATTCTGATATTTTTGTTTGGCGAGTGCACCCTTGTTTAATCTCCATTGTACTTTGCCATAATATTCTGTATTTCTCTTTTCATGTTTCACACTACTTATAGTTAGTCGGGGTTTCCCGTGCTATTCAAATACGGGGAGAAATATGTAACGAAAACACACGACCTGTGATCCGGATGAGGGGATCCTTGGTAGTTCTGGATTACAAGGTACATAATATAAAATTTACAATTTTTAATTTTGTTGGGATTACATAGAAATCCAGCTTAGTGGAGCTTCGGATTAGCGGCGCTTTACTGTAGTTAAATTTTGAATTTGCCAAGGACAAATATACTGAGTAACTGAGACTGGTATTCGCACCGCTGCACTGTAACTTTGTTATTCCTATTCTTCAAAAAATGACATTTAAGCGGAAGTGGCTCAAGTGAATTTTTTAAATGAAATGCCTTGTACGAGGATAGATCGGAAAGTTTCTATGTAGAACGAACCAGAAGATGGCGCTACGTGCGCATCCTGCTTAGATCCTGCTCACTGTGCTCACTGGTTTTGAAAGCGCCATTGTTCGTACAACTGTCAAATTTTCAGAGAGATCGCACCGATTGCCTCATCCGTCCTGTAACCAACAGCAACACAACGTCACCGATAGACCTTACTCGCCATTTTCATGGTTACTAAAGTTAAAGTCGTAAGTTGCCTGGTAAATTTCAGTCAGTGATAATAATAAATACGGTAAAATGTCACTCACGATCACATGGGCAATTTAAATCTATTCACGGCCCTTTTTATACGAATAATCGATTTTAGATTGATTTTTGCATTATTGTCACATCAATATTAACGGTGTACGATGAAAATCTTTTTGTGTTTGCTATTAGTACAAGTTCAGATTGCACACCGGATTCCAGGAGTTTTCTCCAACTGTCAGAAGATTTGTATTAAAACGAATTTTTAAACCATATTACTATTTATTTTTTATTAATGAGAGTAAAGACTAGTCTACAATTGTCCGGGACTGAGAACGTAAACAGTAAAGATAACGATAAAATATTGTCAAACATGACTTTATGCGTCACTTTAGACTTAAAATATGACTTACACAATGTTGGCTAATCTCAAATTTAAGTTCAACTTAAGAGTTTGGTGCAACTGAGCATTCAAATACTTCACCTTCAACACAGGTATGATTTTTAGTGTCATTTTCCTTTTGACAACTGATCAAAACTGCATTTAACTTCAATAAGCAGGCTTTGACTGGTCTATAGCTGACGTCACAAACTTCCGACATGAGGTAACCGTTATAGAGATCGTGCATAAACTAAAGTCATTACTGTCGATCAAAGTAAACAATTCATGCATTTTCTAAATCATGAATAAAAACGAGTTCCGTGCAGTGATAAAGCATTTCTTTTTGAAAGGCTTAAATGCTAAAGAAATAAAAACGGAATTAGACGATATTCATGGTGAGTTTTCTCCTTCATATGCAACAAGCATAGAGGATGCACCGCGCTCTGGCAGGCCAAAAACGGCTACCGATGAACAAATGATTGGAAAAGTCCATGAAGTCGTGATGAATGATCGGCGAGTAAAGTTGAGAGAGTAGGCATTTCATGCGACCGCGTACATTGCATCTTACATCATCATTTGGACATGAGAAAGCTTACTGCTAGATGGATGCCCACGTATGCTGACAATCGATCAAAAGCGAGTTCGAATTACCATTTCTCAGCAATGTCTAGACATGTTCAAATGTAATCCAAAAGATTTCTTGCGACGTTTTATAACTGTCGATAAAACTTGGATACATCACCACACTCCGGAGACCAAAGAGCAATCAAAGCAGTCGACAGCACGTGGTGAACCAACCCCAAAGAAGTCTGCTGGAAAAGTCATGGGATTCCCGAGGAATAATTTTTATCGATTATCTGCAACACGGGAGAACAATAACGGGCGAACACTGTGTGTCGTTATTAGACAGATTGAACGAAGAAATCAAAGCTAGAAGGCCTCATTTCGCAAAGAAAAAGGTTTTGTATCACCAGGATAATGCCCCGAGCCACAAGTCGGCAAATGCGATGGCGAAACTACACCAATTGCGATTCCAGTTAATTGATCATCCTCCATACTCGTCAGATTTGGCACCGTAGGATTTCTTCCTGTTTCCCAATCTTAAGAAATGGCTGGCTGGAAAGAAATTCTCATCGAATACTGAAATCATCGAAGCTGTAAGTGGATATTTCAAAGGCTTAGGTGGTTCCTATTTTCTTGAAGGGTTGAAAGGTCTTGAAAAGCGTTGGACTAAATGTGTAGGGCTGAAAGGAGACTACGTAGAAAAATAAGTATGATTTTCCCCAAAAGTTGTTTTCTCCCGTCTCGTTCTAGACACTTTGCGATCTATCCTCGTATATGTATATACAAAACAACTGTTTTGGAGTTCCTGACCAGTGTTACCTGTAGAATATGAGAGCATTGATTTTATTATGTAGTTATCTAAATGTGGCGTCTTTTAGCTAAAATACTATGATCAGATGAGGGCCGTTTTTCTAATAATAAAGGTTTCATATCATTACCATTATTCAGCTGCAAAAATTCTTAGTAGATAAGGGGAGATAATTTTTAAATGAAGAGTACTTACATGTATGGTGTGAAATAATGATGGTCAAAATCATTTTCTTAAGAATAAAAATAAAAAATGGTGCGAATAAGAATAAAAATAAAAAATGGTGCGAATAAGAATAAAAATAAAAAAATTATGCGAATCACCCGGTAGATTGCAAAGATTTCCATGTGGAAACGTACATAGATAAGAACTTGAGTTGTATCAGTATGTTTAAAAAATCGTTTAATTACTTATGGCTTATGGCCAAAACTGGACGAGTGATTTTTTTTTTGCTTAAGCAACTCGGCATTTTTTTTTTGGCAGACAGATGAAACGGAGAAAGCGCAACGATGAGAACCCCATGTAGATTCCGCAAGCCGACTATTGATAAGAAAAATAAGAAAAATGCTACACAAGGAATTTGCGTCCCTATAGTTTAGGCCGTACAAGTTATCCTTACTGCAGAGCACTCGTAAAATTTAAGTTCACTAATAAAATAACAAACATAAATAATTAATCGCACTTAAGGCGCACTTAATTTATACATAAGCATCTTGACGTACACGTATCGGTTGTAAATTCTGATATTACCAATCGCGTTGCTTTTCTAGCGAATATTAATTTGCATAAAAAATATCGTTTTTATTCTTCGGAATCGGAGGGTCAGGATCACAGTGCGCTGGACTTTATTTATTGCAGTAAGCATTACGTGGCATTGTATTTTTCAGGCAGTGTCGTAGTATGAATATTTAAACATTTTTCCCTTAATCTGTGACATGGATTTTCGCGGTGGTTTTATTTCGTCGGGTATTTTTAAAATCACTCTGTACATGAACAATATATAAAATCGCAACCTACAACGTTTGCACATTCCTTCAAAGTACGTGTGCCTGCATCCGGCCATCCACGTCTCGGCCTGGACGAGCTTGAGTTACGCAAGAGCAACAGAGAGAGAAGCACGGGCTACGTGACGTGAGAAACGAAACAGTAGCAATCGCAATGTGCAAGCACGCACATTCTATGATATTCAAAGAACAAATTGGCCGATGTTTTCGAGTTCGGTAGTAGAGCGGAGCGCGGCGAGCGAGAGAGACGGAGCAAAGGAATGCGGTGACGGTCACTGCGGGAGAGCGAAGCAGAACTCTGGGAGACCGAGGATTTGTGACCGACACCCCTCCTCCACACGACCTTCCTTCCGGAGTCTCATAAGACACCTCTGCGGGCAGGCATTTTTCGAATTCCTGGAACGAGCGCAGCTGCTATTCAATTGGAATTCGCAAAGAAGATGGACCAAATTGCTAATTTCTTTTCAAATTCCCTTCCAAAGCATTTCATCACATATTGTAAAATGATAAGCAGGAACGACTTTATATAGAAAAAAATTCTTGATAACACATTTGCTTTTATGTAGGGGAGCATGGGGTAATGACGTAATGAGAGCCAGCCTGGTTTAGGTATAACTAACAAACGAAAAAAAATGAAAGTTGGTGAAGCAGTACACCTTCCCGCCCAGGCCTCATAGAATATGGAATATCCATTTATCGCCAAAAGCAATGCGTAGTAATAACAAGTAAGCACTTGTTTCAAATTGAGACTTGTGTTGTTATTTTGCGTAATTTTTAATCGAGAAAGTAAGTAAGTAGTTAGATACTATTTTTTGGACAATGTTTTGATTTCACATTACTAGGTTGTTAATATATTTTATGTTTTAATATTTGGTTTCTCGTTTATCTATGCTTTTTTTCTAATTTCCATACCTAAAATATTAATGCTATCTGGGGTAACGAGAGCCAAGTTATTACCCACAGGTGACTCTTATTATCCCTGATATTATAAAAGTCTGTTTCGTTGTTGAAGACGCCGAGGACTCGTAAAAGAACAACACTGTAAACTAGTTGGATATGTGGTTTTTGCACCTAATACTTCAACAAGTATGTTAAAGTACTTTTATTATTGTTTTCGTATTTTTCTTAGTACATATTACATTTTATGTTGTGTTATGGAAGAAAAATGTATTATTTATTTTATTCACTGTAGCAGTTATTTGTTAAAAACAAGTTTATTTAGGCAGCAGTCGGTTTGCCTTCTTTCATGGTTCTCTTACTCCAACATGTGGGCAAAGTGAGCAAAGTTTTGTTAATGACAGGAATGATATAGCTAGTTTATTTTAATGTTTTTTCCTTATACGAAACAGCATAAAATTGTTGAGAGAATACACTTTATATTCTTCCAGTATATTGATTTTTCCTTAAGTGGCGCTCATCTCCCCGTCTCCCCCATTTTCAGCTGACATTTTCGAAATAAAGTTTTTTTGACTTATTCTACATTTAGGATGAGGTTATGCACGATTCAAACCAAACATTGCGGTATTTGGAAATATTTTGCTTTGCATGGATTGATAGTCCTTGATAGTCCTTGAAGGTTCTTGAAGTTTCAACCCCTAGGGTTACTACCTGTCCGGATCTGTACGGCAAAAGGAGGACATGCTCTTTTTTGTATTCAAAATTAAAGCACCATTTGGTAGGATCGAATTTTAATAATTTCAGAAATTTCCTCTTGTTTCTTTCAAAGTTCTTGTTTTTCCCACGAAGTTTACCTTTAGCCAGCAAACCCAATGGTAACCGTATCCACCCCTGAAAAAGTTCTTTGGGATAGTGAATATATGCCAAAAGGCCCACAATTTATGCAGAAGCTTACCGAAGTACACTTCAAAACTTAAAAAAAACGGTCTTGAACAAAAACGTCCCTATAGACTCTGTAAAGATATCTTTCTCTTGCACGACAATTAATTAAAGTAAGAAAAGTTAAGGAATTTATCGACGCCACTGGCTTTATTAACTGGACCATCCTCCATAGAGTTCAGACCCTTCGACTGTTGCTCATTTCAACAACTTAAAAAGATTTTCTTTTGGCCAGGATCTAAAAAATGTTGACCAAAAAAAAAACGTGACCAGGAAATGCCGACTGATTTTTAAAATTTTGTTAATCAATTCTTGCCATGAAATTTGAACGACATGTCTTAACTTTATTGTAAAATAACCTCAAGGAGTGCAATGACTTATTTGATAAAAGTTGACAAGTTTGACAAGTTGATAAAAGATCACTCGGCAAAACCATATTCCCCGCGTCCTATCCAGTTTCTATCTGTATTTATTAGTTTTTTTTTCTGTTCTGTTTTTTTTATTTGAAATGTAATGTGGGAAGTCGATTCAGATAAAGAAGATTTCGGTTCTTGGTGGAGGCGCAAGATGAATTAAAAAAGTTGGCGAGACTGATTAACTCCCACAATTTGGGGGCTCAACCGGGATAGAACTGGATTTTGACGAAACGACTAGAACTTTCTTCGGCCACCATTTGCTAACGTTGAAAAGATTACGACGCGCCACTCGACGACGATCAATTTGAAACATACGACGAAGATTTCAAATTGAAGCCTATTTTCAAAGTTGTGACGACAACGGGCTGGAATTAGACGACGATCAGAGATTATTATAACCTAAAAGTACGACGAAAAGACGATTAGAATTAGCATAATTTAGAAGATATATGACGACGCTGGGAAAAATCGATCAAATCAGTAAAAACATAACTTCTGCACCAATAAAAACATTACACAATTTGATTTTTGAAACTGTTCCGCAGGATCGAAAAAATCGAAAGAGACTTCGGGAATTTTCTGGTTTTACATTCGAGTCAGAGTCTGGGGATGAAGAGATGAAAAGGACATTCATCAACGATACGTTTACAGAAGCAGATTTAGGAGCTATAGGTAATACTCTCTGTATCGACAGTGGGACGAAAGATGAAATGGTTAATGAGATTTGTGCGTATTTGGGAGATCTAAAACAACTTGCGTCGAAAATCGAGATCGATGGCAAGCAAGAGGAAGATGAAATAGAAAACGAGAAAGAAAAAGACGTAGAAATCAATACTACAAGTGAGGATGACGACAAGGCAACACAATTGAAGAAGTTGACAGCTGAGTTTGAGTAGAAGCTGCGTGCTATTCGCAATGTGGATAAAGGAAATAACTTGGACGATAGTGACTCTTTGGTTTCTACTCGAGCTCAACCGAGGTTCTCATTGACATTTCGTGATATCGAAGGTTCACTGAAGACATTCACTGGTGATGACGGATACCCAGTGAAGAAATGGATTTCGGATTTTGAAGGATTAGGACGAAATTTGTTTTTGCCAAGAAATCACTAGATGGTCTAGCTAAATTGTTTATTCATGGTGAGAGGGGAATCACATCATAGTCGATGCTGAAAAAAGCCTTGAAGGAAGAATTTGATGTCAAAACCAGTACGGCAGAAATTCACAAGTTGCTGAATTTACGAAGAAAGAAAAGAGAGGAGTCACTGCAAGAATATTCTCTCGTAATGAAGGAAATTGCTAGCCGAGGTGACATTGACGACGAGTCCTTGATACAATACATCATTGATGGAATCGAGGATGACTCAGAAACGAAACTCCTACTGTATGGGACAGGAAATATAAAAGAATTTAAAGACAAACTAAGACATTATGAGTATGCAGCGGCGAAGATTCAGCTGAATGCCCGAAGGAGAGAAAGTTGAAGCAGTCGAAGAGTTTGAGCGCCATCGCAAGGAATGATGATAATTGCAAATTCGAAGATGTTCAATTGTGCAATCGAAAAGCAAAGGCACTCATTGATTGTGGAAGTCAACTTAACTTATTACGCTATGATATTTATAAGTCATTAAGTGCTCCAAAATTAGTCAAGACAGATATGGTTTTGAGCGAATTTGGGAAGAACTTCGTGTGTCCACGAGGTCATTTCTCAACAATCGTCGACATTGATGGGATGAAATTTGAGACAGACATCTACGTAGTTTCAGAGGATACCATGAAACTAGATATGATAATTGGAAATGAGCTTCTTGACCAAGCGGACATTTTGATGAATAAAGATGGTGTCACCCTGCAGAAGCCGAGATTGGAAGCTCACCTTATGTGTATCCAGATCGCAAATAAAGAAGAAGAGTTAAAGGTAGAAAGTTATGCCTGATGCGATATAAAAAACAAAGTTCAGAACTTAGTTGAAAATTACGTTCGGGAGAAAACTAAAACTGTTGACGTCAAGATGAAAATCACAGTGAAAGATGAACAGCCAATCTATTGTGGGCCTCTACGACTATCACCAGCAGAAAAAGAAGTAGTGGATAATCAGGTTTTGATTTGGATAGATGACGAAATAATAGAGCCGAGTTCATCGGAGTACGCCAGTGCAGTCATCGTAGTAAAAAAGAAGAATGGCTCATCAAGAGTTTGTATTGACGATCCGGAAAAATGGTACAAGGTTGTACCGACCGTTCAGCGAGCCATAAATTCGACTTATAACAGAAGCCATTCGAAGTTATGGCGGCAGCTAGAATGCGCAACAAGACCCGATCTATATTTCAGGGAATTGTTGGATGAAGAGCTAGCTCATGAATTCTGTTGAAAAGAAGCGAAATTTGATAAGAGAAGAGGCGAGATCACAGATTTTCAAGGTTCAGGACGAAAATTGCACTAACTTCAACAAGCGACGTAAGAAAGCCACATCGTTTCAAGTTGGAGACTTGGTAGCCATCAAGCGGACACAATTCGGACCTGGCTGGAAACTCAAAGCAAAGAATCTAGGTCCATATAGAGTCACTAAGGTTAAATCCAATGATACTTATGACAATTTTTATGCAAATCGGTTTTGATTGCAGCGGATTCCCCGAGCAGGCTCTGTACAGCTGTTTCAGGCCTAGTTGGGCCTTCGTCAGCGGAACCGTAGCTCGAGAACTCCATTGCAAACCAAACCGATATGTCCTAGAGTTATTCGCCAATGCGATGTGAAAGTAATGGACATTTAAGTAGCGACATCTTTCGCTACATGTCGCTACTTAAATGCCCGATACTTATGACGTTTGTAAAGAAGGAGATAACGAAGGTCCAAGAACGACCACCACGTGTGCTGAATTCATGCAAGTTTGGTCAGATGGTTATTCATCATCCGAGCCGGATGATGTTCAGGATGGCCGAATGTGGGAAGTCGATTCAGATAAAGAAGATTTCTTAGGGTTCTCGTTGGAGGCGCAAGTTGAATAAAAAAAGTTGACGAAGAAAAAACAACAGAATACAAAAACAGATTGTCAATAGATTTTGTAGTTTTCAAAACTACAAGAATAAAGTTAATATTTTTTGAGTTTAACGACGAGTACCTATTATACTGATTACGATTAACTCCCACAGTAATGTAGTAAAAACAAAGCCAGAAATTTTTTATTCGGCGTGATTATGTGGATGATATTATTTGTCTTGGCGATTTCAATATTGACCTTCTAAAAGTTGATCAGCCGATTACTGATAATTTTAATAGCATGCTTTCAACTTTTGGTTTTACACAGATTATTGACATCCCAACTCGTGTGACTAATAATAGTTTTTCTCTTATCGATCTAATTCTCGTGTCTAATGCTGAACTTGTTACTGATGCTGGTGCTTTGAATTTACATATCTCGGATCATGCCCTAATCTTTTGTAATAACTCTGTTGAAGTTCCGATCAATAAGCCGGTTTTTCGTACTTACAGAAACTTTAGTAATTTTGATGTAAACCAATTTATACAAGATCTCTCGCAAATTCCATTGCATTATATTCTTCACTTAAATAATATAGATGATAAACTACATTTCCTTAATGAACAAATTATTTCTCTATTCGATTTGCACGCTCCTTTTGTTACTAAGAGGTTTTCCAAGCCTCGTGCACCCTGGCTTACTGACAACTTGAAATTCATGATGCATTTGAGGGATAAAGCATATAAAAAATTTAAAACAACCCGAAATCTAGAACACTGGAATTATTATAAGTCGTTACGTAACCTAACCACAAACACTGTTCGTATAGAAAAGAAAGCTTTTTTTTAAATACTTGCTATGCAATAAATCTCCTAGAGACCTTTGGAGGAATCTAAAACAATTTAACTTAGGACATGTTTCTACTTCTTCCATTCCTACAAATTTATTAGACCCAGATAAATTCAATAATTATTTTGTGAACTCCGTCCCTCACGATCGTGTATACAATGATGATGTCATACAGTTTTACTTAAATAATGTCAAACTTACTTCTGGCTGTAAGTTTTCTTTTTCTTTAGTAGACAATGATTATATACTTAAAATCTTGCGCACAAGCAAATCTTCGGCTACTGGCAGTGATGGTATAAATGCATTTATGTTAAAGCTCTGCTGCCCTGTTATTCTGCCTTATATTACTCACATCATTAATTCTTGTTTATTGTCGAATTACTTTCCTAGCTCCTGGAAAAAAGCTATTGTCATACCAGTTGCTAAGATTTCTCAACCCACTAGTTTTAATCACTTTCGCCCTATCAGTATCTTACCCACACTATCCAAGATCTTAGAAAAAATAGTTGATACACAATTACGGGAGCACTGTGAAAGGTTTAACATATTCCCTCTTTGCCAATCTGGATTCCGTCCGTCTCATAGTTGTACTACCGCTTTACTTGACGTAACAGATAATATTATTACAGCCGCTGACAAAGGTCTTGATAGTGTCCTTATTCTACTAGATTACAGTAAAGCGTTTGACACCATTAGTCATGACGTTCTGCTTGCTATTATGCATTTCATAGGACTGTCTGACTCCAGCATTTTATTCTTTAAAAATTACCTGACCAATCGAGTGCAAACTACCTATGTTGACTCTCGTAACTCCTTGCCCTCTATTTCTTGTCAAGGTATTCCTTAGGGATCCATTTTAGGACCCTTGCTGTACGCTATATACACCTGCAACTTTGAAACTTACTTTAATTGCGCTCAATATCAATGTATGCTGATGACACTCAGCTTTTATACAACCTTCCTCGCTCCGAGGAACTTCTTGCTTCTACTGTTTCTGCTATCAATAGTGATTTGATGTCTCTAGTTTCAGCGTCCAAAAAACATTCACTTCATATAAATGCTGCTAAAACTGTTGCTATCTTGTTCAGCAAGACTTTAGTATCTGGCGACCTGTCACTTCGTATTGATAACTGTACTTTGCATTTTGCTAATGAAGCAAAAGATTTGGGTTTATTGTTGGACTCTAAATTAAGGTTTACAAATCATATCTCTATGTGTGTTCGCAAGGCATATTCTAATTTAAAGCTGTTATATAACAGCAGACATTATTTGACTAAAAAATTAAAAATTATGTTGTGTGACAGCCTAGTTCTTTCATACTTCAACCACTGCGACGTTGTTTACGGTCCCTGCATTGATGTCATTACCCGTAGTCGGATTCAGCTGGTGCAGAACTCATGCCTCAGGCTTATTCATTCCATTAGAAAATATCAGAGAATTTCTCATACCCTCTTGGACACTGGGTGGTTAAATATGTCACATCGGAGACTTCTTCACTCGTCCTGCCTTTTTCATAAGATTATTCTAAATAAATGCCCTAGTTATTTATACAAGAAAATCTCGTTCAGATCGGATGTTCATCACTTAAATATTCGTTACAAAGGCTCTCTCACCCCTCCCTTTCATAGAACGTCGTTATTTGAAAGGTCTTTTTCTTTTAACATTGCCAAAGTATATAATAATATTCCCCCAAATTTTAAATCTTTACCTGCCACAAGCTTCAGAAGACGTAAGGTAGATTTTTTGAAACACATCACTTAATTGTATTTTGTTTTCCTTTAATATTTTAGTAATTATTTCTTTTAATTGTTTAATCATAAACATATGTATATGATATATAACGCCATTAATTCTCTTAATTCTCTTATGTTTTGGGTATCGTGGGGTTGGGTGTAAAAGCAGAAGTGTACACCTTTATTGCGTGTTCACATTCTGAACTTCGCCCCGCTTTGTTTTCTGTCATATTGTATTCTTTTTAAGTTGCATTTACTGGTGTCTGTGTTATGATGGAAATAAAGACAATATTATTATTATTATTATTAATATTTATATTTTGGGTTTTCCAATGGGATGCCAACGTGTTTTGAAACGTTACACGAAAATAGAACGGTTTCTAAATCTAACTGATTTTGCGGATTTAATCGATTCAATTCTGCAACTTAGTGATCGGAATGTTCTTCGGTTATTTTAATCGTTCGTTTCAAAAACAAAAAAAAAGAACGAAATTGAGAATTTGTTGAATCTAATTTGAATGTAAACATTACATTTTCTCGAAAGCGTCGTTCAGAATTTTGATCGAATGCGGACGCACAATTTCAAACGAGTTTTCGTAACCAGTTTCGGACGTGCTTTATTAGATTATAAAATTCCATACTTTCGCTTCATTCGCGCCGCACAAATTTCCAAGATTCGTTTCAGTATTTCGTGCGTCCAATGAAAGAAAGCAAATCCAAAGGGCTAGGAACTGACGTGCAATTTTTTGGTTGTCCTAGAAACATTTTTGAATGAATACGCTACGATTTTGAAAAGTTGACCCTTTTTCTCCCAAGGTCCACCACATTTAATTATATCTATTAATGAAACAATTCGTTCCATTTTTCAAAGAATGTGTAAACTATTTAAGAGATGCGAAATAATCTTTTGTGATTCGAAACGATTTATCACGTCGCCTGTATTGTAAGTGGGAGAGCGCAAGTATTCGAGAAATTCCTCGCGATATGCATAAACAATACGTGAGACTATTTAAGAACTCGGTCTCGTTATAAAAATAAATTACATTAATATTCTCTACCTTGCTTGCGCGCTGCTCTCTCCGTTGATTTTGTTTAGAGAGACGAATTGAGCTGGCTGGATTCGCCAAAATCCGCGGTTTTCTCTGTTCATGATACTTCATAATTTATGTATCGCGAGTATACGCCGCGTGTTTCAGTCGAAAGCTAACAGCATTGCGTTTCGCTTCGCCGTTATGTAATCGAGCTCTATTTGCAAATTAAATGTGCTATTTATATTTAAATGTATGCTATGGTTGTATGTAGTACGTAGAATCGTTTGTTGTATATACACTTTGTTGCGTTTATTTGCTGGATTCATCAGTTTCAGTTTGCAAAATTTAGGGGAGACGGGAGAATGAGAGCCACATAAGGAAAACTCAATATATTTTGAAAAATATAAAGTGTATTTTGCCGTTTCGTTTAAGACGAAAGCATTAAAATGACTTTACTATATCTTTCCTGTCATTAACGGAAATTTGTTATACGTTTAAAATAAAAATGGTTTTGGCTCTTATTGCCCACAAGTACTATCACAAGTTGGGGTAATGAGAACCATGAAAGAAGGCAATTTATTATAATTAGAGAGTCGACATTATACGCACTTTAATAAACATAGCGTAGCGGGTATGTAGCCGAACACTAACTAGCACGTGTTAGTAAACTGCGTGAAGTGTAGACCCTCTGTTTATAATACCTATTTCGGGTTTGTCGTACTGTGATAGGAAACGGCAACGTCTGTCTGCCGCCAAGTCCTTTACTTTTCTTGATGAATATTGAATCACCATCATCATATGGGAAAGCGAAAATACTTTTGCAACAAATGCGTAACGAGAAACGTAAACATCGTAAATCATCAAACAACGTAAACGTCGTACGATAACGGCCGCGAAATGGTTCAAAAGTCGGCTACCGTATGTTTCAAAATAATAAAGCGCGTACACACACACACACACGAAAACAATAACAACCGTCGGCCGACAAAACTTGGAACAATAACGTTCCTTGGAAATCTCTTTCGGTATGCGTTCAAGTAAATACGTGATGAAACAATGGACTTGAAAGTGACTCGATTTTCGATTTCGAACGTTTCTATTTGGTTTAGTTCGAGCATTCTCCCCGCACGTTATGGATTCCATTCGGATGATTAACGCTTTAATGCTTTGTCAAACAAAGGATTGTAAAAAAAAATTGTGTCAGTGTTAAACGTTTCTGCATAAAGTAATATGGTGACGTCGAGTTTGCTTACCAATTAATAATTGTATCAAACTTGCTTGCACTTTCGCCCATGAAAACATAGTCTTGCAAAAATATACCAAGTCATTGGTACCATAGTCATACCAAGTCAATTGAGTTTTGGCATCGGTTAGTTATCCATGAAAATTTTAGACATATCTTTGATTCGTCCACCTAAATAAATGAATGTATTGCATTAAATATCAATTATTTTGCTATTTAAGGTTGGCTTATTTGGTATTATTAATGCTCTTGTCCACAATTTGAACATTGAGGAGGCCATGGATGCTCAAATTCTAATCTGATTCGATGATAAATATATTATTCAGATGATATTGTACTGAAAGTTTAATATTATGGCGCCACATTCACTAGGAGAGGGATAGTAGACCAAACCTTGGGAGCAGAGCTGGGACTATCTTGAAGAAAAAAGATACTAGATACTTTTTCAAATACAAGATAGTATCTTATATTTAAATACTATTTTCCATCTATAAACTATCTACGAAATAAAGATACTTTCAAAAAGTATTTGTATCTTGTATCTTAATAAAGTATTTTAAATACTTAAAAGTATTTAGAATACCCGATCGGCGGTCATTCCATAGAGTGAGAGAGTCGACAATTTTCTGCGGAAAGCTTCAGTGCAACTTTTTTTAAAACCAGCTTAGATATACAGTGAAAGCTCTCTTAGGCGGACACCGACCGTCACCAGCAAACTGTCCGTCCATTAGAGGTATCCGCCTAAGAGAGATGCAAATGCTTGTAAATTACATAAATGGGAGATTAAAAACTGTCCAGCTAAGAGAGGTGTCCGCTTAAGAGAGCTGTCCGCTATGGGAGCTTTCACTGTATTATCTAATAATCTTGAAAAATAATCGCAAATAAATTGCTAATACGAAAGTATGTAAAGAAGCTTGACGCCGAAGCCGCATTTGTTTAAAGTATCTTTTTTTTTCAAAGTATCTTATATCTCGAATACTTTTATGTAGAGTATCTTTTCTAAAAGTATCTACAAATATATTTGCAAAAGTATCTTCTATCTTATATTTAAATACTTTTCAAACGTATCTATTCATACAGCTGAATTAAAAAAAAGCGGGAAATGAAATTTTTCCAATTGTAAATTTAGTTGTGTTTGTCAATTAATTGTCTGCTTGACAACATGGACTTGACAATACATACCTATTAAAAAAACTAACCTATTTATTTATAAACTGACGTAGCGTCAAATAATACTAACCTGTTTCTAATAAAGTCATTTTCACACTATGAAAATATTGAAAAAAATGTGCCAATTTTTTTTGACATTTCCGGTTTTTATTGATTTCAACTGTACTAATAGTAGTTTTTTGTCCAAAGTGGTAACTAAATATGGCCGCTGTTTGCCATAGGAGTACACAAGCGTTTTATAAAATTCTGGAACGACCATAAACCATACAGTTCACCCTTGTTTACAATACACTTACTACACTAAATTTAATAAAATAAAATAAAAAGTACTTGTCAGGAACTTTCTTACGTTACGCTTGCTGCGTCATCGAAAAACTCCAAAACTAACCTAAAAGTCATTCACTTTTTAACTGAAGTCTATAATATCCTATCAATGTATCGTTTGTAGGATACTATCTACTAATCACAGTTGCTAAATAAACACATAAATTCGTTCTATACTCAGATACAAACACAAAATCCAGCAATTATTTTCCAACAACGAATGCCAATAAACCGCCATATTGCAGAAACTGACCTACCGCAAAGTGGTAACGTCCCTCAAATGTAATTGCATTGTCCCACTGCTAGGTGGGTAGGTTCCCTCCTGTTAATTCTTTACTCGTAAAATCAAACAAATTTTTACATAGGAGTGGATTCATCTAAATGCCATTACAGCTGAATTAAAAAAAAAAACGGGAAATGATTTTTTTCCAGTTGTAAATTGGTTCCATTTGTCAAATTAACTGTCTAGTTGACAATACATACATACCTTTCAAAAAATTAACCTATTTACCTATAAACTGACATACCTTCAAATAATTCTAACCTATTTCTAATAAATCCATGTTCACACTATAAAAATATTGAAAAAAACGTGTCGATTTATTTTGATATTTCCCGATTTTTTTGATTTTAGCTGTACATTTGCAGGATATTCAAGACGAATTTTTGGTTTGCGTCGTTTAACGATAATCCTGTAGTTTCTTTTGAACTAGAGAAGCTAAATGTACCGTAATTGTAACTTGTAACCGTAAAAATATAAGTCAAATTAAATAGAATGATAAACCGAAAGCCAAGTTGATTGGGCCCTCTGAACGACTAAAGTCATGTCGATGTCGTAGCGAATACATTTACATCTGTCATTTGCGTCATTGTGTCATATACAGAATGATTCTTGATTAGACCGATAAAGAAAAATATATTGTATTTTAGTTTTCCGTAAGTAATTATATAAACGTTGTACCCCCAACGATGATACTTCCATGGCGAACAAATAGCAGGCGATGAACGAAATAAAAACAGTTTTGCAAGTGCATTGTAAAAACAAGTGGATTGACAAACGCCCTCGTCAATGTCTACATGACGTAAAGCGTTTATAAATTTTATGATATATCGAGCAAAATCTCCATTCTACAGATCACCTAGTTCATGCAGGATGCAATAATTAGTTAAGAATTTACGTAGCGAAACGCGTTACCGTTCAGAGCACTGCAAATGTATTTTAAAATTAATTTTAACAGTTGAATTTTTAAGCGACATTTGACATTTTTAAAATGTGATATTTGAAAAACGCAACGTTGCTATTTCTATGGATTGCAGTACACAGTGAGCATAAAAGAAATGCGTCTACTTCACTTTTTAATATGCTTACCTGTATATGATTATGTGCCATTTTATTCTTTTCTTCAATCGAAGTATGAAATGTCAATTTCTTCTTTCAATAACTTATTAGGTTATCTACTGGCTGTTGACTGTAATTGTCATAACGACGACAATACAAATATTAGGAAAGTTTCATGCTAATTGACCGCTCGTTACTAAGGTAAGTTGGTCTAAATCGGTTTATCACTTTAGTATGGCCCAACCTTTACCGGACACCTTGTACAATTAATGCAATCAAACCCAAATATTCATAAAGTCAAACCACAGCAAAAATTACAAATATTGAGGTCCTCTTTTGATCGTCACAGTACGTCTTTTGTAGTAATTGTTGACAAATACTAATAGATTAACTTCTCTAGAGCATTCTCAGAATACCTCCATCCCTTATTATTACATGAGGTTAAGATAAGATGAGGATACTCTGAGTGCTCTAGAGAACTCAATCAAAATTAAAATTTTTCAGTCAGTGCCTGGGCGTCGATTCTTGGATAGGACTATCCATTAGTAAACATTTTCGTGTTTTTATCTCTAACGTAATGTTATTATTAATTTTAATAAAAGTCATTATGAAAAATAAAATAAAATCACTGAGATAATTAATATTTTAACAAGCTTGCTTTTAAGCAACTCATTTTATCTAGTATTTAAGTACGTCTACGAATCGCTCAAGCAGGAACGACTTAAAGCGAGAAACACACTGAGTTACGGTAGCGTTTGCGATAGCGGTAGCGATGAAAACCGTTCACATACAGGGCGTTTGTAAAATAAGTGCAAAAATTTTAATCACATTATCATGAGAGCACATAGAACACGAAAAAATTTTTTTTTAAATTATTTTATTATTATTATTATTTTATCCGCCCCTTATACGACGGTCATGAAACAACAAAAAGCTTACGGAACCTGCTTCGCTGATCGTAGGCAATAAACGTTACAGGCGTGACTAATATGCATAGGCGCACTCATTCACCGAATAATATCTGTGTGGGAGAACAGATTCAAACGTTCACTACAGTAATTTACGAATGTTTATAACAACTGTTCAAAGTGGCATCCATCATTAGCGACACACACACGAAACGTTCCATAATGGCGTAAATGCTGTAAATGTTCTTGCATGGATTTGGAAATGTGTTTCCATAAATCCGCCGTGCTTCTTCAGTATTTCCTCTAGCTTCGCCGTAGATGAGGAACATATCTGTTCTCTCGCCGTTGGTGAATTGCGGCATTTTAATAAGTAATACTAAGCACAAAAAATAGTAATCGTATTTAGCTTTAACGCGCTCAATCAGTTTTCACAAACTAAACTGTTGATCCCAAAGGATACGACTTACTGCGACGTGAAAAAAAATGCTTTTATTAGCCGCCCGAACTCGGCAAAAGTCACTGGGTCACTGCTCGATTGCAGTTTTGTTTTTAGTTCTAACAGATGCTTTCTGCGGTCGAATAAAATTTCCTTTTCTTGACCTACCTCAAAGACATAGACGTGCGATTAATTCTTGCTCGATTTTCAACTGCGATTTTCTCGAAATGTGTAAAACTTTTGTTAAGGACATATAAGTTCAATCGTTGCCATTTATGGTAATGTATTTAAAAGTTTAAATATTTGCATACAGTAAAAGAACACCCGGTACATGCGACGAGATAGATCTGTCAAGGAATTTACGTAACTTTATTGTGATCGCTCGCATGTGAACGTTTGTTACTGCCACCGTCATCGCAAACGCTACCGCAACCAACCGCCTCAGTGTGTGTGTCTCGCTACTGACTTTAGGAGTTGTTCGCAACCTGTATACACTATATATACTGTCCAATTAGTTTTGTTAAGATAACTTTGGCATTATCTATTTGTGACGATTTTTTTTTTTTCGAAATTAAAAAAAGAAAAAGAAAATAACAGTACCACATTCCGAATACAAGCCTCTCATGTAATTCCTGAAGGCAGCCACAATATTTTAAGAACGAAAAGGTGAAGGCTGGCGTATTTATTGATTTTTATTTATTTCCTTGTTTGCAGCAGCGCGATTACGTAGAGAACTGCTACTATTTATAAACAAATTTTACCTGCAAATCCGTTTCATTGCCCACTTGTGAATGGTCATTATGCGAATTAATTACTTTTACAACTCAGGTTGCTCCTACTGCACTTCCAAGGCGAACGAACATTGTCATGCATATTCATGAGTCCGATCTACTACATGCAGATGCGAGTTATAGCCCCTTTTTTACGTAATTTCTCTACACGTTTCAAGTTTTTAAACGTGATTCTCACGATCAAAACGCAAAAGATCAATTGTACGAGGGATACCTTTTTAGTTTTTACAAAAACAAGGAAAGAAAAATTTTTTTTTTGTACAAATCGTTTTATTGCTTTTCAAAATAATCGCCTTTAAGTTTTATACACTTGTGCATGCGTTCAAACCAATTCTCGAAACATTTTTTCCATTCCGAAAGTGGTATCTCTAAAACATGGTTTTTGAAGGCTTCAACAGCTTCTTGAGGTGATAAAAATCGCTGTCCACGCATTTTCTGTTTGACATTCGGGAACACAAAGAAGTCGTTAGGCGATAAATCAGGTGAATACGGGCAATGAGATGTTTTTCTCCTTCAAGTAATCATTTGTTAAACGTGCTGTGTGAGAACTGGCATTGTCATGATGAAGGATGATGCGACGTTTTCGGTTGTTTTTCTTGATTTCATCGATGACTTCTGGCAAACAAATTGTTGTATACCAATCAGCATTAACTGTTCCTCGATCCTCTAAAGGAATGGTTGCGACATGTCCAGTACAACCAAAGAAACAAGCAATCATTTTCTTGGAAGTGCTTCGTGAACGAACAACTTTTATTGGATTTGGTTCATCTTGGAACACCCAAACAATTGATTGCTGCTTAGTTTCCGGCTCGTACGAATATATCCAAGTTTCGTCACCCGTTATGATGTTGTATACGGATTTTGCAGTTCCTCGGCCGAATTTCTTGATCATTTCCTTACACCAATCGACACGAGCCTTTTTCTGAGCTTCAGTCAAATTATGCGTAATCCAACGGGAGCAGATCTTTTTCACGCCTAAATGTTCATGCAAAATCGAATGTATTGCAGTCTTCGATATGCCTAAGAATGCCTCTATCTCACGGTAAGTCACATGGCGATCCTCTTCAATCATGTTGCGCGCAGCATCGATGTTTTTTGGAACAACAACCGATTTTGGTCGACCGTCACGAAATTCATCACTGACGAAAGCACGACCACGACGAAATTCTGCAAACCACTTGTAAACTGTCTTTTCTGATGGAGCTTCATTACCAAAAGTCGATCGAAGCGATTCGAGGCATTGTTGTTGAGTTAAGCCTTTACTAAAATCATAAAAAATCATCCAACGAAAACCTTCACGTGAAATTTCCATTTTTCTACAAAATTGCTTTTTTTAAACGCTCACTGTAAACAAACTACTCGGCCGATTTCTGAGCTGTCACTGTTTTAGCAATAACAAATGTCAAATTTTACGAAAATAGTCATGTCACATCTCAATAGCGCCATCTAGTAGTCATTTGTAAAAACTTAAAAGGCGGCCCTCGTATACAGAAGCCATTTTTCGTTTTAAAATAGTTCAAATTCATACTCTAAACAAAAATGCAGTATGATGATATGAAAAACCATGTGATTCCTTGAAGTGTCCTTATGTAATGTGATTCCTTGAAGTGCCTTAGTTTCTCACAATCAGCGATTAGTGCATTTTACGTCATCTTATTGTAGTTTTCATTTTTCATAACAAAAGTTCTAAGCATTTGAATATTTAAATTAAAATTAACCGAAGATAATCGGACTGGAAAAAAAATTAGGCATAGACAAACAAAAGAAAATAAGCTAAATTGATCTAAAACCAGAAAAGGAAAAAAACATGTAAATTCAATTTCCATGACGTGTGAAATCCGGGATTTGGGGATTTATGGTGGGAAGTTGTTATTGATGATTAAAATTAAATCGATAGAGCCGTCGAGATAAAATTTAATAAAAAAATGTTAAGAAGCTCTTTTGCATGTTATTAGAAAATAAATAAACCTAAGATCCTAGAGTTTCAAAACGCGCCTTATATTGGTGCAGATAAGGAAGGAATGCGAGATAGCGTAATCAGTTATTGACATTACTCACTCAACAGTAGTGTTAGGTGACATTTCATTACCACACGATGTTATTCGAAAATTATAAATAAAATCTAAAGCCGTCATGTACTTGCACAATAGATTTGCGATATCTTTGCTGTCATAATTCTTTCTTAATCAAAAAGAGGAAAACAAATAACAGACTTAAAATGATTGGTAAATTGTAAATAATTAATTTCAAATTATTTTAAATAATTTACGTGATTTGACTTAGGTGTTCGTTTTGTTTATATCTTCTCTAGTTTACCACGTCTCTAACATTTATTACGGATTCTATCATCAATGACACCTCTCACTTCTACCCACTTAAGGAGATCTGGTACATCAAAGTACATACACTGTGATCAAAATAAGTTTGTTCGTTTGTTTTGCACTTTCTACATTTACTCTACTTTTCTCACTCCTACTTATATTATATTATATACATCTCACTCTCTCAGGAGCTGTTGTTGCAAAAAGTGGAGAAAAGTGCAGAACAAACGAACAGACTTAATGACTGAAGGTTTGCGCCTGGAATATCCAGATACAAATTGACGCAAGAAGTAACAAAATACATTAAACAACCCCAAGATATAAGTAAATCAACGATTAATAAACACCTTTTACGGACTAAAAAAATGATAACATATTTAAAATATTTCAGGCGTAATCCTTCGTCATTGTTGATCAAAGTGTATAACATCGGCCCTAGCATACTATCCTGAGGCACATTTGTATATATTTTTTTAATTTCTGTACTATGTAGCAAATTATTTGATAATTTTTAAAAGAATGTTTTCGTTATCACACTTTATATTATTATTATTATTACTTTTCTGGTTTATATTAAGCTAACATTCCAGTTTTAAAAGCAAATATTTTAATTTCGCAACCATGCCGCACGATCTAATCAGTAACGACAAACAGAGAGGTGTCCTTCTAGGTCGAATATTTGTCTTATCTCTAGTGCCTAATTACACAGGTAAATCGATAAGACGAATGCGTCTGGTATTCGTGGTTTCGCAAACCGACCGAGAAATAAACAAACGATGATTCTAGGATGTTATACAGAGAGATTTTTATCACATAGAACATATACAATTCCTTTACAACAGTGAAAGGACAATTCTCGCTATTGAACTAAGAAAGTTATAATTTAAATTAAATTTGATATAATTATGAAAGTATGAGGAAATTTTTAAATTTTATTGGTTGGTTTAGTTATCCTATTGACTGTCTGGAATTCATACCATTTAACCAAATCTGTATCTCTTGTATGTACACGCAAGGATGTACTCATTTTTGATAACCAGAACGATTTTTTTTTAGGTATTGCAGAATATTTTCGCGTTTACTTCCTGCTTATTTTGTTTAATTGCCACGGTAATTACTGCAGTCTTAAGGTACGCTCAAACCGACGCGATAACGCGGTATGAAATTACAAGGCGTAAATGGTAGTATCTCGTACCGGACTACCGTGTACCGCGTCCGCTTAAGTGTACCTTTACGAGTTCACACGTTTGCACCGAACGGTAACGTGGGTGTTTACGTATGGACGCAGATTAATGCCCCTATTATTGTAATTTATTTAAATCCGCTTTTTCTTTTATCATTCATGAACTGTAGAAACGTATATGCCAACATGCATAAAAAAACTGATATAATTCCTGTTCTCGTGAAAGAAATAATTAGTGCCCAGGTTTACATGCAATTCCAATGGAAATCTATTATGCGGAATTTTTTTTAAGCGATGCATTTTTTAAGCAATGTATAGTTAGTAATACTACATATTACTCTATACATTTATCTCATGAGAAAGAAGAAACCACTTAAAATTGTGGGAATTGGAATCGTTTCATTTAAACTTATTATAGATAAGAATAGAGATTTCATATAACCACATACGTTTCTTTTAAAATACTTAATAAAAATATGATAACTTAACAGAAACGTAAATTATTGTTCGCTTCGATGTAAGTACATATTTCACTTTTGTACACTTTTGATAACGTTGGTTTTAATTAATCTCAAAGCAGTTAACACGCTGAACTACTCTGATTCTCTGCGTAACACCATAAACGTTTATTGCACGCCTTTAAAATAAATGTAAACTTTTGGTTTTCGTCTTATATGCATTTCGGGTAAACTTTTAATTAATTATAAATTGTTGTATGGAATATTTTTAACTATTTTCCCATGTTCTGGGAAATCTCTTCGTTCGTTAGTATTTTTTTGTCGGTCTATTGAAGAATCATCCTGTATGTTTTCGTTTCCCTAATCTCTCAAATCATTTATGATTTAACAGACTCTTAATTTCTGTTTCTTTTCAGATATACGAAACCGCAGACGTTCGCAGATTGTGTAGGAAATGAATTGCCTTTAGGCTGGGAAGAAGCCTTCGACGGGCAAATAGGACCGTATTATATTAATCACGTGAGTCGTAAGTACAGATTTTTATTTAAATTTTTTTCGAATTATGATTCCTCTGATACCAGTAATTCTGAGTGATTCTAAATTGTCAGATAGGAACCGTAATCTTTCCTTTTTTGGAAAATGATTTATGCATTATGCACTTAAAATGGAAAGATTTTGCAGACAACGCAGGAATATTCCATTTTTAACCGTAAACCAAATTAGATTTATTACACAATTTTTAATATATCATGTACGTTGAAGTCACAAGCAAACAATTGTTGCAAAACTTTCAAAAAGAAGGAGACTGCAGGGAAATAAAACTTTCCAAAGCGTTTCCAATTCGCCGCTCTATACAGAGAAAAATAGGTAGCGAAAATAACACAATTGTAGCTGAAATGAAGCCAGCGACAAATTGTATGAAATATTAACACAATTGTAGTAAAATCATGTGAAATAATTGTGTCAATATTTCATGCAATTTGTCACTGGCTTCATTAGCAGCAATTGTATTACTTTTCTCAGCATATTTTTCTCTGTGTAGAACACTCATCACTGATAATACTCTGAGATACTCTGAGTATTATAAGGGTATTATCAATAATAATACTACTTTTAACCGCGTGTAACAGTAGGTGATGGAGATACTCTGAAAGTCCACTAGAGCATTGAATCAAAATTTGTAATTATTATACTGACTTTTAAAATATAACATGTTTAAGGTGCAACATTTTAACTTACTTATATTTTATAACTTTTAAATTTTATTTTTCATAATAAATTATTAATTTACAATGGGCAGACAATGTAAACAGATTTACATTACATTACATTTATAAAATCTGTGCGTTTATTAACAGAAATTTATGTTACTATTGTGTATTTTTGTAGATTTTATTAAAATTAAAGTTTTTTTCGAAACATCTTATTTTCCTTTCAATAATAAATTTTATAAACAAATTGTAATTTTTCGAATTGTTTGCGCTTAATACAAACATCGGTTTACATTTTATTTTTGAAACCGATATCAGTAAGACGTCACTTTCTGCAACACATTTTTTATGCTTGTGAATGTACAGTTCATTATTTTACTCTATGCCGATCGATCGATAAGTCAAAGATCTTTTATGTAGCTATCTCCTTCTAACTTTCGCGAATTCAGGTTTATTTAGGTAGATCGGCATATAGTAAAAGAATGATGTGTAGTCATACTTCTTACACTCTTTTTCTTTATTTTTCTTTTTATTTATTTAATTTTTTTATCGAATAAATTGTACGTACACAAAAAATCGAGTTCACCGTTGACTTGAAAAATAACGATCATTCCTCTCGAAGGAATATGAATGACAACAAATGTTTACTTGTAATCATATTATGAATCTATTCAATTTGATTTGATGAACAGTTTCTTTTTAATGATGACTTTCGCACGGTCTTTAAATTCCCTTTCAAATATTGTATAATCTTCAAGATGCTAAATAAAATAAATACAGCAAGTAAATTTTGAAGAAGAAGAAATTTACTAACAAATGTAATGAATAGAAATATTTTTTTTTCTCTAGTAAAAAGAGTCACAATAATATTAATTGACATTTGAAGTTGAATATTTAGAAATGTATTTCTCCTTTGATTTTTCTATTAAAAAGAAATAATAATAATAATTAATAAGAATATTTTACAAAGATTGACATTGTAAGATCTTTCATACATTTTCTGTATTTATATGCAGTTTCAAAAATGTAATTTAATAAAATAATACATACATACATACACATACATAGGTAGGGGAAGGAAACTGAGTTAAGTTGACCACGTTATGCGTTAATAACACATCTTTTGGCTATTACCCTACAAGTCGTGTAAGATGACTGACACATTGAGAAAAGATGGCTAATTAACACATAGTAAATATACAGTGATTTACATCACTATAGCTGTTGCCATTCTTCATACCACCAGTGTCTGCCATTTACTTCCAATAAATTCCAAATAATTCCAATAATTCCAAATATTCCTCTTGCGACCGTTCTGTCCAAAACTCCATGAGAGCCGATATTTCACACAGCATCAATTTTCTTATGCCCGATTTCTTCATCGCCTTATCTTGAGGTTAAATTTATCAGTTTATTTGTCAGTTAGAATGTGACACATAGTTTGTGTACTGCCAACTGTATGTCACATTCCAACTGTGTGACAGTTGGAATTTGGTACATCTCCCTAATTTGAAATGAGAATCATTTTATCTTAGTAAATTTTTCTCCGAAATCCAAAAGGAAGACCACTTTACCTACACAAGTTTTACTTCTTCTTGTGTTAATTCCGCCACCTTGAAGACTTTCGGCGTCAAATTCACGCCATTATACGTATTGTAAACTCAATCCGGGGACATACTGTATACTATAGACGGTAGAGAAGACCGCGGCACTCGGTGAACACCCTGTATATACGCTCTACAGGCCTTGTAGGCCTAAGGCTTGTGTGACTATTGTTTTCCATTTCTTCCTATCTTCTGCCTGTTTTTCCCAGTTTCTGATATTTAATTTGTTAAGATCTTCTTCTACAGCTTCTAGCCATTTTTTCTTCAGTCTGCCTTTTTTCTTTCTTCCACCTATGCCCCTTTCCAGTGCTATTCTCGTTGCTCAGTTCGTTGGCAATCGTCTCACATGTCCTAATCAACGTATTCTTTTGGATCTAATGACTGCTGTTAAGGATGGAGATTGGTATCGATCAATTATTTCTTGATTCGTTCGTCTTTCCCATATGTCACCTGTTTTCTTTCCTCCATATATTCGTCTGAGGATTTTTCTTTCCCACACTTCTAAATTCTTCTCTTCACTCTTCAAAATCCACAATTCGTTTCCATATAATAAAGTGGGCCGTATTATCTATTGGTATATTCTTATTTTGGTTTTCTTAGATACCGACTTAGAGCTTAATATTTTCCTTAGTGATCCAGCACTTCTGTTCGCTTTTATTAATCTTGCATTTATCTCTTCCTCTTCCGAATTTCTGTTACTTATATTAACTCCTAGATACTCTACGTTGTCGACGATCCTGAACCTATAGGTTTTGTTATCCACCGTACTTTTAAATGTCAAATCTTTTCCTGTCTGTTCATTCTCATTCCTTATCACCATGTATTCTGTTTTCTCTTCGTTTATTTCCGAACCGTTTTCCCTTCCCGCCTTTTCGAGCCTCTTTACTACTTCTATTATTTCTTTTTTCCTTCTAGTTATTATTACAAGATCGTCAGCAAACGCCAGGCATTGGTCCATATGACTATAAATGTTTCCTTGCGTATGTATTTTACTTTGGTGTAGTATCCTTTAACATTATTTTATCTAAATATACAAGGTGGCATAATTCAATATCTCCATTGTGAAGTTCACGAGAATATGGATTTACTTTAATAAAACCCCGTATCTCTGTAAATATTGGTTTTTGGTATAGAACATTATTAATAAAAATTGGAGGTAACTAAAACGTCAATATACGGGGTGTTCCAAACAACAGGCCAACAAGTATAGCCAAATTTGATTACATAGTGGAGAACACACTGTATAAAATTCGGGATTCACTACGATATGGAGACTCCTTTGTACTGCAAAACCCCCGAATTTTAATTTCCTAATAATAATGACGCATTCTGTTGTAAACGTGAAATGATTTTTTACTTTTTTTTAACAACTTATTTATGCTGCATCCCTAATAGTATTTTTTTCGTTTGTATACCTCATTTTATGTAAAATTCGAAAATTCAAAAAATCTATAAGGTGTTCAATCTAAAAAGATAACATTTTATGTGTCACTCTTGTATCTTGTATTTGTTCGTACAGCAGCTTCTGACAGCTTCAGTTCGAAACTGTCAGAAGCATGCACGGATCTAAGTTTCACATTAAATGCAGCTCTTGAAAGCGGTGATTAATTCGATGGGCGAATATATTTGACAATATCAAAGTAGTCAAAAAATGCTGTACGAACAGACCTAGTAAGTTTACAACATAGACTTTTTGTGCTCTGCAACTTTTATCTATAACTTTTTTATAATGGAGTTATCGTACTTTGCCACAGTTATCTGCCGTCCTGTATAGTACTACTTATCGCATTAAACAATTTTGCTCTTATCTTAATATGTATATCGCCAAAAATCTTCTAAATCGTAGCATAAACTATGCAACTACTGTTGCCGAGTTGGTTGGGTCCGCTGGCAACGAACTCGATGCTTGGCCGGGCAACTATAGGTGTGAGTTCGATTCCCCTCCTGGTGCATGTTGGTTGTATGTGTCGGATTGTGTTTGGGATTTACACTAGTTCCTTCGAGTTGGATTTTTTGCGTTTCTCCAGTTTGTGAAGGAGAAAAATACCTAGTAATATATGAAGTTTGAGACGGTGTAAAAATATAGCTCAAATTCCGAAAATTTCAGTATTTACCTTTCGCCGTCTGCAAAAACTAAACAAGCGGCCAAAAGCGTACCTGCTGGCAATTAACGTGCTCTCTCCTTAACAATTTCCAAGGAATTCAGAAATCGCAAAAAAATTATAGTGGCGCCGAGTACGCGCATAGTTTGTGTTGTTGCGTGCCGATCTCCAGATGCCATAAAAGTTAATGTCAACAAACGTTTTGTGCAAACAAGCAGCTGCTGGTGTTGATTTTAGCAATAATGAGATGAATATAATAAACTGAATGCGTTCGCTTTGCTGCAGCAGTGTTTACGAGATTGCTCAAGCTGTAACTTTTTGAACACAAGAATCACATACCAATTGTTTCACGGAAACATGAAAATGTTATAAAATAAAAGATATAAAACGAAGTCATTCGCTTGATCACTATGTCTATGCTTACTTTACTATATAGACACAAGGTTCATATAAAATTCAAAGAATTTAAGACAAGAACACGTAAAATATGCACGTGGTTTTCAACTTAAAATTAAATATACGATGAAAATATGTGAATTTCGGTGTGAATTGCGCCAGAATTGACCTTATTATGTCATAGAAATTTACTACTTCATGCACTACCTATCACATACATAATTTTGAATGTGAAAACGAAACTCTCATGAAAAACTTAATGTAAAAGAGACTCTATTTCAATGGTTGATATGAAAGATAAATGCTGAAAAAGTTGGTGCTGTTAGAGGTTTGTAAATTTTACAAAGTAAGTAGAGCACAGTGTTGCCCGTTGAAAATTATCGCGAAATTCGTAAACATACAGTGTGTAATGGAATAAGTTTCACTTACTATAACCACTATTAGTACAAAAGAGAAGAAGCGAAGTTATGACATACCTATGGCGTTATGGCGCAAAGGTTAGTGATAGCTCTGAACAAATATACGTTTACATTTTAGAAAAAAAACGTTTGGGAGGCACTGGATGTGATTTAAATGTCCCAGCTGAGCAAAGTTTACTGATGTAATAACAGAAAATGTTGAGGTAGGTCATTTATGACTTTCGTACGAAAGAATACGGAGATTAATAGTTAGTGATTCGTAGGCATTAAAAAAATGGTAATTATATTTGTAGTATTTAATAGTAATAATAAACAACAAACTATGAACGGGCCTTTGCAAATTACAGTTCGTCGTTGGAACAAATTAAGTTATCGCCTTAACAAGCCTTTTAATTTTATTAAACTCAATCCGGGATTCCTCTTTTAAATATTGTTATCTCTTGTATATTCCCTAAACTGTAAATTTCAATGCGACATTTCAATTTTCTTAAAATGATCTTTATGTTCCATTGTTCGATAATTTATTTGTTAAGTATGTCCTCCGTTATTATTTTGTTTTAATACCTTGAACTTGCAGCTAACAATTGCTGATTCATCGCCGTAGTAAAACAGTTCCAGTTATGTTGTTATCTCGGAGATTGTACGGTGAAACGGAATACGGCCGTCTTGTAGAGGAGGAATGAACGAAAGACGAAACTAAGCGCACGCCCACTAAATGGAATTGCATTCAGTTTTTCTCCGCAATCTACGCGTCTAATCGAACTTACAGTGATAAATATACGTACACACATTGAATAATGAATGTTACATATCTGCGGTAATACGTGTCCGTATTTACATTACGCTAATAACGGTTTTTGCTTACATTATTACGCTTTTATTCCCAATTAAAATTATACGATCGATTAGCACAATTACTAGTTTTTATTCTTTGTCATGAATAATACTAATCTCACGGTGCAGATAACAGAAATAAAAACCAGTTTTATTTATTGTTAGTTATTAAAGCTGTTGGTTTGGAATTTCAATAGCTAAAAGGCAACAGTAATTTGAAAGTTGCCTTATTTCATATTTCACATTTTACAGACTCAGCTTGTTTGTTGATTCTTGAATAGACCGACAAAGAAAAAATATTGAAAGAATAGACACCACAGAACATGGGATAAATTTTATGTATTTTAGAAATAATTAATGAAATATTGTATCCTAAACGGCGATACTACCATGGCGAACAAACAGACGGCGATGAACAAATAAATATAATTAAAATATAATGAATCCGAACAACATCCTGTGACCGATTTTTGACCTAACATTGTATGACCAATTAGGACAAGTCGGTTTGATTGCAGTGGAGTTCTTGAACTACACTTCTGCTGACGAGGACGAAACAGCTGTACAGGGCATGCTCGAGGAATCCATTACAACGTGCAAGAAACTTTTTGTTAAATAAATATAATGTATATGTAGTTATAAAAAGTGCTTTATAAAGTTTTATAACGGCATTGTAAAAACGTCCTTATGAATGTTTACAATCGTAAGACGTTTATAAATTTTATGATGTACGTGGCAAAATCTCCACCTATGGATCGCCTAGTGGCCTTGCTCTTGCAGGATTCAATAATTAGTTAAAAATTTGGGTGGTGTTCGGGACACTGCAAGTGCATTCTAAACACAAAATTTATTACACAGACTCATACAGGCTTTAAGAATTCAATTTGAACTGAAGCTTACTTAGGAAATTTATTTAATTTATTTGTTTAGTTTAAGATCTCGGCAATCAACAATAGTTCGGTTTTCCCTACATAAATTGCTTTCGATCCTTCCCGCAAGCAATTTCATTTAAACTCATTTCTTCTTCATCTTAAATCCGCATGTTACAATGCATAAACGTTATATGTATAAAACTTTATGGCACATCCTTAATTCTTTCAATTTGTTTAATGCATCAGTTTGATATTTATTCAGTCGGACGTCGGGCTTTATTGTCATATTGTTACGGTAATAATTTATGTAACATGAAATAAGAGTCGTAGCTCAATATAACAAAACATTTATTAACAACTAATTACAACTATAATTACTTACATCTTTTATTTTGGTCACTTACAGACAATTCAGACTAGATGTTACTCTGACGCCGCTAACGTTTGGCTTGTCGCGTATTTATAGGGGTTTTGTTCCCGGGGTTGCCTTGACATTTGTGTTCGGATGTGCACACGGCACGACATTTACCTTCATGTGTACACGAATGACATTTAGATTTGCACACGAGTATTACATAAATGCAAGTGAATCATACTTATGTTTATGTTTCGCATCTACACATTTGTTGGTGGTCTTCTCGTCCTATTACATTTTCCCCGTCGCAAAAAAATTGGTACATAGGTAAGTTGTTTTTCTGTCATGTGGGTCTCTTCGGATGGATAGGTGATTCGTTGTTCCATCATCTGGTACGGCGTTCTTTGGACATCGTATGTTGCGTGTTACGAATGTCGAACAGGGTACTGGCAAGATGTGCATTGGACCTTGTATTACAGATGGTCCAACGCTTCTGCTTGGGAGAGCGATGGTGGGTTCCGCAGAGCCATGCAATGGATGTTGTTCTTTCTTTACTGGCAAACCAATAGTCTGAGTGATATGGAGAGTTTCGTTGGAGTCTTTGGGCAGCCGTAGCAGAGACAGTCCAATTCTCAACGCGGCGTATCCGATGGTACGCGGAGAGATTGTCCAGGGTCTGTGGTTTCGTAGTAGGGGTTATTTTTTCGGGCTTCAAAACTTCCTGGGAACTTCGCCTGGAAAGACGAGCCCCTACGTCCAGTCGCATCCCGACGTTGTTTTCCTTAAAGACGGAAAACGGATTTCCCCAACCAACGAGCGCGTGCGTGTCATAAAAGACCACGAGGAAGTTGGATTTTACGAACTGGTAATCTCAGACGTTAAGCCTTCCGATGCTGGTCTTTACAGATGTACGGTGAAGCTTCAAGCGAAGCCAAGCTCACCGTGACAGAAAGCAAAAAAGTCTTTGACGATGTGCCGGATAAGGAAGGGATCCTCCCCCCAGGAGAAAAACCGGAGTTCACGTGGAAGAAGGACGGCAAAGGGTCATGGGGGACGATCAGGATTCCTTGGCTCTTATATTTCAGCATGTTAAGACCCGAAGATGCTGGGCTTTATACTTGTGTGGCGCAAACTTCCACTGGGCATATTAGTTAGCAGTGGAGAACTCACAGTGCAAGGAACCGTCGTGGAACTTCGTCGTGAACCCCAGAAGCCCCAATTGATAATAGGGAAGCGGGAAGCCGTCGTCAACATCGGTGCGTCATGATCGAGTTGCAAGTGAATCATACTTATGTTTATGTTTCGCAGCTGCACGTTTGTTGGTGGTCTTCTCGTCCTAGTTCCAATATTTAATTCTTCCTTTTGTTTTTTGCGCAAATGAATCACGAATTTTATTATTATAAGGACAAAATTATCAACACAAATTTGTACAAAGTCTAATAAAATGATGTACGTATGTTCGGTGCGTTATTTTTTCAAAGCGACTCTCATTCTCTGCGTAACACCTCCATAAACGTTTATTGCACGCTTTTAAAGATATCGAGGGCGTCATATCAGAAGGACGTATCAGCATAGGATTATAATGGCACTTACGCCCTTCTGATATGACGCCCTCGATACAAACTTTTGTTTCTCTTTGTGTCTTATGCATAGGCGTAACATGCATTTCGTATAAATTTTTAATGATATAATTACAAAATGTTGTATAGAATTTTCCCCATGTTCTGAGAAGTGTCTTTCGTCAGTATTTTTTGTCGGTCTATTCAAGAATCACCCTGTGATTCGTTGCTCTGAGCAAAGCACAATTGGTTTTTTAAATATTTAGTAACAGCGGCAGCGGTATTGTTGCTATTTGCTTTCACGACACGAATAATAAGTCGGAAAATAGTTGTGCTGTAGCGCACTTATTTCATATTTAGTAACAGTTTGTTCTCTGACTACTATTGCTTTAACATAGTTAAACGCTTGTCTCCATTTTGGATTAAGTTGGTACATTTGATTTCTTCAGTTAGTACAGGGTGTCATCTGCATAGTAAAAAATTCTGCACATTTTATTTATTCAATTAGTACAGGGGTGTCATCTGCATAATTAAAAATTCGGCAGGTTGTTTTATCTGGTAAGTCATTGATAAGTCATTTAAGTCATTTACAGAACAAATAAAATGGTATGCTCCCTTTATGTATATGAAATGTCTGATATTTAAAAAAAAGTGAGTATCAATCGTAACGTACACCTCAGAATCACCGATGAAAATAAAAATACACAAACAGAAGCTCTCAACTCAACAACGCAGATTGAGATATCTAAGGAAAGTATGTAGTAGGCGAAACAAGAATAGATAAGATCAAAATCGAGGTATTTAAAGAAAATCTTGACACAAAACCTGTAGACCAAATACAGATGATTTGAACACATGGATCAAATAAGAATAACAAGAAAAATATATGTATGAAACAATGACAATAAACAAAATGAAGGAAACCAAGGATAACATGGGAGGATGAGATCAGAAAAGCAACAGAGAAAATAAGAGAGAAGTTCCAAGAAATATGTAATAAAATTGACACAGGATAGGAGAAAATGGAGGGATTTTTGGAAGAGAGATCCGAGAAACTACTCCACCCCCACCCGTGAGGTTAAATAGGCATTAGGTACAGATAGACAGAATTTTCCAGATTTGTAAATATAAAATTTAAGCGCGCTTTGAAAAATAGGCAACATAGTATTATTTTTAGGTTAAGGTATATTCAGCCAAATTACTGTTTACTGTTTATTTCATAAAATAATCAATAATGGATCAATTTCGATGGGCATCTCTGTAACTATAAGAGATAGAAAAAAACTAGTGGCCAAGTCTCGATCTCTTTTTTTAGAGATAAAGTCAATAGTGTAAACAAAAATTGGCCATCTTCTTTTGTTTTCGAGTTATAAGCCAAAATTGAGATTTTCGACTTTTCGTCAATCAGTCATATCTCGTTTATTTTTGCAGATATTAAAAAACTGTTTTAACATTATTAAAACACTTTTTGGAATACAATTCAGTGGTGTAGTTGGTTTCTCGATATTTAATTAAATTTTCGAGTTATAGCATAAAGTTACATTTTTTAAATGGAAATCATATTAGGCAATGTCATCATTAAATAGAGATTTTTTTTCTGTTTTCAAAAATATATACTTTGTTGGGTTTATTTCTTACAGTTAATAGAATAAAACGCCTTTTTTATTATCTTTGGTGCATTCTTTTCTTAGTAGGCTAGTTTCAACAAAAGCCGACAATTTTCTTTTGTTTTTATTAAATATTAACAAAGATTTGATGATTGGGTAGCACAAGAGTGAGAGGTATTGCAATGAACATAAGAGATAGAAAGCTAGCGCCGATAGAGCTGACTACAACATGAGTTGACTGCGAATTTTAGCGCGGCATTTATTTATTGTGATATATCAAGAGTTGTGTTTATTATCTACTTACATTTCAATATTGTTACTTTTCTTTTATTATTTACCGTACTTTATTTCGCTGGGAGCTCCGTAGTTGTTTCGCGATATACGTATTTCGGCATTTTGTCCGCCTTACCTTGTTTGTCATCTTATGTGCACTCGACGCATCGCTGTGCGGACTTCGCCCGTCGCGTCGCTGCGTTCGCTTCTTTGAGGCAATTAGGGGGCCCCGTTCGTATTCTTTACTACCTGGCTTTTGACAACGCGAGGTTAGGTAGGGTTGCCAACTGTGTCGACCTTAGGCGTTTTCCGTTCGGTTTTTTTCCCGACGTGCATGTTTGGCGTGTTGTATTCTTTTTCTCGCACAAAGTTCAGAGTTTCCTTGTTGAAAATTAATTTTGCCGCGTCCCCCTTTCTCACCTAGGAACGGATTTTCTGTCAGCCTCCTAGTAGTGAGTTCAGTTATGTTACATAGTTTTCGGTTGGCTGCTTGATTCTTTCTAGAACATTTGATCTGACGTCACATTTCCGGTCGTCGGCTAGAGAAGGCATTTTTGAGGTTGGCCATTTTATTGTGCTTCGCGTGTTCACTTCTGTTGGACGACTCTTTTCGTGTGATGTGAATATTTTTCGCTTGGAGTCTCGTTAGAGGATTTTGTCCACGGATGTAGACTGGGCTGTCGTCAATTCTGAGCCCCTCGCTTATGCGGATTTGATTTCATCGAACACCGAATTTTCAGCACACCGAAGATAGGCTTTTCCCTCTTCATTTTCGCGGCTCGTATTTTCAATACGAGGTAAGTTGTTGTCTATTTTCTTTTGTGGGGTTCGTGATTTGGTATTTTGTGTTAGCCTTTACTATTGCGATGTATTTCTTTCCTTTAAATAGCAAGTGGTACGAGGCCACCATTTCTCAAACACGTGGTTGACAAGAAATTTTAACATCGCCACGCGAACCACCTTGGGCTCCTGAACGGCTGCGTGCTACCGATCCCCCCCCCCCCCCTCTTTTCTTGCGAGTCCTCTTCTAGAACCGGACCGACTTCTGGGATTGAAGAGTCACACTTGACCACGCCCCTGGTGACACCGTTCTTGGTTTGTCGATCGCCGGACCAAAGGAAAAAAAAAAGGAGCAATTGTCAGTATCGTTATTTTCAAATATTCTTTTGGCTCTTTGTCCCGTCGCCGTCTGTGTCTGGGAACGACGTAAAATTTGTCGAGCTCCGCGACCTGGAGTGCGCTTATGCATCGCAGCCGCCTGGTATAATTTTTGTTCCGTTCGCGACTGGACTTACGTTTGATTTAATTAATTGATTGGATTCTATTCAAAACCAAATTTTTGCTACTCTTCGAGAGGCGTGTCCTCTCATTTCTTTGTGTCAATATTATTCTTAGATATATATTTTTTTGTTGTCAAATTTTAAAAATTATTTAATTGCGGTTTAACTCACCAGGGGATCCTTTTGTTCGCCTTTTGTTGTTTGTTTCTCAATATAGGTTTGTTAACTCTTTACGCTGGGTTTTTCTTTCACGTTGGTGGGGTTTTGGGGTTGTTTCCGCCTTACTCTGCCTTTCTGGCGAGCCATTCGGCGTTGGAGCTCTATTCATGGCGGATTTCACAAACGTTACTTAAAATCAATCATCCGTTAAAAGTAAACGTTTCCATGGTTACAGGTGTTGAAGGTATAGGAATGATTATTCTTAACCACTGATTAAAGTTAAGGGACGTTTGTGAAATCCGGCGTCAGTGTTTTATTTTGGACCTTCTCCTAGCGTCGGTTCATGACCTTGGGAATCGCTGTATTTCGGCTAGGTGGCGGCCTAATAGTTGGTAACCTCGGGATCGTTCCCCCTTCGTACGGGCTGACACTTGTGCGTCTTATTTATCGCACCACACGGCCGTCTTCGCTGAGCTACTGAGACGGCAGCGAATCCTGCCAAAAGAGAGCCACACTGGTAGGTCCGACCGGCTCGGCCGAATTCCCCTTAGGGTGTTACCCTCCACGCACAGGTGGTTGTTTCGCAAACCCTTCAGGGACGTGTACCAATATTCTATAACTTTTTCTGCAATAATTTCTTATTTTTAAGATGTTTTTAATTTATACATATAACTTAGTTCATTATTCCATGAAATGCATATTTGATCGAAAAAAATGCGTTTTAAACTTGAATATTAAATGAAGTTACATAATTTCGAATTTGACTACATGGTATCAGTATTGTTGTACTGTGAGAGTCTGTGACTCTTAGAGGATGCTCGTTCTATCTTTCTCTCTCTTTATGCGACTGCAACTGTCAAAATATTTGAACAAGAGTTGATATTTAATAAAAAACAAACAAAAAAAATTGTCGGTCTTTGTTGAAACCAGCAGAATAGAATGCACCCAAGAATAATAAAAAAAGGCGTTTTATTCCATTAATTGTAACAAATAAACCCAACAAAATATATATTTTTGAAAACAGAAAAAAAATCTCTATTTAATGATGACATTGTCTACTATGATTTCCATTTAAAAAAATATAACTTTATGTTATAACTCGAAAATTTTATTAAGTATCAAAAAACCAACTACACCACTGAATTGTATTCAAAAAAGTGTCCTAATAATGTCAAAACAGTTTTTTAATATCTGTAAAAATAAACGAGATATGCGCGACTGACGAAAAGTCGAAAATGTCAATTTTTGCCTATAACTCGAAAACAAAAGGAGATAGCGAATTTTTGTTTAGTATATTGACTTTATCTCTAAAAGAGAGATCGACATTTGGCCACTAGTTTTTTTCTATCTCTGATAGTTACGGAGATGGCCCATAAGAGACATCGAAATTGATCCACCCTGTACATATTTATGTTTTGACTTGATTTGAAAGATATTAATTATTCCTACTGTTTCAGAATCTACGCAATTAGAAGATCCTAGAGAAGAATGGCGCGCTATACAAGAAGCTATGCTACGAGAATACCTGCAAACTGCGCAAGATGTATTAGAGGTAAGACTGCTAAGTTAAAATTGATTGTATCGAGAGGTCCAATAAGTCTTTTAATCCTGGACAGCTGCATACTATAAGAAACACATCATTTTTTATTTCACACGAATTTTAATTATCGTACGAACCTAAAATGACTTTCGGAATAGTGTTAACAATGCTAAATTAGCTGATGAGAATGTTCTAGACTTCTAGAGAATGTCTTCGAAACCACGAAAAATGTTTAAACGTCGTTTCAATTGTAAGGTCCTTCGTTTAGAGAAAGAAGATGGAAGTATCATATAACATGATTAAAACAGCATGTAGGGAGGTGGTATTAAAGCATCATCCTGATAAAAGAAACGCTGGGCAATTAAAAGTAGAACTTATGATTCGGTTGATCCGGTAAACGATAATTTCTTCCGACAAGCAATGACATAACATGAACTTTTGAGTTAAATGTGTGAAAAAAAACAAATTTCCCTAAATCCGGTGGATCCAATGCAAGCAGAGGAGAAGTACTTATTCGTTTTGGTGTGACTTTAAGTCATAGCGAGAATATTCGTCTGTAGACAAATGTAGGTATGCAGATAAAATGAAATAAGGTCGAAAGACTTCGGAAGAAAGAAGAAGATATGTCTAGAATTAGACAATTTACTTGCTCTTGCGTGCAATGCAGGATTGAGATATTTAAGCAAAATGTTAAAAAACTTAAATTAACTGCGACGAAAGCCAAGCAAGCAGCAGCCAGTAAAAAAAGGAAGAAGGGAAGCAAAATATTAAAAATGAGAAGACTATTAAAAAGGAACGTAAATTATTTAGAAGTAGGAGAATTAAATAAAAATTTGACAAACAATGACTACAGCGCTTTTGTATACAAGCCATTGAAGAATCAGAAGCAAGTATAGAAGTTGAAGTTGCAAAACAGTTAAAAAATAACAGTAGCGTTAATCAGTCAAGAAGAAAATAGAAAGTAACAGCAAAACTGAGAATGCACATGTAATAAAATGGTGATATCAAGATGACAAGTCGTGGACTTCCACTGAATAACAGTTATATTAGTAAAAAACATGAAAGATCATCCTTCAACAACTCTCGAGCGGTAGTATCGTATTGCAGAATGTGTTCCTAATCATTCCAAGAAGGATTGCATGAACGTGACAAAGAAGTGGTGAAATCGTCGAAGCGAAAAAGTTATTGCTCAAACGTCAGTCGCATATCATAATATAATCGACGTCCTTCAACCTGAATGCATTTTTCAATTCTTTAATAAGCAATTGGACACATCTGATCAGGTACTCAGAGAGGTTAGCATATTTATTAGGGAAAACCTATCGCACCATTATATTAGGGGCGAGATATTACCGAGAAATATTAAAATTCTTAAGAGGTTCAAATACTTGTGAGGATTTGAAGTATGCAGATAAACAGATTAATATATTGGACTAAATGAAAACACTTTCTCTGAATGCAAAATGGAAAGAATAATGAAAGGAATAAACTGATTACAAGAACGTTACCAAAAGCGTTGTCATTGATTGTAACTCGTAAGCTCTTCATTTTGGTGAAATTTCGCATTAAGTTAAATGGTCCACACGGTATGTTGTAAGTTTTCGAAAATTGGAAAAATCAAGTTGATCAATTATCGGAGCTGTAAGCTGTTGATAAATTAGAAAATTGAGCTTTTATATGTGGCAAGTTCACAGTTGCAGTTACATAAAAAAGAGGAGTCACCGGTAACAATCAAACAAGGTTGAGAACATACCATTTTATTGCCTGATAAGCACAATTATGTAATCGAGATAAAATTCCAAGATACGTGCGCACATCCGAAAATATATAGAGTGATTTTTGAAGAGACCGACAAAGAAAAAATGTTGAAAGAATGGGTATCGTAGAGCACGGGAAAAATGTTAGAAACAATGTATTTTAGTTTTCCAGACGAGGTACATTGTAAAAACGAGTGAATTCACAAAAGTCCTTGTCGATGTTTATATGACGTAAGGCGTTTATAAATTTTATGATATACCAGGCAAAATCTCCACGATTCAGATCACCTAGTGGCCTTGCTCTTGCAGGATCAAAAGTTAATTAAAAATTTACATCGCGAATCGAGCTACTGTTCAGGACACAGAAATGCATTTTAAGCAAACAATTACACAGGTTTTGAGGAGTTAATTTAAACTGAAGCTTATGTTAGGAAATTTATTTAATTTATTTGTTCAGTTTGAGATCCAGACAGTCTTACAATAGTTCGGTTTTTTCCTACATAAATTGCTATCGATCCTTCCCGGAAACAATTTAATTTGAACTCGTTTTCTTCTTAATCTTAAATCCGCTTGTTTACATGCATAAACGTAATATAAAACTTTATGGGTACATCTCTAATTCTTTCAATTTGTTTGATGCATGAGTTTGGTATTTATTTAATCAGACATCGTAGTTTATTGTCATATTTGTCTTGTGTGGGGCGTTCTTCAAATGAAATTTGAATTTTCTTATTATATGGACAAAATTATTAACGCAAATTTGTACAAACAAAATTCTCTACGTGCGTTCGGTGTGTTGTTTTTTAGAGCGACGGAATTACGTATCGTAAATTATTATTCGCTTCGATGTAAGTAAACTCCTTAACAAAATTAACGCAACACTACAGTTTTATTTTGTAATTCCTATACAGGCCGGTCCCGAAATAAGGTGCCAAAAAGAAATCAGTTATAGGGGATGCTGAGTAAAACTCATGTACAAAAAATTTTCTAATGAAAGTCTTCGTTTTTGAGATAAAAATAATTGAAAAGTTGTTGAAAATTTGCTATGCGCTAATATTAATCGGAATGAAAACGTAATTCTGGTTGTATGACAACAATACTTGCATTTTTTTAGCAACGGACCAACGGTACCTGTAACATCTAAACTGATTAACATACAGCAAATTTTCAACAAATTTTCAATTATTTTTAACTCAAAAATGAAAAGACTATTAGATTTTTTTTTTGTTATGAGTTTTACTCATTTCCTATAACTGATTTCTTTTTGGCACGATATTTCGAGACCACCCTTCATAATGATAATTTCCGAGATATCGATGCGTTTCCAGAAGCACAGGTCCGTATTCAGTGCAGAATTTTTTATAAAATTTTCTTAAAAAAATATATCAGCAGAAATCATTTTGCCACACTTTTTCGGACTGTACATGTAACCATTACGCCTATCACTGTGGTCCCTTTAATACGATACACCCTGTATAGGGGTGACGGGGGGAATGAGAGCCACTCTCAACAATTGTATGCTGTTTCGTATAAGGAAGTCTAGCTATATCATTTCTGTCATTAACAAAAATTATAGTATATTCATTTAAAATAAAAATGGAATTCGCTCTTATTGCCCACATGTTGGGGTAATGAGAACCAAATTATAAGATAATAAAACAAATTCACCCGAAAAAGTCCAGTGGTTTGGACGATTTCATTTCATTTCACAATTTCATTATAACAAAATTAACTTAATTAACTTAATGTTTGAAGAGGCGAAGTTTAAAAGAAACAAACGACTAGTTTAAAAGAAACAAAGGTTATTCCAGTTTTCAAAACAAAAATATTATATAATAGATTATTAAATTTTTTATACAGTGAGCATTTTTTAACGTAGAACATACACATAAGTGCTATTGAATTTTTTAAAATCGAACATAGGCCGAAAAGTACGTGGTAACCATGGATATGGTTAACATTAATTGTCATAATTTTTCTTTCACACATTTGACACATATTCAACAAATCTACAACTGGTATCGATCAGGAATCAGTTTAAGGCAATTAACAATTTTTATGACCGTTTGGATGTGTTCTCAAACTTCCAAAAAACTGATTAATGATTACTTTTAAACAATTTCGGAAAAAGAGCAGCTTCAGTGCTAGACAAACAAGTACGAATGGTATCCATAGTAACGAAGTCCACATACATATTAAGCCTATGTTCGATTTTAAAAAACTCACCTTCAATATTGTAGCAAGGATGCATATGTTCTACGCTAAAAAATTCTCACTGTATACGTATAAAATAATAAACAATTGTCAATATGGCTACCTTCCTGGTAGATCCTGCGAACGAGTGATTTTTTAGTCTTTGAGGGACATCTTAGAAAATCTTGATAGAGGACATAAAACTGTGGGAATGTACTTTGACTTAACAAAAGCATTTAAAATGGTTAATCATGAAATATTATTACTATTAATGTTATTACTGATAAAATCGTATCTATCTTTTAGAAGGCAACGAGTAAGCATTATTCATCAGCTCAAGAAATCGTACAGGGAATACCGCAAGGATCGACGTTAGGTCCCTTACTCTTTTTAATATATGTAAATGACTTAAAACTTCACCTGAAGGTACAATCATTATTTCAATTTGCCGATGATGCATCATGTATCGTGACCGAAAACAAATTGGCTGAATTATCATTAACAATAATAACTGACACAGTGAAAGAAATGGCAACTTGGTGTAAAATGAACGCCCTGATTTTAAACAGTAATGAAACTAAAATGATTGTATTTACTAATAAACAAAATCTTGAATCTTTATAATATGTAAATCATGATCGTAAATCTTTACCTCAACAAAATTCAATAAAGTTTTTGGGTGTACATATTGATGACATGTTCAAGTTTGAGGAACAAATAAATGTAATTTGCAATAAATTAAACAAATCATTTTATATGATTTATAACATAAGAAGTAGTGTTAGCATAGAAGTACTATTAACAATATGTTCAATGTCATTTATCGTACAGCATTCTATTTTGGTCGATGAGTTCTTCGGCATCTAGTGTTTATTAGTCAAAAAAAAATTTAAGGTGTATGTTGAGTTTACCTGCTTGTACGCCGTGTAAAGAACTTTTCCGAAACCTTAAAATTCTAACAGTCCCATGTCTCTACTTTTATCGTCTTCTATTATTTCAAAGATATAATAAATATCAGTTTGCTAAAAATTCAGATATATCAAATAGTATTTAACTATTCCTCAACATAACTCAACATTTTTTGAACAAGGTCCTTATTACCGCGCAATATTGGCATATAATGCGCAACCAAATGACCTAAAAGAAATAGATAGTGACAGGCTGTACCTATAAATGTAAGTTAAAAGATTATTTAATTTCAAACAGCTTTTATAGCTTTGAAGAATTTATATCTGGAAAACAGAGAGGTGGATGAATGTCGTCTGCGGGTCACTTAATTAATGATGGAGTGTTAAATGTGCACTTGTTTTATATACACTTGTATGTGACTATGTTCTTAGTGTTCTTGTTATTATATACTTATGTGTTATATTTTTTTATACTATATTGTACAATACCTTATTTTATACTATATTGTACAATAACTTATCTTATTGACACTGTCGAAATATGACAATAAAGATTATTATTATTATTAAAGAAGGCAAGACTGCTGTCTAAATAAACTCGTTTTAAGAAATAACTGCTACAATTAATAAAATAAATAAAACACTTTTCTTTCATAACACAACATAAAATGTAATCTTCAACAACAAAACATACTTTTGTAATATCAGGGATAATAAGAGTCGCCATAACTTGGCTCTCATTACCCCAGATAGCATTAATATTGTAGGTAAGAAAATTAGAAAAGAAAGCATAGATAGACGAGAAACGAAATATTAGAAACATAAAATATATTAACGACCTAGTAATATGAAATCAAAACATTGCCCTAAGCTGGACGGCTAAAAAGAAGTTATGAATAAGTTCTGTTATCAATTATCAAAGATATAGGTACTTTTTGTTCACATGTACATTCTTGCGTACTTTACAAAATTAATAAATATTTCACTAGTTTTACTGTTACTGGGAAAGTTTTAATACGATACGCATTAGAAATTCTGTCGTAATAAACAATAAATTACCCCGAGAATTCTATTAGAATTACTATAATCGGCGCGCGATTAGAAATACGAACGTCTCGTGGTCCATTATACGGGCATAGCTCGGCGTTATTAAAGTCATTACGACAGGGAAGGAATTAAGTCTTTGGAGCTCATAGAATAATCGAAATGCTATGTGAGAAATGGCCGTCGTTAGGAGAGAAGAAACGTTACGAGTCGAGTTTATGACAATTTGCCGGATAATCTGATGCATAGCAGGGGAGCAGCCATGCGTGATGTGCATATATGTGCTGGAATGCGACCATTGTATCTCTCCCAACCCAGCCCCAGCCGGCCTCATAATAATAATCGTCAAGTACTTTCATAAAATACGCATCAGTTCAGACGGCGGATGGTCGCTGAAAAGAACGCTTCAGAAGTAAACATATACACGCGATAATCGTATAGAAAATTGCATCGGCGGTTTCTTGTTTCTCCGACGACGTAACAATTATTTAGATAACAATTTCTTGATCCTTCCTCCGGTAATAAAAAAATTGCCGCATATTAAATATCACGTAGCCTTTGGTTTCAAAAAAATTTAGAAGTGTCCAGTATCATAATTCAACTAACAACATTTCCTTATATTTTTATCAGCGACTAAATAAACGACGGGATAATAAACAGCTGACCTTATTACCGCTTCCAGTAACATCATAATTATGTAACCACAGGTTGATTACTTTGGCAAGTATTAAAAACCTTTTATAGTTTATAGTTGTACACTTAATTATTGCACCGTGACTATGTAGCGTTAGATTTAAGGCCACTTTACACGTACAGGTTTTTTTAAAAAATATTTTGCACCTTAACTAGAGGCTTTCTTTTAGGAGTTACCTACAGATAAACTTTAAATACAAAAGTTGTATGGATTTACAGGTATTATCTTTTAGATAATACGCTTCTGCTGACCAGGCCTCTAATACGGCCGAAACAGCTGTACCGAGGATGCTCGAGCAATCCACTGCAATTAAAACCGATTTGTAACAAAAAAATTTAATAGTATACATATTTCAGGACGGCGATGTATTGCGATTAATAAGAAAATATCAAGACGATTCCTCCTCCGACCGGTTATGCATAAATTTGCACACCACCGCTCGCTGCCATAATTAAATTAAATTTACTACGTTACCGCGTATTTGTTTTGCGTTGAATGAGGATGCGATTGTTTTGTTTCTGCCCGTAATGGCTACTTGCAGCTCTTCTTCTTCTTCTTCAACTAGTTGGCCGCTATTGCTACGCTCTAGAAATGCGCACCGCTCGTCTTGCTACGGTTTTTTTTTTGCGAATTATCGAGCGCACTTTATATGCCCTACGCGACGGAATTAGCGATTTAATACGCCGGAAAATTACTTTTCCTAACATCCTGTGCGCTTCAAATTAATTCGCCTCTTTCCTATGGCTCTCTTGTTAATTAGGTCCAAAATTAACGTATTTTGTGGTAATTTCTAACTAGAAATACTTGAATATTTATTTACTCACGGACTTTTTATTTATCTGAAACTCTCCTAATAATTGTATTTGTTTCTTATTACAAAACTTTTCAAACTTGTAATTGTAGTAAAACTTATATACTTCTTTCTTATACATTGTTCTTTGAAATACATAATTTGTAAAAAATAATTAACTGCATGCATTTAAATCAGATTTGTATTAAGACATTAATTGTTTTATAAGTCTTAGAATTTCTACGAGCTTTTAAACACTGACTGAAAATTGTTCCATAAAAAAATGTTTTATAGTGTAAGGTTTATAATTAATTAAAAATTTACCCAAAAACTATGTCATTGTGGCAGACTAAATCGCCGGATGCGTTATAAACGTCTTATTCAGGGCTATTCTGTAGCATTGATATGCACATCAATATTGATATGCATATCAATATTGATATGCATATCAATATTGATATGCATATCAATATTGATATGGTCTTCAATAATTGAAGAGAACTTGATACGATTTCATAACAATTCAAGTCGATTGCCGACCGCCTTTAAGGCGGCAATTGCGCTGCGTTTCTTGGCAGATGGTTTCAAAATGCATTTATATTTGAAAACAAGTTCAAATTATTACTATTTACGTAAAAATAATTACCTCAGTGACAGCCGTTCCAATACTAGACAGCAGTTGTACGTCTTCAATAATTGATATGGCTCTTCAATAAATTGATATGCTCAGCAAGTGAGTTGTTGCTTACAGAATACCGATTTTGCAAGGTCACTTGTTACACTGCATATCAAGTCCATATCAATTGATATGAAAGTTACAGAATAGACCCCATTATATCATGGAACTGTAAAATTTTACCGTGACACGTAATAGATGGAATGCCGTAAGAATTATTCAGAGTCGTAAAAATAATGCTTACGGTAAAACGAAGACCGATTTACAACCGGTATAGGCATGGCGAGGAGATTTCGGGAAATAATAATTCATCACTCATCAGTAGTCATCAGATAATCGCAGAAACCAGGCGTTGCATTTTTTTCGACGGCCAGTCATCAGGTGCGAACGAATTTACTATTTACTTCACTTCAGAAGAAGATCACGACAAGACGATTGAAACGTCAAGTTCTGCAAACTTTCTACACGGCAGAGAACTCGAGAATCAAAGAGCAGCCATCTATCTCAACATCGGCCGTGAAAGCCTGAAGACTGCAAAACTTGTATGAAGAGACTCCATAGTTGTTTGCAGTCGTGATGAATAGAGAAATGAAACGCCAAGTCGGACTACAATTTTCTATTAGGTCGGGCGACCGGTTTCGTCAGTATGACATTGTCAAGCCCTTATTTACAAAAGGTTCTTCCAGTTAAAGTAAACATGTTAAAATGGGGACAAATACAGAATAAAATTAAAAATTAATACCTTACAATTTGGTCGTAATGGGAGCCATGTTGTAGAAACGAATGGTCAGGATGCGCGCCGACAGATGGCGGTAGTCAAAAAACGGGGGTTAGTTCTGGAAACAACATGAAGTCAAGTGCGAGTCTTCTAAAGGATGAACTTGAAAAAATTGTCCGAATTAAAAATAGTTTGTTCGTTGATAATATATGTTTGTGAAGAAAAATTTCCAAGTTTTCGGCAGTATTTAGTAAATTACTTTTTTGTAGGTTGTGAAGAAGCTTAACCTGACTAGAAGGATTGAATTCATGTAGGGTATCCGATAAATGTTTCGCAAAGGTAAAGTCCAGTTTGCCAGTATGTAGTGATCTAAGGTGTTCATTTATGCAGGTTTTTAAGGATCTACCAATCTGGCCAACGTATTTAGCCTGGCAGGAACCGCGAATCAGAGAATATACCCTACTATGGGTAAGGGGGTCAATAGGGTCTTTGTTATGGCAGAGGAGGTTATTCAGATTCTATTGGTTTTTAAACGAAACCTTTAGACCTAGAGACTTTAAATATCGTTTTATCTTGATCGACATATGACCAACGTAAGGAACTGTGACAAAATGTTCTGAATTATTTAATGCTGTGTTGTGTTAGGGAAAAGCAGTTGATTAATTAATTAATTCTTATATACATCGGATTGTGAATAGATTTTGTTGTTGAAGGTGAAGAAAGTTTGTTGTAAAGCAATGGTCAATAAGGATAGAATAAATTGAGCTCTTGAATCTGACAAATTGGAAGATGTTAACAGTTCATTAATAATTTCTATTGATTCCGTCATGGGTACTGAGGTAAATAAATTACAAACATCAAGTGAAAAGAAAATACTGTTAGGCGAAATTTTAAGAGATTGGAGTTTATTAATAAGTTCAGTTGAATTCTGCAGGATGTAAGAAATTTACAAACCTTATGGGCAGGAGAGTTGATGAAAGAAACAACTGGCCGGATGGATGTATCAACCTTAGGTTCTTAGGTTATAGGTATATATAGGTATTGATGCCTGACGATTGAGAGTTCTCATTAAGAAAACCGTTAATTCTGGAATCATAGGTAGCCAATGAGTTAGACTGTAATAGTATGAAACCATTACTAATAATGTCATACTGACGAAACCGGTCGTCGACCTAATAAAAATTTGTAGTCCGACTTGGCGTTTCATTTCTCTAACCACTATAAAAGTTACTATTGGTTTGTGAATTCTAAAATGGCGTACTTCACTTTAAAACAAAGTATTACATCTTGAAACGCCGTAAAATCTATCTTCTCGATTATTCAAGAAAATTTCGAATCGAACGCCAGAGCGTACGCGAAGTTTTCCAGAATTTTGGAGAAAGGAAGGACCTCTATATGTATAAACGGAAACAGATGCGCTATTTGAATCGGTTATTATTTAACGAGTGACGAATGCGACTTGCTCTTTTCTTCCAAATATCTTCTATTTTTCTACAAATTTCATTTGCATATGTGATAATGCAATTGTCTTGTAAAGTTGTATCTTGGTTCCTCTGGAAACATTGCGTTCTTTAGTAATTCCTTGAGAACACAGATGCACCTAAACCTAATTGCCGTGGTTAATCTATTTTGGATTTGTTCCTTTATGTCTAGCCTCTGGTGAACTCAGATACTTAATTTCTAAATTGTTCAACTTTCTCGAAGTTATGCTTTTTGCTTTTGTTTTAAATACTTGAATCAGTTGACGCAGTATGTTCAGTTTTTGTCTCGTTTATGTGCAGACTTACCTTTCATGTTTTAAGTCTAACTTCTTCACCAATTTCTTTAACTCGTGTTGGAACAGAGGTGTCTTCGTTGGTAGACTAGTCCCGATTTGTCATTTACATCGCCTATAGCTTTCTCGAGAAGGAAACTGAATAATGACAGTGGATCTTGCTGTCTTAAGAGCATTTCATCTTCAAATTTCTCTGTATGCTTTTAGCAGTTCTTAGAGGAAAAGATGGAGAAGTAGAAAGTGTTTCTTCTTTGTTTCTGTAAACAACCAACAAAAAATTTGAAAAGATGTAACATCGTTGTTCTTGTAATCAGTTGATTATCTTATGGCTAATATTGCACTAAACGGCTGACAGCAATTTACACTCGAAGCAACGTTCGATATTTAATATAAATTTGAATAAAAGTTTTTAGGAACAAGCATTTTAAATAGTTGGCGGGAGAAACTGTTATTTTGAATTTAGATTTAGGATTTCGGTGGTGGTGGTCGAAAATATTTTTGCAGCGCTGTAGATGTATTTTATATACAGTAAATGTAATTCGAAGTTGAGTCAGTGAAAATGAAATTAGACGTGCCACTCTGTACTACAATGTATCTATGTATATGTTGCAAGATGCTTGCGTAAAGTGAAGGCAGTAGTGGAGCGGTTGGTTTTCACTGAGTGGACTTCAAGTTATACTTACGGTATAGAAAGATAGAAAGTAGAGTTTTTATTTTAAAAGCATCTCACAATCAGTGCAGTAGATTTTTTCGATCGATCATTTAGAATCTGTCGAAAACGTCTTCGAATGACGTACAACAGACAGACGTTGCTCGATGGGGAACGGTCGGTGGCCGGTGCATGGTAGGTGGGTGGTTCAGTCTGAAACGAAGAGCAAAGAAAAACGCGAACGTTGTGAATTGTGACAAGGAATGCCGGGAATGCATGTAGTACGTCGTTCATTCGTGGCGGTGTGTTATTTGGTTATTTTGACAGCCTTTGCGGCGGATTAAGGTCGGGCAAGGCAGCCTGTGGTCAGCGGGGTCGGACCGGCTCGTGCCGACATTGGAATGTCGAGGTTGCTCACTGCAAAAACACTTCTCGTTCATCTCTTTAAACCTAACGCGACATCGTGTACCAGAACATGCTCGCTCACAACGAAACGCTCGCGTTGTTTACAATTTACGATTACTCAGACGCAATATTAAATAATGAGAGTAAGGGCGATAAGTGCTAATTTGTCTGTCAATTGAAAGTTTATACTACATAATTTTTTTATTTACATACATAGGTACTTCATTTTTAGTTACTTTTTCCCCTAGTTTTTGTTTTCTTAAAGAAAATCATACCTGGTTCGTTCATGCATTTGTTCAACACTTTTTTTATATTATATCTTCTATATAGTATTTATTCCTCTGAAAAGGAGTCGTACTGGGATTGAACAAGCGCTAGAATTATTCTTCTGCGATGCAGTACAAAACCACAATTCCAATATAACAAAGAAATTTATACAAAATTTAAATTCAAATTCAAATACCTTTTAGCAGATGAAGAAATCTTAGCTTCTGTGAATATGAAAATTTTGGGACATGTCGGGACTGTTGGACCCCCCCCTCCCCAAAAAAAGCGGTAAACCATAGTCTTCCATCCATTTTACACTCTTTTTCGAAGTATGAAATCCTGCTCTAATAAGTCACGTTAAGTTATAAGTAGAGGCCGGATTGTAGGTAAAATGCCGTTGTTTAGTTCTTAAGGTTTTAAAGATTTTTTAAAGATATCTTTTAGTTTCATTAGAAATATGTAGAGTCGAAACGAAACCTTAATAACTAAACAAAGGCATTTCACCTAAAATCCAGCTTCTAGTTGTAAGGAAAACACTACAACTGTCTGACAACTGTCTGACAACTGTCATCCGTTGAACTTCGGTTGGTTTAGGAAGCTCTTTGTCGTAACCGTAAATCGAAACCAACTTGATGAATTCTTCAATTGAACACTCGTTATTTGCTTGTATCCATAATTTGCTACAACTTTGGATGTCATGCAGCCCCAGATCATAACCGAAGTGCTGGCAATTTCACTTTTCTTTTAAGACAGTCAGGATGGAACGCCTCATGTTTTCTGTGAAGGGTCCAATCTTTAAGTTCTTTTGCCCATTTTACCCTATTCTTCTTTTGCTGTGATATCAAAAGTGGCTTTTCCTTAGCCTGAAACTGAAATTGCGAATAATTTTGACGAAGCTGTAGCGTGACTAAAACAGATAGAATACTCCAAAGTATTTTGCAATAGTTTAACTAACGTTTATTTTAGATATTCTCATAACTTCATTAACTGACATATTATATTATCCTCTTGTGTTATCATCTAGATATTGAGCGCATCCACCGCAGATTTCTGAAATTTCTGACTTTCAAAATCAGCGGCCAATATCCTCCTAGAGGTGCTGATTATGTAACTCTACTTGAAAGGCACAATTTTCATTCTCTCACTCAGCGTCGGGATATACATGGAGCTCGATTTATTTGGAAAATTCTTCACAACAGAATCGATTGCGCTGAAATTCTTGAATCTTTAAATCTTTTTGTGCCGCGTTTCGATTCTAGATGCTCTACCACATTCAAATTGCCTGCAGCTAGAAGTAATATTTTAATAAAGGCTCCTCTCTACGCTATGTGTCGCAGTGCTGATATCATATATGATGACATCTTTAATGACAATTTATAATTCAAACTTTTTTTGTCAAACTAGATTATTTAGTCTTATGTGTTTTCTTAATTGCTATGTTTTATATTGATGTATGTATACTTGTTTTTCGTCCTATAATTAGGAACTTCCTGTTGGGCGATTACTGCTATTATCATCAGCATCATTATCTTTTCCACCATGTAAACAGCGGCACACAACCCAATCTGTTGTTTTCAAAAGCCGCTACATTGCTCCCTCTCTTTCAAAAGTTTCTTTCTGGAAGCTAAGGTATTGACTCCGTCTTCACAGAACTTGTGTTAAGAAGATTGTTAAGCCCCTGTCACATCATTAATTAGTTTGATCAAACTGGACTGACAAACTAAACTAATGTCATCACAAGACGTCATAGAAGGTGTTTGAGCAAATTTTCTAAATTTTAGGGGCGCCTCTATATCCATCAGTCAGTTTGATCGAACTTGCCTTATGATTGGTAGATTTAAACGCACAAGAAGGGACGCGAAACGGAAGTCTAACATCTAACCTAACCTTTAAGGCTAACATTGCCACTGCTTTTTTTCTATCCATTTTTGCGTAAGTTTTTTAAAATGACGATTTCAAAAAAAAATTTAACCTCAAAGTTTGGTCAAATGTCTAGTGCTAGTGTGACAGCGCAGTTTGAAGAAATAACGAATTTGATAAGTCTTGACGTCATTGATGTAGTTTGTCAGTCCAATTTGATCAAATTGACTAATGATGTGACAGGGGCTTTACGGCTTTAGATAGTTTCTTTGTTTTCTTTGTTTCTCAAGTACGTCCTTCTATTTGTCTACTTTTATTTGCGTTTTCTTCCTTTCTCTTTAATACTGACAATGGGATAACATCGTCACTATCCCTATCCTGCAACATTTTTCTTTCTGTTTTATTTATCGTTTTCATATTCTTAGTTTTTCTTTTTCGGTCGATGTCTACTTTCTTTTTATTTACGACTTTACTCTTCAGTTCTGATAGTGGAACTTCGTCTTCACTCGTCCAATATTCCATTTCGCTTGCTTCATTTTTATATCTGTTTGACTTATCTTCTTTACCAGTTTCTTTTTCTTTCTCGTTTCTTCCTTTTTCATTATTTTCTCTTCCGAATAATGAAATTTGGTTTTTATTGTCCCCTCTCTTCTGTGTACCTGATTTGAATAATTTCCCACACTTCATTCCGATTCCATTGGTCTACTCCGCACCCGCTTGCTGGAATGGCAAGCTTCCGAATTTTTCGATTTTTCATTTCCTCGCGTAAGCATTGTAAACTTCATTGAAGCATTTCTTAAGTTGGTTTCTCATTACTATGACGTTTAGTAACTAAGTAGAATAGGTATATAACGTCCACTGTTTTCCAAAATTGCGACCTCTCTAGCTTTAACTTTTTGATTGAGAAGTCCTCCTTGGCTACCAAAATGTTTTCTGAATTTTCGAGCTATGCCGGTACTCATGTAAAAGTCTTCTGCAACACAATGTTCTAAAGCAAATTTTCTCGGTGCAGTGAAAAGATGACCGTTCAGTTCATCTAACGCGTGATCAATATCTTTTCTAATCAAGTGACCTATGGAAAAAAATTATGTCTTTGTTTGGTTCCTTATTTCAAATGCCATTTGAATTATTTTTACTGCATTCCTATCGTTTTGTATAGGAATACGATATAAATATTAATTCAAGTGGCATTTGAAATAATGAACTAATAAAAGGAACATGATATTATTTTCATAGGTCACTTGATTAGAAAAGATATTGATCACCTGTTATTTTAAACGTTTGCGTTGGTATAGGATTCCCTTAAACTTTTCGTCAACTCTTGCCATGAAATTAGGACGACATGTCTTAGCGTACTGTCCAGATTTCATGGTAAGAGTTGATAAAAGTTTAAAATATACTCGGTATCTTCTAAATGTATTTCTTACACTAAATCTGAGATTTCCGAGTTCGATTTCCCAGAATTAAAAAAATGTAACAACAATTGTACGAATTTTCTCATTGATAATCTTTCCTCTGCCTAATTTAAAGCATACAAGTAACAAATAGCTTCAAATTGTATAAAATACATTTGATACTGATTGACAATTGAGGAGGTGACATTAAAAACCGATAAATTCAATTTTCATGGAAACCTATAACCCGCAGTCGCTTAAAGATATTCAAATTTTGCTTTTAGTATGTCTTTGGGGGTGACGATGGGGTGACGACGTAGGCTCCAAAATTTAAGAGTATTTTGGATTCAAAACATTATTATAAATATGCATAAGTACCTAGTTTGAAAAACGCTAACTCCATTTAGAAAAAGACGTATAAAATGTATTTGACACTAATTGACAATTGTTTTGGCCTAGGTTTTGGCATCATTTTACCAAAGCCATCTGCAGTTTAAGACAAAATAGTAACAAAGTAAGAATGGATCGATCTAAGTTCGAGAAAAAAATTTAACCTTTTGATGGTACTCAAAGAACTATGACTTTAAGAAGGTGGGCCAACTGACAAGAGAATGAACTCGTACCTATAGCAACTAGATGCAACTAACATCACAGATTACGCATTATGGAAGGCTAGAAAGACTTTAAAAAAACAACAGTACTCCTCAATTCGACTTAACGTGCATACAAGAAAGAGAAAATGGGTCAAAAGTCATAAAGAAAAAGCAGATGCATTTGTATAGGATAGGTTGGGGGAATATGCCACGGTTAAGAAAAAATTGATTTATCTCATCGATTTTTTTACTTATCGGCGTGCTTCATGTATCATTTGATAGGTCTACTACAGTTCTATGAAAATGTCTTGTGATTAAACCTCCTTATCTAAATGCCTAGCAACGCATTTACGAACATGAAAGGAAGTGGCGCATTACCCATATGCATGGGTAATATGCCAGTCTATTTGGGGGAATATGCCACTGAATAAATAGGTGGAATATTCGTAAAAATTGAGACATAACTAACTCAATAAGAAAAAAAAATTCAGTAGGATGAAAAATGTTTAATATAAACTCAATTTATATATGAATACAAACACGTAGATAAGGAACATCTATAATTCTAAAATGGATGAGAATGAACAGGTACTGATTTTTGATTGTTCACCATGTCGTTCTCCAAATCGACAATTTCCCTTCATCTATATTCTGAATAGATAGGGTTAGAGAATCCTGTGACCACATAGCACGGCTACTTTTCCTTGAGTACGTTCGCAGCATCTGCGAAGGGAAAAAATCCGGTAGTGTTAAATTTGAATAGGTAATATCCATATCAAAAAAATTAGATTACGGGTAATATGCCAGTTGTCAGGCGACGGGCATATAACCTCTGTAGGTGTGTGGCGTATTCCCCCAAAAGGCTTCAAAAAAAAAATAAACCTTACTACAGTCCGATCGTTCCATCTAAAAACCGGAGGCAAACATGGATTAACCTTCACAGATGTTTACTCTTCAAAACAAGTCTAAACAATCTTAATTTAACCCCTTTACTAAGTACTTAAATATAGAAACAGTAATTATACAAAATACACACCAAAAAGTGACTCACCTTCGTTGGATGACCGATGAAATCACATAGTAACGCGTGCCGAATTCCTAGCTCCGCTATGACAAACTGTAGGAACAACAAAAAGCTCGATTTAATCGTATGTAATGAAGATACCGAAAAGTGGCATATTATCCAAACTGGCGTATTCCCTCAGCCTACCCTACTATCTAAGAAATGTATTCACACAAATTAATTCAACTCAGCTAGTAGAATACGATCCGATAACAAGACAAAGAATGAAGTCAAGAAAATAATCAAATGAGACATCGACCCAAAAAGAAACTCCTGGTTTTGAGGTAATAATGGCCAAAATTCTACAAAGGCTCCCAAAAAATATAATGCACGTATTCCTAACAACTCCTCAATTCCATCATGAGTCGCTTTTTAATAACTCTTACGTTAAAGCCAGGAAAAGATCCTTGAAATGCATAATCATACAATCCAGTACTTCCAAAAATCTTACTGCCCACAAATTGGCGCCTATTTTGGGTAAAAGCAAACTGCTCCCAACTCGAGTTTAGGAAATAGCATTCTACTATTCAGCAAGTTCATCGAGTCGTCGCGTCGGTAGAATGAACGAAGATTTTGACGTTAACAGATACTGCGGAGTAGTTTTCCTCAATATCAGACAGGCTTTTGATAAAGTTTGGCACAAGGGTTTATTATGCAGAGTTATTACAAATGATTCGTAGGTCCTGGTAAACTCTTTCCGAAATTACGAAATTTCGTCAGATGTTTGTCAATTTACCAGATGCATTCGTTTTTGTGTCGTGTGCTTTGTTGCTATTGAAAGTTTATGCTAGTATTTTTTTGAAAAGCATCAGTCAAATGATGTTTGTGAGGTTATCGTGATGGTGTCATGTCGGTGAGAATTTTGTCTGCGCAGTGTTACCACACGGATATGTTTGGTTACCTATTTATGTCAGTCACGTGGGTTTCAGTTTTATATGAAGGCTCTATAGGTATTTTTGTTACTCAATATCTACTCTTTCCTATTAATTCCAGTGGAGTAAAAAGATTGTAATACCAAAAAAAAATGCGAATGGATTTAGGTTCGAATGGAAAATATCACCGCACTTTAAACACTATATTTGTGTCTTAGATTTTCTTTACACCGTAGTACCGAAGGGGAAAGTTTAAGACTTATCACAGGAAAAAAAAAATTAATTGCTTTATAATCATAGTTTATTACTTTTTAATATGTTATGTATATAAAGTAATAAACAGGCAGTAAAAATAATCTTTGTTTTAATAACATTTACATATGATTAAATTGATATATGCTTTGCCTAGGGAGTAATTGATTCTTACCGTTTTCTTTAAAAATTCCAACTTTATTAACTCCTTATTGATATGAGGCAAAGATAGCAAAGATGTTTAGAAATGGGAGATTATGTTTTTGTAGTGTTTTGCTAGCGTTTGGTTTGAATTAATGTTGTACATTTTTTCTTTTAGTTGCTTCTTCGTTTAAGTGTATTTTGGACCAACAGGCATTACTTAAGATACAAGCCTCGTATTTTCAAGCCTTTAGAATACGAGACTACCCATTGTAAAGTTGTTAAGATTATTACGGGTTATGGAATCATCATAACACATTTATGAATTTGAAATAATCTGAAACGAACTGTACTTTTTCAGAATTGATTTTTTTTTTAATTCCTCGGATTGATTACGTTGAATCATCCGTTGTTATTCAGAAGAGTTATCGCCGTTGTAATGCGTGTTCTTGATGGTCAATAGCATCCCGCACGCATTAGTGTGAAGCTCTGGAATTTCTGTTCATTTGTTATTAAGATCAGTGGTTCTAAATAGCACGGTACGATCGAAGAAAATTATACTCATTATAGTTCTAGAAAACTATCCAAAGCGACCATTACAATCGCACCGGCGGCGGCGGCGTTTTCTCATTTCCTTCAGTTAGATCTGTGAGAATGAGACGATGACTAAACCGAGTCGAAGTCAACGACATCATTACATTTTACTCATTTTAATGGAAAGTCATCAAATCGATGTTAGGTGCACTATTTAAATCAGTTTAATCATCTTCAAAAAATCTAAATCAAACAATATGTAATAAATTTACTCAAGAGATTATTTATTCGTATTTACACATTTTTTGTGGCTGTAAATGTACTTAAGAGAGATAGATAGAAACACATAGTATTCAAGTAGTACACACAGGAAACGAATGATGAACTTGTTCTGTATGACGCGTGAAAAATATCTTTTAACAAATTTGGGTGCAATTTTAATATCAAATTTAACATAGTGTCACATGAGATATTTGAATCCAGAAAAAAAAATATGCAGAGTGTGAATTCGTGATGAAAAGAATGTTTGGAATGAACTTTTATCTAGAGTACCCTTGATTTGATACTGTACATATTTGAGTTTCTTATCACCGAGAATCTTTTGAAGATAACATATTCATTGCATTCGATGGTTTTGTCAAGGTTTTATGCAGGTATTTTTATCACAAATAAAATCAAATATACATACAAATTATTTTCATAGTGGAAAGCATATTATGTACTTTATATTCTTAAACAATCTCGAAAAAAAAAACATTATATTCGTTACAAATCTAGAATATATTATATTTGCACAACAAAAAAAAATTGAATATGTTGGGTGTCCATAATAAGTTATTGGAATAAATAAAAATGTTGATAAACTACCTAATTTAATTTTAAATAGATTTAGCGAACGATTTCGTTAGTTACATCATCAGGCCATTTCGTCAAAATTAAAGAACGAGAATCATTGGAGAGAAAACGAAAGCATAAAAATATTGAAGTATGTTGATTTAGTACCTTACCCTTACTGGGACACCTGGTATATAATTTATAACGAGAATATAAAAAAGTATTAAAGTAATTTAGGGTCAGTTGCACCAAACACTTATGTGCATATTCATAGTGCTTCCTTGAGATTTCCTTCAATGAGGGACCGCTTATAATGGGATTGTACTAAAGCAGTTGCATCAAAAAATTGCCCATTCCTCATTGAAGGAGTCTTCAAGGAAGCACTGTGAATTATCATAATCATTAAACTCATTCTTTTAACTTTAAGCGTCACTGACGTTTTAGGCCCTATTCTAACAGGTGATCAATATCTTTTCTAATCAAGTGACCTATGGAATTAAAATCATGTGTCTTTGATTAGTTCATTATTTCAAATGCCATTTGAATTACATATTTATATTGCATTCCTATACAAAACGATAGGAATGTAATAAAAATAATTCAAATGGCATTTGAAATAATGAACTAATCAAAGACACATGATTTTATTTCCATAGGTCACTTGATTAGAAAAGATATTGATCACGTGTTATAATTCCAACTTAACTTTCAAAGCTAAATCCTTATCAACAATAGTTGAAATAATCGTTGTTATAGGTTTAAGCTGCAGTTTAAATTAAAACTGGCATTGTACAACTGGGCCTTATATGTACAATCTTATGTAACGTCAATTGTCACATTATAAACACTTTAAATTTAAGCTCAGCTTAAATGGTCATTAATGAAACTATAGGAAAACAATTTTACAAATGTCTACGTCTCTTAGGCCCGGTTTTTCGATCACAGTTTAACTTTAATCTTCAGTTTATTCGCATTGCTCCAATAGGAATAAACTGGAGACTAGAGTTAAACTGTGATCGAAAAACCGGACCTTACTAATAGTGTTTTTCTCATCATTTGTAATTTTTTGTTTGTTCGTTATGCTCAGAGCAGGGTTCGTAAAGTCTTCATGGGTAACGCTCTTTCCATCTTCCAGTTAAAGTTATCCAGCGAATAACTTGATTTTTATAAATGGTTGTTTGATTTTTATGAATTGTTTCCATGGTAGATATCCGTCAGTTAGTTTATCAAGAGGTGGAAGGACCGGCCCTCAGAGTGAATAAAATGAAAAGCAAAATACATATACAAAATCATTTATATGAGAGAGAAAGAATATTACTTAGGAGTACGAACACACTGCAGGTAAATAGTGTAAATCAAATAATTGAATGCACATCTTGGCTGATGAGTTCGGAATAAGTTAATAAGTTCCGATTTGAATATAAGAGAACCTTTCGTTTTCAGTTTTGTGTTTAAATTACAAAAGACGTTCGAATTCCAATCGAATTTCGACTATGGATTTTCTTCATAAAAAAACGAAATATGTACAGTCAACTGCCAAAGTAATTTACAAGTGTTTATATCGCGTTTTCTTCCTCAATAAATATCAACCAAAAAATTAATAAATAAAGAAAGGGTTACAATTCAGTTCAGTTTCAATTCTAATTAACAAAACGAATAATTAAAAATAAATTCCAAATTGCGATAGTGGTTATCAAAGAAATAAGTTGGAGAATTTCGAAACATGTCAGTTGCTTTTTTGGCGATATTGTTTTTGAGAAAATAAATTGGGGGAATTCCGAAACCTGACGAATGATTTGTCAATTGTTTTTTCCCAAAAAGGCAAACTTCTTGTAATCGAAACTAATATTTTTCATCTTCTTAATTACAAAAAAAGAAACTGAAATTTCAACATGGCGATAGTGGTTATGAAATAAATAAGTCGGAGAATTCCGAAACATATCAATTATTTTTTGCCAAAAGAGCAATCTCAAAATAAAAGGAAGTTTTCATGTTCCGCATATGAAGAAAGAAAAACAATTGATATTATGGACAAAATGGCGATAGTGTTTAATCGTGTTTTTTTCCTCGAAAAATACCTACCAAAAAAATTAAGAAATAAAGAAACAAGACACACAAGATGGTAGAAAGGAAAACTTTCGATTTTTTTTGTTCAAAAAACGGTCAGGAATCGATCGTCATTCATTTTATTTTCGTTGTTTTCTTAAATGCTTCCGCAAATTGCCAAAACGACGTTTTTTAAAAATGTAGAAAATTCCTTAGTTTGCACAAATTGTTAATAAAGAAGAACGCGTTTTTTATGTTTGAGAACATGGCAGATGACATGACAGCACAAAATTCAAAAAAATAAAAAACTTAATTATGTAGTTTTTATTAAATAATAAAATCACTAGATGTGTCACTAAACAGGTCACAAAAGTCTGAATTTGCCAAAATTTCAACAGAAAGTCACCAGATCTAGAGAGAAAAAAAATCAGTAAATTGGCAACAGTGGTTCAGTGTTCAGGCAGAGGTTTCCCGGGCTGACACTTCTGAAAGGTGACAACTCTAAATATAAGGAGGAATAGATACGCTATTTTATTAGCTTAAATATTCTTATAAAACAAAACATTATTACAAATTATGTTTCAAATTACAATTTTAAATTTTCTTCATTATCATTATTGTTTTTATTTATTTTTTTAATTTTTCGTATTAAATGAACTTATCGTCTTTAGATAACTTCCTTTCATTGACACAATTTTGTGGCGGCGCATTTAAGTTTGCTTCTTCACCTGACGATTTTGCCACGAGTCGCCACTGCTTAAATACATAGTTATTATTTCGTTTGATCTTCACCATTAATTTTATTGCTCACATTTACATTACGGAGGAAGTGCAATTGAACATTAAGTATAATTTGAAATGGAATTGATGTCATTAATAACAGTGCTGGAATGTTTTTAGACTCCAACACGGCTTTAATTACGAATTCTATAGAACGGTTAGACTTTCAATGTTGTTAATATACAAGAGAATTTGTTGGCAATTTGTTTTAATATTTTTTCAACTTTACCATTTTGTACCATTCTTACTAATATGTATTTACACTTTTACTATAACTTTTTAATATAGAGGTAGCACATTTAGTGATTTTTTATATCTATCCTTGTCGCACATTCCTCTCATCTAGGGATAAAAAACAGTTGGAAATATTATTTGCAGTGACGTTTGTCAAAGTTACTGTCAGTGGTTAAGAACATTGAGTTTAAATATCGCATCCCAAACTTTTATCGCATGACATTTAATGATTCTGCCTTTTTCGTGAAAGAAAAATTCTGAACTTCTTAAAGTAACAACTTTTTTATTGGTAAATAACATAACTAGACATAACCTAATACACTTTTAAATTGAAACCAGTGGCATTGCGGTAAACAGAATTCCCTAAAACTGTTGTCTTCCTTATTGCACTTGCGACAATTATATTTGTTATCTTTGTTTCTCAATCTTCTCACGAGAGGAATGGGATTGCGTTACCTGTACGGAGTGTTGATTTAGTACCTTAAGTAAGGGTGGCGACCGGCGATGTATACAGGTTGTCCCGTGACGTAATGTCACCACTTCACCTACGTGATAGTCAATTCAAACTAAGTAAAAACTCTAATAAAGTTTTGTTCTAAAGTAAACCGCTTAAAAAATAATGGGTGTTTAATGTTTAATGTTTTTTTAATTTTAAAGTTCACCTAATCATTTATCCGTTCACCTAATAATCAATTCAAACTAAAAAAAAACTCTAATAAAGCAAACCATTATTTTTCAACAATACGACGTGTTTTGTAATTTTCAGAATTTTTAAACTTTATCTCAAAAGGTCTTCAAAGGCAACTACATCTCTTTTGAAGCATGCCAGAATGTGTTTAGCAAACAACGGGGTATGGATAAATGATTAGATGAACTTTAAAATTTTAGAAAATAAAAAATGAAACATTAAACATCCAGTATTTTTTAAACGGTTTACTTTAGAACAAAACTTTATTAGAGTTTTTTACTTAGTTTGAATTGATTATCACGTAGGTGAAGTGGTGACATTACGTCAAGGGACACCCCATAGAAAATCGTAATACCTAGAGCTACGGGAAAAATATTATATCTAAAGCGACTAAAAGAAGAAAAGAAAATATTTTTAAATATCAGATTTGACTAGAAGGGGGCGCAATCAATAAGCTCAATAATAAAATTTAATTATATTTACTAACCACAATCTAAGAATATGGTGCAGCTTTGATAGCGCCATTGGAAAGTTGAGTTAATTCTGCGCGACTTTGATTTGAGATTTATTATCGTATATCGCCATTAATAAGAGTGGAGGAAAGAGTTGAATTATTTAGTTTAAAAAAATACTACAAGTTCTATACTCTTTATCAAAACTTAGGCTCGTTTGAAAGGGGATTTTAAGCTGATCTAAAATTTGTATTCAGTGATTCCGGCTACTTTGTTATAAATTACTTAGAGGGCGCTGTTTACAATGGTAATCATTTTTCCCGGTTTTCTTAAAAAAGATATATCTCTTTTACAATGATTATAAATCTTTCGAAAAGGAGAACATCGTGGTGAAAACACGAAATTGACATTTTTTTCGTTCTTGAGTTCTCTAGGTATTACGGTTTTCTATAAAGCGCCAGTGGCCATCCTTATTGGGACACCCGATACCCTATATTTATAGATATTTCATTCAGATCAATCCAATTACATGCACTTCTTTATTTGTTCTTGTTTCAGGCTTACATCCCCTTCCAAATGTAAACGTTTTGTCTATTATGTCATTTTTTGTTGCAAAAAAGTTTGAAACTATTTACCAGTACCTACACTTAACGTGCTTTTACACGACACAAATAAAGTGGCGTAAAACTCACAAAATTGCACATGCCACTCAGTTGCGTCGTATAAACTGCAGTGCAACTCAAAAAATGGTTTGTGCCATTCAATGATGCGCCACTTCTTGACTTGATGCCATTCTTTTAAGTTGCCTCGTGTAAACAATCAAAAATATACAGTTGCGTCATTTATTGCTTATTATGTGTAAACAAACCATGTAACTCATTTCATTGCTATGCCGCTCAACTTTTATGTTCAATACAAACACAACATGCCACTTTTGTGGCGCAACTCATAGTTGCACGCCACTTAAGTTGCGCCGTGTAAAAGCATCTCTATTTATTTAAGAAATCTTTGCGATGTACTAAACAAAAAAGAAACGTGTTTATTTTTTCAAATCAGTAACGTTGATATGGATAACTTTTCGTAACACTTGCAAAATGTCTCGACTTGGTTTTTCCAAATTTCAGTAAGTGTTTAAAGAACAAGAATTTTGGGATTGTTAACATCAATATGAGACGGCATATTTTAACTTCTTTTTCGCTTCTTTCTGTTTCTGCTTTTCAATCAGAAATTTCATAACATATAAATATGATTTTCGTAGGTTCTACGTACAACTAAAATTAACATAAAAAAAAATTGGATGTTTGGGTCAGTTTTTTGAGGTGCATTTCCCATTCTATATTTGATGTTATTGTAATAGTTAGAGGATTACCTATTATATAATGCACGGGTCTATTGTGCAGCTAAAGATAATATAGCAACCTGTTGATCTAGGGTGATCAAGAGAAAGAATGCGCCTTCGGAGGAAATCGTGGACGATCGGTGGAATGCAGCAGCCTGCTGGGATCGTGCGGCGTAACACAGGTAGCGGCTTGCAACACGCGGCCTGCCCCCCTCGTGCCCCCGTCATAAACACCCCGCACTCGGTCGGCCCTATCAACATCACGTCGTCCTCCTGCCAGCTAAAGAGTTGGTCGGTCGGTCGGTCGGTCTCTCGCCGAGATTGAATTCCTTTTCATCGCAAGCGAAAATATTCCCACCGGTAATTTCTCTCCGGGGTCGTGCCATTATTATTATCATCATCATTATTATTGTTGTTGTTGTTATTCTTGCCGGATTACATGGAAAGCGTTTCTTCCTCTCGCTCGCTACCACGAAATCCTGATTCAGAATAAATTGCTTTCGGGAACCGATTTACACGGGCCGCTGGAACTGGAATTATACCGGCGAAAAAATGAAGGAAACGTCGAGGACTGTCCACAAGAAATGGTTTAATTAGGGAGCGATATTAATTTTAGGGGAAATTTTTTCCTGATAATAACCACCTAGCGAGGCTAGGACGTTATTTTGGAGCAGTTGTAATTGGTGTGGCACTTCGACTAATTGTAAGTCATATTAAATGCCACGAAACTCTTTATATCAACACACTTTTTAGTTCTGAAATAAAAAAAAATATATATGTACCAGGTATTAAAAAAAACTGAGCTAAAGGATTTCACATATCGCTGATTTTTATCTTTCTTTTTTTATTATAATTTTTAATCGTCCACGTTGCTGTTGTTCTACCGTGCCTTCAAATGAATTCCTGATTAAAGTTAGCTGTGATTTTTTTATAAATGTGGCGAACGAGAGAACAATAACTGTCAGTGTCACATTATTTTATCAAGACATCACATAAAAAAAATGTGTAAAGTAAACGCAAAATTCAGAGAAATTAATTAATTAATTAATTCACTTCAATACACTAAAGCTTAAAGCAGATGCAGCTTGAATGCACAAACGTACCCTGCCCTTCATGTTTTCAAAAGCGTTTGCCAAGTGTTGCCAAGTATGTTATTTTAGCACAAATAAATAATTAGCCGTCAGTACTACAAACCTTTTGGAGAAAAGACACTGAAATCATAGCCTACTTTAACTAGGAATTTATTTGAATGCGAAATTATGAATAATTAAAATGTAGATGTAGTAAAAATTGTAATAATAAATCAGATGTAGTAAAAATTGTAATAATAAATCAGACGTTAAAAAATAGGGTATTTAAATAAAACTATATTTTCGAAAATATTTTTCTTTAAATATGTATTTAAATAATTGAAAGAAAGAGTACATGTTGACATTATACCCTTTCTGCATTGACCGTTATCCATCCTATCTTCATGATTCCCTATAGCTCAGATTTCGTGGGATACACCGTATATAACGGTACAATACTACAAACTGAAAACAGAAATGAAAATATGTGTATATTTTTTCAATTGACCATTCCCCTAAATTGATAGATAAGTATTTGTCAACAGAACCGATTAAAAATATGTATAATGGAAATTGTAATAAATAGTGAAAATTTTCTGATGATCTAAAATCTGCGAGTAATGTTGAGAAAGTTTTTTTTTCTTTTGCTTAAACTGGAAGTGATTAAGGCTCGTATGACACTATGATATTTCCTGTGCAAGATTTGTTACGAAGTGAGCGAGAAGTGCCAATTCAACCAATCAGAATTCACTGTGGTAGCTCATCTCCCTCACTTTGTAACAAAAATGTCATCAAATCTTACATGGTGTCACACGGGCCTAAAGTGTATATGTTAAAAATGTAATGTTCAATGGTAAATTATGTATTTCCTTTAGGGCCGGTATTACAATTTATATTTATTTAACTATCGGTTTATTCCCATGGTAACAATTGTGGACACAATTGTTATGGCAATAAACTCGGAGTTAAAGTCAACTTGCTTTTATAATACCGGGCCTTAGTATTACTTAACGTTCTACTAATCGATATTAATCGCACTCATCGCTTTCTAAATTACAGTATTATTTACATTTATCCAACTTTTAATTTAGACACCAAATTGCATCATAGCGCCGTGGAACTTTAAAATTAAAATAGAAATTAGTTTTTTTTTTTAATGTACAGTAAAGTCCGAACTTCCAATAATCCAAATTTTCGAGTAATCTGGTTAAAATGAAATATGCATCACGTTTTTATATTATGTATCCCTTAATCAAGACCAACTAATTAATTCGTAATCCGGCCTATAATTTCACGCTTCACTTTTAAGCAGGGAATCCCCTGATCAAAAAGTAACATGGCGGCGAAGAAACTGCATAAAACATTTAATTCTCATATTATTCGTCTGACTAAACTTCATTATCGCAAGAACCTCTTGGTCTTTTGAAGATAGCGACATTTCCAACACTTTGAAGAATACCGATTTGAAGAATGCTGGTGTTATAAATTGTTATAATATTTTTTTCTGAAAATCATCTACCAATTTTGAAGAGCTTCGAATAATACAGATTTTTCGCTACTTCGGATTGCCTAGGTTTTAATTGATCCGGATATTAGAAGCTTTTTCGAATCCAATTTGATTATTAATATTAATACTCATCTTAATTCCAGTAGAATCCTAATATATAGTAGAGGCCTTCTATTCCAGAATATTCTCGTAAAATCTAATACCTACCAACTAGACCAGTGGTTCCCCCGGGGGTCCGTAGGAACAAAATGTTTTATTTATATTTATATTTAAATTTGTAATTTTGCTATTTATACCTAGTTGTGTAGAGTTACGAGGGCAGTCCCAGAAGTACCCGACCTAACAAAGAAAACACAAAAATTTTGGAAAAAAAAACATCTTTATTTCTCAACATAGTCTCCTTTTAACGCGACACACTTTTCCTAGCGATGATCAATAGCTTCCATACCGTTCTTATAATGAGAAACGTCAAGCTCTTCAAAATAGCCATCCACCGCCGACTTCACCTCTTCATTGTTGGCAAATCTTTTACCACTGAGTCATTTTTTCAAATTTGGAAAGAGAAAATAATCCGAAGGGGCTAAATCTGGCGAGTGGGGTGTGTGAGGAAGCAATTGGAACTTTAATTCATTGATTTTGGCCATGGTGATGACGGACGTGTGGACTGGAGCATTTTCGTGATGAAACAACACTTTCTGTTTCGCCAAATGCGGCCGTTTTCTCTTGATTTCATCATTCAAACGCACCAACAAGTTCGCATAGTACTCGCTGTTGATTGTTTCTCCTTTTTTAAGATAATCAATGAAAATGATACCACGCGCATCCCAAAAAACTGACGCCAAGACCTTTCCAGCGGATAAAACTAACAAGCGTCTAAATAAAAACCTGGTCAAGTAGGTTGTGATCGAGAATTTTTGCATTGCATTTACATAACAGAATTACTAAATGTAGCCTACTTGTCCAGGTTTTTATTTAGACACGAGTTATCTTCGCCTTCTTTGGAGCCGATTCTACATTGTTTCGTCTCAGGTGTGAAATGATGGACCCATGTTTCATCCATGGTTACGAATCGACGCAAAAACTCGGCTTTATTGCTCTTAAACATCTCCAAACACTCGATTAAAACATCTTCACGACGCAGTTTTTGTTCCGTGTTGAGTAAACGCAGCACCCATCTTGCACATGCCCAAATTTTCACTTTTTGAAATACCTATCATCTCTGCTACTGCGCGCACTTTCAATCGACAGTCATCCAATACAATTTTTGGATTTTTTTGGCAATTTCTGGCGTGGTTACCTCATTTGGCCGATCACTGCGATGTTCGTCTTGACAGCTCGTACAGCCTCGTTTAAACTCTGCTATCCAATATTTTACTGTTGTAAACGAAGGAACAGACTCCCCCAGTGTAGAATCTAGCTCGGCGTTGATATTGCTTGGACTGAAACCTTTCAAATGAAAGTATTGTATTCCGTAACGATGACCAATTTTTGCCATGTTTATAAATTCACTGAGAGCATTCACTGTTGATGGCTGTCAAACAAATACTAAACAACGCACCCCCTTCAAGCTTGAAACTTAAGCTTTAGAAGGTTCGTACTTTCGACCATAATCCTTTTTTCGACTAACAACCGCCATCTATGCATCAGGTCGGGTACTTCTGGGACTACCCAGGTTTTTGCTATAAATGTCAAATGTTTCTGATGTTAGTAGGTACACTCATACGCAGCTTAAGTGCTCCAATTTGACAGTTCTGTGAGCCTTGTATCACAAGGTTTTAAGGGTAAGGTTCGCGTGCGGGAGGTACATTTAAGGTGCGTAGGAGTGTACTTCTTGCCTGAATGTTAGCAAATTTCTGCTCTACATTTAGTAATAAAAGCAGTGTTCCAACAGAAACTTAAAAATTTTGACACTGACGGGTATTATAAAAAAATAAAAACAAAGTACTATATGAGAATGGGTCCGTGGGCATAATAAATTTGGGAACCACTGATCTAGATTCATCGACGGCTCGGATGTAACAAATTACATAAACGCAATACAGTTTGTTGCTTCCCTTTTACTAATTAAGGTACCAGTTTCGCCTATGAGCAAGATAATAAAATGAAAGAAGTAAGAAGTGTAATTAGCTTCGTAGTTAAGGAGATTGTGAAACTCGACTTTTAAGTTAATTAACGTGGATTATTATTAAGTTTTATTATCGCCGGTATTTCATCTACCTACTCCAGTCCCACTACTTGCGACAAGTATTTAGTTTTATTTTTCACTGCTGTTTCTGATTAAATACTGAAGCCGCATTATCTTTTAGCAAGGGTTAGTAGGTACAATTTGTTGTTAATATTTGCATCTATCATTAAGACCATCTCACAGAAGAGGTAAATCAAATAAAGAAAAAACGTGCCACCTGATCGACGCATAAACTAAAATACGTTCGTCCCTTCTGCATTAATTGTCGAGTCCTTTGGCATATATTCAGTTAAAATGATTGTGTCTTGCCTCTGGATCTCAAAAATGAACCCGGATTTCAAAACCCGGGGTAAATTCAGCTCTAAGGAGGCTAAATTTTGCGATACATTTTTTCTGTAGTCTTTAATTCTTTTGTTTGCTCTAGTTCTTCTTCCTATATACTCCATATATGTCAGTCTTTTCGGAGTATGTTTAATTTTTCATTAGGAATTTAGTAGGTGTACAAGGGTGATTTGAAAGTAGTACAGTGATGAAAGGTTTTGGAATCTGTTGTTTCGTGGTGCGTAGTAGTACGTGCCTGTTGTGCTATGTGTCATGAGCGGACCGGTGTGGAATGCGCAGCTGCGTTCCATCCCGGGCATCTTTTTGGGGCCGTAACAATGCAGCAGCGGCGGGCTGAAGGCGGTGAACTCGAGCGGTCCGCGTGACCCGTGGAATGCACACGGAAATTAAACTGGCCCGGGCCGACCGACAGGAGGGTGCGAAGGACAGACCAAGGCCGACGGACCGCAGTGCTCTCCGACCCTCTCGGTGCTCAAGATGTGGCCCTTGTGTTATGTACGCTTGCCGGCGGCCGATCGGCCCGCGCTCCAGGTGCACACTTTGCCCGCCGCCGTGCATTCCTTCCACCATCACCGACACATTCTGCCCGCTTTCCAGACGCTGCCCGCCTCATACGTAGCCGCCGAACGGCGCCGCGACGTCCGCACCGCCGTCTTCGCGCCGCATTACCGTTACGAAATTGTAAGTCTTCTTTCACGTTCCGATGTTACAACGCTCTGTTTTGTAACCTGTGCGAACCAGATGTGAGTCTGAAATCGAAAGGAATGCTCGTAAATTTGCTGAACGTGCTGCGGATTGTTTACAGGACATTCCATTCGGCGTTTGGCCTAATTATATGTGCATTTTATTCCTTGAATTTCAGGATATCCATGCCCATTAACTCCGGCACAGTCACTCCAAATGCAATTTTAAGCTAAACATTCAACATACAGATGTTTAGGAAATATGTTTAGAACTTAACGAGTTTAAAAGAAATTGTTTCCGGAAAGGATCGGTAACAATTTATGTAGGGAAAAACCGGGATCTTAAATTAAATAAATTTCCTAACGTGAGCTTCAGTTTAAATTAAATCGCTAATACCTGTATGAGTCTGCAGAAGAAATTTTGTATTTAAAATGTCCTGAACAGTTACGCGATTCGCTACGCAAATTTTTAAACTAATTATTCAATCCTACAAGAACCATCCTTGAACAAGGATAGTTCTTGTAGGCGATCTGACGAGTGGAGATTTTGCTCTGTATATCATAAAATTTATAAACGCCTTACGTCACATGAACATTGTCAAGGACATTTGTGAATCCATTCGTTTTTACAATGCCGTTATAAAATTTTATATCACACTTTTATAACTGTATTTATTTCGTTCATCGCCTACTATATGGAAGTATCGTCGTTTGGGGTGTAATATTTCGTTAATTATTTCTGGAAAACTGAAATACATAAAACATTTTTCCCATGTCAAGTGATGTCTATTATTTTTCTTTGTCGGTCTATTCAAGAAACACCCTGTATTTGAACAGGTTGAACGCCCAAGGCCCGATTTTACAATCGTCGGATTACCTGAGTATAGCGCTATTCTTGGGATAACGTGACGTACATATATTATGGAGGAAGGTTAAACGATAGTCAGCGAATAGTTATTCAGTTCTTATTCCTCGATTGTAAAACTGGGCCCAAATGAATAGCGTCTGTGTTTATTGTCGGATTTGATTGATCAAAAAATCAAATGAGATGACTGCAACAAACTCTTTCTTGCGTTTTTAATACGTTTAAGACAGCTGCACGCCAGGTGTAAATTTTTGTTTTTTAAATGTCATGGTATAATTACACAGTGCAACAATGTGAGAGTCTATTTTTCTTACTGGCCTTATTTCGTAAAAAAATGAGTAATTCGGAAGTAAAACAAAATACATTTCGCAGGATTTAGTGAGGTTGGCTCATTTAACCGTTTTTTTAAAGATAGAAGTTAACCATTTTTCCTTGACATTGCGGCGGAATATTTTAAAATTTAAGAAGGTAAAGTGCCTACGAGAAATTCATTTTTCCGCATTATTTTGGCGAAAATAATACTTTTTTAAGGAGTATCCGTTCATTTACATTCATTTGTTTCTTTTTTATTTATCAAAAATACCATAAAAACACTGGAAAAGAAAAAGTTTTTGGTACGAGAAATTCAATTTTTCGCATTATTTTGGCAAAAAAAAACTTTTTAAGAAGTCGACGTTCATTTGAATTAATTTTTTAATATACCACGTATCCACCGAGTGTGGTTTTCTTTTCTGGTGTCTAAACCATTTAATATAGAAAAAAATTTCAAATTATTTAATTAAATTTATTTGCAATTACACAGGGTGTTCATTTTACAAGTGTCAGCAAGTACCTTTAATATTTGAAATGAAATAACCTATATATTATTACGAATTTTGATAGATCTATTAATTTGGAAAATATTTTGTTATCGTATTTCTATACCTAAACCTACTATTTACCGAGATAAAGGCCGTCAACGAAGAAACATCTTAAATGCAGACCCTTACTAAATTGCTTTTAACTTCCTTAATTGAAGAGTCTTCATTATCAGTTATCAGCGTGTAATTACACATGTTTTAAGCTAAGTAACACTATATTAAACAAACCTGAGGACTACGCAGTTTGTTGGTGACAGGCAGTTCTTTCTGCTGAATTTAGAAGTGAAATATTTCAAGTTTTTCTTATGGAACACCCCATACCTATAACCATCAATCGATGTAGAATTAAATTTGCTATCTTTTTGCTAAACAAAGTCCTATACCTAAAACCTACGGTTTGTGAGATAATTCTGGTTTTTATTTTGCTTCATGATTTTTGTCATTTTTAGGGTGCCATGTAAGTTAATATTATTAGAAATAACATTCGCAACACTGTTCTTTGAAAAATTTCCGTTAATTTACGAAAAGTCTTTGCATTTTCTTCTATCAGGAAATCGTTGAATATAAATTTTAAAAGCGTATTGACATAATGACACAGATGGAAATTGTTGTTTCAAATCGTTAACATAGATTATAAACAATAATGGGCCTAGAATTGAACCTTGTGGTACGCCTTTACTTATTACTCTAAGGTAGGATAAAATTTCCTCAATTACACCATTCCTCATGTATCTTATACACACTTGTTGAGACCTTCCGGAGAGGTAGGGTCGAAAGAAATCAAGAGCAACTCCATTGATACCAATATCATACAGTTTCGATAATAAAATTTGATGATCTAACGTATCGAAAGCTTTAGAGAGATCGAAATACATACCTATGGGAGACCCACCATTATCCAGACAAGAAATTATGTCGTGTAGACATTCGAATATTGCAGACTCAGTAGATCGACCTTTAATAAAACCATGTTGACATTTAGATAGTTACTTAAATTTAATCATCCGTTCAAAGTAAACGTTGCCATGGTTACATGTGTTGAAGGTATAGGAATGATTATTCTTAAATCCGGCGTAGGAATGATTATTCTTAATCGATAATTAAAGTTAAGTGACGTTTGTGAAATCCAGCGTGAAAGATCTATAATTTTTTAATTTTTTTACGTCCGACATGTTTCGGCCACAGACGTAGCCATCATCTGGGAGACTAAAACACTTGTAATATAAAATCCAAGTACCTTAATTTTTTTATTCTGTGAAAACAATATAAACATTTATATAAAAATAATCTCAAAGTAAACCCTTGCACTGTGTTTCCTGATATTAAAACATAATTTTGTTGCGTTTACACAAAAATTGTTTTCTATAGTAATTTATGTAACATACAAATAAAAAATAAGTTGTAGAAAGCGTTTGGTTCACTTGCAAAAATGCCAATTTTATAATTAATAATAGGTTATGTCATGTAATTGCAGTTTATACAATTACAAGTGCAATTGGTATTTTTTAATGAATATTGTCGTAAGCGCCGTATTGAATAAAATAGTGAAAGTAAACAATGAAATTCAAATGCATATTTGCCAGACGTAATGCATATTTATTTTCTTTTATTCTTCATGAGTCGGATGTAAAAGCACGATCGCTTTTGCAAGCATACATATAAAATGATGTTATTAGAAGTGAAAATAATTGGAACATAAAAGTATCATGATTCTAAAAAGAAAAAAGATCACGTGTACACTTAATGGGGAAAATTCATAAGCATGTCTCCGCTTTATTTACGTATACATATAAGAATGGTACCTATTTTGAAAATATAAAATTCATGTTTTTAATGGACCAATAAAAATTTGCTTTTGCATTTTATCACCGTCCACTTTCTTCGCATGCCAAATTCGAAGTAGTAGATGAATTCTGTCAACGCTTGTGCGATGATTATTTTGTACAAGCAAGCTCATCAATGAAACCATGAGAAACTTGCGTGGAATTGTTTAAAATAAATAAATGTTTTTTCCCTTGTTTCAGGCAAAAAAAGATATCTATAACATTAAATCTCAGCGACTGATGTTGGCACAGACTGAATACGATCACCTAAATAACGCATTGGCAACCCTAACCACTTCCAGAACGAGTCGTAAGTATTTTCACTTGCCCAAAACCAGTAAACAGTGCAATGTTTTGCCTCCTTCAGTGTGTTCATCGAGCAGCAGTGTCAGTACCAAATACGACCCGGACCTCCTTAAATCCGACGTGGCCATGGCTAAAAACAGGGTGTCAAGGTTAAAGACGGAACTAGAACAAATTCGAAACGAAATGACGTATACTCAAAGAGGAGTCGATACTCTCACGACGTAAGTCCTTCGACACGTCCTACTTTTTTTTTTTAATTAACGTTGCAAATTTTTTTAGAGTCGAACAAAAATTGAGTTCACATCAGGGTACGTGCTACAACATAGCGGAAGCTCAGGCGATTATGAATGAATTGAGGAACATCCAGAAATCACTATCGTCCGGTGAAAAGGAAAAGGCGGAGTTGATGCAGTCTTTGGCGAAACTTAAGGACGATTTGACGAGGTTGCAGCTTTGCGAGAGTTCGCCGGATGCGTCCACGTTGAGTCTGCCGCAAGAAAAATTGAGCACGGCGTCTCAAACGGACTTGTCTTGCGAACTCGTACCGATCGGAACGCGACTGGCCGAAATGGCGAAAATGCGCTTGGAATACGACGAAGCCCGCAAGAAGGTCCAAAATATCCAACAGAAACTGGCCGACCTCGAAGAGAAAGTCCAACCAGGGCAGGTGGAATCTGATAAAGATCGCCTGTTACTTTTTCAAGAGAAGGAGCAGTTACTGAGGGAATTAAGAAGTATTACGCCGAGGATGAGGTCGAAGGAAGAAATGACTGACATACAGTTGGAGTGTAAGCGATTGGAGGAAGACCTGAATAAGGCTTTGGAAATTTCAAACAGGGCCATCGCCGATCGCCTGAGGCTACACGAGGAAAAGCAGTTACTTCTACAACAACTGAAGGATGCGTTGAGATTAATGACGCAATTAGAGTCACAACTAAAGACACTCTCTGCAAGTACGCTATCAGTCAGTAGTAGTTCTAGTCTTGGATCATTATCGACTACGAGTAGTAAGGGCTCGTTGAGTTCAGGGCTTAGTTTTACCGATATTTATGGAGGGCCGCAATGCATAGCACCAGTTGGTGTAGATAAACCAGTAGATATGGTCGATCTGCATAGGCGAGTCGAAAGGTAAGTCTTTAATGAAATGGAATCCTTAAAAGTTTTTTATTGACTTTTTTTTGATAGGTTGCTCAAAGGGAACGAGGGTACAGTCAACAATAACACACCATCCCCGGGCCGGTCACAACCATCCTTATCGCCTAGAAGCTCCTTATCATCAGTATCCCCCCCGATTTCACCGATGTACGAAAATCTTCCTTGCATGGGTCCTCCACCGTCTTACGATCAGATTGAGCGAGATCGCAAGCAACTAGACGATCGTTTTGCCGAGTTACGAGTTTCAAATCCACACCTTCAAGGCAACGGTATGAACGAGCAAGTGCATAATTTCAGTTTCATGCAACGAATGCCCATCATCTCGTGTCTGTCGCCTCTCACTGACTTGCTCGAAGCCAACGTCAGCAATATGTCCCAAGGATCTGGATTAGGAAGGCCAAGTAGGCTATCTTATGAGAGTACAGGAGACCCCCAACTTTCGCCGATATCAGAAACGCCCCCTCCTCTCCTAGATCAAGATGAAGGGTTGCAAGGAGCGACTCTCTCGAGGACGTCTTCGTCCGGGACAAATACCAGATCTGTTTCTGCTGCTGTCAGTGACGAATCGGTTGCCGGAGACTCTGGCGTGTTCGAGGCTTCAAATAGGAAACGATTGTCGGGTCTTTTCGGGTCTGACGACACGGACACAGCCCAAGTTCAAATCAAATTAAGGTATATCCTGACGGAAAGTTTACTTAATGTTTGCGTCGAACGCGCTAGGAATTTGACTGCCCTGCTGATACCTGACAATTCTGAAGTGTGAGTGAGCTACCCTTTTCTTGCTTTCGGTATTTTTAACGAGTGATGTTTATTTTCAGTTATGTAAAAGCTGCTTTACTGCCGTCGCATCCGCCGGTATCACCCGTCTGTTGCACAAAGCCTGTTAAGGACCTTACGAAGCCGACTTTCGGTGATATATTTAACCTAACGGTACCTGCAAACAAAATCTACACCAAGACGCTTCAGATAAACGTTTGGAGCAAAATGGAAAATCATCAGGAAAAATGTGTGGTAAGCTGCTGTGATTTATAAATTTTCGGAAATCTATTTCAAGGTTTCGATATACGTTCATGATTACCTACGCCTTTAAAGTTTTTCCAAAACACGTACACATGATTTTTTTATTGTTTCTTCTTCTTGTATTTTAACCAACGCTTCGCGCCGGCATTTGTTTCGACGTTGTTTTTTTTTTTTTGAGAGGATGATGAGATCAGAAAAAACATTTTTGAAGAGCGTTGAGGGTCGCTCGCCGTTAGGGAGGGGCTCGCGGCAGCTAGAGAATTGATTCTTTCGTGTTCCCCCCATTCAGCGCTTTCATTTGAGTGGTCGCACGGCCTACTTATCTCTGAAATGAAAGTTTCTCGATCGCAAAAGTCGGCCATCTTTGACTCAAAGATGGCGCCGATATGATAGTCGAGTTCGCCTCGCGGGCACGTTTAATTTGAGTGGCCGCACGACCTACTCATCTCTTAAAGTAAAGTTTTTCGACCTCATAAGTCGGCCATCTTTGATTCCAAGATGGCGCCGATATGACAGCCGAGTTCGCCTCGCCGGCACGTTTAATTTGATATGCGACACGACAGATTCATCTCTGATAGGGAGATTTTCGATCATGGCGTCGCTACGATATTCGAGTTTGTCCCGTCGAGACCTTTCACTTGATATGCGACTCGACGGGCTTACCTCTTACGGGGCGATTTTCGATCGCAGCGCCGCCACCTTTCATTCCCAGGTGGTGTCGCTACGATATTCGAGTTCGTCCAGTCGAGAGCTTTCATTTGATATGCGACATGACCGGTTTATCTCTTACGTTGCGTTTTTCATTCCAAGATGGCGTTGATATGCGACACGAAGGATTCGTCTCCTCGAGCACGGCGGGAAAGTCGGAACGTGAATAAGCAAGTTTGTGGACGGCCTAATTTCACCGAAAAAGTTGCATACAATGTTGACCGAACGCGACGGGGTCCAATTTCAAACGAAGGCCCCTGAAATGCACCGATTTCAAAAATTCGCCCTGCGGTTATTCGTAGTGCTACCGGATGGAGACCGTTACCGTTGCTTAGAGGAAGGTGTCGGCTATCCTCCGGTGGAAACACCTCGACAATATCTGCGTCGGTTTCGGAGAAATGTATTTTTTTTTCGGAACGTCGCCTTACCGGAGGCGAATTTGAAAAAAATTCGCCGTTCGTTTATTAACGACGGCCTCGGTGTAAAACCGGTGTCGTCACGAAGGGGCAGAAGGCGCCTATCCTCCCATGGCAACACCCGGAAAGTATCGCCCGCGGTTGCGCGGAAATAAATTTTTTTTCCCAAAGAGGTAACCGACCGGAGTCGAATTCTAAACGTTCTAGAGCCGGCCCCGTTCCTCCTACCGGAACGTGCGGGGCCTCGAAAGACTCGCGAAGGACCTACCTAACCGCCTTCGAAAGTTTAAACGAATTCCGAGATCAGTTTCTCGAGAAAAGTTCGAAAAAGTGCCGATCGTAACACAAAAACTTAAAGCTTCCATAAGAACGCACAGAAACTTTAACGCCCCGTAGCGGCCGAACGGTGCGTCCTAAGACGATTCTGAGCGAATCGAACCATGAGTCATAAAAATTATAACTCTAAGTCGTCAGACGGCGTCCGATCACGTGCACGAACCCCCGCTTTTCATCGATTCACCCCCCCGGAGGAGTCCGGAGCTGTAGCATCGTTTCCGGTGATCGGAGCTCGGAGCGCGCGGCGGCATCGCCTTCCTCGTCTTTTTCCGCCTCCCTTTTGCGTTGGGCTCGATTCGCTCTGACCCCCCCCCCCAAGGCACCGTAAAAAATTCCAAAAGAAAAACTTACAAATCGGACGATTTTCAAAAAATCGTATCTCGAAAAAACGCATTTTCCTGGGGTATAGGCCCCACAGGTTAGGTACCTGGGGGAAGCCTCCAGCGTGTGAGTTTGAAAAAATTCTGAGGTCACGTTTTCGAGAAATTTTCGTCGATGTGAAAAAACGTCTGTTCTCGGGGCCCTCGTTAAAATCCAGGGCCGGACTGGACCGATTCGGTCGGTAAATAAGGGCCGTGGAATTTTTCGAACGGTCGAAAACCATCAAAAAAGGCATTTCGCGGAAACCGCCATACAAAATTTTTTCCCTAGGCGTCCGATCGCAAAACGGACACCGGATTCGGATTTTTCGGTATTTTCACCCTACGACGGCGAAAGTCTCGTCTCGATTAGATCACGTTCGAGGATCGAAAGAAATTCCCGAAAAGTACTCTGCAAAAAAAAACATCGGAGGATGTTCGGCCCCATTACTGCCCACCCACGGCGGACCACCACCAAAAATCGTCCAAAGGATCCATCTAGAAGTCATATACATATACGGATTTCTATAGAAAAATTTCTTTCGGCCGCAATATCAAAAAAACACTTTAAAAAGGCCCTGAGGAGGTGTAATTTCGAGGGCGTATGAAAACGGGGGAAAAATTTAAAAATCCATTTCCCAGGAAAGTTGCGTATCCGAAAATCCCGTCGGATGGCCGAGGTGCTTTTTCGAGATTCCCTCGCATAACGCCGTGGTTGCTCCGCGATTCTCTCAGTCGAAAATATCGTGCGTTCAAAAACTCCAACGTTTGGAGTTGGCATTGGTTTGGTAAAAAGTATGTCGGTGCTTTAGTCATAATATAACCGCGTTTCTTGCGACAGCCATGACTCGAGACATCAAGTCATGGCCAACTCCAAACATGAGAGTTTTTGAAACTGATTTTGATTTTCTATTAATATTTTACCATTTTCATAATTACCCAGACCTAGCAAAAAAAAAAAATAAATGTATTCGATAGCCTAAGCGAAATTATAAGCAGTTCCTAACATGAAATCAATTCAATCTGTACAAATTATTTTTTTATATGTTCCAGGGTTGTGCTCAAGTAAGTTTAGCAGATTTCAACCCACAAACGGTCTCTCAGAAGTGGTACAACATATTAAGTCTTCATTTCATGGAACCGCAAGAAGAAGCAGCCGCCCGTCTACCGGTCATCCCAATCGACGAGTCCGACGTGCTCCGGGACAAATCAGAAATCGATATCACAAATTACAGGCAACAGTTCGGCCTAAAAGAAGAAAGCTCAGACGACTCGACAATAATTTCATCCCAGACGTCCACCTTGACCAGAAACCAAGATTGTGACGCGCTTCAACCGGAGATGACCGTAAACTTCGAGGAGCTCGTGAATTGTCTGGGAAGCCCCGAGAAGTACGACAGTGACGATAGTGATGAAGAAGACGAGGACGGTGACGAGGAAGGTATTACGGTGGAATTTCGACCGAACGATAAGTTAGAGGTCGTTTTGGAGGACTGTGATGACCACGAGGACTTGGAAGAGAAGTACTCGGATAAACAGACGAATACAGAATGTGCGTTTTATCCGGAACATGCGAAGCAAATGAAGTTAAATGCGAGTGCGGGCGCGGTCGTGAATGCAGATGACCGCGGATTAATCAAAAGATCGCAGACCTTCTCGCCGGCGGTTTCCAAAAATCATTACATTTGTAAGTTAAATCGAAGTGATAGTGATAGTGCGATGCCTTTGTACAGAAAAGGAAATAATCCTTTCCAAAGAAATGCGGTGGAAAGACGATCGCTTAGGTTTAGGAAACAGTCAATGTCTTTAGCTGCGACTACGAAGTCTCAAAGTCACCCACCGACGACAGCGAGGACTTCACTGGACCTCGAATTGGATCTGCAAGCTCAACAAACAAGGTTGCACATGTTGAACTTGGAGTTGACGAGACTGAGGGACTTGAAGACGAGATTGGAGACCGCCAAGGAACAAGGGGACACGGAATTAGCCGCCTGGGTCTTAGAGGATCAGCAGTTTCAAAACCTCGTCGCACAGGCGGAAAACGATAAGCTACTTAAGACACCTGAGGAGAAGAAGGTTGAAAAAATGCTCAGAAAAGTTTCCAAAGAAATTTATAAGTTACGCAAAACCAAAGCTGGGAATGGAAAACCTGATCTGATTTCTTTCAAGTAAGTTTCTTTTCTTCTAAAATTCTTAAATCACCAAACAGCAATCGAGGTAATCAACTAAAAGTGGTCGAAATGAATGGCTAGTGATCTGGTCACTGGTCAAATAAAAATATGACTATGTTGCTACCCATTCCTGATTTTCTTCATCCATTAAAGTATTCTGAAGTTATATTGTCAAACCAATAACTTCATTGATTTCTTTTTCCCCTTGAACCCCGATTGTTTGATGGGTAAAAGGGGTTTTCAAAATTTTCACCAACTAATTTTTGTTGTAGATCTTATACATTATCAAATTGTTTTAAAAAAATCTAATGTTTTACGTTTTAATAAACGAATTGAATGATTTGTTTCAGAGAAAAAATGGCATTCTTCACAAGAGTGAACACAAACGTGCCGTTCTTGCCTCCAGAGCAGTGCCATTCAACACTAGACGAGGAAGCACCTAAAGAAACGCAAAAAGACGAAAAGTCATCTGGATTACAACAGTGTTCAAATAGTAATGAGGTAAGAAACAGTGTAGAGGCAACGAACAACAGGAAAGAAGAATCCACTAGGTACGAGTACGTAGTGGATAGGGTGTTGGGGGTCGAAGTTTGACGCGACGACGGGACGTAAATCGAGTAGACTCATTCACAAAGTGCAAGCAAGTCTTGAATATTATATATTTTCGTAGAATTTTATATAACATTGTAAATAATTTTAAAGAAATGTTTATCGACTGTATCATGTATCCATCAAACTGTTGTTTGTTAAGATGTGTGCATGTGTTTGTTTACACATTGTAGAAGATACGTGGAGTTTAATAATTAATTTCTCAGACTGTATAGTTTACTTGATATTGTTATAAATGCTATAATTATATTATATATTTTGGGACAAGATATATGGATCGGTTGTGATGCTGTGCCTTAAGATCTGAGTTGTTTCTAATCGTTGAAGAAAGCATACCCTATCAACTGTTAATACTCTCTTATGTGTGTCTTCGTACTTATTTGTTGAATTGAAAGTTTGAATGTCATTGCGCAACTCCTCTGCACGTAGCAGTTGAAAACTGCAGTGTTCATTGTTTATTTACTTATCCTATTTATGTATATTCTTCATACATAACCTTAGTACAACTTTTTTTAACTTTGTTACCAAGAACTTTCTGAAAAATTCAACTAATTCTGATTTACGTAACGTGTGAAACCAAAACACTTCTAAAAATAAGATGGAATCCGAAGAATGCATGCGAAATATCGTTTGATCATGCCTTTTCCAAGAGGATGGATAAAAAGAACAAGCAAACACGTTTTTCTTGACTATATTAGTCAAGTTATCTTTGTTATATTTAATCTTTATTCTTATCGTACATGTTACTAGTGATTTTTTACTTGTATTATATTGTAAATAAATCTTATATAGTATTAGATGTTATTGTAATATAAAAAATGGTATGTTTTAAAAAAACATTATAGTTCATCATTCTAAACATCTTCGCATATATTGTTCTAATAAATATATTTAAATTTAAATTTTGTTTTATTTATTTTTTCTTTTAACAAATAAAAGACGTTTTAAATGTATGTATTATATAAATTATTCCAACTTATAATGTTATTTTATCATACGAAAGCAAGATATACAGGTTATTCAGTTATTCACGTGAATCGTTCATTAAATTCTTTGAGGTAATATTTTGTTGAGCGCTCGTTATGTTTGAGCGCTCGTTATGTGAAGGCAATAACGCCAATCACAAAGACAAAAGTAGTCCAAATGGTAAAGGACCCGCTTTTGGCAGAACAGTCCCGGTTTTTAACAATTTGTCCCGCGTCCCGCGAAGTTTTCAAAAAGTCCTCTTTTTGAAAAGAATAAGCTTTTTGCCAGTTTACAACAAACAATAAAAGACATTTAAACTATCGATCGAAAACTGTTTAAAAAATTCACTCAAATGCGAAATATAATCCGGAGATATAATTTTGTTTATATTTTTAATACTCGTAATGTTCATATAATTGTTTTCTTTTTAATGTTAATAGGTGCGTTAACTTAAAATGTTGTTTTTGAAATATGATTTTTTTGTTGCTATCTTCAAAAATAAAATTTAGTCAAATTTATTAAATTGAACTATTTTTTTCACTTTAATTCATAATATCCTTCTTCTCTCGGTCGATTTTGTCCCGCCTTATCAAAATGAAAATCTGGTCTCCTTACAAATGGCGAAATTTCATCCAATTTTATAATCCTGCAAACACTTTCGATAGACTTGCGACTCCTCATTCCGTATTGCCAATAATTATGGTATAGTCATGATGTCATTATCTGGGAAAATAAATAAATTTAAATTCGTTTCGTAGTTATTGCAATTATGTGCATTTCAAAATTATGCGGGATCAGCACCCATTGACGATTAGTAGGACCAGCTGCGTTACACATGCTCGCATTCCAATTAAGATCGAGGCAATTAGACCGTTTTAAGACAACAAATTTGGCAAGGGTTAATTGATGCTGACACCTTTAGAGTTTTGGACCGAACCCCCAGCCATCAGAGCGAAAGAACCAATTGTGACGTAGATTTAAGAAATATGTAAAAGATCGACCCGCAGGTATTAGAGAGCATTAAGTAGTACATAGATGAGAGATAGAGAGATATTAATTAGAAAATAGATAGTCAAGTGATTACGAACATTCATGAAGTAATTAGTGTGAAACCAAGTGCGCGTAAACAAAGCCAAGCGAGTGGACTCTACGAGCAAGGGCTGGCCACTCGGGCCAGGCCTTCCTCCTAAGTTAAAGTAATGTAAAATTTAAAAGAAGTCTAGATTAAATAAGTTTAAAGATAAGTGATTAACGTTAAAATTAAATTAAAATAATTTAAAAGTCTTAGAATAATTATGTTAAAACAAACTAGTTTAAATAAAATTAATTAAAAGTAATTCTCGTAATTTAATTCGTAATTCGTAAATTTAAATATTATTTCCTTTTTTTTTTAACGCGACAGTATTTTTTCCATAATTTTGAGTGTTATTATTAGGGGTGGATTTAGGCATGGTCTTTATGGGTCCCATTCAATCAAAGGGCCCCCTTCGCGGTAAAAAACAAAATAAAATTAAATAATTAAATTAAAATAAAATTCAAATTAAAAATGCAAGAAAAATTAAATTATACAAAATTTTTTCGTACTTAATACATTTTATTTTTTATTTGGTTATGGACTTATACAAAACCTTTTTTCTTTATAAGTGTGGTATAAAAGTTGAAAAGTTTGTATGTGTATCCAAGTGCATCAAATAAAATAAAAAACTTCTTCGATGTCTGTTGCCTACAATTTAGAAAAGGGTAAAAGCAGTTCTTCGACAAAATGGTAAATGAGTCGTCCAGTCGCCTCAACTAATCCAAACTCGGGTTAATTTGGTAGGCCCCCGAACAGTGTTACTCAAGAGCCCCCAAAGTTAACAGTCCGCCCCTATGTCGTATGTACCATTAACGCCATAAAAATGAGGACAAGTCTTAGCAGTAATTTTAACGTTTTTTTTTATTAATGTACCTAAATGATACTTGTAATTCAGTTTGTAGTCATTTCCATAGCAGTGTAATCATAGTACATAAATTTATTTATCAAATTAATTTCGGTACCAAAGCAACAGTTTTCTGAAACACCCATTTACATTAGAGTGTAGTAAGTGGAATTTAAGGAAAAGATACCATAAGTATTTCAGCTGTATCATTTAAAGATTATTTTTATTTATTATTAATGACGATTCGTAAACAGATAAAGTAAAATTCTTCCTAATTTGTAGTCATAATTATGGAGTCATTTAAAACGATTTTTCGCTTATTCAAATTGGATTATAAATAATAAAGTTATGCCTTGATTTGACACATTCTTTTATTTCACACCCGGTATATGCGTCGTGATTGGTGAACGTATGGACAACAGTACATACAATGAAAATACAACTTAAATAACAAGGCCCAAATTCAGAAACGCCACTTTAGTGGAGTGCGCACTCAACTCATACACAAACACTTGTTTGAAACTAAAATTTGTTTTTATATTTACTTGCATAATCAAGTTTATGGTCTGCAGAGGTACTTTGATCATTAGTGATTTACGATAGAAATTTAAGAAATCATTAAAATGAAAATTAAAACTTTTCTGAATTTCAAAAAGTGTGAATGGAATACTCACTCCACTCAAGTGAAGTTTCTGAATTTGGGCCTAAAAGTACCTCTCACAAATTCTTTAAACGGACATAGAAAATGCACGCTATCACTTAACGTTTCGCTATCGTTTGACAGTTCGTCAGAAGCGAAACGTTAGGGGAGACTGAGGTGACTGTGCGCACTTTTGCTTCAGACCCCCAGAATATAAAAAATAATAAAGATAATGCCACCATTTTTATTTACACAATGCTCCAGATATTTGCGGAACAAATTTCAAAGCGTAGACATCTTAAAGGGAAAAAATACAGACAATAAAAAATAAAATTCATGAGAGTGCTCCTGTGCACAGATACCCCATACACACGGAGTAATTGTACGCGGTATGGGGTAACTTAGCGCAGTAGAATATTTCTCTTTTTAAGTATTAATATTGAAAATATGTTGAAATAAAATATTTCTGAAGAATACCATATGCATATTTTATTATAAAAAAGCATGGGTGATACCACGGTCCGTGGGTGATACAACAAAAATAAGATTCTTTGAAAATACGATATTTCCATTTCGGATATCGATATTAACGATAGAGCGATAATAACCGTGTATCAATAAATATCGATATTTTTAAGTTACCGATAACCGTTATTGAAAATATGATATCGCGCACCCCTAGTTTCAACCGTTGCATGTATGCAACCATCTGGAGCAGAGAATACACCTAAACCATTGTTCAGTTTTAAATAGCAACTTCTCACATCTGTGGAGGTATGTGTCTTCTGGAGTTCAGTTACTTTTGCATAAATATAAATTTTTCGCGCGCACACTTACCCCTTCACAATGTGCACAGATTCCCCGTACTTACATTATTGTATTGTTATTATCACAAAATTGTAAAAAAGAATTTTTCAATAAATACGAAATGCGCAATGCATTCTTTAAATGTTACTGAATATCGTAACATAAAGCTGAAATTAAAATATTTATAATTAATTTATTTACGGCTTAAGTTTTCGGAATCCAAACATACATTGAAATCTCATTGCTGCTATGACGACATACCGAACTTGATTGGTAAAGCAGATACTATTAGGGCTTTCAAAAATTAGAGTCGTGGGTGGATAACATAGATTTCATTAGCAGTAATTTCTTGTAAGTCTATTACTTTTTGAGATGAATGGGTGCGTATAAATAGCCCGTGCGCACACTTACCCCATTTTCCCCTAAGTGATAGTTTGCATTTTAGGTGTCTGTTTAAAGAATTTGTGATACAATTTTCATTGGACAAGAACCTACTTTAATAATAAAAGTACAGTTAATAAGAGTGTTTTTCTCTTACGAAACGTTCTTAAAATATTTTTGTTTGTTAATATATTTTAGGTCAGATGATACGATAACAATTTTCGTATAAAATAAAATAAGGCTTTTCATTTGTTTTATTTGATATATCATAATTTTAATTTAATTTTACCATAAAATACCATAATTTCATGCCTTTGGTACCATACTATTTACATTAGAAATTAGTAAGTTCCTCTAATTCTGCAGCCACATCTGCATTACTGCATTAACGTCTAACGGACCAAAACGCGTGAATTAATGCGAGAAAAATTAGTGTACTAAGTTTTACATCGGTGATTAACGTCATTATTTGTCCCGCATTTCGTTCCGAAGCGCCTGCAGCAGTGGTATATTACTTGAGTATTTGCAACTTTATCTTAAATGTCAAATATCACAGCAGTTCTATTAAAATATTTGATCTTTTTTTTTTTTTAATTCAAAATAGTATATTATTATACAAGTTTCACTTAGGTTTCACACTTAAGTTTCACAATGCCTCTTGTGAAACGTGTATAATATACTATTTTTTCTACTTTGCGTCACTTATTCAACAAAAATATGAAAAATATTGGATATTCTTAGTATATGGGGAATTTTAGTTGTAATGCGTGGCAACACTGAAAACCTTTCGTTTTAATCAAAAGTCACATTAACAAGTTATTAATTTTTCTTATCCAGCTTCATTGTGAGTATATTGTTAAGTAACAAATAAATACTGAGTTATTTTGTAAAATCTATTAAATATTTTCAATTAAAAATGACTAAAATTTCCCCAAAAACAGTGTCACAATGAGCTTCATTGTGAAACTGTTTTTGGTGTCACAATGAGTTCATTGTGAACGCAAAGTAGAAAAAATATATTTTAAATTAGTACTTGAAATAATGCAAGAAACCTGCATTCAAAACTAAGATACTACGTGGTCTAAAACACGAAATGTCGCTGTTTTCGTGCAAGCGATATAACGCATGATCAATATCTTTTATAATCAAGTGACCTATGGAAAGAAAATCGTATATCTTTGATTAATTCATTTCTTCAAATGTCATTCTCATTTCATTTCATTAACAGAAATATTTGTTCATAAGAGTTTATTATTATATTGCGAACAGTTAAATAATAATCTTAGTGAATGTTATTAACAATGTAAAACGCAGAATTCGCTGGTGTTTGCAAGAGAACGGCGGACATTTTACGCACTTTCTATAAACCCGTTTTTCGTTGCTCTCGGCGCGAGCTTTCATTTTGTGGGAAGTGTGAACTTGGGATTTGATATCCAAATTTATACAAAAAAAACTATGTAATATATAAGAGCAGCAGTTAGATTTTGTATAGGATTGCAGTATAAATATTAAATAATTCAAATGGCATTTGAAATAATGAACTAATCAAATACACGATTTTATTTCCATAGATCACTTGGTTAGAAAAGATATTGATCACTATTTAGTTATAATTTGTTATATTTTTAGGCGTTTTAGTTGTTTTACAACAAATGTAATACAAATGTTGTGTATGATAATCAAGCAGGTTGAGCGCGTTCGAAATCTTTACCTCCGAGAGCGTCTTGGACGTGTAATCGCGTCTTTCTCATTCACGATTTGTAACATATCTTGCTCTCGCTCATCCGTTTTAAAACGTCTTGTGTTTACATTAGCTGCTTTCCCGTTACGCACTTTGTGCACGCAAACGAGCTCAAAAGCCCAAAAATTCGCGAAGCGCACTTTCCAATTTACGTTTCAATGTTCGCGTTTTATGCTCAATATGTCCTTCTCTTACCCCCTTAAGCACCACCTATTATTTTTGTACTCGAAGCACATGTTCCCCCACCTTGAATTCTGTCCTGATACGGTGTCTACAAGATGACTACAAAACAAATACGTGTTATTGAAAAATAATTACTGTTAAATATTTTAACAAAACACTTAATTAAACAATTTTTAAAATTCATTTTCAATTTTTGTATGTCACGCCTCTACAAATACGTTCCCGTAAGTTTGTACTCCAAGCTCAGTTGGGTTTAAAACTCAACTGTGTTTAGTGCGCAAAATTCAGAGCTCACGGGAAAACGCCTATTGTTTCCATGACAACGGGCGCAGTTTTCACAAGTAGGACGCCCGTTGTCATGGAAACAATGTAAACACAAGACGTTTTAACACTCTGATGTGACTTTGATCGCCACGTCAGTCAAAAATGACTGACGCGATACTTTGTACTAAGGTCTTTCTCTGAAACTTTCAAATGCCCCGCTACGGTAAAATCGTTCCTCCGCCATTTACGGACGGAAAATAATATTATTTACAGGATTCTACTCACACTAAGCTTAACAGTAGGAATCTGTAAAGAAAGAGGCGTCATTCGAATTGTGCATTTGAAATACAGGTTTGTTTTGTCAAAAAAGACTGATAAGGCTTCAAAATAAAGAATGTCTGTGAGTCCTTTGCGACTGACGAGGCCTAAAAAGACTTATGCCGTGACAGTCAAAAATGTCTGACAGTGCCTGCTGTGAAAAAATACAACGGATGAGCGAGACGCAAGATATGTTACAAATCCTGAGTGAGAAAGACGCAATTGCACGCCCAAGACGCTCTCGGAGGCAAAGATTTCGAACGCACTCCTGTAGTGTAAACGTACCTTAAGCAGGGAATACACGATCCCACATGTACGCGCATACATGTTCGCCGAACATCAACGTGCGTGTGTTGGCCCGAAAAACGCTTCGAACATGTACGCACATACAAAAAGTCCGTCGAACTTGTTTTGTGGATTTCCTGAAAACAAGTACGTGCGTTGATGTTTGCGCGTACATGTTCGATCGTGTGGTTGCCAAACACACATGTTCGCCACGGACTTATTCAATGTAGTGCGTCGACGTCGTGCATACTCTTTTCCACAGCACCTCGAAACAGCCAATTTATGATTTTTAATAAATAAATTTCCGGAAATGTGTGGTGGCAGATCCTGCAATTGGAACTATTAAACTGGGGACTTATCACAGCTTTGTTTATTATTATTTTTTTTTGTATTTTTGTTTTACTATAATAGCGCACGCCATTGCCACCAAAGATAACTCTTCCGACATCGTCTTGGTTGATAACTGGACTATGATGTCTTAAGACAAGTTCTATCGGGTGTAGTATGGTACTATGTGACGTTGATGTTCGGCGAACATGTATGCGCGTACATGTGTTAAGACATGTTGGATCGTGTATTCCCTACCTTAAGGGGATTCTTTCAAGCAGAAATCAATGCATTTTTTGTCGGCGAATTGTGGCTTTCGTTATGAATAAAACTTTCTGAAAAAAATATATGTGATTTAAATAGTGATGATCGAGGTACCTTGACGCATAGGAGTATTAAATGCAAGTAGGGTTTTCCAAAAAAAAAAAATCCAAACCTTCAATTAATTGGCTCTACTGTACAACGCTGTAGTGAAGTGAACTATGCACGTTTTAAGAAAATGGTGGTCCACAGCCTTTGTTTTACATGTCCTTGATATGTTGGTTAAATTTAAATTGTATTGATTAATTACAACTTCCGTAATTCGTTGACAAAATTGTGCTGCACAACGGAGCTAAAGTAGAGTCGGCATAACGCTATCCCTTGCATGCGGTCTCTGTCGGTCTCTGCACCTGCAACGGGCGGCGGGGAATCACTACTTAAATCACATATATTTTTTTCAGAAAGTTTTATTCATAACGAAAGCCACAATTCGCCGACAAAAAATGCATAACATTGCATTGATTTCTGCTTGAAAGAATCCCCAAGCTTCTTTCAAGTATTTTCATTTATATGTAGAATATAGAACTCCAGTGTATAGAATACAATTGACATTTCTCGAATCTTATTTAGTTAAATTTAATGTAGTAACTGTGTTATAAACAAAGGACGGACATTTGTATGACTGTTCACAGTCACTTCGCCTCGAGGACTCAACGCGCACGTAAAGTAGCAAGTCCATGAGCGTCGGGCAGAAGCCGGGTCAATATATTAATATATTACTTTCAAAAAAGTGATTAATATGCTATAATAAACATAAAGTTATAATCCGTAAATTATAATTTCTTATTTTAAAAGGATTACTATATTTATTTAGAATTTAAACTGTAGTGATGCGAACGCCAAATTTTACGCTCGGGATATTAAGACGACCAGTTACCGGGCAAGGCGTGCCGCTCATGCGAACGACATTGAATTCCATCATTCCGTCCGTTGTCTGGTTATAAACAATGATGAACTGTTTGTGGACGTTCCAGAATTTCTTAAAAAAGCTTGTATCGTATGCGCAATGCGCCTATTAGCGTTTTCATTTCACTTGCACCAGAAGAGTTCGGGTCACACTGATATTACGTTACGCACTCAGTCAGTTTTGCCTGAAAACGAAACTAGTGCGTGTTTCAATCGAATACAAACGTGATCTGGGAGCAAAATTAATGAGCGGGAAATATACTGAACCGTAACCTCAAAATTATCATTTGTGGCCAGAAATATAAAAATGCAATATTTATTTGTTATAATAAATTAAAAATCCTAAATACACTAATTATTCATATTCGCTTCTTAAGGAATTCACCCCGGAGGAAGATTTATGCACTAGACAAACTGTGTTTAGCAAATAACTTAATTATTAACAATTTCTTGATACAATAAATTATTTTTGTTATCTGTCAATAAATCATATGCTTCTCCTGAAATGACAGAAAAGTTGCACTGAAACGCTTGCACTACCTTCGAAGTCAGTTCCAAAATTCTTGCACTGAGTGCAAAACTGGTGTGCACTAACATTTCAATCGAACATAAAACACGAAGAAAGTTTGAACTGAAATCACCAATCGAACACGAAATCTAAACTCAGTGCGCACTGAGTGCAATCAGTGCAGTTCAATCGAAAACGCTATATGACTTACCGCGGCCATATTTGGTGACCAGATTAGACGAGAAACTAATGTTAGTATGACGTATGACTCTCTCCATTACCTCCATGGTGTAAATTTAGCGGTCGGCAATCTGCGTCCCGCGGGCCAACTGCGGACCACGAAACGATTTTTATCCAGCCCATAAAACCGAAATCTAATTTTTCTTTTAAGTAAAATAGATGACAAGTATTAGTAAAACAAAAATATGAAACAATAAAAAAGTATACTTGTACTTACTAGGTGGCTATAAACTAACCGTAAATCTTATTTACAAGGTTGCCGACTGCTGGGCCGTAAAATGTGTTTTTTCACTTTTTATCTGCTCTAGTAAATTACTTGCTTCTAGTGACTTTTTAAGATAAATATACTTCTTGCGAAATTTGATTGGCAACACTGAACATAAACATAAATTTAAGGTTAGATTGGTTTTGTTTTGATTAATGAAAAGTGTGCGTAGGGTTTCATTAAATAATCTACTATTCTATTCATATGTGTAAGTCTACGAGTAAGTAATGGCAAAACATCATCCAGATCTTATATTCTGTCGCAAACAGCCAGGCGTAGCAATTGGAAGACTGTGCGAAAAATGCGATGGCAAGTGTGTCATCTGTGATTCGTATGTCAGGCCGTGCACGTTAGTTCGTATTTGTGATGAATGTAATTACGGTTCTTATCAGGGAAGATGTGTGATTTGTGGTGGACCTGGTGTGTCCGATGCATATTACTGCAAGGAATGCACTATCCAGGAGAAGGACCGTGATGGATGCCCCAAAATTGTTAACCTGGGCAGTTCAAAAACTGATTTGTTTTACGAAAGGAAGAAATATGGATTTAAAAGACGTTAGTGTTAAGAATGTATAAGAAAATAAAAATGAAAATTAAAAACAAGAATTGAATTATTTTGAGTAAAAAAATAAAAAGAAATACCATAAAAACAAAGTCCTATTTTTTCTATAGTTTTTATTGCAAGTGAAGGATTAGTAATGTTATGAATTAAGTAGGTATGTACAATGTACTATCGGCGTATCTAATAATGTCATAGGGAAAATAGCTTATAAGGAACTGCCTATCTTCTTTAAAGTTTACGCAACAAGATCGGACCGCAATAAATGTAACACCTGCAGCACTTACGCTATTTTTAGGTAAATACATTTGGCGTTTTATGAAAGCTTATTAAAACAGTATTTCACAAGGGTTCAGGTATACTGAGCGTTCCACTTAAAAATTTTGAGAAAAATTATCTTTTGCAAAACTTTACACCCTGTACACATAGTAACTGATAAACCGAAGCTGTTCTGATATTTCTGTAGATAAGATATTGCATTAACTACCTACAAGAATTCATGACGAAATGTTAATAAATAACCAAAATACATGCTCATAATACAGCAATTTTTTAAACTTAAACATCAATTTCCTACAAACTCTTAAGTATAACTTATTTTTGGTTATTATCTATTCCTTATGCGTACTTTCGAAATATGTAAAAATATACTGGGTGTTCCATTTAAAAAATATAACTTCGGTATGGCTCTCTGTTACTGAATACTCTGCATAGCCAAAAATAATTTTATAAACTAGAGCTCACCGAGTTACACTCGGTGGACACCCTGTATAAATGGTTTCTAAAAACTCTAATCTACTTTGTACTAATGAATTACTTTCATTTGAGGAATGTTTTCTTTGTTTAGTTTACATCTCGGTTTACATGTTCAAGTCAAGAAAAATCTTCTCATTTAGGCAACTGTAAAACAACTTTTACAGGATTTTTTTAAAAGTAATCCATTAACAAAGTTAATTTTTTGAAAAATCAAAAATAAAAATGTTTTCTGTTTGATGCCGACTTTTTGACGGTAGCTGTGTACAGTCTGTGGCATTTAACCGGGTTTCTTCATTTACGCCGTTTCTATTGAAAATATGAAAAAATGTTTTATACAAAAATATCATCCTTTCAAGCTCCGCATAATTTAAAATTATTTTCGAATATACAGGATGTCCCAGTTTGGCCGTACGATGGGTTACTTCGTTATTTTAAATGGAACACCTTATGTTTTATAACGAATTTGAGCTTGTCAGGTTATTTTAGGGTAAGTTTGATAAGGGTTCCCTATACCTAAGTCCTATAGTTTTTAAGATATTAGGCTTTGTTTACGGTTTTTGGAAAAACGGATATAACTTTGATAATTAATATCTCAATAACGAAGAATGTTAGAAAGCAGATATTGTGGTGCTGTTGCGAGCTAAGTGGAAGGTATCTACCGCAGTAACAAAATTTACTTTTCATAAAACAGGGATTCAGTAAAAGTATTTCCATTTCGACAACAGTTGAAAGGCAATAACTTTTGTTTTTTAAATGGAACGGTGTCATTTTTATATCGTTGTTAGATGCTCCATAAAAGTATCTTTCAATTAACTATACACTTCCCTATACCAATTACCGACGGTTCAGGAGATATTTAACGTTATTTTATAATTTCTGCATTTTAACATATTAATTAAAATCAGGGGTGAGTGTTTACCCAAACTTTGAATAAACTGTCAATTTTCTAAGTTTATTAATCTCTCTTATATTAAATGCATATATTTTGAACACAAATTACAAGACATCTTAGAATTATTTTGTTATTCCTATAGCTTTCAAAAGTTTCGTATTTATCTTGGGAGACCAGTGTTTAATTTTGTTAGTTCTTGTTGTATTATTCAAATATGATTAATAAATATTTCGTCAATAATATTTAGAGGGCACTTTATTATTTTACATAAACAAAAAGTTAAACTGAAGTACAAGAGGTTTTAGGGCCAATTGTATGAAACGTAGTTAACCATACAATCACTTGAGGAAATTTAACAATACTTAAAAATACCAATCAAAATTATTTCTCTTGTTACTGTTTAACCTATCACAAACCTTAACAATGGAATTAAATAATCATGTATATTGAAAATATAATTAAAGAAGTACCTACACAAACTTTTTCCTCAAGTTTTAAAGCTGAACCATGTCTGCTTTCTACAATGAAAGGTCTGAGTACTTCAATAAGATCCACAACGTCTTTTGTTAAACGAAAGGTTTTTAAAAATTTTGCATCAACCATACCAAAGGCATTTTTATATACGTGTTTTTCTCGTTCGTACATCATAGCTATTTCATTCTGCTCTAAATTTTTATAATAAATAACTCTTCTGTCATTTTTAAATGCAATAAATCGCTACACACACAAAAAGGAATACAGTAACGACGACAATAATACATTCAGTTTTGTACACGACATATAAATGTAGAGTAGTTTTAACCACTCTACAATATCTCTACTAAAAATGTCGAAAAATTCTCGTATACGCCTTTGAGAATTAACATCCGTAGACATTCGAGCAATGTCGTGTTTGACTTAAGTATTCGTCAATTTGTGAATAGCCTCCAGAACTGATGTTCATAATCTGAATTTAAGATATAAAGGCCTACTTACGCCACCTCAACACTCTACAGAATTTTTTAAGCGATCCTTCAGTTATAACATCGTCAAAATTTATAATAATCTGCCAATTTCTATAAAAGAACTCGGATTAAATTTTTACACTTTTAAAAAACATCTGCAAAAATTTTTAAAAGCACGTTGACCAGGTTATTGCAGAACACGTTACATTGCATGTTCATGATTTGTTTTGTTTCCTTATTAGAATTTTTTATATATAATTAGCTCATTTTCGAATCGTAATTTTAAGTTTAACCCAGAGGTTAATTGGAAGAGCAGGCAAAGCTGAACTTCGCCTCTTATTTTGCGAATCACATATATTTCTTTGTATTCTACATCTAATAAAGACATTATTATTATTATTAAATGTTCAGATTGAACAAAAGTTCAAGTCTTCATTATCAGTATTTATAAAGTACTTATAAGTACTTGTACCTCTAAAGAAGTATGATCCACGGACTTGTATTTATTTTTTTGAGTCATATGAAAGGTACTTGTACTTAAGTATGTATATATTTTCTCATGTATAGTCGTGCGCAACTTGACAGTTCGGTGAGCCTTATACCACAAGATTTTAAGGGTGAGGTTTGCGTGCAGGAGGTATATTTTAGATGCGCATGACTGTACTTATTGCATTTGTAAGTGTTACTTGACATAGCTCTGCTGCATAGTCATAAACTGAAAAACCAAGTACATACATAACAGCGTATTATTCTACTCCAAAATCAATGCTTAAAATGGAAATTATTGTAACTTCAAAGAAACAAATAAAGCATTCAGCATTCAGAAATTCATCAAGAAAAGTACAAAATATCGATATTAATAAAATCAATAAGATCGCCAAGATTATGGTATTATCTATTTTTATCTATCTACTTTTTCTCAGAAAATGAGGAAAATGAAGCAAGCCAAATTTTTTGTCCTTATTTATTTCAATTATTATGTTTTTTTTACTTATACTTGAAACCATTTCTTTGTTGTGTATTACTAACAATAAATCAAAATGTTAATCATCAATTAAATTGGTTGTACTTCCTGGTAATGAACACTTGCCGATTTCGCTCTTGATGGCGGCTATGAGGGGAATCGCCGGATCATTGGGGGGTAACGTCCCTTCCGCGAGAATGTGACTTACATCTACTTTCGGACGCACTGGTGGTCTATACAGAACACTCGCACTCAACGGTCTCACCAAAGGAGAAGGAGCTTGACTGCTCCATGCACCTTTGGGAGTTTCGCTGCCAGGTGTACCCACGGCGCGTCTTGGATCCGAAGTCTTTGGTCTGGGACGAATCGTTGGTTGCATATCATCTGATGACCTACTGTAAAATTAAGAAACAGTTACAATATAGAATATATTACTACCATATACTACCTACAGGAAAACTTTGATATTAATTTCAGATGGAATCCGAACAATACCTATTTACAGCAGAATGACTCTTAACTTCGCTAGGAAGAGTCCTGGTTTCATCGACTGGGCTGTCTTTTCTGCTGCTGAACAAGCTGAAGGTATCATCGAGAAGGTCGTGGAATCGCTTTCTCATTTTCGTTATGTTGCCTCCAAGGTTCAGGTCCTCCGTGCCATCATCGGTACTGACACCTGTCAAACAACGACGGATCTATTTATACAGGCTGTTCTTCAAGTTCATGCAAAAAATTAATGGCGTATTTGGTAACAGATATTTCCACGAATGCACCAAAATTTAAACGAAAAAAAAAATCAAAAAATTCATACCGACATCCGGCAATTGCTTGTGAAATGTTTAGAACCGCTAGACGCAACGGACGGTGACCTTTACCCATAATAAGTGTTTGAAGTCCCCCCCCCCTGCGCGAGACTTAAGCATACCGATTAAAGTGCCGTTTCAAATACCTGACCATACATGCATGTTGTGAAAATTAAACATACCATCCCTTGTAAACATTGATTCGTGGGTGAAGAGAATGTTATTAACAAAGTTCGAATTGTCCGTCTGTTCCCGGAGTAACCACCGAAAAAATCGCATGCGTTGGAGCTAATCTGCGGGCATCAGAGCTTGCACTCTTTGAAAAGGGAACGGGTAATTGTTCCTCACGAAAAATTTGCCAAACAACAAACTGCACAACTGACACAAAGGATCTGCTATTTGGCACGATCTGGGTAACACTGTGCATACAAACGTCTTGCAGCCAACGCATTTTTAACGTGTTAAGCGACTGTGGACAATTAAATTGTTTTTTATTTAATGAACAATTATTTTCTCCTTTCTTAATGTAATAACTAAAGCCCGGAGTTAAGCGGCATTATCGTTCCAATGCTTACTGGTGTAGAAATAGGTACATTAAGTGAAGGAGTGTAATTATCGCTGTGGTCGGCACTCTTACACAGAAAAATAGGAAGGGTTACGGATAAATTGATGGTAATGTAATGACATAAGATCTTGCTTCTTACCGTCCTGAAGTCTTTGACAATGCATGTTCCAAACCACAGGTCCAATGACACCAGGGTCTTCAGTAGCCGTCATACTACCATGTCTTGAGAACGGTTGCCTCCTAGAGAAACTCCCAATCGGTTCTTCAAAACCGATGTCATCAGCCATATCCAAATGAAGGACACTGACAGGTTCCAGTACCTTGTTCAAGGGCTCGGGGATGTTTCCCCTGTTGAAGATTCTGTTTAGTAATATTTTGCGTTTAGATTTTATGTTATTTAGATACCTCGGGAATGCCTTCACTGATGGCATGGATAAGTAAGATTTAGGACTAACGATGTCGTTCTCGTAGTTCCGCGGATCGGGAGATATCCTCCTCGTATCATCGCTGCTTGTGTCGGACTCGGCCAGACCCATGGGATAATGTCTGACATTAATCGGAACAGTTTTGTTTATGGCCCCGCGCATCCGGGATTTTTTACTCGGGGGCGTTCGTTGCCTGTGCAAGCCCATTAACGGGGAGATATCTAAACTACTGGTGCTAAAGAAAGAAAATGACAATAAATATTGGAAAAATTTTCGGAGATTGGAGAAATGTTAAAAGATCATTGTATGCAAATACTCGTTCGAGGCTTCGACACATAGAGTAAATATAAACAAATGACATCAGGCGGTTTAGAACACTAAAGGCGACCCAATGATAATGAGCCACCAACTTTCTATGCAGATTCATCCACAGATTGCGTAAGCTCTCCTGTCGAGCTTTCTAATATGAACCCTATAAATACTCGGGAAATTACTACTACAGATTATTTTTTTACTATACGCCGATCGTATAAAGTATAAGTTAAGAAAATACACGACGAAATGACGTCCCTTAATCAAAAATCTACCGTAACAATGTATAGCATACCTTACTGTGGTAGTACTCGAGGCACTTAGTGGTCTGTTGACTGCAACGCCGCTTTTCAACGTTTCATTCGATGTTTGCGTCCGGAAATTAATGTATGTGGGGGATTGATCCTGCTTCCTGACGCTCTGAACGCGTTTGGTCTCTCCATCGCTACGAGTAACATAAGTCATGCCATCCTGGCCCACGCGCTGCTCGAAAAACTGTCGTCGATTTACAATTCCCAAGTTCGGTTTCTTGCGTTTCGTAAAGCACAAAGTCAGGAAAGCCACTGCCAGCAATAATAAAAAGAGGATGACCAACGACGAGCCGATGAACAACCACGTGTTCTTTGAACTGGACAAACTCTGAGGAGCTGCTGGTTTTAAGTAAGCTGTAAAGTGCGAAATATAACGAAAGTTGACAACTTCGTTCCGAAGAATAGTTACGTTCTGCTTTGATGAGAAACGGATATCCCAGTTCTTGAGTTACTTCTTGATCAGATACAAGACGCATGTCTTCTGCTGCAGTACTCGCTGGGACCGGTTGGCCAGATACAGAGACGTGGTATAAAACTTCGATTTTTTCGTCACCATTGACGGGGGATTTAGCCACGTTGTGGATGTAAACTTTAACTGGTTTATCCGTGGGGGTAGCTTCTCTTTTGGCGCGGTAGTCAATTCCTAGATGTCTTTCTTGTTGTCTAAAACGAAACTATATAAATTAGGTAGGAACCTAAGAGAAAAAAATTAGGATATTTTAAGATTATCCTAAAATAAGGCAGTTAGAAGGCAATACATAATAATAATAATAATAATACAAAGTGTAATTGCCAAGTATCTGGAAGTAGCATGTATTTATCAAACAACGATACATTTCTTTTAGTTATAATAAAGCGAAGCGCTAATTGTGCCAGAGAGTGTAGATATTAAAATCTAATCTAATCTGTTCAATCGTTAGTTGCTTCTTCTTGAGAGTCGATGCTTACCTTTGAAATGCAGTCTTGTATAGTTTAGCCAGGCTATTTTTGAGATCGAGTAAAACTGGATCTTTGCCGTCGCTCTTCAGCACGGTTAACAACCAAAATTGTCTGTCTGCATCGAGGACGTCGTCATCTGTAGAATTGTCATAATCCCAATAGGATGTTGGGGTGGGATTTATGTCGCCTTGTGGCGTTAAGGAGGGCTCGCAGTTTATGGAACATTTGGTGGTATTAGTCTGAAAATGTTATGTTTTGTAATTAAATCAGTTAAATCAGTAAGATAAGGGCATGATGAATGCTGTGAGTATATTAATAGGCCTTATCACACGTGTTAAGATGCCACTTTTTATCTACGACTGCCCAGAATTCAAGAAAACGGTATTAATAAATAAGTTGGAATAGTTTTCCGACAAACAACATACATTTTTTTATTTAAAATCTGTACAGCCTAAAATTAGAAGGCACAAGCAGATCATTTGTATAACAACGCAGTGTTTGTAATATCTCTTTGTTTTGTAGTAAAAAAATTAGGGAAAACAAGTAAATATGTTCATAAATAATTGTTCTCAACTCTTCTTATTAATTCAGAAATAATAAAGAAATAATAGGTCCGTTTAAAAGAGTTTGTGATACAATAAAGTTTTCGTCATAAATTGTGTTCAGAAGGTGTGATAATGACTTCATTACCTCAGTGTGGTAATAAACTTCATTAACCAACGCAAATGCATATCATAATAGGCTCTTATCCAAGCAGTCGTAGATAAAATTCGTGTACTGTTAGACAGCAACTTAATTTTAAAAAAAGTTCCCCGCGACTGGGGAAAATATTACTTGGTCTTTAAATTACAGAATAATGTTCGGACCTATGTATGTATATGTGAATGTCAGGATCGGGGAATTTCACCTCATCATTACCCCCCCCCCCTCCTCAACGCCCCTGATGATGACCCCGTTTTCTTATTTCCATTTCTCAAGAGTCAGAAAATTTAATTATAATTCTGTATTTCAAAAATAGAACGAAAATCACATTAGCAAAATTATAAGGTTGTTAATAAATTCGTAATATGTATGTTTGAATTAATATACAGGGTGATTCTTGAATACACCGAAAAGAAATACTACCGACTTCCCAGAACATGGGAAAAACGTTAAAAAATTTGAAGAGGGCGCGACAATTGTTTTCAAAATAAAAGCGATTATTACATGTCTAATTTCAAATAGCAAACAAATGGCCGGCTTCTCGGAGTTTGCAGCGGTGTTTTGCTTAGCGGGAGGCCAACGATTCGAGGCGCCGCTTTTTTCCTTTCAGATTGGACCACCCTCGGCTAGTTGTAAATCTGTCAGAATAACCTTTATCTGGGTATTTCGAAGTTCTGTACAAAATTTAGTCACGCTGAAATCGCAAGTACTTGTACTTTAGCGGAAAAACCATATCGAATTACTCTTAAGTTAGAGTGTGTTTTTTTGTCTGTTTCCAAAGCTGGCGCCTTCAATCCACTATAGATGCACAGACACCATAAAATAAATCTCTTTGACGTTTAAATTGGTTTCTTAGATTTGTACACATTCTGTCGCTTTAAAATTGCAGATAAATGGCCCATGTGGTTAAAGATATCAAATTACATTACGAGTTGAGACCTTCCCTGGAGTCTGTTCCCTTTCAGTTAGGCAACAGATACTTTAAAAAATGTCAGCTTTTGCACTTAAATAATAAAATTTATGACATGTAATTGACATTTATTTGTTTCCTTCAGCGCACCTTTGGTGGTGATAACTGCGCAGAGACAATTTGATTTGCAGTAATTAGGCTAAAGTGTCAGTACGGTTCAGAGTACCATTGCATTTAGATAACTTAATCAAACTATTTTATTTACATTGCAGCGACTATTAAAACTCACTAGCGGCATTAATCTTAGAAAAGTTTATTGGTCATTTTTTCTTTAGTCACTAGTCCAATTCTGTAATTTAATCAACCAACACAATTAACTATTTCCCGTATCTACCTGGGAATTCCATACAGTGTACTTTTAGAAAACATTCTACCCGTGGGGATTATATCTGCCGCCTGAATCACGTGTGCCAGCACAATTTAGTTCAGAAATCAAGACAATTAATTGTCATTACGAATTTCGTGGAATCACGAAACCAAACTATTTGCACTACATATTCCTAGCCATTTTCTTAACAAAGTTTCTTTCACACCCTGTGCTCCAACGGGAGTCCCTGCAAAACAGGTGACTGCTACTTATTTACTTGCAAATTGATTGCTGAAGGCGGCATTTTGTATCACATACTTCTCCAAAACATCTGATTAATTCATTAATTAACTCCATTAATTAAGTACACTGTAGTCCCACTGTGACACATTGTGCGTTGGTTTATTAAACAGAACAAGTCTTTGAGTACGATCAGAAGTGACGAACACTTGTACCAAGACACGAGCTAAGTTGAAATTCAATTAATTATTAATCTAATTAAGGAGCAGAGTTCTCCAACAGATATCTGTGTAGACATTAAACCACCAACGCCAACGGTGTGAATCGAAAGAAAGTAGAACGCGCCGATATTCGAAAGTGAAATCTGTTAAACGGGTTATACTGTACTTTCTGAAAATCGTAATTTTTGTTTATTTGTATTGATTTCAAACGCAAGTGTTTTTCGCTCACGATCTCGGATCCCACAGAGGCGGATATCAGGAGTTTTTCCCATTTTTTTCTTTTTCTTAATAAATAATTAATTAAAGTTAATTGTTGCGTTTTATCAGTGTCAAATTCCTTGTTCTAAAGAGTTATTTGCTGCTCCACCAAAAGAACGGGTTATCACGACGTAGTTTCCTGTTCACGGCGATCACGTAAGCCCTAATTAAAGGTATTATTCTGTATATCGGGTCCTACGGAGGGTCGTTCAACTGTAAACAGAAGTAGGCCAGTAAAACTAACCCTTTTAGCTGTAACGCCGGCGGTAATCAGCAGGTAGCGACCGTCTGGAAAGGGCGGTTAAAGTTAGTAAAGTCTGGGTGGCCCTTTGGAACCTCCCCGGCCCAGTTATTTAATTTGGCCATAAATCTTAAGTTGGGTTTGTTTGTACATTTTATTGTTCGTTTACTTGCACGTAACAGTCAATAAGCAAGACTAATTAGTGGGCGCGCCACAAATTCTATACAAATATAATTAAAAATTTACCTGAAATTCACATTACGCCCATATATAAGATGATAACTAAAAGTTTATATCTTTGAAAGCGTGCAATAATCGTTTATGGTGCTACGCAGAGTCGTTCAGTCGTAAAACTTCACACACAGTTGCACAGCTGATGATGAACGCGTCGTACAAGTGTATTTATTAACTGCTATGAGATTAATTAAAATCAATTACATTTTCAAAGGTGTACTAAGTTAAACACTTGCTTCGAAGAGAACAATAATACACGCTTTAAAAATTAGGAAGAAAATTATTGTTTATAAAAGTTTTTGCTTGGATACGACCGGATCTAATAAGTCGTCTCCTATTCGCACTGCAGTGTAGGTATGACCTTAGTAGACATCCGCAATCTGTATACTTCATATTTCTAGAGCCTTTTAAACGGTAAATTAGGGAATCTGTATACAGAGTAAGATGGAAGGAGCGCACCAAACGCCAGCAGTGTATTTTATACTTAAATATAAGACAAAAAATTTCCAAAGTTGTAGTTTATGTATATTTGTTTTCAAGTTACAACGTTTTAATAATGTTAATATGTATGTAGTAAATAAACAGAAAATGTCTAGGAAGGACAAAAAAAAAACTTTAATTGAAAAATTTGAACTAATGTAAATAAAAATGTATTGACCTGATTTTTTGTTTTTCTTTTGCGGATTTTCTGAGAATAATGAAAATATCACTCATTTTCTCAAATTTAAAATGTGGAAATATGGTATTTGTTTACGGCATTTGCGCTAGAGCTGCGCATCATAGAATTCCGGATAAAAAAACGTATTTATCAAACTCTTTTAACACTGGAAAATTTCCCAGCGTTCACATAATATCGGACCGTGTCCGTATGCAAGGTGTAGATTATGTAAAGTTAGGTATTTTGTTAAGTCGTAACTTGAAAATAAATAAACATCGCCTTACAACTTTTAGTTTTTTGTCTTACATTTATGTGTAAAACACGCTCTCGTAGTTTGGGGCATTCTTCCCGACTCACCGTGTATATCGTAAATCGACCCACACTGCTAATTATATAAATAACAGTCAGTTAACGGAGTCGTTACCCCTTCAGAATTAAATAATTCACGTTCTGCTTAACAACAAGAACACATTCATTTCTTAATTTAAACGTAACTGTAAGGATGGTTACATTGCTGAGTTGGTTGGGTCTTCTGGAAACAGACTTGGCGCTTGAGCGGACAACTATAGCTACGTGTTTGGTGCATGTGGGTTCTTGTGTGACGCCACTTATGTGGAGGATTGTGTTTCGGATTCAAACCAGTTTCTTCGAACTGGGTTCTCTGCGTTTCCCCAATTTGTGACGCGAATGCAGAAGGAGAAAAAACACCTAATAATTCGGCTGCAGTCGCTATAGGCAATATAAGAATTACTAATCTGAGTTAAAAAGAGAAAACAAAAAGATGTCGCCGATCACCACCGATTATCCACCATAAGGGGTGAAATCAAAACTCGTGGAAAAAACCGTTTATTTGGTGTCGCTGGAATCTATTATGTGCTTTTGACATAAAACTAATCACGTTGGGGTATAGAGAAACCTCCTACCTTTTAATTTTCTTATACAGGGTGTCATAATTTTTTTAAAAATCGTTTGATATAGTTGATTTCTACAGCAGTTATATACACTTTACAAATATAAAATTTGCGGGAATTTTTGCGATATCCTGTACCTGTAGCACTCTAATTAAATAATACAATTTTTTATTTCTGCATCAATGGGATATCCATATTCATATCGAATCATATTAGATCGCACCTGATACGTATCATAAATAATCAAAAACTTTGATATCGATTGACATACATATTAGCGTAATATTTTCGAACCTCTACCTCTTCCTCGCAACACAAAGAGTTTGTTAAACACGATAGCACGGTATTAATGAGTGCTTCAAATATTAGTTTGTTAGTTCAATATTTACCGGAGCAAAGCGCTACTGACCTGATTGATGCGTGTTGCTGGCGTGCCGACGTACACCGTCGATAATACCGTCTTGGTCCTGTCGATGGTTTTGTAAATCGTGGTCTTGTCCGAGCCCCATTGGTTGCCTTCGTCGTTTTCGTCCGAACCATCTCCGGAACCTGTCCAGAAGAAGTCCTCCAAACGATAAGTCTTCGTTCTTTCTTCAAAGACGTCTTCTAAAAAGACTAACTCTGGAAAAAAATCGTTTCAAAAGCAAATAATACCATCTCTTGAATTCCATTTTTTAATATAATTATATTTCATAACTTCTTTTCCTTATTTTTATAGGTACCATCTAATTTTTTTATAGGAACCTTTAATATGGTTAATTAAAGTATCATTTTAATTGAAAAATGAGGTCCGACATAAAAATAACAATACGATTGACAGCGTTATTTATGTATATTATTATTATATTATATATTATTATGTTATTATGTATATTATATGTATATAACTTTAAATATATTAGGTATATCACGTAAAGCTTCTATTGCATCAAATATAATTTGTGTCTTCAGTTTTATTTTTATTTTAGACATCTATAATTCATTAAATCATTTTATTTAAATGACGTAATGCTGGGAAATTTTGCTTGCAATATTCGGAAAGGTTGTCCTTAAAAAATCAAATCCGTTTCGTAAACCTAGTTGGCCATTGACGCATTCACCATACACACGGAACCGTTATGAGCCGCGCAACGTTTTGCATTTTCAATTGCGGAAGGAATTCGCAACACTCCGTTTTTTTTTCATGCTGTATAGTGTTGGCTACAAAAGTGTTGATGGACGACTATCCTTGATTTGTCTGCGCGAAGTACCACGGTGAGGTAACTCATCCATGGAAGCGGGTCAGTAGAATGCCAGATTAGTTTACGGTGCTCTCAAATTGCATCAGAATACAGATGAGAGAAAACACACGTTTTATTTGCAAATTAGCGCTTAGTAAAATTTATGTTAAACAAAATTCCGTTGTAATATTCTCTTTACCTCTTCAAATATTTTGATTCCTAAATATTTTATCATTACCAGACTGCGACGTTTGTTAGGACATTTCAGAGCCGGATTTGTCTTATCTTATGCGCACATTTAAGTTTTTAAAACATAAGATTCCAGACCGTTTTTATTACATCCACAAAAAACATTGTTTGCGAATATAAAGCGTCCATCGACTCTCGTAGATCGATCAAGATGACATAATGACAGAGACCTATGAATAAGAATTGTAGTTATACACTACCATTTATCAGTTTACTATACAATGTGTACGTTGTAGACAGCTTTTTACCTAAATTAAAAAAGTGTAGGTAACTTCTTTTTCTTTTGGGGTGTCGACTACCAAGGTCATTAGCCCTGAGACTCTGAAGTTAAAACCTAAAATGAACCTAATTGTTAGTGAAAATTGATTAATAGTGTAAGTGGCAATTAAATCGATGGTGTTCAAGTTTAGATTCTTTGGAACAAGTCGGATACCCTCAAAAAGAGCAAGAGTTGTTTGATTCTCAGGGAGTTATTACTGAGTATCTCGGAGAGTGTTCCTTCGACGCAAATTCTAGTGCTATAACTGGGACAATCCTGTATGATGTGTCGAACGGTGAGCGGGGAGAAGCATAATGAACATAAAGGCTGTTCCTCTCCAGTCAGCAAATAAGCTGAAGTAAAAGACGTATGTTCAATTCTGAGCCGAGTGAGTACTACTGATTCTCTCCTGGTTAAAGGTGTCGGAGATCGCCAGGGGGTGCAGCCGGGTGAGGATTTGTAACACCAACGGATGGACAGAGAACTGATTAGTAATAGCCCTTATGGCTTCTGAAGAGCCAGTACACAATAGAAGCTCCTGTTGCACAACAGATTCACAGAAGTTGAGCGCCTCTAATGCCCGATTTCTTCATCGCCTTATCTTGAGGTTAAATTTATCTGTTAGTTAGAATGTGACACATAGTATGTGTATGGCCCACTGTACGTCACATTCCAACTGTTAGATAAATTAACCTTAGGTTAAACATGGTGAAGAAATCGGTCATTAGATAGCGTACAGTTCAGCAGTCCAAAACGTTGCAGTGGATTGGAAGAGAGAAGAAGAAGGATTCTTCATCGATGACAAAAGAACTGCCAACTCCTTCGTTGGACTTGGACCCATCGGTATACACAATTTGCACGTTGGGGTAACTATTTAGAAGTTGGTTAAGACGTAAACTGAGGAATTCATCATTACAAGACTTGTGGTCAATTTTCGCATGGTCCAGACGAGTTTGTATGTGAGGAATACAATCGCATTGAAGGCAATTGGGTGAAAGTCAGGTAAGGCAGTCTCTAAGGAAGACAATAAATTATGGAAACGCACGCTGATAGGTTTTCTGAGAGGCTTCCGACGTTCATATACATCTAGCCGTGAGGGATTAAAAAACATAGAAAAGTTCATGTGGTCAGGTTTTGCCATAATTTTGAGTGCGTACGAAATCAGACGTACTTCCGGACTATAGGAAAGCGGAAGAACTCCGTTATCACAGTGTAGACTTGCCGATGGACTGGTGAAAAATGCCCCAGTGACAAGGCGGAGACCTGTGTTTTGGACCACGTCTAGTATTTTCAAAGTAGATTTAGAAGCCGAGGAATAAATAATGGATCCATAGTCCATTCTAAAAAGCACCAACGACTTGTATAAACTGAGTAGGGTGTTTCTATCAGTTCCCCATTTGGTGGTCCCCAGACATTTTATGATATTTAATATCTTGCGATAATGAGTTGCAAGTTCTGTGACATGGTCTCTTCAGGTAAGGGATTGGTCAAATAGTAGGCCCGGGAAACGAATGCGAGAAACACATTGAATACGGCTGTTGCTTAGAAAAAGTTCCGGTTCTCGATGCGGAGTACATAGTCGACAGAAATGAACACACACGAACTTGGTGGGAGAGAGTTTATAACCGCACAGGTCAGCATTGCGTGCTACAACATCAATTGCTTCCTGCAATCTGCGATTATAGGGCTCATGTAGACTAGCTGAGACGTATATTACGAGATCGTTCGCTTACATACATCTGCCAACATCCGGCTGCAACCCATTTGTCAGACTATTAACAGACACTAAGAAGAGCGTAACACTCAGGCCAGAGCCCTGCGGTATACCATTCTCTAAGATACGTTGGGAGGATAAATCACCCCCAATTCGTACTCGAAAAGTACGACACTCGAGAAAAGATTTAACACATGAGGCCAGGTTACCCCTCAGTCCCCAGCTATGCAATTTCTCCAGGACGCCGAACCTCCATGTAGTATCGAAAGCTTTTTCGATGTCGAAGAATACAGCTGAAAGATGCTCTCTTTTAAAGAACGCATCTTGGATCGAGTTTTCAAGGTGTGACAACGGATCGAGGGTGGAATGGAATATCCTAAATCCGGCTTGATGAGTTGCGAGTTGGTTTGTAGCTTCTATATAAACCAAGTTATACGGTAGTTTACCATAGATTCGAAAATTTTGGCTAGGTAACACGTTAAAGAAATCGGACGGTATTGAGATGCTAGAAGTGGGTTGCTCTATCCCTTGTATAAGGGGATGACTACTGTTTCCCGCCAGAGATCCGGATATTCGCCATTATTCCATGTTTTGTTGAAGAATTGTAACACCTTAAGACGATCATCCTCGGCTAGGTTGGTAATGAAGGCGTATGGTATTGTCACGAAAGGGATTTTCTAAAAAACCACGAAGGGCTTTCTGGTTGTATTCCGCAAACAAATAATTTAAACGCGAACTTGTGTAATCGAGGGCACCGCAACCGTGTCGAAATAAACAGGTAATCGGTTCAAATTCCACAACGATAGAGCTCAGCGAAAATTACGATAAACGAGACCGCGCATATATGAAATCGATGGGCGAAACACGGGGCAAGAACAAAGAGATGCAACATGCAAACTAGCCAAAAACGATGTATAAAAATGCGAGCCAAAAATTAGGAGGCAGTCGTTCTACCGAACCGACTCAGTGGCGACTAGTGCCGACGCACTGGGACACCACGCACCGAGACGCTGTCCTACAACTGAACACCACTCCACCGAGACGCTGTCCTACACCGGGACGCTACTGCATCGAGACGCTGTGCTCCAACTAGACGCTACTGCATCGAGACGCTGTCCTACAACTAGACGCTACTGCATCTAGACGCTGTCCTACACCGGGACGCTACTGCATCGAGACGCTGTCCTACAATGTTCGAAATGTTCTCCTTCACGTTTTAAACAATGGACTAGGTAATTATCTTATACTTACAAAGATTTTCTTAAGATTTCGGGATTTAAGTCATGACATTTCATAACTGACACTGACAGTACATTTATTTTGTTGAAGATTGCTGGGAGATTACTTCCATATCCTGCAATGCATTGGCTCGTTTTTTTTAAACTGAACATAGGAATATTTTTGTATGTTCATAAGAAAAACTCACGGTATAGCAATTTCTTGGAAGTCGGGGAATATTTTGAAATACATCGCCTTTTTATTGTGTTTTGTAAAGTTGTGGGCATGAGATAAAACAAGTCCGGCTCTGAAATGTTCTAACAAACGCCGCAGTCTGATCATTACCTAAGAAATAAATGCTTTTTAACTTGACTTGGATAATTTCATTAATGATGCAACAAGGTTGGTGAATAAAACGAGATTGCCGACGAAAGTAATAAATAATTCAGTAAAAGAAAATGAGTCCCAACTTTCAAATCTTAACGTCGTTAGATGTGACAGTACTATTGGGAATACAGAACTAAAAAACGGAAGCTTACACAATTCAACTATGTAAGGTCTTAGCTAGTTTGGGTATTCCTAGAAAACTAATTGATTTACATACTCGTAGTTAGACTAACACTAACGAATACCTATAGAGGAGCTTGAGGAGAAAATCTCCAACAGCAAAGATCTTGAATTAAGGAAATCCTCTGTCCACGATACTCTTTAACCTGGTACTAGAAGCAGTATCGAGAGAGATTGAACGGTAAGCAGAACAGAACGGTGAACAGTTTATTGCATACGCTGACGACATAGCTGTGATATCCAGATCGAAGAACAAGCTGGAGAAGATTTCAAATTAGAAGAAACAGCAAAGAAATATGAACTAACTATCAATGAGGAAAAACAAAATATGTATATGCAATATGAACAAGAGGAAGAATGAATGGTATCACATTTAAAGGAAAGAATGGTGTTTACATGTCAACTAATTTGAATATCTTGGGCAATTGTAACCATCAACAATGAAGAAAGGAGGAATATACTAAGAGCAGAAATGATATCAAGGACAGCCAATTGCAGAATCTGTAGAGCAATAATTAGGCCAGCGACGGTACTTTAAGCTTGTGAAACTGGATTCCTAATAAAGCAGAACGAAACGAGATCATAGATTTGGGAACGAAAGGTATTTAGAAAAATTCTAGGCGGGGGTAAAAACTGACAGGGGAAGAACAAATTACGGAGTAAAAGAGTTATGTCAGCATCTTGATACAATCCAGCATATTAAATTCCAAAGAGTATGTTGGTCGGGACATGTGAGTCGAATGCACAGGCATTCTAAAAGGGCACCTATGGAAGACAAGGGAGGTAAAAGGAAGAGGTGTAGACCAAAAAGGAAGAGTGTAATAGGGTGATCTAGAGTTGAAGGTCGGAGGAGGATTGCATCTGACAAAGCTAAATGGAGAAGAAAGCAGAAAAAATGAAGTAGTAGTGAAAACGAGAAATCACTGGCCGTCAGGGCCTGTAGGGTTGTATATATACTCTGTACACCATATGTTTCATTTTGAGCTGAAAGGTAGGCCATATTTTGAGCGTTCAGGATGTTCCAGGTTTCCGAGGATGTACGAAAGTAGTTCTTTTTGTATAAATATTTTATCAAAAAACTTTTTAACAAAAGTTGTGCAGGTTCACATTCTGCATCAATATGCATGGTGTATGCTTTATAAAGTTACACACACCAAACATGTTTTTTAGCACATGAAGAGCTGATAAAAATGATACAGCAACATATTAACTGATTTTGATTAATTTTTCGAGTTATATCGTATGCGTGAAACGACCCAAGTTCAAATGGTGAAACGTGACGAATCGTTACTAAAGCAGGTAAATTTCATTTAACTAGATTTTTCATTTATCACGTGCACCTAAATTACAGACTGGATATTCATAAAAGAGAAACCTAAACGTAAACGTGAAGCAGAAGGTTTTTGAACTATTAAGTGCGTGGTTCATCGGTGCTTGGCACTGAAATCCCTGCTTGAAATTAAAGGATTGATTTATCCTGACTGCAGCTTTTAAATTGTTATTTGTTTACCTAGCTCGGTTTGAGGAATGGCGCAACTTCTAACTGCCGTTTCGTGCAGTCAACAATTATCAGGTCAAAAAATTCCCATACAGAAAAATAAAAGTGAATAATAAACAATCATCCACCTCAAACAGATTTTAATTAAATATATCTTTAAGCAAGCAAAATGTTAATATTTGAAAGAGGTTCGCGTGAGCCATCTAAGTGTTTTTTAGAGCTGCATGCCTTAGTAAAATATTCTAGTTTGTTTGTTATATGACGTGCTTGACTGCCCTGTTTGCTATATCCCCTTCATTATTTTATATTCTTCGCTAACTTGCCCTAATTTGTGATGTTCATTAATTGAGTTCCCTCATCTTTGCTATTGATTTTTTTTTACTTTCTACAACTCGAAAAATTCCTTTTCATTAAATTTTTTTCTTACACACTAACGGCTTCTTTTTCCACACGAAGTGTGAAAGGAAATCAACAATATATTAACTTGTATTTACTTTCTAAATTTTTGTATATTTGCTTCTTATATAGTTTTTCACATATCTACATATTTTACTTGCCTTTTAGGGTTTCTGTTATTAATACGATTGAAGTTATCGTGAACAGTTTTATTACAATTTTAATTTATTCAAAGTGATTTCTTGAATAATTTTGAGATAATTTGTTACTATTGCAAAATTTGGGTGCTAGCTGTTTTTACGAGTCAGAAACAAAATGAGTTGATTTTTCTATTTAAAAATTTTCATGTAAGAAGCAACAATAAAAATAAAAATTAATTAACTAACAGCAATTATTTGTGATAAAACAAGTACATAATAAAAAAATCAAAAGCGAATAGGTGCCCATACATTGACAGTATTTCTGAACGTCTTTGACTGTGAAGGGATTTGCCTGTCGATAATACTGCTGGTTAATGCGTAACGCGCACGCCAGGCTGTTCCATGCCGCTTATGGCCGACGAAGGGATTGACGTGCTGGACCAGTACTGTCGGTCCAATCCCGTCAGGTCAAGCCTGTCAGTAATCCTGCTAATGTATGGGTAGCTATTGTAGATAGTAAGTCACGTAATGAATACAATACTCAAATTCCAAGAGTCAAAAGTAAGTAATAAATTCGATAAACAGGAAAGTACTGATTTTTGTAAAAATTCCAAAAACAGGTCAATTTTGTTTTAAAATGCCACATTTTTTGACATAAACTTAAGTGTGGTGACGTCATCGGCATTTTTTTTTTAAATGGCAATCCCCATTTTTTATCCCATATTTTGACACTCCATCCAATTGCCAATATGGTAACGTAATAAGTTTATTGCGTTACAGAGGGAAACTTTTAAGAAAAATAATTATGAAGACGGGAAAGTGCATTTTTATTATTATTGTAAACAAGGAACAAATACAAAGTTATTATTAAAGCAAATGCTACGTTATTATCAAAGCAAATGCTCAAAATGTCCAACTTTTTGACAATAAGCTATGCTGAAACTCCAATAAAACTTTAGAAATAGTTTCTGGTGCAACTACTCTGATAGTAGCTCTTATACTCTCCTTTAGGTCTTCCAGATTGTCTAGTTTCTCTTTGTATAGAGCACTTTTTATGTAGCCCCATAAAAAGAAATCCAGAGGTGTCAAATCTGAAGATATTGCAGGCCAATCCACTGCACCTCGTCACCAGTTAGGAAAAGCGTAATTGAGGTACTCACGCACCGGTTGTGCACAATGTGGTGCTCCGTCTTGCTGGTACCATAAAGAATTATTTGGGATGTGGGGATTATCAGCGTTTGGAAAAATATTGACCAATGCCGGAACTAACTCATTTTGCAAGAAATGGAGATACAGTTCTCCTGTCAATGTGCTCTCCAAAAAGTACGGTTCAATATTTCGATTTCCAACAATTCCTGCACAAACATTGACTTTCTGAGGGTATTGTGTTTGATTCTCGCGAAGCCAGTGTGAATTTTGTGGCGACCAGTACCTACAATTTTGTCTGTTTACAATGCCGTCCAGATAAAATGTTGCTTCATCAGAAAACAGGATATTGTTCAGGGGCAGTGGATTATGTTCTAACATATTTGTCATTGCTTCGGAAAATTCTTTTCGCTTATCCGGATCATCTTATTACAGAAGACAGCGACAGCGCGGCTTGGTTTGTGCGGATTTTCTTGCAAATCGAGTACGATGTCCTAGTGGTGGGCAAACCGATAATTGTTACTTAGCGATAATGACCCTTAGGTATAACGTATCTAAGGTTTACTATTGCTAACTAGCAACCATCGATTTGCCCACCGCTACGATGTCCAAACGAGCATCTTCATTTATTGCTGGACGTTCACGTTTTGGTAGATCTCGGACAATTGACGGAACTTTTACTCAGAGTTGACTGAGTTATTGGGTTCCTTTTTGGGTACTTATTGTTAAATAACTGAGAAAATTCCGCTTGACTTCTTGTTTTGTACCATATCCAATCATAATCAGTATTTCAATTCTTTCTTTTTCACTTAATTTAGCCATGATTGTGAATCAACAAAGTATTTTAAAGCTTGCTTGCAGAAACATTGTCAGACATTGTCAAACAAAGCATTTGCTTTGATAAAAACATTGTATTTGTACTTATTTACAATAATAATAAAAATGCACTTTCACGTCTATATAATTATTATTCTCAAAAATATCCTTATGTGAGGCGATAAACTTATTACATTACCCTATTGGCAATTGGATGAAGTGTCAGGATATGGAATAAAAAAAATGGGAGTTGCTATTTTAAAAAAATGACGATGACGTCACCACCCTTAAACGCTTCAACCTGTATATCCATATATTATGTCAAGAAATGTGGAATTTAAAAACAAAATCGACCTGTTTTTGAAATTTTTCCAAAAATTAATAATTTTCTGTTTATCGAATTTATTGCTTTGTTAATGTCCGACTAGACTATTATAATTATAACACAATAATGGCTCAACTTTGTGTTATCATTGAAATAATGCCCTAGGGCGTTATCTAACGAAATACAAAACGTTGAAGGCACTACGGGCGTTAAAATTATATGCACCCTCGGTCGGCGTACATCCGTGCAAACCTTATAACGCCCTTAATACCTTAATAACTATAAAAATCTCTTGAAAACTGTCATTTTACAATGAATCAATTATTTATATTCGTTGGACGCGCTTGGCTGTATTCTTAAAATAAAAAAAAAGATTAATGTACTGATCGGTTCGATTCGCTCTTTTAATATGTTTAACATTACATATTTTGTAAAATTTCTTTACCTTTTGAAATTCCGTGCTCTATTATGATATTATTTGTTGTTTATGATTTCTGTCAATCAAACTCCCTTATTCTGTAACATTTCTTTCTTCGTACTGATCAAAATATGTACGTCACGTTTTGAATTACAGAATAAGGGGGTAATTTCATCTTAGTGTTTACTATTTAAATTAAAAGCAAAAAAAGAATAGGTGCTACTGTAGTGTGCGGTCTACCTACGAATCTGAGATCTACCTATTGTAAAGTGCGTTCTAATCTCAAAATATATTTGAAAAACATGCTAATCTCTAGTTTGACCCTATTTGCTTGTAATTAAAGGATTTACTTGTTTCGGTATAAATGTTTTTCTATGAAAATTAGGGATATTCAGGTCTATTCTGTAAGCATTTCATATCAATTGTTATGATTGCTATGTAACAAGCGTAACAATCGATTTCCTAAAAACCGTATCTGTAAGCACTTTTCAATTGTCATGTCATAACAATTTATTGAAGAGTGATTTCAATCGCTATGTAGCAATTGAAATGGACTCTCAAGTACCTATTGCATCAAGTTCGATGTGATTAAATATATTAAGGAATTGTTATATAATAAAAAAGTCGATTTTTAATTTATAAAATTATTACATGTTTAAAAATAACCGTCAAAAAGGACCGTTAAATTATTGTATCTGTGGCTGTTTATGGTTTTGCGAATTTAGTTAAAATTCACTATGGATTTAGAAGGAGAGGTGCTCCTGGGTGTGATGGAAGAAGTAGAAGCTGCCGAAAACAGGTACAAAGAAATTAATTTATTAAACTCGTTTCTATAACCTTACTTTCTAGGGATGTTGTTCGGCTTTCTCATCGACAACTGCGAGATAGGAGTGATCCGTTCAGTTTACCAGAGCAAAACTTTATTGGTATTTTTCGAATCAATAGGGAGTTAGCACGAGATCTAATAACTCAAATAACCCCTCATTACCCTGAGCCAGAACGGTCAACTGGTATACCAGTATTTATTCAGGTATTTATAGTACTTACAATAATCCATTTTGTTACTTAAGCAATTACTTATTTTGTTTTAGGTTCTTGCTGCTTTACAGTTGTTGGGTCAAGGCAGCTATCAGAAATGTGTAGGACAAAATTATAATTTGGGTTTGTCTCAAGCTTCAATATCCCGTTGCCTTTCTGCATTTTGTGAAAACCTTGTTACAAATTTTGCTGGCATATGGATTAAATTTCCAACACAAGAAGCAGAGAAAATACAAATTAAAGCAGAGTAAGTTACTTTATAAATTGCATTTACTAACAATAGCACTTTACAAATCATTTATTGGTCTTGTAGCTATATGCGTAAGTTTAATTTTCCGGGTGTTATTGGGTGCATAGATTGCACTCACATCGCAATACATCCTCCTCCTGCAGAACACCCAGAGCATCCTGGACTTGCCTTCTATAATAGGAAAGGCTTCTACAGTTTAAATACACAAATTGTATATTTCTTGGCTGGTAGGATGTCTAAACAAATTTTAATTGATAACATTTTGTAGATTTGCGACTCTAATTTGAAAATTTTAGCAGTAAATGCACGTTACCCTGGTTCGGTTCATGATGCTGCAAACATTCGACTACACTTGCAGCAACAATTTCATGCAGATCAATCATTTTGGCTTTTGGGTACGTTGAATTTAAAAATTTATAACTACTGCATATTTTTTTACTCAAATGTAATAGGTGATTCTGGTTATGGTTTAGAGCCTTGGCTTATGACTCCTATTTTAAATGCAGCAGCTGGTACTCCAGATTTTAGATACACTGCAGCACATTGTTCTGCTAGAAATACAGTAGAACGTACTATTGGTGTACTGAAAACTGTATTTCGTTGCTTGTTGAAAGATCGTGTGTTACACTACACTCCAAGAAAATCTGCGAATATCATTTACAGTTGCTGTATTTTGCATAACATGAGAATACAAAGAGGTATGGGAGAAGATGTGGAGAATGTAATTGACATGGCAGATGATGGTATTGATGTGGCAGAAAATGTTAACGAAGCAGTATTAGTTGCAGTAAGAAGGATAAGGCAAACATAGAAATCACTTTTTGTAGAACAAAGTAAGTATTTTAAACTCTATTTATTATTTATTGTCGAAATAGCATAAGCCAAAGCTTGCATGGCTGTAGCTACATCACGCATTGCTGATGCAAGTTCTTTTATTGCAGCAGTATTATTTGCAAGTTCCGTATTACGTCCATCCATTGCTTGAGCATATGCAGCTGTAACTCTCTCCGCACCAGATGACTTTGAAGTACGTTGAGTTCTACGCTTTTTAGTTGGTATAACAACTAACGGGGACTAACGCTGCGTTTCCTTTTTTGAGGTCTTCCTGGATCTGCAACCGGTGTATCAACGTTGGATGGTATATCTTCTGGCATAGGCATAATCACTAATTCGGCTTCCTCAAAATTTATCTCACCAATATTAGATGGGTCTTGCATGTTTGATATACCAAGCTCAGTAATATTTTGTGATTTATAAGTATCAACATTGGTGAGGGTAAATGATTCGCAGGTATTTGATAAACCAGGTTCGACTACATTTTGTAGACCATCAATTACGACACTAGATATAAGCCCTAGAAGTCGCTGGTCCCTCTCTGAAAGCTGTTTTTTAGCTTCACCTCCCCCTGTTTTTTTTGGTCTATTTTTATTTCTCTCGCCCGTTTTTTTGTGTTACATTTGTATTCATTCCATGTCTGTTGATAATAAGGATCAAATCACCAAAACTGAATTAAATTATAGTGTAAATATGTATGTATTGTTTTATGTGCACTTAAATATGTAAAAGAAATTGAAAAACCGTCTGTTACAAAAATTCCAGTGTTTTATTTTTTGCCGACTTCGCAGATTGCGTATACAGTATCTCAAAAAGTGTGCTACAAATGGGATTTTTTTTATTATGGATTTTTATAAAAATTATTGTGAAGCACTATACACACTGCATTAGAAAATATCGGTGGGGTTACAGTGTCCACTAAAATAATACGAATGTGAAAACACGAAATTCGTTATTTCTCAATTATTTCATTTATTTCTGAGTAATTATTTCAATGCGTTCCAAAACTTTGTGCTTATTTTGAGTAATAGTAATTCATTGAAATAATCACTCAGAACCAAATGAAGTAATTGAGAAATAAAAACGAATTTCGTGTTTTCATATTCGTATTATTTTGGCGGACACTCTAATTCTGCCAGTATGTCCTAATGTAGTGTGTATAAAAACAGTGGTTCACAATAAATTGTTTTTTTTTATTTTTGAAATAAGAGGCTGCAATTTCATATCTAGCTATAACTTTTAATTCTGAACTGAACTGTGATATTTTCCTATATTTTATAAAATAAGGGCACTTTACTCTTAAGCGGTCTTCATTTCTCGGTGTCCGCGCTGTATACCATTCAAGATAAATTTCATTTAACATTTCCCAATCTTCTAATTTTAAGGGATGCAGAAGCGTTCTGCTTCAATAAATTTTTGTAAAAATTGATAATAAATAAAGTCGCATTTGTAGCACACTTTTTGAAAGACACTGTACAAAAAAGGCGATGTAATAGTAAGTATACCTAATCATAATAGTTAACAACTGATTATAAACAAATTCATTGATACTGAAATTAATTTTAGTTTGGTTTTTACTCAAGTAATAAAGTGTTAATTTGATGCATTGGAATAACAAAATCATTGAAGGTACCTTTTTCCATCCATCTACAGTTTTCTCCGGCCCAGTACCTGCAGAATTTAAATTAAACTTAATTCTTCCCACAAGTGTTGAATTTTATCTGGGCCATCTCCTGGTTTTAATTTCCCGGTTACTAACATTTTATTATTGCTGATAAAATTTAACATCAGATCGAACTGCTTATCTGAAGTTTTACAAGCCCGGGCCTTTTTTGAAGTCATTTCAATTCTGTTTCAATAATAACTTTGATATCGTAAAAAATCGCTCCAGCAATTTGAAAGATCTGAAACGTCAAATTATTCCAGCGACGCGTATATGCGAGTATATTAGCGCGTATATTATTCGTTTATCGCTTGTTTAATTCTCTTCAATTCTCGCATAACAAGTGGACTTACAGAATACGCTAAATAAGATGAATTGTTATGATTTCGTAACAATCTAGTTCTCTTCAATTATTGTTATCCATTTCAATTGAAATGAAGTAGTGCTTACAGAATACACATCAATAATTAATAATAGGGATATTGTTACAACTTAATTAAAGAATTAATTTGTTTTTGTTTGCAAGTTTCGGGCATGTCTTAGTTTGACTGTAGAATAACCTAAAACAGTGCAATGACTTATTTTTCAGTTAATCTAAATTTCATAGCAAGGGTTGATAAAAAAAATTAAAAAATCACCCGGTATTAGAAAAATGCCGGTAGACCGCATATACTACATTAGAAACATACATGTAGACCGTACACTACAGTAGAAACATGCAGGTAGACCGCACACTACAGTACCACCAAAGAATATTCCTGAAATGATATTTTTTTGTCGCATTCTATTCTTTTGCTAAAGAGCCGGATTAATATAATATGCGCACCTAGGCAAAAATCTATGAGTGCCTCTACATAACAGCTGTTGTAAGCAAGCCATTTTATTAAAGAAAAAACAAGAGATATGCAATTGTACTAATTGTGAAGGAAAGAAAAGTACAAATTTTCTTATAATATTTAACTATAATTCCAAATTTTTATAAATCCTCAGGCGACCCTAGGAATTTTTCGCCCCTAGGCATTTGGCTACTTTGCCTATTGGTTAATCCGACCCTACTTGCACCCCAGTCAAACGAACCGTAGCAACTACATGCCACTGGTTTTACTGAAGAAATAAGAATATATAAATCTTGCTAGACATAATAATATTAAAATAAGAAAAGGATATAAAACAAATAATTTTAAACTTTATTATATGACCTACCTATAGTACACGCGTACACGTGTGTGTACATATTTACTACATACATCACTACCGAAAATGAGACAAAAATTAAAAATTAAAACTGGCATTATTGCAAATTAATGAAATAAATAAATATAAAGTAAGCTAATAAACAACTGACTAATTTACCTGCTCCGTGAGTTAACGTGGCTAACTTTCCAACATTAACAGTTTGAAAACTATCATTTCTTGCACAACTACAAAAACAAGCACCCCACACCAATAGGATGAAATACACCACCACTTCCCATTCAGGTCGGTGCAACATCCATGGCATAACTTCCGTCATAAAGGGTGTTCCCCCTTATCACGCGGGGTTCTCCTTATAGCACCTGCTATGCACCTGTGGTGGTACTCCAAGGTAATTTTCACTGAACTCATGGTTCAGGTAGTACGATGACGGACGCACATTGATCAAACTCGGGCAAAATAGCGTGCGCAAGCGTCGTCCAATTCATTGTTCTTTCTCTTCGTTGTAGTTGTGTTGATGTCACGATTGTCAAGTCAACTGCATTTACGAATTTATTTGCTCCAAATACACCCACAGGTGGATTGTTGTTTACGTTTACATAACAATCGAAACGCTGTTGTTGACGAAGGTAAAATAATCGGCTGAGATAAAATTTCCATATCGCCTACGAAATAAACAAATTCTTTTCAAGTTTTTCGTTAATATAAAAATTAATATTTCAAAATTTTTAAAAGGAAAACTGAACTTGCAATTAGAATTTCTTTTTCCTTTAAATAAACAACAAAAGTAACATCCTGTATAGACCTTAACAAAACACAAAGAATGCAGAACTGGTATTTGCCCCAGCAGAAAGAGTCGTAAATACTTTTCAAATACAATAAAATAGAATTGGTTTCCAAAGATAGGGGGGTGAGAAGGATAAAGGAATTTTAGGAAAGGTAGTATTTATGGCCCGTAGTTAATTTCCAATACAATACACGCAGAGGCCCTAGTTTCACTCCAATTAAACTAATTCAGAATTTCATAAATGAAATGTGAAGCAAAATTTAGTTAGAAACATTATTTGCTGTTCCTTAGCTGAGCAGGAAGTAATTTAAAAATTTCAAGTCCGACGACATTGTTAGTGTCATTGTTACACTACTTAACAAATAAAAGTACTTATTCTTGTTTGTTGATGTTTGTTTAGCAAGTCTTACATTTTTTAAATATTAATTTGATTAAATATGTATACAGGGTGTAATCGATTAAGCTTCACTTGCTAATACTGTAAATTCTTCATCACACAAGAAAATTAAATTTGCAAATATCAATGGGTAACTTAAAAAAAAAAACTGACTCACGGTTGTTAAATTATAAAGCTCCAGCAAATTTCACGGTCCCTCGGTCAATGTTACCCATATGCAATTCGATAGTGAAAAAAAAAATCTATATATCCACTCGCGTTGATTACTGAATTAATTAATTATAAGTCAGTTTTTAAGTGTTGTTAATACAGTTTATAACTACTGCTCATCAAAGTGTAACAATTTACATCAAGTCTTCCCGTGATTCAAAATTTTATTCACTTCAATCATAATTTCGATAACAACTCGTTTACGACTTATTTAAATTAATTAAAACAAAAGGACAAAATACTAGAATTCTTCTTCCTTTCTTTCCGAATAAAAATAAATTTGAGGCGAAATTGGTTGATTTCTAAAGACCTTCTTTTGTGTGAAGGACATACCTAGGTGGGTGTAGTACTTTAACAGATTAGTTTTGTGTTAATAAATAATGCCCAAATGTCAAGCTTGTGAAGTTAGAAATTGCACAAACAATTCAGGGAAGGTTTCTTAATAATATTTTTTCTCCTGTGGAAAATGTATCAAAATTTTACAAAACATCGAAAATGTGAATTCTCGAATAGGTACTTTTTCACTCATTTCCACAAAATCATACTTCTTTCTACTTAATTGCTATCAACTATACATCCCCCTTATGACGTTTTCAATATGGAGTCGTATGTGCTGCTAACCTTATAGGTACATAAAGAGGCTTTGGTCGTTTGGTCTTACCTGACGAATTAAAAAAATATGAAAGAAGGAGAAATCTCCAGAATAAAGAGAAAGTGCAGCAACATTTAAATTGAATCAAAAATTAATTATCTCAATAAACAGAACGTGTTCTGTCTCCAAACTGCATCTGCAGCCCAAAAAATTCTTATTTTAAATATAATTGGATAAATTGAACCAAATCTTGTTCAAGAAATAGGGTAGTGTAAAACGTCCTCAATACCTAGTACATTACGCAACAAGTTTAGAAAAGTGTATGTTTCAAGAAAAAAGTTGTAAAATGAAAAAGCATAACACAGATGAAGAAAAACAGAACACTGAAAGAGTTTTCTGCAAGTATAAACACAATACATTGACGAACTCAATTTTTCCTTAAAAAACAGTACTTTTATTTATGACAACTAGGTAAAATTTTTAGGTGTTACTTTGGAATCATCTCTGTCATGGGATTTGCATATTGATTTTATCTCTTAAAAAATCTGTAGGCGGCATCTATTTGCTGTCATCTATGAAACACTCTGTGTCTTGCAAGTTCTAAAGGTTCTAAAAAAAATTTATTATTCATTTTGCCATTCCCATATAAGTTACTGTGTCTTGGTGTGGGGCACGCTGCGACTGCTCAACGAGCCTTAGGGTTACAGTGTCGAACAATCAGGATTGTAGGGAATATTAGTTACCGAGAATATTGTCCACATTTATTCATTAACTTTTATATTCTAACTATACCCTGTGTATTCATATTTACTCCTTTCAGGATTTCACAAGAAAATAAAAACTCGATTAAATTTATGAAACATAAAATGTATAATAGGTGGAGAAAGTTATGTAAAAAATTCTTGATTGCAGTAATTTTCTCAATTTTTGTTGTTGAATTTCCCTGTTTCTTACAGTATCTGCTTGAATAACATAACATAACATAATTCTTTAAATACTAAACTTGCTATCAAGGATATTATTTTATGTGTTTTATCAATCGATCTACTTCCTACCTACTTCAATCACTTGATCATTTTCACCAGAATATTTTACTTCTTCTTCTTAAAAACAATAATTTCTTCTTAAATGGTTTCGTTAATTTCACTAGTTTGTGTAACGTGAGGATTTTCATCTTCTTGATAAATTTTCGTTTCCTTTTCTCGCTTGTCTAAACATTCGATCTTCTCACATCTTGTCGTCTTTCTACTTGTCTTGCTTCCTCATCTTATCTTCTCCTTCGTTGAAGGAACCTCATTATATCGCTCTTCTCTTTTTTCATCACTTTCTGAACTGTTACTGCTACTTTCTCCTTCGTTCTTCCACATGTTTTTATTTTTTTAAATAAATGTTTATCCTAGCCCAGGTAAAAAAAAAAACATTAATTGTGTAGCACGTCTAGGTGATAATACGAGTAGAATTTGGAAGAGACTGTATAATCTCTTCTGGTATTTGTAAACTTTCCTAAATAATTTCCTAAACTATTTTATAAAATATTTAGTTATAAAAAATTGTATATTGTACATTAATTTTCAAATATAATTAAAAATAAAATTATCATATAGTAAAATGATGTGATATTTATTTCTTATTAATTTAAAACTTTTGTATTTTGCAGAATTATGTCTGAAAGCTATATTGAAAACGATTAGTTTGAAAATTAAACACAAAATCCTCAGTAAAATATCATTGTTTATTAGTTTCTAATTTCGACGCACTGTGAGGCGCACCGATTTTATTTGCTCCACGGCGCTGAATATGTAGCTACGCCACTGGGTGATTACTAGATAGTCTACGTTTAGCTCAGTTTGATTTACCATCTTTTACACTCATGGAGTCGCAGCACAGTATACGATGCATAGATAACAGTGGGCGAGTTAGATGTCGATGCAAGTGTTCAGAGTTGAACAATGCGCTACTACATTAAAGATCGCGGAAGAAATATGTCGTCTCCACTTGGCCGACTACCGCACATTAAAAAACTGAGCTAAATGTAGACTCTCTAGTCATTAGTCATTACCAGGCTTACGATTTCGGCCCATGTCGCATTTAAACATATATTGAAAATTTGCTATGGGCCACGCGATCGCAGTAAATAATTAAATAAAGTTTAACATAAGTCAAAAAAGTATGTAAGACAATATTTACTATCTGCCGTGTTGTGCGAAGCCGGGGAATTTACAATCGAATATGTTCGAAGTGGGCCGAAATCGTAAGCTTGGTCGTTACTTATGATGACTTCCGTGTCGTATAGCCGCACAGCTGTCGAATGCGATAAATATGTTCGAATTAAAACACTCAATCTCTATAAGGAGTCTCTTTACAGAACTTAAGCTGTATGCTATCCCATTCTTGTGCAATGTCATCTCTTTCTATAAATGAGATATCGAAGAAGGAGCGTTTATTAACTGTATGAGGCAGTCCGTCTATAAAAAACATTTACAGCAGACCAAATGTATTCTCTAATTATTTAGCTATTGTTAACATCGTTACTTGTGCATTAACAAGAATTTTTTTGGAAAGTCGTAATTTTATAGGAACGTGGGCGATTTTAAATTTAATGATTAAAAATCTGCCGAATTTCCGTATTCAACGAGTGCTTTTTTACAATTAATAATTAACGAAATAATGAGAGTTTATGTCGCGACATCCTGTAACTAAATTTTTAAAGAAATAATGAGACATTCAAAGTAATACTTTACTTTTATATAACGTACTTTGATTCAAGGTTTATTAAAAACAACTTTTTTATGTATGTGTGTTCTTTATGTTAATAATATTAAACAGTAATTTGTCTAATGTTTGTGAAACAACGGTTACATATTTTTACTGAAAAAAAAAGCCAAAATGGGCCTATTTATATCGGAATTAAACTTTTCAATCATTTACCAACCCAAGTCAGGGATATGCCTGCGTCAAAATTTAAAGTAACTGTTAAAAATTCTCTTTTAATTCACGCTTTTTATTCCTGGAACGAATTCTTGAATGTCCCTTTTGTTGCATCCTGATTTTGTAATTCTTTCTTTTGTTTGTTTTTTTTGTTGTTTTGTTTAGTGGTTTTCGATGTTTAAAACTTTTTTCTTTTCTATGCACACCTTTACATTTTAATTGTGTAATTTTTATATGTATGTACCTAACTTGATGACAGCAAACATTGTACCTAGGTTTTGGCAGAAATATATTATTATTACAATTTGTTTGTATTAATATAGTTATAAAAACTATACTTCAGTATTGAATATTTGAAAACTCTAATATACTCCAATTTTACTAATTTAATTATAGCCGGGCTCCTCGTCGTATTTTTAAGTTTTTTTAACGGGATGACTTAAAGTGTTTAAGAAACTGAGTAGTTATTATGGTTTTGGAATATCACACTTTTTGTGGATTATCAAAAAATTATGACATTTATTGTACAGCTGACATTTTGCTGGTTGATAATTACATTGGGGGTTCCTCTAAGTTTTAATATTTTTCCTTGTTTACTTATTACCCGGATCCCCACAGTTGAAGTTCATAAGTTCGTATGGGCTTAAATATGACTCTGCAAACTAGCACTTTCTCAATGGATAGTATGAGTGAGTGAACCAGTAAAAAATCCTGTAAATAAGGTCATGCTGTAGTCTCTTGTGCCACACATATACCGTGAATTTATTTTAACATAAAACATTGCTGTTACGTACGAATCTGAGAATCCATAGCAACATTTATAATTTCTAAATTAAACTGTCCTTTTTAAAATAATATGTAGAACATGAGATGACAGTTGTCATGAATCTGTTCTGTTATTAGATTTCGATATACTTGTAACTAGAAGATAATAGCGACTTTTTCAATTACATTAGATAAGTTTATTTTTGTTTAAAATAAGTAAACTTAAAACATAAGGAAAAATTCTTTAATTCAAAACAAACACCACATAAGTTTTAAGTTAAAATTTCTTCACTTACCTCCTTGCAATATCCTAAACGATTATAAAACTTGTTAATTGCATTAGTTACTTGTCCAGGGGTAATTCTTCCTGATACTAACTTTCTTCACCTGACAGATATTCCAAATTAAAATGGACAAATTTTATTTGATATGACATTAGAAACCTTAACGACGACGATCATGCAAATCACGGTATGTTTCTCCGAAGTTAAACGTCTTTCTAGGTATAAGTATATCCAAATATTCCACTTCGTCCTTTTGGGAAAGATGGCGACCATTCAGTTCAATTGGTAGTCAGGTGTCTCTTTATAAGGTGAACGTGATGTACACTGATTCGCCAAGTCTTCATCCATTTCTCAATTTCATCAAGCTGATGTTGTAATATGCATTACAGAAGCAGTGGCAACGTTATTTATTGTGTGATGTTAAGATAGTCGAATGTTATTGGTAGCTTAAATAAATGACAGTACTCCCGTAACACACTGTATGTGTATAACAATGTTCAGTTCTTTTCTTAAGTACTATTTGTGGTTAATTAATAACATACACTTAAATAGTACCCTATATGTTACATCAGCACCTTAAAATTCATGCGTTTGACATTTTCCTTTTTCTGTTTAATATTCGCAGATACATTGAGTATTATGTATGTGTACACGAGCCCTAACAACTAAATATTCGGACAAATAGTTATTTAAAAAAATCTGTTAATTTTTCTGGTTACAATTATAAAAAAAAATATTGTATAGATTTATTTGAACATGTGCATATATTTCCCAATTAATATTTCGTCTATTAATATTTAAATTGTTTACATTGTGTCTACTTAATACAATTATTAATTTGATTGATTCATAAAATTTGCTGGCAACTAATTGTTCGGACGTCTATCTTTTTATTTTAAAAAGAAGAAAATATTGCAAACAAAAACCATAACAACACAAGTTAATTGTTGATTTTGACACTAAGAACAAAATCTTTATCAAAAATATGGCCCGTGACGTGAAATTATAATTCCACAATAAGCCATGGATAAAGCAAAAAAAAAAATTGCGAATGAATTTATCTTATCGAAATTGACAATTGGTGATATAATAAAAAAGTATGAAGACACTACAAACACTGATATTTGTAGCAAATTTGTAGCAGATATTTGTGGAAAACCAAGCACTGTAATAGAAAGATAACGAAGAATTCTCATAAAATTTAAGACACGGTACTTTAAGAGAAAGCCAGTCCCAATGGAATGAAGAAACTGGTGTAATTGTATCTAGGGAATGTTGCCAACAATGGTTACACAAATCCGGCAAATAATTTTTAGCAATGAATCAGGGTGTGATATCTGTAATGGTGATTGTCGGAAGCGAGCCATCAGAACAAAATTCGGAGCCTTCTATAAAAACTGTTTTAACGAACCATAAAATCCCACAAGGGGTTGGGGATGCATGTCGAACAAAGGTTTAGGCAAACTGGAGTTTATTGATGATAAACGTAGAGAAATATTAAGATATTTTAGAAATAAACCTCTTGCAGATTGCAGTTCGGAATAGAAAATTTCATTTTTCAACAGGACGAGGCTTCGTGTTACACGACCAATCTACAAAAAAATTGCTCGGGGACATTGACATTAGAATTGGCTTGGCCCTCAAATAGTCCCGACTTAAATGTCATCGAAACTCTGCAACATGACATGAAAAAGATCTTGCGGAAAAGTCACCAACGAACAATTCCCGAACTAAAGGCTAAAATACAGGAAATAAGGAATTCTTTCACCTCACAATAGGTCTGTTCGATGGCTCAGCACTTTCTACACTTTTAATACCTTTACTCTATTTTTCTCACTCGCGAGACTCATTTTATTATGTTGTTTTGACAACATTTGGAGGATTGGTAGCAGTGACGCAGTGTTTGTTGACATTTCGTGCAGTCATGCAATTTTTTCCAGTTCCCTTGGCAATCTTGATTTGAATGTAGAGCTGTTTTTGTACACGTGTACACGTGTGTTTTGATATTGTGACGATGGAAATCAATCGTGATTTTGAGGAGCAGCGAATTGTGATGAAATTATGTAATCACGTTTTCAAAGATGTCCGCATTCTCTAACCACTCTTGACAAACACGCAAGCGATTTTCCTTTTGTTCAGTTGTCCAATTTTTTGGGGAAATCTTTGCACAAAGTTTTGACACCTCCAAATCTTGCGTGAGGATGAGGCACACGGTCTCTCGATTGATTCCGGTAATCTCTGCAACATCTCTGACCGTGGGGCGACGATTTGCGTTGATAGCTTCTTCAACTTTCTGCACAGAGAAGTCATTTCGAGAAGTGGAGGGTCGCCCCGAACTCTCATCGTCCTTCGTTGAAGTTCTCCCATCTCTGAACCTAGACAATCACTTGAAAAACGAACTTCTTTTCAAAAGACGGTTTCCGTAAACAGGTCTCATCATTTCAAGAATTTCTGAGTTCGTTTTCCCCGCTTTCACCAGGAATTTCATCACAATTCGCTGCTCCTCAAAATCACGATCGATTTCCATCGTCACAATATCAAACCACACGTCTACAAAAACAGCGCTACACTCACATCAGGATTCCCAAGAGAACTGGAAAAAATTGCATGACTGCGCGAAATGTCAACAAACACTGCGTCACTGCTGCCAATCCTCCAAGTGTTGTCAAAGCAACATAATAAAATGAGTCCGCGAATCTTATTGTCATACCTCGTATGTTATGTCATATACATCGCACTGTCTCAGGAGCGATTGGTGCAAAAAGTGTAGAAAAGTGCAGAGCTATCGAACAGGCCTATTATTATGAATCCTTAGTGGACATTATAGTCCAGGCTGCAATAAAAGCCAAATGTGATGTAACCTGTATATGTTAGATTAGTCCGAATATTAAATTGTCGGCATAATTACAGTTTTCCTTTAAAAATCTTTTTGTTTATTTCTTTATATTAAAAGTTTTAAACATTTTCTTATAAGTTAGAGAACAATTTTTATAAAATCAGTTCTTATCCGAATACTTAGTTGTTAGGGCTCGTATATATGTACAGGGTGGATCAATTTCGATGTCTCTATGGGCATCTCCGTAACTATAAGAGATAGAAAAAACTAGTGACCGAGTCTCGATCTCTTTTTTAGAGATAAAGTCAATAGTGTAAACAAAAATCCGCTATCTTTTTTTGTTTTCGCTTTATAAGCCAAAATTGAAATTTTCGACTTTTCGTCAATCAGGCATATCTCGTTTATTTTTGCAAATATTAAAAAACTGTTGTGATATTATTAGGACACTTTTTGGAATACAATTCAGTGGTGTAGTTGGTTTTTTGATATTTAATTAAATTTTTGAGTTATAGCATAAAGTTATATTTTTTTAAATGGAAATCATAGTAGGCAATGTCATCATTAAATAGAGATTTTTTTTCTGTTTTCAAAAATATATACTTTGTTGGGTTTATTTCTTACAGTTAATAGAATAAAACGCGTTTTTTATTATTTTTGGTGCATTCTTTTCTTAGTAGGCTATTTTCAACAAAAATCGACAATTTTCTTTTGTTTTTATTAAATATTAACAAAGATTTGATGATTGGGTAGCACAAGAGTGAGAGTTATTGCGATGAACATAAGAGATAGTAAGCTAGCGTCGATAGAGCTGGGTTGGGTTACAACATGAGTTGGCTGCGTATTTTAGCGCGGCAGTATTTAAATTGTGATTTTATTTTGATATTATTTTCTGGGTTTTAAATTATTTATTGTGATTAGAGATGTAAAAATACCGTATTTTAAAATTTTTGTATAATACATTGTATAATACGCGTATTACACCGTATTTTATCCTAACCTTAGTTCATCAGCAGACTACAATAAATTACTTACTGTTTATCATAATTAAGTAACTTATTGTAGTCAGGTTATATTTATTTGTACATATTATGTTATGAAACGGACATTAAATTCTAAACTTTCTTTCTTCATAATACTGACCATTATTCTTATTAAATAATTTAATGTAACAATGTCTTTCTCTTTATTATTTCTGTAGAATAAAAATTTTAAGTAGGTAATCCTGCTGTTTTGGAATCTGGTGTTGGAAAAAGCGATTTCTTTTTCTATTTCTGTCTTTCTACTGTAAAGAAAATAATTTTGAAAATAAAATAACGCGTACATTAACAAGAGTAGGAAAATTATTGTGATATTAGGTCTGTTTGTTATTCTGCACTGGTGTACACTAGTGTATACTTTTTTACGAAATATGCTTTAATGAAGCTTAAATTCTTTGATAATGTGTTAATACGAATCATACTCATTCATACTGACATACCACACAAACATTTCAGGTTGCATTAAAGAGTATTTTTTGAAAAAGAATGCATTGGTGTAAACCTATTGAATTCTATTCTAAAATTTGTATGAATATCACTCATAACCTCACTTGTTAAAATCACGTTAAAGTACAATTGTATAAAATAAGTTTAATAGCTTTTTCGATTGACCGCTTTAGTGCGCACTCAGATTATCTTCATCTCGTGTTATTACATGAAGTTAAAAGAAGATGCAAATACACTGAGTGCAACCGGTGCACGTGAATCGAAAACGCTATAATACATACGGTATTCTATGTATTCTACTTCTTGTATAAAACCCGTATAATACAACTTTACATCTCTAATTGTGATATATCAAGAGTTGTGTTTATTATCTACTTACATTTCTTTAACTTTTTCTGCAATAATTTCTCAAGATGTTTTTAATTTATACTTATTTATACTTCATTATTCCATGAAATGCATATTTGAGCGAAAAAACTGCGTTTTAAACTTAAATATTAAATGAAGTTACATAATTTCGAATTTGACCCAAACCACATGGTATCAGTATTGTTGTAATCTTTGTGACTCTTAGAGGATGCTCGTTCTATCTTTCTTTCCCTTTATGTGGCTGCAACTGTCAAAATATTTGAACGAGAATTGATATTTAATAAAAACAAACAAAAAAATTATCAGTCTTTGTTGAAACCAGCCTACTAAGAATAGAATGCACCCAAGAATAATAAAAAAGGCGTTTTTTTCTATTATATTATTATTATTATTATTTCATTACCCTCCACAGCTATTGCCAATTAAGGAACATGTCTAGATACTATTGCTTGCTAGTTGAAAAATTTTTGAAATAGCTCAAAGCTATATTTTTCAATTGTTTTATGGAACAAACGTTGATGTCTGCCTTATCAGATAATATTTCGTTATGAAGACTTGTCATAATGTAAATTGGTGACCGTTTTAATAAATTGGTGCGTGTTTTAAGACACTTAGGGCACATTTTAATCTAGTATTTACTGGTACTCTAAAATTAATTTGCGATAATAAAAATTCTTCCTGAATCACATTATTAAGTAACTTATGTAGATTAACTAATGCTGAAACAATTCTCCTAGTCTCTAAACTATCATAATTAAAAGATTGTAATAACTTATTGTAGTCGACAGATGCAGGGAAGACACCAGTCTCCTTAAAAATAATGTATTTAAAAAATCTTTTCTGAATATTTTCCAGCAGATTTTTCTGATAACTATAAAATGGAATCCATACCAAGGAGGCGTACTCAAGGACCGATCTCACCATTCCAAAATACAGCGTTTCAAGGGCATTAACATTAGTAAAATCACGACAATTCCGAATTATGAAACCTAATATTTTTAAGCCTGTATTAACAATTCGTCTAATATGTAATTCAAAGGTGAATTTGCAATCAATTGACACCCCTAAATCTTTGAAACAAGTGGCCCTTTCAACTTTGGTTGACGTAAGTTGATAGTCGAATAAAACCTCATTCCTTCTTCTAGTATACGAGACTACTCTACATTTATCCACATTAATCTTTAATTTATTATGCTTGCACCAGCTTTCAAACCTATCAAGTTGATCTTGTAAGAACTGACAATCACCAATATTCTCGATCGATTTAAATATTTTTGCATCATCAGCGAACAATAAAATGTCACAATTGATTACATCAGGTAAATCGTTAACGAAGATCAAAAACAATAAAGGGCCGAGATTCGACCCCTGAGGTACACCCGAAGAAGGTACATAAGGAGACGATTGAACACCATTGATGACAACAAATGATTGCCTATTCATTAAATAGCACTCCATTAATGTAACTAACTTATGAGAAAAACCAACTGATGACAATTTCCGAAGGAGAATTACGCAGTCAAATGCTTTTTCAGTCAGTATAAATGACATAAACTTGTCCTGCTTTGTCCAGATGATTGGCTACAAACTGAGAAAAGTGACATAAATTGGTGACCGATCTACGGTCACCAACCTGCTCTAAATCCATGCTGACTAGGACTAATAAAATTCTTAACAGCCGGGTACATATTAGAATAAATAACCATTTCAAACACTTTTGCAAAATTGTTGAGAATTGCCACAGAACGATAATTACCAACACTAGAAACGTCACCCTTTTTATGAATGGGAATGATTTTAGACTCTTTCCAAATGTTCGGAAAGGTTGCAGTTCTGAGACACAAATTAAAAATAAAGCGTAAAGGATCCGCCGATACCGCAGCACAGTCTCTTACGAAAAAGGAAGGAAGATTATCACGACCAGCAGTAAAACTGTTTTTTAAGTTTTTACAAGCTATAAAAACTTCTTCATAGGTAACAAAGTCCAAATTACAGTTATTTAGCAAGTGATGACTATAGTAATTGTAGTAATATGTAAGAAATAAATCCAACAAAGTATATATTTTTGAAAACAGAAAAAAAATTTCTATTTAATTGTGACATTGCCCATTATGATTTCCATTTAAAAAAATATAACTTTATGTTATAACTCGAAAATTTTATTAAATATCAAAAAACCAACTACACCACTGAATTGCGTTCAAAAAAGTGTCAAACATAATGTCAAAACAGTTTTTTAATATCATTAAAAATAAAAGAGATATGCGCGATTGACGAAAAGTCGAAAATGTCAATTTTTGCCTATAACTCGAAAACAAAAGAAGATAGCCAATTTTTGTTTAGTCTATTGACTTTATCTCTAAAAAAGAGATTGAGACTTGGCCACTAGTTTTTTTCTATCTCTTATAGTTACAGAGATGCCCATAAGAGATATCGAAATTGATTCACCCTGTACATAGTAAAAACTTCTGGAATCTGGAAAATACTTTTGTGTTCACTGAACGCTGAATTAGTTTTCAGGTTGTTGAAAGACAGTGTGTCTGAATCGAACGCGTCACGTTCTCAATTTATTTTGTGTAATCGATTCCTGTCATATTAGGCTAGCAATAACAATGACGAACTTTAAATATTTATTTAAATTCGCGAGCGACATAAAATCCGACTTTGTTGTCTTATCTGCACAGAAATATCAGTTATTGGAAATATTTGTAACGAGTAGGTGTGCGGTTCTGGTTTCAAGGAAGAGGTGGTCGTCGTATTTAACTCACATTCAGTCTAATCTTGACTGTAACCACGTGAAGGTTGTTCAGTTGCACGAAGTGTGATTGTAAACACGAGACCATGAACACGTTTACGGCAAGCACACTCGGCCTTGCCTTCCTGATCAGTGTTTTCGATTTTTGTTCTTCAACGGGTGTGACGAAAACACCGCAAACTCCTTACACCAGCGCAGACATCAAAAGTAATCCTGAGCAGAGCTACATTCTATTTCCGGACAGAGAAGATCTCTCTCACTATAATTACCATCATCATCACCATCACCATGACCACTATGACTTAGGATACCCTCATCAAGAAATTGATGCCCCACATCCACACACAACGGCGAAGACGACGACGACGACGGAAAGGAAGTACAGAAATGCATTTGAAAATTCGACTGGAGTAAGTATTTTCACCAGACTTTAAATTATATGTGTATATAATATTTATTTACTGGTTAGCAAGATGAAAGACGTGCAGATGTTTGAGTTCATTTAAATTTCTACATACCTACCTTACTATGAAAATTGAAAGGTTGATGCACTTAAGCAAATTTTTTCTTGTGTATTGCATTAAGGCTCAGTTGTACAATTCCAGCTTAACTTTAAAGTTAAGTTTAAGCTTAACAACAATTGTTGAAATAATCGTTGCTGTAAGCGTCAGCTTCAATTTAAATTGGCAATGTACAACTGGGACTAAATAATTATATGTACTTGAAAAACGGACAATTTTTTTACGTAAAATGCTACTCAGATAACACTGGTGTTGTTAACAATGTCTGGAAATACCGCAAATGTCGAGTGTGCATGATAAGTGTTTGAATATTTTGAAAATGATTTACTTTTATTTTAAATTGGAAAATTCCATTCGCCGCCTTTTCGCCTTTCAGAAGTGTTGCAGCATCTCTACCACAATCCTTACAGTACCATAAAAAGTTCAATATAAAATTTCGTAAAAGAAAAACGTTTTGGGTAATATGTTTGGTAATTACGATTCCTTGGAAAAAGAAATTGTCTTAAGCTTATGATTTATGTAATATTATTTGAACTAACAAATATCTTAATTGGAAGGTTTCTGGTAGAGACGCTGCAACACTTCTTGAAGCACACTTGATTTACTTGAAGCTCAGTATACAAGGGCTGTACAACGGAGACTACTAAGAATTCAAATACATTCTTCTAAATATTTTGAATATCATCTTGTCGAACATTATTTTCATTGTTTCTTTGAAGAATATTTTTTGAACTTACATTTCCAACGAAACACAAATCCAAAAATTACTTCTAAACAATTACGGAGTACTACATCTTGTAATTATATTGACAAATGAATATTAAACATTAAATAAAACGTACTTATTCATCATCTTTAACGAGCGGCTCATTAACGTGAAAACATAAATTGCTTTCCCTCTACACTCGTAACTAGAAAAGATGAAGGCTCATCTTCATCTTAAATCACACGCGTATGGTTTAAGTTTAAAAATACTAGTCAGATCAATTTATACTTGATTTTTGAACGTACGTTCCGTTTATCACTTTCTGCTGGCAGGCGTTTTGTTTACATTGTTTACAAAGATCAAGATACTTTATCAAATTAAATCAATTTTATTAACACAACACGAAAGTAATGAGTCGATTCTGCTCATATCTCTAGCAACGGTAAGATCTGTGAGCCTGTAACTCAATTATTGAAATTTGAAATGTTGAAGTTTTCCATATGGTACAATTTCTTATAAGGGGGTCGGATTTGCAACTTAGTAACGGTGGTACCTCCTTAGTAACTTGTAAGAAGCTGCAATCTCGGCAATGTTCGGTGGTAACAGGATACAACGTTGTGTAGTCTCGATGATGTTCGGAAGTGGGATCATACCAAGTTGCAACTTGCAACTCCGATTAGAATGACCCCCTAAGTCTGTAAGATAATAGGACAAAGGCTTACAAGTAATCCTAGAGACCTAGGAGAAATCATGTCTTCCACAGAACTTCAAAATTCCAGTGCAGTAATCAATCAGATACCTTTGTTTAATAACTTCTCTGAAGAACTTCGACACGATAATTGAGTTACAGGTTTATAGATCTTACGGTTGCTATACATACGAGCAGAATCGACACATGATTCCTGAAAGGAACTGTTTTTATACGAAGACATAAATAGCATCCAGCGCACGTGAATAGAGTCTGTCTCTGTTTATTTCATTCTAAATTCATAAAAATTATCTTTGTCGTACACGCCTAGATGACATATCGGAATGTAGCTCCGTTAGTCAAAATGCGGTAGAAGTATACAGAGTTTTTATCTTTGTCTTATGTATAACAAATAGTTAGTTGCACGTGTCTTTATCCGGCCTGCACAATTTATTACTTCAAGTGTTTCTCCGCTGGCGCCACTTACCTAAAAGATCGGAAGCGAATTATATCCGGAATCCGGAACGTCATTTCACAGCGTCATTATCAATTCATATCAAGCTCACGCAGTTCAAGCTCACGCAGTTTATGGCGAAGAAAATTTGCATTAAATGAAATATTGCCCATACCGGGTTAAGAGTTCTGTCTCGTGAAATCTAGTATATCGTGGTTTGTCTCTCCTAGTTTCCTAGCTTTACAGAACGAGCTTTCATCTTTCCTGGTTATGATTGTACGTTCTTGCTTTAACAGTTTCGTTTGGCTTTATCTGAAAAATAGTGTATTTAAATCTCTGTGAGGTATATCATTAGGAATGAGTATGAATCGTACTAATGATAGTGTGCACTAGTGCCTACTAGTGCAGGATAACAAATTATATCCACAATAATTCTACGAATTTCAAAGAAAATGAGTGGAACATTTAATAACAATAATTTTAAAAAATGTGTGCGCTCTTGAACGTTTGATTTTCCGAGTCTCATTAATCATATAAAAATAGACAAAATATTTTGAATTACAAACTGCAATCAAACGATACAGGAACGTCGCAGAAACCTTTGCCAGAAAATTGTGTTTATAAGTGGAAACCTAATATGTTACAAAAAATGAGAAAAATTTGGATCGTATTGATTTTAACGATCATTAATTAAATAGTGAAATGTACGATAAGTTTAATGATAAAAAATAATACTTATTGTAGCATCAGATGTAGGTACAAGGTATGTCCAAAGTTAATTTAATTCTTGCTTTATTTCTAGTTTGTGATATAAATGTAATTTTATTTATTTTTAAAATCTTGTTGAAAGTCCATAATTAGGTGTAGTAATTTTATTTAGTTCGGCGAGGATAATTTTTATGGGGGTTCAATTACATGTGGTAATTATTCATAGAACATCTGAGTTTTGGGATTTTAACAACATTTCTTGAACTTCATCCGATTCAGATACTTTTCTTCACTGACTGGAAGTAAGTACATCTACACATCTAGGAAAAAAATAGTAATGCCCGGTTGCACCAACTTTTTAAGCAGAGCTTAAATTTAAGTTGTGTTTAGACTATGATATTATTTATGGATTTAACAAAATGTTAGTCACATTCTAATTAATATTTAAGTTGAAGTTTAAATGTCAATCAGAATGTAATTGACATTATACTGACCATACGTAAATGTCACATTCTAAACATAACTTAAATTTAAGCTCTGCTTAAGAAGGTGGTGCAACCGGGCATAAATGACGTAAAAGAGTTAATTCATTATCATTTTTGTTCCTTTGAATTTTTATAATGTAACTTGTTGACCAATGTTCATAGTAAGTTTCTCAATAAGTTATCACATACGGAAATTCCTGAGAGCAAATTTCTTTAATGCTCTGAATTGAGAAAGGACTTTTGCAACAGATTTATCCTTCACCATTCCTTGTTGAACTTATAGTAAATGAAGACGGTTTTAAGCGAAAATCTCAATTAACGCCTGAACGGTCCAGTGGTAAGGGACCGGCCTTGCAATCGCATAGTTGTCGGTTCGAACCGCACTCGGTATTTTTCTCGGGGGTGGTCGGTATCGACTTCAGGCACCTTTCAGTGTTGGGGATAAAATTCGACACTGCTTCCCCTTAAACGGCGAGAAGGTTGGAAGTAACAAAGCCATGGAACACTTTACACACACTCAAATACACTCTCTCGTTCCTGAGGTCCTGACAAGTCTTTGACTTAGGACCCGATTGGGCAACCACCACAGATAAAAAAATAATTGGTACCAGTCCTTTGATAATTCCATCCGTGTCTTCGGTTTTGATTCCCTTCTGATCACATTCTAAATACGAAAGTCCTCTGACTGGAAGGTTTTTTCTCTAGTCGAGACGTTTTACCGTATAAGTTATGAAATGCATAAATCTGAATGTGGTATAATTATTATTATGTGGGCGAACCTGTAGTTTCTTCATTGACAAATAATTTACAGAAATTCAGCTGATCCTCTGTTCTGTTGACAATGTTGCCAATGAAGTATCGTTATTTTGGATATAATTTATGGTAAATTGGTAATATTTTGAAAACTGCGAGACATTTTTCCTATAATCTGCGACGTGGATTCTCTAATGCCCAGCTGCACCAACTTTTTAAGTAGAGCTTAAATTGAAGTGGTGTTTTGACTATGACATTAATTATAGATTTAATAAAATGTTACTCACATTCTAATTGATACTTAAGTTGAGGTTTAATTGTCAATCAGAATGTATTTGACATTATACTGACCATACGTAAATGTCACATTCTAAACATAGCTTAAATTTAAGTTGGTGCAACCGGGCATTAGTGATTTTATTTGTTGAAACAATAAAGAATTACCCGTATAACGATCGCGAGTCAAAGAGGAATGAAATTTTTTGTGAAGTGCTAACTGTTTATTTCAACATTGAGTCTTCGTATCTTTAACAATAAAAAAAATTAGTTTTTATTTCAACATTGAGTCTTCGTATCTTTAACAATAAAAAAAATTAGTTTTAATGTTGATGGAAAATTTTGTCGCTCAAAATAACTCGTACTTACCTACAGTTACAAAAATATGATTAGCAGAGTGCGACCAGTTTTAGGTTTTTGATATCAGAAGTGGGCAGTTTGCCTTGAATAAGTCATTACAAGATGTTGAATGAGTGTAAATAAGTAAACATAAAACAAATGTATAAGATTCCGTAAAAATAATTTTGATTCAATGGATGTGGCTTGGATGACCTTTAGGTTTAAGGGTTTTACCTAAGGTCATCCATTTTCTGATTATTATATACTGCTAGTATTAATTATGTCGTCATTAACGTCAGTAACGTAAGTCATATATTATTGTCAAGTCAATCTAGACAAGATTGTTCTGCTTAATTATATCGCAAGATAATTTCTAATATATGGAACTAGAACCGTGACTACAACTAACATTGTGTGAGGCGAATCGTTTAATTAAAGTTTAATACAGTATAAAGGCCGTTCATCGAACCGTAACATTGGTGAAATTGCTAACTCTTAGAAACCTGTTGTAATAAGTGACCTTGTCATCTGTTCGTGGTAAACTTGAATTTGTTGATAGAGATTTAATAAATTAAATTTAATGCCAATTGGACCAATAACCTATCGCATGCATCAGGTCGTGTATACATTTAGATACAATTCTAATAAAAGTTATATCAAATTTGCTTTTTTTTTTCGATAGTAAATTATTATTGTTTTAATTACTTTCACAAACACAGCACGTTCATAAATGTCTTTCATGTTTTTGGGTATAATTTTTAATCAATTAGGTATCTCTCGAAAATAAGACACATTGAATTGTTTGCATATTTTTCTCGTAATCCGTGACATCAATACTCTTACTGGTTTAATTTGTGTTAACGAATAGAATTCACCTTGTGTGTGTATAAATTACTTTTATTTGTATTTATCATTGTTATATTTTCATATTTTAGATTATTTAGATTCTTCTGGTTAAGTTAAAAGTTGTTAACAATGTCTGCATGTTACATAATTTACAATTTAAGCTTACGTAATATGGAAAGAAAACACGCTATTATAAAATTAATAACATTCAAAATGATTCGCCAAAATTGACGAAAGCGGACGACTACTTCGCTTAAATGTTTCCAAAGTTCACAATTAAGTGTTATTTATTCTTCGATGAGCAAATATATCGATTACGAACGGGCTTTTTGGAAAGCGTTGTGAATTTCCGCTTGCTTACAGAGTCTGGCTCTCGAAGTTATTACTGTTTTGGGGAAAACCTAAAATATTCACAAACCTGCAATTAAATATCCACGTGTCGAAATCAATGATAAATCTCAAGAAGATTTGCGACATGATGTCGCAATCGGTAATTTTTATTTAGAGTTAAGAAATTATAAATGTGACGGCTTAAAAATTGAGTCTACTTGGTGGTAACAAAAAATATTAGTTTCGTTTAGATTCTTAAATCTTGCTTTGATCAAGTCATAAAAAAATCTGATTAAAAAAATTAATATAAAATTCAAAATAAATCGTTAAATTTCTTCCAATATTTGAATTCCAGTTATTTTTGTTCTCATGTATAGAGTGACAAATAGGGACGATGAAAGGTTATTGAACCTGAAACGTTTCACAAAATTTGTTTCAAAACAAAAATTTTGTATTACATGTTTAGTTTTAAAATAACAAATACATGTCCATATTCTTGGTATTTTTTGCAAGCAATAAGCCAGCAATGTAGGGCGACGTGCAGTCCCTTTTCGAGTATTGATAGACCACACCGAGAGCCATAAATCTGCCAGCGTTATCTTTGTATTGCGAATTTCTGTACAAAAGTTGTCGGGTTAAAATCACGGGTACATGTACATTAGCGGAAGAGGCATATCGAATTACGCTCAAGTTAAAGTGTTTTGTTTTGTCTGTTTCTTTTCCAAGTCTAGCGTCATAATTCTGTGTCAACTCAAGAAGCTTTTGAAATGAAGTTAGAGAAAACAAATCGCAGATGTTGTGGGACAGACGCGTTCCTTCTGACATTCTGGAGCACGTAATTTATAGGTCTTTATGAGAAATGCATTTAGGGCGTGGGCCAGAATTAAAATAACCTTTGGTGGTAAAAATTGCGTAGGGATAATTTGATTTGCATTAATTAGTGACAAAAGAGTCAGTCAAGTTCATATTGACATTGTATTTAGATAATTTTAATGAAAGTATTTTTAGTTACATTTCAGCGAGTATTAGAACTCACTAGGGACCTTCATCTTAGAAAAATTTATTGGTCATTGTTCCCTTAATTATTAGGCCACTTCTGTAATTTAATCAACCAACAGCAATTAACTATTCCCCATATCTACCTGGGCGTTCAATATAGTGTACTTTTAGAAATCTTTCTACCCTTGGGGTATGTTCTCTGGCAAGTTGGAAACACTAACGGTTGTTTTTCGATTTGTACAGGGAAGTCGCCAATCTCTATCACTGACGTGAGGCAATTATATCTGCCGCTGGAACCAAGTGCGCCAGCACAAAATAAAAAAAGAAATCAAGGCCAATTAATTGTCACTACGAATTTCGTGAAACTACGAGGCCGAACTGCATAGTCATAGCCATTCTCTTAGTAAAGTTTCTCTTTCACCCTGTATGTTTGTGAACCGAATTGGAGTCTTTGCCGAGAGATTTGCCGCTTATTTAGAAGCGATTGCCTAGAGACTGCAATGCCAAAACCACCCATAGTGGAGTGCAAAAAAAGCAGTCAAAACTAATTTCTTGCGCTATAAATTAATTAGATAGGTTACACGGCGAAAGAGCGACAGACAGAGGGTCCTGAAAAACAGGCAAGTGAGTAAAGAGTACTGCCCTCAAAGCAAGGCGAAAGTAGTCAAGAAGCTCCTACTATTTCGACCTTAATTAACGCTCTGGTGGAGGAGTAGAAGAAGTTCGGCTCACTACACTCCACCGTATTAATCAGGTTAGCTAGAGATAAGGTACCCAACACCTCCCACTGGAGTCTCTGAAAAACAGGTGATTGCTACTGATTTACTTGCGAATTGATCGCCAAAGGCGTCATTTTGTATCACATACTTCTCCAGAACATTTGGTTAATTCATTAATTAACTCCATTAATTAAGTACATTATAGTCCCACTGTGACACATTGTGCGTTGGTTTATTAAACAGAACAAGTCTTTGAGTACGATCAGAAGTGACGAACACTTGTGCTTGTACTTGAACTCGAGCTAAGTTGAAATTCAATTAATTATTAATCTAATTAAGGAGCAGATCTCTCCCACAAATATCTGTTTAGACATTAAACCACCAACGGTGTGAATCGAAAGAAAATAGATCGCGCCGATATTCGAAGGTGAAATCTGTTAACCGAGTTATACTGTACTTTCTGAAAATCGTAATTTTTGTTTCTTTGTATTTTATTTCAACGCAAGGGTTTTACGCTCACGATATCCGATCCCACAGAGGCGCGTATCAGGAGTTTTCCCATTTTTTTTCTTCTTTTTTTTTCAATAAATAATTAATTAAAGCTAATTTCGTGCGTTTTATTAATGTAATCCGCTCCTTGTTCATTCAAGAGTTTTACTGCTCGCACCAAAAGAATCAGGTTATCACGACGTAATTACGGGATTACATTGACGATTGGGCTAAAATTAGGAAATACTATAATAATAATAATAATAATAAATTTATTAAGCCAAAGTGATCACCTAAAGTGATATTGGACATGTCAATAAGTGTACAGGTACAACAGTATATAAACGATAAAAACAAAACAAAAGAAAAAAAGACACATTAAAATTGGACAAGCAGTTACTACCTATTGAAAATATTCATTTAGAGAGTACAAACATTTGTTAATTAATAACTTTTTAAGCTCATGTTTGAAAGTTTTTGGAGATTTTATCTCAAGTATCTCACGGTGCAAATGCTCATATAATTTACGACATTGGTAGTTTGGAGAGTGTTCATGGAAAGTTGTACGATGCAAAGGCACTCTAAGCGCTTGACTATTACGTGTGAAATAGCAGAATAACTAGAACGATTAGCAACTTATCGCACGAGTTCCGAAGGGACATTCAACCCTAAATATAATCTATTTCATTAGGACCAATAATAGCAGCCGGCCGGCAATAAAACCCTTGGCTCGAGTAGGTAGAACAGACAGAGGCCAGACTAAGGCATGTTAGTGGTAATATTAACCTTTGGGTGATCCTTCCCGGAACTCCTTGAAGATAAGTGCTCGCTACCGTTACTTAAGGGGTGATAAATTTCAATTGTCGGTTTGTTTGGACTACTTAGTTGTTTGCTTGTCCGGCAAGTAAACAAATAAACGAGGCTAATTAGTGGGCGTGCTACAAACCTTATATAAATAATTTATTTAATTGTTTTTGATTTTCTTGAATATACAATGTCTTCCAAAAAGTATGCAATAAAATGTGATTTTTCTTTATTATCGATTTTTATTAAATTTTATTGACGCAGAACGCTTCTGCATTCCTTACAATCAAATTGGAAAATGTTAGGTGAAATTTATCTTTTGCGATATACAGCGTAGATACAGAAAAATGAAGACGGCTTAGGAGTAAAGATTCATAAAAATCGATAACAAAAAAATCCATTTGTTGCACACTTTTTGTATATTATGTATATTATATATAGTATAGTATAGTATATATTATATTGTTCAAATACCTTCAACTTCAGTCAATTTTTACGTCATGGCAACATAAGGCAAACACATTGTACGAAATATGTGGAGCAAACTTTTTGTCAGTTAATTGCTCAATAACTTGCCCAGCGATATGGATCAGTATCCAGCAATTAGGCGATAATTTCAGTGGAGCAACTGTTACTGACAATAAACATCGTCTACCTTTTCGCTGTCGCTAAAAGTGTATTTGTTATAATGTATTCAATAAAAAAAAGAAAGAAAAGAAGAAATAGGCGATTTTGGATGCGAACATTTCTAGCTAGTCAAGAACATCTTTCTTCAGCATTGTGAAATAAATTAAGTTTAGACGACTTCTTATTTAAAAATCTCAGGAGAATGTCCCGACGTGATTTTGAACTAATCGTGAATAAACTGGTTCCAATAATTACAAAAAAAACTACTAACATGAGAGATCCTGTGCTAAGAAAACTCATCGATCATAGATAGAAAGAGACAAGTATATAAACGAGTGTGATAGGAACAAAAATTGCTCGGTGTTTTCGGGTATATATTTTCCATATACCCGATGGATATATGGCAACTCGTAGCGGCGACATAAGCAACACGTGACAATATGAAGCAATATTGCCATATTCAACTTTGTCGAAATAATTGCTAGGTATCACATGATGTTGATTGATATAACTCCATTAATTTCTCCACTAGGTCGCCGAGCAACTAATTGCCGTAAAAATTGCTCGAGCAATAGCTATGGTTAAACATTTTATTTTACTATGGTGCTTTTCTAGAGAATTTTACCCCATCATCCGCCTTCTCTCGTCGGCTCTTGTGACAAATGATACACATAAATTGCTGTATTCGAAGATCCACTCTGTTGCATTGTTTGGGACAGACGGTATATGAAACCTATTGAATGTTGTTTTTCCAAGACTCTCGACGACTATCGAAGTGTTAAGTAATTACATTACTACTTAAACAGTGTATATGTGACTCATTAATATCGAGTAAGTGTAGTAGCCGAATATAATTGCATAAGAAGAAATGTTTGAGTTGGACTTATTGCATAGGCGAGACAAAAACGACAGCAATAAAAAAAATCATTTCTGAGTATTCGAAAGAATTTCGCTAATTTTTTTCCCAAGAAAAACTTTCTCAATAACACCTTTGTCAGTGTATTTAAGTAAACCGTAGCTGAATCACTCGTGTTAATTATCTGCACTTCGACAACGGAAATATCTACTTAATTGTTTATCGTCAAAGTTTGCTCATAGACCAATCCCACCCCAAAAGAATTCTAATTAAATTTGGAGTATTAAATTAATAATAATATTGAAGCCACAAATATTCCAACTCTTAATTTTTATTGTCAGTTATCATGATTCAGGATAATACAAGAACAATGAATCATACCTCAAGGTATCACATTACTTATTAATTAGAAATTCATAAATCAAGGCACGTGTGCGGGCATCCATAGATCGATAAATTAATAGAACATTAATAAATATATAGAATAATAAAATATAAATTAATAGAACATTAAATCAAAAAAGTATTATGTAAATTACAGCGAGCACCTTATACTCTGAGAATGCAAAAAGAATAAAAAAATATAAAGACAACAATTTCAAAGTAACACGCATAGTAACAGCAATTTTTGGTGCCCAACATGGCAGCAAAAGAAAAGAAAATTAACAGTCCTGTTTTTTCATTTTACGTAACAGCCTGTGCAGTGGTTGTATATTTCGATACGAATTTTAATTAATCTATACGATTATTATTGTTTTCATAAGAAAAAATTCCTGCGTCATCAATCACCGAAGTTACAAACGACAAATATTTCAGTATTACTTCTTTGTCAACGGTGAATACTTACAGTTATGCTTTTTATGTCTGATGATGCAACGCCAGACGCGTTTTATTTATGACGCAGGGCTCTTCTTTTATGAAAACAATAATACATATATAGGTCTGTTCTAGCAGCAGTACGTATCTAATTGTTAGAAATTGTACTGAACATGCGCAGTGGAATTTTAGCGTCGCTAAAGTGTCAATTTCTAACAGTTATGTACTGCTGCTAGAACAGACCTTTAGTATCTCTAAAATTGAGGCATATACACAATGCACTGCCGCTCACGGTAGTGTATGCACATTTTGATTAAATTCCACAAAATTGTAATGATTCGTCTTAACATTTATTGTTATAATCTGAAATTATTCTTTAATAAGTTTCTAAATTAACATTGTGCATAATTTTAGAAATATCCATTAGGTACCTAAAATAAGTTGCCTACTAATCGTTTAGATTAGATCATTACGGATCTTTAAAATATTATTGGTATTATTTACGTTATTATTCTTACAACTCCGACTTTCTAAAAATGTACTTGAGCCATCTTAAGTCCCACTTAAGTACCATAGCTGTCATTAGCTACCCATACATGAGCAGGATTACTGACAGGCTTAGCTTGACGTCCAGCACGCCAATCCTTTCACTGGCCATAAGCAGCTTGGAAAAGGCTGGCGTGCGCGTTACGCATTAACCAGCAGTATTGTCGACAGGCAAATCCCTTCATAGTCAAAGATCCTCAGAAATACTCTCAAAGTATGGGCACCTAATCTTAAATAATTCTCTTTATCATTAGAGATGAGGCTTATACGTACAGTTGATTTTTCGAGTGCGTGTTTGAATGAAATAAACTGATATTTAATTGAAAAAGTGCTTCGTGGAAAACCACTAAGGCCCGATTTTACAATCGTCGGATAAGCATTACTCTTAGAATAACGTGACGTAGGTGTGATGCAGTGGCGTAGCCAGGTTGCCAAGGGCCCCGGTGCAAAAAAAAATTGGGGCCCCTAACCAAAATAACGGTAACTTTAAAAAAACAATATAAACTTTATTCTTTTAATTAGGTAACCTAGTTAGATTTCGTTAAAACACTGATGTGGTCTTCTGCAATATTTGTTTATAAGGGCAATTGAATTTAGTCCGAACAGCAGTTACTTTTCAACTACCCTGTAAATAATCAAGTACAAATTGGACATAATTTGGAAGGTCTGATGTGGGCTAAAAATTCAATCGTTTATAAAGATATGGCAGTATGACCCCCTCCTTACTCTCACGCCATCTAATATTCGTCTTATATTTATACAGCCGCCTATTTTTAGAGTGGTCCCTGTATATAAAAAAATCCTCGGACAATCTGATTTCACATTTGATGTTTTTGTGACTCTTAGAAAATTAATTCCTTAAGAAAAAACAAAAGAAAATGAAATAAACAATAAAATGCAAAATTCGTGAAAGCAAAATAAAAGGAGATCGACGGATAAAATTATCGAAGCAAGTAATTTCAAATTTCGCGCCAGAAATGTAGTTCAATAAAATGTTCATAGATGGCGCCAATGCAACACAATTTTGTACGGTTTCCATTAGTTTTTTATATCTAATTAAAATTGCGTACAAAACATTAAGGCCCGATTGTACAGTCATGGTTTAACTTCGCTTTATTTCCATAGCATCAATTGTAAAGACAATTGTTTCCATAGAAATAAGTTTAAAGTTAAACCATGATTGTACAATCGGGCCTAAAACACTTTTTTAATGAAGAATCTAAAACTGAAATATGAACTTTGTTTAGATTTAGAAAAAAAAATTGACAAGGCTTACTACATACCGAGTGAGCATATTCAATCCGGGACATAGGAAGTTAGCATGAATACCACTAATAATGACATATTTGATTAAAATCTAAATATTATTGAATTTAAGTATTATAATTTTATTACAAACCAAAGATTAAAAACAAATTGAACGTTTTCTTATAAATTATAGTAAAAATTTAAATAATCCTCCATTTTGCGCCAAACAGTACCCTAACCCATTATAAAATCCATTAATCACATTCGTTAGCGTTTCAGCTCTAATGTCATTAACAATGTCAATATTAAGGGTAGCAATGCTTATCCCCCATGTCCGGGAATGAAGATGCTCACTCGCCATACAATTTTGATTTATTTTGTGGCGAAAATCAGAGGACTAACAAACAGAGAAAACTGTAAAAAGAAATGCAATTAGAAAATTAATTCGTTAAGAAAGAAACAAAAGAGAACTGAAACAAACAATAAAATGCAAAATTAATGAAAGGAAAACAAAAGAAGATCGACGATGCTTATCCGCGAATAAAATTTAAAATTTCGCGCTGAAAAATGCAGTTCGATAAAATTTTCATAGATGGCGCTGGTGCAATTTCGTAGTTTCGGTTTTTTTTTGTACCTAACTGAAATTGTGTACAAAAAATTAAAATAATTTTTAATGAAAAATTTATAACCGAAATTTTAACTTTGTTTAGATTTAGAAATGTTAAAACATTTGACTATTAAATATGTAACTTCAATAATTTTTAGATACATACATATTTCAGATTTTGCATCTAAAAAATGCTATTTGACAAAATTTACTTAGATCGCGCCAAATAATTTTGAAGAGTGAATGAACTACAAAAAAAATCGACATTTGAAAATCTGCAGACTAACAAAAAACAAAAATTATTTAATCATAAGAAAAATAAGTTAACAAAAATACGCAAAATTCACTTTATTATATTATAATGACATACAAGAAAAAAATTAAAAACATCGACGAAACCAACAACAATAAAATATGAAAATTAATGGACAGAAAACAAAAGAAGAGCAACAATTCTCATTCGGCGGTGAATGAAGTAAATATGAAAAGTTAATTACAAATCTCGCGCCAAGAAAAATTATAGTTGGATGAAATTTTCGTAGATGGCGCAGGCGTGACTCGATTTTGTACAATTTCCGTTTGTAGATGCATTAAATAATTTTATAAGGTTTTTACAGGCATCTAGAAAAATGAACAATTATGACAATTTTTGTAAATTTTTCTAGCAAATAAACAAATAAATAAGTATTTATTAATTTACGAAAAAATGATAAAGAACAATTTTAATTAAGAATTCTATTCTCTGTCGATTGGTAAATACAGAAGCTGTTCTATTAAAAAAAACCGTCTTTTTGACTTTATCGCATAAAGGCGACGTTCAATTGTTTTTTTTTTTGACTGCGTCATTGTAATCAGGTGAAAAGTACTGCTAGTTGTTAATTAATTTGTAGCTTTTATAACAAAGTTACCCATAGTGCCGACTTAAGTTTGAACAGACTGTATAATTATATAATTATTACATAATTTTATAATTTAAAATGATTGAACAGTAACACACTTCGCTTCGGAACTTCAAGGTTCCTCGAGGGCCCCCTTGAGCCTGAGGGCCCCGGTGTACTGCACCACTTTGCCCTATGATAGCTACGCCACTGGTGTGATGTAGATCTGTACGTACAATTACGCTCATAAAAATCTAATACAATACGTTTCTTTAATTTTGTGAAGAAATAAATAAATAGAAATAAATGTCTAACATAACTTGTGATAAACACTATAAAACTATATTTAAGGCCTCTCTAGCTTTTACGTTATAGAAGTCGTTATTATAATACACAGTTATACCTTTGGCAATTTTAAGTTGTTGTACTATGTGAGCGTAATTGTACCTACACGTGCCTTAAGACATACATTGATGAAACTATTGACGATCCCTCAGGCAAACGTTGTGATGATAACAAAATTATAGTTCTGTATTGTTTAAACAGTCGGCTTTGTTAAGTTTGCAAATAATGCCGGAAGCGCAACATCCGTTTAAATGTTCACCGCATTGAAATGACGCTACCGCAAGTGATGTTATAATTTAAAAGATCTAAGATTTGGCATAGTATTAAAAAAATGTGTATTTGACTTTCAAAACAAAATAATTCCTTATTATGTAATTAGAAGTAAAAATGAATTTTTTTTTGTTCAAAGACGAAACCAATTTATATTTTTTCGATCAAAAAAGTTTTAATTTTAGGACTGTGGATAGTAACAAAAATTTAATTAAATATAAAATTGTAATTTTGGGTCTCAATTCATCTTGTCCCAGCGTCTAGCATTTCGATAGCCTCCTAGAAAAAGCTTTATATTATACCGGGTGTTTCGTAATTGCACGGCACTGGTTTAGGAATGTCATGTATAGCCCGAAATAAACAAAAAAGTTCATATAAACATTTGTCCAAATTAATTTATTATCGAGATATTGAAGGTTAAAGATAAATAGGGTGACTGTCTAGGTAATGAATCTACTTCAGTAATTTTTATTTAAATTAGTCACTAACATCATGTACTCCTACTTATCAAGTAGCCGTGGAAATAATTGCATATCGTTTATTTGTTAGTTACTAAACGTCTGTCATTAAATCTGCTAATAGTATTAAACATGTTTCTGTAAGAAACTAGTCTGTATTACAAGTTTTGTGCATTTTCGTGTGAGTTAATACTTTAAATACATACATGTTTATGCATGACGGTGCCCTAGCCCACTTTTCTCATATTGTCACTGATTATTTAAATACAGTATACGTTAACCGATGGATTGGTCGAAATGGACCTGTTAAATGGCCACCACGGTCTCCAGATCTAACGCCGTTTGATTATTTTGTGTGGGGCTGGATGAAGTCTATGGTTTATTCTACGCCTATTAACACGCAAGAAGAGCTAAGAAATCGTATCGTGGAAGCTGCAGAAACTGTCAAGGGTCGTCCTGATGCTATAAGACTTGCCAGAGAGCAATGGATTCGTCGTGCTGAATCCTGCATTCAACAAAACGGACGCCACTTTGAACAGTTACTCTGAATGTTTTATTGTTAAATCTTCCATATTTATACCTCAGTATCTGAGTAATAAATTAGTTTGAGACAAATGTTTATATGAACTTTTTTGTTTGTTTCGGGCTATAGATGACATCCCTAAACTAGTGCCGTGCAATTACGAAACACCCGGTATATTTATATTTATGGCAAATAATTTCGTTATCAATTCGAAACCAATTATTGTAATAGACGAGATATGAGTTGGAGTATTATGAAACAACACAACCTCGTCAATTTGACAATCATTTGTTTATAATAAATGCCTGTAATTGAACTTCCCGTTACCTTTATATAAATAAGGAGTAATAAGAAAAATCAATATTTTCAATAATTTGATACATATATCAAATATATTTATTTGTCATAATTACATCTTGTTTATGTTTTAACAAAATATCTTCTTGGAATTATTTATTGCAGTTAATTTTTTACCACAAACTCAAGAAGAAGGCAAAATTAGATCGATATCAAAACCGCAAACACAAAGGAATTCCTGCACTAATTTTAGAGTGTGATACAAATTCATGGTGGACTTAATTTAACACTGATGAATAGGGAGAGGCAAATATGCGCAAATTGCATATTTTGATTATTTTATGCTATTTTTAAGATTATTCCATATTTTGAACAAGTACTGCATATTTTGCATATAATAAGAAATTTATCGACAAATATTAAAGCAGAGCGTGTACTTCCTTAACATAAATGGCATATTATGTTAAATTCTAATTTATTATTGCCCTTTCTGTTTGAAAAATGGTTTAAAATTATTAACAATGTCGATTGAAATACTTTAATTTGGAGATGTAACGTTACTGCCATCTAGTGGTCGATTACTTACTTGACGAGCTCATCTTAGTTTAGGGGGAGCACGAACAAAAAACAAATCGATCGTTGATCGTTACTACAGTCGTTACTAGACTCTACTTGATAAGTTCGTAAACTTTTTTGTTTAAAAGTTGTTATTTTCTGTGTTTCTTAGTGATTAGTGATTTTGAGTTTGTTAATCCAGGGCAAATGAGGTGAATGGCGGCCCCCTAAGGTTTTTTAGAAATTGCTAGTCAGAATTTTTAATTTTTTTTGTTTTACTAAATGAATCTAATAAAAGAAGTCTGGGCTATTAATATAAAAAGCGAGCAAAAAAAAAAATCAGATTAGAGTAGGCGGTGCAATGTCCGTGATTAACTCAATTAATTTAATGCAATACATTCATGAACTGTCAAATTTAGTGACTTTTTACTTAATCACAGACAGATTTTCTTTGTACCACCTACTCCAATCTGATTTTTATTTGCTCACCGTTTATAATGTACTTATTATAAAAATTTTCTGATAAAAAGAACAAAATAACAGTTCCGGCCGGGATTACCCGCTAGATGGGAGCAATACCGACCGGCATTACTCCGTTCGAAATATAAAAAAAATTTGTCATAAAGTAAAGTGGTTTAAATTCTTATTAAATGTTTTTATGGAAAAGTGATAAGTATTAATTCTCTTCACAATAATCACAAATAAAACGCTTTTTTTTAAATTTGTGCACAACATTTTATTGGAACGTTGCACACCAGAGTTTCTTGGAGAATATCAAAGAGGACATTCAAATCTATCGATCTGAACAAACCCCGAGTTTTGGCCGGACCGTTATCTATAGAAAACGGCCGCTGAGTCGACTATAAATGAGCACAACTTTTTATTGGAACGTTGCACACCAGAATTTCTTGCAGAATATCAAAGAGGACATTCAAATCTATCGATCTGAACAAACCCCGAGTTTTGGCCGGACCGTTATCTATAGAAAACGGCCGCTGAGTCGATTATAAATGAGCACAACATTTTATTGGAACGTTGCACACCAGAGTTTCTTGGAGAATATCAAAGAGGACATTCAAATCTATCGATCTGAACAAACCCCGAGTTTTGGCCGGACTGTTATCTATAGAAAACCGCCGCTGAGTCGACTATAAATGAGCACAACATTTTATTGGAACGTTGCACACCAGAATTTCTTGCAAAATATCAAAGAGAACATTCAAATCTATCGATCTGAACAAACCCCGAGTTTCTTTATGTGCCCATTGTCCACAAACGACAAAGCTCAACACGTTTTTCCACTGCTGTATTGCACTTAATTAATTCGCGTTGTTGAAACATATTTAACGGTTGTAAATTGACTCTATGTTCAAATATTGGGAGTTTCTCACGGAACACCCTGCATTTACGCGGTATGTCTGTAGAGAAATGCAGTATTTTAATCTGCATATGACATTACCCCCAAACCATTGGCCGTCATTATCCCCATATATGTAAAGTACAGAATATGAATCGACTGTACCCGAGTAGAATAAGTTATGAAAGTTCTACGTTTCTAGAAATTGAAACTACATAAAATGCTGCATTAAATGAAGGTTTATTATTCGTTAAAACTGCAAAAGATATAAACCTTTGAAATCTGTTTTATGCAATAACAAACAACGTCAAAACTAATTTTTATATCTAACGGCTTTTCACTAGCCTCTATGTGGCTGACATTGCTACCAACTGTTTAATATGCAATGTTGAAGCTCTATTGTGACGCAAGATTTTCAAAAACGTTTTCAAGTTAAAAATATCAGGTGGCCGGTATTAACCCAGGGGCCGCTATTCACCCCAATTACCCAACATTCTTTCTTTAATACAGGGTAAAAGTTAGTCTACGAATTCTTTATCACTTTATCTTTGAACTAGCTGAAAAAACACCTTACAAATTTAATTTTTCTTATAATCTGTGAAATTGATTGTCTTTTGTCTTAGGTATTGATTTTATTTTGTCGTTGTCGGGTATAATTTGATTCACCGTGTACATATACAGACTGTATCATAACGTCCGATAAATATTCACACCACGCGATTCTATGATGAAAGCTATACAGAAAATTATAATACGACTTTCCTCTTAAGTCTCTGGTTGTGAAGTAATTGAGAGTTGAAAATAGATTTTTGTTTCAGTAAGGAGCGACAAATCTACTTAATTTCGTCAAGAACATGAAACATGCAATAGATTAGTTAACTAAATAATATCCCCCCCCCCCCCGGCTTACTTCTAATTTACATTTTACTAAAGCAAATTCTTTGCATTTTATAATCTGGGATGATGTTGCAACTGTGTAAGTGTGTATCTAGGTAACTTAAAAATCAGTATCAAATTTGAAGTGTATTTTTGCAGAATATTTGTGCAGAATTCTCCTGCTTGTTACTGAAAATCAGGTTGCTAAGAAACGACGCTACACACATGTTCCCGAATAGTGGGATTAAATTGAATTAAATGTGATGTTCTTTACACTGCGTTGCCATATTTAAAAAACTTCGATGGACTGTAGTATTTTGGAACTAAACGTTTTTGGAGAAAATGATATTGTATTTATCGATACAGTTTTTAACAGAGAATCGCGTAATGTGAATATTTGTCGGACGTTATGATACAGGCAGACTGACAATTGTTGCGACAAAGAAAAAAAAACTTATTATTTAAAGAAAAGATTGTAGATCCACCCATATGATTTTTGGGTAAATTTTTAGATATTTTTCCCGTAATCTATAACGTTAATTCTCTTAGGTATTTTTTTTTTGGCGGAACAATTGTCAGTCACCCTGCATGCAGGTTATACATTACAGAGATTATAAATAATAATTTCCTTGTATGCATAAAATTAATAAATTATTATTATTCTTCCAGATGGCATTTCGTTTCTATTTAAATGCATCAGACGTAATTACCGGGATTTACTTTTAATGAAACAATATGACATTTTTATACCTCCTCGCGCAGTTAACACCAGGAAATTCCCGTAACGTTAATAATGTAAAAATATTTCGAATGAAGGCGACTCTTGTTTTTACAGCAGCGAAAATCCCACCATTACTTAATTGCACAATAGGTAGGTAGCTTGTTTATCATGTGATTTCGCTGCTTCCAGTAGCATTTATGTTACATAACTTACAAAACCGTGTAAGTGGAATTCCACGATCGGCACAGAAGCTAAAATTGTTAATTTACTGCGAGCTAAGAGTAATTTAACCCGAGTTTGGTTATTATAACTCCGTTCATCCAATTTACTTTTTTCTTACATTTATCTGATTGTTTGTCTCAATTTTACATGTATCAAAACAGCTTTGCTCTCATTCCTTGCAAATCATGCAATTGTCATTGGAGGAACTTCTTTTATTCTACATTACCTAAACTAAAATAGAAGCTAAAAGTACCACAGGATGATGCATTACTTTGTATATCAATTATTGCTTCCTAATTAAGAACTTTGTTAAATTGTTTTTTTTTCTTTAATTTTAGATTCCTCTCGACTTTCTGGAAAAATTAAACAACAACCGTTACACCGTAAACGACCTCCTTCTTCATTATGTGGACGATTACGAAGACTCACTAATTCGAAGTAAGTTGACAACTTTATTGAATAAACAATTCATTGTACAATCTGTTACAGATAATTATAAAATATAAAAAAATAGAACATTTGTAATCTGGAACTAAAAATAATTAGCCAATTTTTACGCCGATGTTTCACGATTTGGCACACTTAATCACACTCTCATGAACTTAATGAAATTCAAATAAATTTACTCACTAAATCCACCAAAAATTAATATTCCTAAATACTTGATTAGGTACTTTTCAAGGGCAAGTCAAAAAAATAACATTTATTTTTATTTGTTTGGTGACAATTGCAAAGAAGTTTTTCTTTCAAAATCAATTTTCATTACCGAAAAACTATACAAATTCAAATCTACTGTTGAATATAGAAACTAATTTCATTTTAATTGAGGTAGGTGGTCCGAATGTCTTCAAGTTCTTAACAATAATAATTTAAAAAAAAACAAACAAAAAAATGACATGGTGATAATAATAATTCATGGTTCACAGGATACTTTTTTAAATAAAAGCATTAAATAATACCACGTGATCGAAAATAAAATGATTCATGAATATGGGGGAAAATTGCTGTTGAAAATAATTAATTAATAGCTGTACTTAGCAGTGACATTTTAATTGTTTGAAAATGTTCGGTATGCAGAAATTATGATATACTAGATCACATACTGTTCTGAATCATTTTATTTTCGATCGCTTGGTATTACGATAAACAAATTATCATTCTTCATGTACCATCGTAATCAGAAAAACCGACTACACTCGAAATTTTAGTCAATTGAAATGAACTTCTGTCATTTTGACATTAATATTATTTTGACAAATCAAATAAAAATACCCCAATTAAAAGCAATTCAGAAAGCAATAATTCCAACGCGACTGCAAGACAAAATTAGTATTCGAGCAATTGCAACTGAATTTGCTGTTACTATTAGTAACCATAGAGAATATTTATTTCTTTGGAATCGAATGAGATGGATGAGATTTTATAGGTTAACATGACAAATGGTGTCAAACCTAATGTTACACAACAAAATTTTTTGAAAATGAAAGTGTCGATTTCACTTCGCATGTAGTCGATTTTTATGATCACGATGGTACTAAAGAAAGTACATCAAACTCAAGCAGGCCATATTCGAGCCTCCTACCTTACACATAATTACACAATCGAAGTAGTACATAACATAATTTTTAATTCAACTTAAAGTTTATCATAGTATTGGCATCATGATCACTAAATACAATGAAAAACAGAGTTAATGTTCCTTCGACATAACAAACCTGAATTTGCACTAAACCAGGTACAATGAACAGAAAATGTACAATTATAAATAAAAAAACAAAAAAAACAGTGAATGCAATTATGTTAACTGCTCAAAAAACGAAAAAACTATTCAATAAATAACAAAAAAAATAAAACGCATCAATCATCTGATTCGTTACTCTCAAATTCTTTCAACAAATTCCTCCGGCACTTCATGTCATTACTATAGATAATTAAGTGTATCGTAGAATCTTTTATGTTCGTGGAGGAGTATGCAATTTCTAATTTGCAAGGTCGAGTCCATTTGGTTTCGCGCTGATATTTTTTTGAACTGCGTTTCCGAAATTCCACGTGTCCTTCGGCACTAACGAATTTCACCGGGCTGTAACTAATACTTTCATTCACAACGACATCTCCTAGTCTCGATCGCTTAGCCGGCGAAACTGGTAAATCACAATTGTGCACACCATCACCTTGTCCTTGTTCTACAAGATGACTCGATCCAGGCAAGTCCTTTGGGGGTGTTTTTTCTTCAGATGCGATGAGGGGCGATTTATTGATGGTAATCTGACGTGTTTTACCTTCTATTACCGGACAACTGACCACGTGCGTATCACGATGGCCGATTTTCGAAACTGGCATTGGATTATTGAATAGGTGCTTCATAGAAGAGACGTGATTTTTAAGGAACATTCCAATTTTTTTCTCACCCTTCACTGTTTGGCCGAACCAATCCAGTGTTGCAGTTTCTGACAGATAATACACGATGGTCTCCCTGTGGTTTTCAACTAGATCTAAATAGAAGTCGGTGAAGTCTTTTGCTTCATTCAATTCTTTTTCCGTGAAGGTGTCCATGATCCAAATTTAAAGCCTGCAATTTGGAGAAAGAATGTATTATAAACAACTGACGACGAAAATCAAAATTGTGTGCAACATTAATCGACATCTATAATGAGTAAATTTTAATCACAAAATCTTTAAACCGGATACTAAATAACGTTTTGGTAATTTTCATAATTGAGACGAAGCTGTCGAACGACGGCGAAACGTTAAGTGTTTTGTGCGCTATTTAGTGTCCGGTTTAAAGATTTTGTGATACAATTTTCATCGGATAAGAACTAAGTTTAAATGTAAATTTTAATAGAATAAAAATGTAAATAAGCTTTGATTTAAATATTTTTACTTTCAGGTAGATTCGGCGAAGAAGAAAGACGTAAGTTTAACCACCCGCATAATAAGCACTGTATAAAATTAATATTTTCGTAAAATTTAGGATCTGCAATAATTCCGAAAGATGCAAAATGTTTACCTGAATTAACTACAATCAAATTAGCTACGAGTGATGATCCTAATATCCTGTTTATTCCTGCCTGTACACGAATTGAGAGATGTGGAGGATGTTGTTCGCATAGTCTTTTGTCTTGTCAACCGACTGAGGTGGAAACAATAAATTATCAGGTAAGATTTACATTAATCATACAGCAGAACTGTTAACAAAAGATTTCTTTTTTGTTGAAATAAACTAAAGGAAATATGACAGGAAGTCGCTAAATTCCTAAGTCAGTATTCTCCTTCAAAGTTGTTGAAAAAAAAGTTAATTTTTCTTACAACAAAAGTACACTTGACTACCCTTATTTCTATTGGTTCTCGATTACATTAATTTGTACTTGTTTACAATACTCAGCATTTTAAGTTGTGCAGCCAGTGAGCTGCTGAGCTGTTTGAAGATAATAGTATCTTAGCATTCTTTCAGCTTCAAGCTCCATACAGCACGTATAGTCGCAATCATAAATCATGACGCTTACAGAAAGCTTAAATAACATCGTACCCATCTCCTTCAAAACTATGAATGTTGAATGCATCAAAATCTTACTAATAATTAATTAAGAGTAGTTAAATTTCTATTTGCTTATGCTTTCTTATGTATAAAAGTTACAAAACAATATGACAATAATTCTGATTAAATAAAAAATCGAATCGGAAAGTGCCTCCTCATTAATACAAAATATATTTGCATTCTAATAAGTAAATTGAAAATCTATGAACAACTTTCACAAATTAAAACTGAAATAAAATTTCACTCAATTTGTATTACTATTCATTTCTGCTTCTTTTTAATAAGCTAACATTTTCTGAATCCACTTTAATTACTCTAAATTTTTAAATTACAATTCTTGCTGTCTAATTATCCATTTTAATATTTTATTTTAATGAAAGTGGAAACATATCGTTTTTGATTAACTCTACTAGTGTTATTCATAGTATCTTCATCTCGTATTATTACATGAGATTAAAGCAAGATGACAATACATACTGTTGAGTGCACACCAGTGCAGTGAATCGAAAGCGCCAGTTAAAAAGCTCATCTAAGGTAGCAATTTCTAATTTGGATTATATTTCAAATTTTTTTAAATTAAAAATGCCTTTTTGAATCATTTACGGAAGTGTCCAATTTTAAGAACTGTCTGCTTTTTAATTCGGAGGAGTGAATTAGAAATTTTCGTCACACAAAACGAAACTTCGATCAGCTGATGAAACAATGTGGCCGATATACTGCGAATTGTGATCGGCTGTGATTTTGCTAATGTGATTGTACCGGCCAACTACCAATGGACAAGCTCGTTTTTAGCGCCACAAAATTTCAAAGTAGTCCTCCGAATTAAAAAGCAGAGTATAGAAATACTAAAGACATTCCTTATTAATACTATTAATCATTCAATACTCTAATAAGAATCTATTTCAGGTGATCAAAACAAGGTACACGGGTGGAAGCAAGCTAAAATATTTGGAAAAAGAAATAATTCCGGTGGACAAGCACATAAAATGTGCTTGTGACTGTCGTGTTCAACCGCAGGTAAAATTTGCTCCTCAAATGATATTATTTCACCGATATGTAATTGACTGTTGTTTACAGGATTGCACCCCAATGCAGGAATATCATAAAAACGAATGCAAATGTATCTGTCGAAACGTTGATGAAGAAAAAAAGTGTTACAAAAATAATGATACTAGACTCTGGGATCCGCAGTCATGCTCGTGTAAGTGTCGTGAAGAAAGAGTTTGCTCGACGGGTACGGTTTTTGACTGGAACCTATGTAAATGTGTGTTGATACCCATGAAAAGAAGATTTGCCGAATATCCACGTAGCAGAACAATTTATAAGTCGGAAGCCCGGCCAGTGATTCCCTTGCAGTACAATAATAATAACTAGCTTGTATTTTCTACATTTTTGTACATATTGTGAATGTGATGACTAACCTACCTATACATACTTACAGTGATTCAATAAATGTTTTCTCCGAGTTTTATGTCTTTATGCACCTATTTCCTGAGCTATGATTTCTCGTCGGTTATTATCACAAACATTAGTGGCATCTTTCGCCTTAAATTTTGATGTGCAATACACACCAGTTCGATTAATTCTTCGTCTAAAAGGAAATGTGAAACTTTCAAATTTGGTTGTTGACGAAAACAATAGATTCACTTACCAACAGCGCCTGACACAGTTACTGTGAGTGACAGTACCTGACGTCCTGTTAACGAAGTCATACTTTAAAATTGGTCGACTTTTACACATCCTTCGCACATTATGACACTTGCACGAAATGCGTACATTTAAAAATTTTCAAAACAAAGCAACGCGCAGCGTTAAGGACAACAAAATGGCGCTGTTAGCGTCATTGGCGATTGTGATGTAACGCGGACAGATGGCGCAACACGTAAAATTGAAAAATAAAGGGACTTTAGAAAAGTAGCTATAAAATTGGAATTTATTTATAACACGGACTACTGATAATGTCACATACTCTATGTTTCTATCATTTGACTATTACCGTTTTCGACTGACTGTCCTAGAGCACTCTGAGAGTATCTCTATCCCCTATTACATGAGGTTAAAGCAAGATGGAGATACTCTGAGAAAGATCTAATAGAGCAGTCAGTCGAAAACGCTATAATACTACCTTTTAAGGCTAGAATTTAAGTCTCACTTGTAACAATTATCTCCGAGCAGTTGTTATTAACAAATAGGCATATTAGGCCAAATAGTTACATAAGTGCTTAAGAGGAGTGGTTACGTTTTATACAACGAGTTAAGAATTAACAGTAGGAAACCTACGGTAGTGGAGAATGCAATTACGTTTGACGGAAGTTACCACTTTGCGGTTTGGTGACATTATGTTTGTATCTGAGTTTAGAACGAATTTATGTTTTTATTTAGCAACTGTGATTAGCAAGTAGTACATACAAACGATACATTAATAGGTTATCATAGACTTCAGTTAATAAGTGAATGACTATTAGGTTAGTTTAGGAATTTCTCGATGATCAGTAGCGCAGCAGGTGTAATGTAAGTAAGTTCCTTCCTAGTACCTTTAAGCTACATTTACATTCAATTTCGTGGCAGCATTAATTCGTAACACGAAAGTTTGACGTGTGCTTTCTTATGATACCATTTACATTGGCCAATGTGTGCTTTCTTATGATACCATTTACATTGGCCAATGTAAATGGTATAAGAAAGCACACGTCAAACTTTCGTGTTAGGAATTTGTGCTGGCACGAAATTGAATGTAAATGTAGCCTTATGATAGAATTCTAGTGTCTAGATCTAGAATACAATTGACATTTCTAGGATCTTATTTAGTTAAATTTAATGTAGTAAAGGCGGTTTTACACGGTAACATATTTGGCACAAGATTTCTTAATAAAAAAATTTGTGACCGTGTAATACTCAAATTTGACAGATGTTACCAAATCTGTGATAGAAAATAGAACATGTTATATTTCCATCACATTATGGCAGTGCTCTTGCGCCCACAACGTCACTGAAGTTAGCAGCTTACGGTTATCAGGTGGTTAGCAGCAGTGTAACTAGCTGCAAAATTTCAACTTGTTTTTTTGCTTCGCTTGTTTGTTTATAATCTTCCCGTTATTCATGGTAACACAATTTGTAAAAAAAATAATAGGATATGATATCAAAAATCTTGTTTCAAATCTTATCATAGATTTGTTTACAAATTTTACACAAAATACAGTGTGATTTTTGACGTCGGGGAAAAACTTCATTGGGTGATTCCTATGAGTAATTCAAATAAAAAAAACTTCAAATAAACATGTGTCCGATAATGCTTTCTAACGGAAGTGTAGTCCTTCAAAGTTTATTAATGTTGAATGTTTACAACTTTAAGACGATGTTAAGGTACTAATTTAAAACAATTTGAGTTTAACAGACGTTCTTTCTTCTTGCTTTAAATTAGTACCTTAACATCGTCTTAAAGTTGTAAACATTCAACATGTAATAAACTTTAAAGGGCTACACTTCCGTTAGAAAGCATTATCGGACACATGTTTATTTGAATTTTTTTTAAATTTGAATTACTCATAGGAATCACCCGGTGAAGTTTTTCTTCGACGTCATAAATCATCCTGTATAGGACCAAGCAAAACGTTCCAGAATTTGGTAAACCGCTTGTGTGCGCCTATGACATACAGCGGCCATATTTAGTGACCAGTTTGGACAAGAAACTACTGTTAAAATGAGTCCCTCCTATTATTCTTAACTCGCTGTTTATTGCTTGAAGATTGAACTTGCGTCACCTTGCGTGATAAATACGTCGGAGCGGAGAGTTTTCTGTGTTTCTGGGTTGCTGCTTCTGCACAATGAAATAACGCTAGACCAATAGCCGTAAGAGGGCGTTATTTTGGTTATTCAGAACGTTTTGATCCACATTATCATACTAATGGACTTATTATGCTGAGTTTCGCAAGAATTACTTAAATTTAATCGTCGGTTAAGAATAATCATTCCTAACCTTCAACATGTGTAACCATAGCAACGTTTACTTTTAACGAATGATGAAATTTAAATAATTTGATTTGTGAAATCCACCATTAAATAAGAATATGTAGTTAGGCACTAACTAAGATTTAATATTAAACTTAGATTAACATGAGTTTAAATTGTCCCTCTCATCAGACATGGCAATGATCGGTAATCATAGCAACGAGTTGAATTTTATACTTAGTTACTTGATTTATTTCATTGAAACTTGCTTAAAAATAGTCCGCTAAAGTGTTGCCAAGGCAGCTTTAAGTACTAGATCGCTAAAAAAATTTAGCGGACTCTGTGTTGCTATGACGATGGAGGTTGCTAAAGATACGTTTTTCGTTCTGAAAATAGTCCCTAGAGTCCCCTAAGCGACCATTTTGCGGAGCGTGTACCAAAAAAATATTTAATGCCGGAAACGTGAAATGTGTTGCAAAAATGAATCTGGGTATGAATTTCGGGACTACTGGGTTGTGTTCATAAACTATACCTTCGAGGGCACCCTGGGTGTGTAATCGCATCTTTCTCACTCACAATTTTTCACTTATTTTGCGTCTCGCTCAACAGTTTTAAGAAGTCTGTACCTTTTCAATTTCAAATTGGGACAAAACCAATTCAAATTGCGAATATACAAATTCAAAATAAGAATAATCTAATTCAAATTGAGAATAAACAATTTAAAATTGGAACTAAACGAATCATTTGCTCAGACTTTCCCCATACAGCCCAATGTTGAATTCAATTGAACTCGCATGGTCTTGTCTAAAAGCTGACGTTAAAGGAGACTTAGCAATCCAGATGCCACAAATTTTAGCAGGTGAGGCTTGGGCAAACATTGCGCAGACGGAATAGCGTTTACAAAAATTGGAAAATACATATAAGTGCGACAAAATATTACTATTAAAATGATCGTACCTAACTGTATAAGATTGATTGCAAACATCCAAAGATTCATACCTGTTGCGTTAAATATGGTTGATGTAAAATTTTGTTTTAGGCAAAGAAGTAATTATTAGTTAGGTAGTCACATTTCGTTTTGTTATTACATATTACCTATGAGCTTGTATTTTTTCTGAATTAAAATATTTTGTTCCAATTTGAATTTGTTTCGTCTTGACTTGTTTATTCCCAATTTGAATTTGATTATACTCATTTTGAATTTGTTTATTCTCAATTTGAAATTGTTTAGGTCCAATTTGAAATTGAAAAGGTGTAATGTTTACATGATTTCGAAGACAACGAGCTAACTTTTCAAGTCCCACTTTTAAGTAGGGTGCAGAAAATGTATTTGTTGCTATGGAAACACACGCCTGATTTAGTTCTTTATTATGATTCTTATATGAGAAACAAAATACATATATAGGTCTTGTAAACTTCAAGCCAACTTTCGTCATTACTGACGTTAAACCAGTACCAACTGAACTCAAGATGTAACGTACGATGTATTAGTTGAAATGTAGCACCATTTTGTTATTACAAGTTTTTGAAAATGACAATGTTGCCACGGCTCAATTATCACTAACGTTAGATGTGTTTACTTTGAATATACAACACGTACATAACCTATACACCATCAACTACCGATCATGTGTAAACACTTCAATACTTGACAACATTGTTATAGCATTACGTCATAAATATGAATGACGAAAGTTGGCTGGAAGTTTACAAGAACTGTATAATAGTTATTTATGCATTGAGAGCGCAAAGAAGCTTTTATGGCATAAGACGTAATTTTGATACGTCGAGGGCCATAAAAGCAAGTTACGCTCGTGGTGCATACAAAACTTTATGCACGGATGAAGATTTTTTATTCTTTTTTGATATTTCTAAAATAAATTGAAATTTGCACCCACATCCGCCGTTGCTTTGATTAAAAGATTTCAGAAACGTAACTATAGCTACGGGTAAACAACGGTAACCATATTGTCTAAAATGCTGCTTGAATTAGGTATGACATCGCTGTTTGACGTTTTATTATAGCCCAGCGGGTATAAAGAGTTCCATGTGCTATAAAAAGACGTATATGACAAAGAAATTCGTGTATAAACTCATTTATGCGAGAGAGGTCACAATATTACCCGAGAGTGACCCTAGACTCTAGAGTGTAATTTATGAACACAACCCTGTTTTTGTTACACTAATCGCTAATGGTCGCTAGGCTTCGGACCTTATTATACATCCGAAATCTGCACTTGGTAATTTATTATATCATAAAATTTATAAACGCCTAACGTGAAACGTCATGTAAAAATCGACAAGGGTGTTTGTGGATCGACTCGTTTTTACAATGTCCCATTTTTAACAAAAGAAACAGTTAGATAGTAATTAATAATTTTATTTAAGTAAAGAAATACAACCAGATCACTAACAAAGTCTGTACGAGAAGTCACCATCAAGAAGTTTAGCATCGTTTTACAAGAACAGCGTAATCCGTTTTTTAATTAACGACAAGCGGTAACATAAATAGCAAAAGATGTTATTAAATTGAGAATGTCTATGTGTAGCTATCACAATAACGTCAGCGTAATTATCGCAACGGATCAATCATAAGTATTAATACAACTTGCAATAACTCTCTACAGGTCTGTTCGTTTGTTCTGCACTTTTTACACTTTTAACTTCTTTATTATATTTGTCTCACTCCTACTTATATTATAGTATATACATCTCACTCTCTCAGGAGCAGTTGGTTGGAAAGTGCAGAACAAACGGACCTTATGTGTTACCAATCTAGTACCACTAGATTTGTTGAAATTTTATACGAGTTTTGGTAAGTTCAGACATGTGGAAAATTTAGGAATTCTCAACCTTTTTAAGGTTTCGATTCTTTAACAAAAAAAGTACCTCAAAAAATCTTGGAAAAAACCTTGCTCAATCAATTTCTTATGTGTCAAACATTGATAAACATTCGATTAACAAAATGTTGTTCGTATGTGGACAAGATCTAACTTATATTCGTTAATTTCAATCGTTGGAAGATAGAACTTAGTTTGAATCTATTTTCTTTATTTGACACAAATCATTTATAGCGGAACTAAAGGCGATGCTGTTTGGAATTATTCCAGTACCAAGTTTTTACAATGTTTCTCCTTCTATTTGAATTTTATTGTAATGATAATGATGTTTAAATGTCAAATATGTTATTTACGTAGCGTTTTTGTGTGAAAATTAACCGCTCTTTTAAGACGAAAAGAAAGTTTGAAGTTGCATATACGAAATACTCCTATAAAAAACTAAATTTTCAACGTATTTTAAGGTAAACACACCGACAAATATTTGAAACATGTGTATCTGCAAAGTAAATTTCAAATTCGTTGGTATAAGTGGGCAAAGCAAGAAGTTATTTTAAAAGCAGTATTTTCGTTATTAAATATATTAAAATAAATTGTTTGAATTCTTGCTATAATCACAGCACCTGTATAGTTCAATCTGCGATAAGTACTTTTGTTTTCAAGGACTCGAGTTAGGTTGTCGATCAATAACTTTTCCAACTTCCTGGTTAATAAATACTTACGTCTATACAAACTGAATTTAACAAATTTATGTTTAGTAGTAGATACGGTTAAATAGAAGAAAAGTTGCATCAATCAATCCGAAAATAGAATCGATTTTTTTTTCGATCATGAAATATGGACGAAAATCTTAAAAAGTCGATTTTCTTTATTCTTTTGTATTAGCTCTCATTATAAATAATATTAAAATTCTGATAAAACTTAAACAGCAGTTTTTGATGCTGAATTAAACAGATCCAGTAGAATTGCAATCAAACAGTTCATCGCGTCAGAGCCATCTTCAACTTTGATTTTTTAAATACAACAGATACGAGTTTATTATTACATTCCATAGCATAATTTTTTTATTTACGATGATGTATACGCACTTTATATTTTTATTTTCGTTTTACGTTAAAACAAATTGATTTTTTAGCAGTTCAGCAATAAACAGGAATAATTTAGATTTCAGTAGGTCAACGACATTTCAGCCGGTTCTTCAGTAGATATTTTGGGCTTACAATAATACAAAACACTGTACGCCCAAAACCGGCTACCTGGTCATTCATTTCATATCTGCCCGAGATAAATAATGGTTTTTAGAAGGCAGCACACGCTGGTCAGGTAGGTACACACACTACAACTTATTGCATATTCCACGGGCTACTGGTCATCAGCTATTAAGCACTTTGTTAGGTGAGTAGTGTTCATTGAAATTACTTATTTGTTTATTTGCATCGATCTGCACATTTAATTAAACGTAAATTGCGAGATCGACGTTAATACCCGTCAATTATCGACAGAAATACAATATTAAATAATGTTTACAGTATTTTCAATTTATTTCTCAAAAATATAGGATGTATAATTTTTCCTAAAAGAATATTTTTTTTCGGAATGTCACTTTTAAAAATATGAATTTGTGTACATGTTAAACTGCTTATTGAAAAAAAAAAATTGAATACATACATACTTGATTAATCTTTTGAATATAATTTTTATCAATAGAAATAATAATTTCTTGTATTTCTTCAACGATGCACTTTAGATACTTATACATAGGCTCATAAGAACTTTTTAAATGAAAAAAAGAATTCTCTGTCTACTGGTTAAGTTTGTTATACCCGCTATGACTTATCCAGGCATTAAAAAAGTATTGGATACTGAGACATGTCTGAGGTAGATGTGATATGGTAATTTGGACAAATAATAGTTCTAATTGTTTAGTTTTTCATTATTGTAGTTGCCTTTATCGGTGCATCATTGGTAAGTGTTTCTTCAATAGCTCCTTAACTATTAATTGTAAAAGAAATTATCTGCTACAAAAGTTAAAAATGATTTCGTACAAAAGTTTTGCTTACTTCTAAACTACTGCATTAGTTATTACCAAACTGCCAAATTTGACAGAAAGGTATTCAAAAAGCATAAACTCAAACCATTTAAACCAAAATTTATTCATTTGTTGATGGAAAGACATTTGAATTGTTTGTATTTTTTTTTCACGACTTTTAGGCCATTTAGAAATAACAGAAGAAATTGACAATAATAAAATACAAATATTGGAGTTAAGCGAAACAAAGAGAAAAGGGAGAGAGAATAATAAACAAACGCGTATTATACTATTCAGGAGTAGACACAGACAAAAGAACAAACGAAGGAGTTGGTATAATGATGACAGAACAAATTCGTAAACAATCAATAAAATATAGGGCGGTCATTCCAAGAATAATACAGTCTAATATCAATGCAACCAGAACAAAAAGTAAATATAAATACGCACCAGTAGAAGGAGCACTACAGGAGGAGGTAGAAGAATTCTACTCTACCCTAGAAGAAATATTGGAGGAAAAATGGAGGAAATAGAAGCATCCATCATAATGGGTGATTGGAATGCGAGAGAAGGAAATGACCACAACAGAAGAATGGAATGCATGGGAAAATATGGGGAGCAAGTATTAAACTGAAATGAGCAAAGAATGATAGAACTTGAACGCTTCCGCGGCAGTCGTCCATGTTTGAATTGGCTTCCGGTTGGAACCGCGTCACGTTGACTTCTTCTATTGCTGACGTTTTGTTCTCCATTGCAGAAGAACTTTCTCAAGGCTGCTGCTGCTGGTGTTGCTGCTGCTTCTCATTAGTCGTTGAGACTGAGTGGGTATGTCTATTGTCGTAGTATAGGTGGTACACCACGTGCACCAGCAGCAGCAGTCCTGAGGAAGTTCTTCTGCAATGGAGAACGAAACGATTCCAACCGGAAGCCAATTCAAATAAGAATGATAGAATTTTGCCAGAAAAACGACCTAGTAATAGGAAACAAGTTATGGAGACAAGAAATGGAAAAGAAATATACTTTTATAGTGGTAGAACGTAATGCAAAAAATCTAATAGATTATACAGTGACTGCCAGATAGGTCGGGCCATGTTTTTTTTTTTTAGTAGTAGAAGTAGGAAGATTTTATAAACACGTGGCATATCTTAAACAAAATTACATTGTGGAAGCTGGAACAATGCCCAAAGGTATACGGAGGAGGTGCTAAAATGAAGTTCGGACAAGAGTAAAGTGGCTTTACTGGGCCTTATTTTAAAAGATATAGGAAAAAGTTATTATAAAAAGGCCCAGTTTCATAATGCAACTTAAAGGAAACTTTAAAATTAAAGTCACAATCTGTAAAAAAATGTGTTTTCATATTTGTTTTAACATCTCAAAGTGACTTTAAATTTAAAGTCTCCTTTAGATTCCATTATAAAACTGGCCCTTAGTCTTATATTATGGTAGTCAAATTATTAACAAACATTAATTAAAAAAAAATTAAATTTCAGTGTGGCGCCCTCCTCGTTCGATACACAATATGGTTCTGTCGTAAAGAGCTCTTGCAACATTTCAGCAGCACACCTCTTATGGTATTTTTTTAGACGTAAGACTTTCTCCAATAACTTCTTCCTGTATCTTTTAAAATAAAGCCAGTTCTTGTCCGAACTTCATTTTTAGCACCTACCCCGTATACCTTAGGACATTCTTCCAACTTTCACAGTGTAATTTTAGTTTGAGATGACGTCACGTATTTATAACATACCAAACTCTTCCTACTGCTACTAATAAAAAAAAAACCCATATGGCTCGACTTATCTGGCGGTCACTGTATAGTATACACACGAAACCTCAGGGAGATAATACAAAATATAGAAACAAGCAAAGAAGCAGAAATAGGCTCTAATCACAGATTGGTAACGGTAGAATTCCGAGCCAGAATTAACAAAGTAGAAGAAATAATGTACAGCAGGATAGCAGCATATAATCTAAATGACACAGAAAATCAAGGGGCAAGACAAACACTCTATTTAGCAAACTAATAAATGAGAACCAGGAAGGGAATTTGGAGACAAAATGGATGGCCTTTAAAGAAATAATTTTAAAAGCAGCCGAGGAAATATGTGGCAAAAGAAGATTTAGCAAACACTTAAAGAGGACAAGATGGTGGAATGGAGAAATGAAAAGAATAATAAAAGAAAAAAAAACAGGCATGGAAAAAGTGTATCCAATCAGAAACACAAGTGAATAGAGAAAACTATAAAGAAAAGAGAAACAAAGCAAAACAAGCGGTCAAAAAAACGAAAACAGAAAGATGGGAAAAACTCGGTCAGAAAATAAATGACGTACACGCGGCCGACACAAAGTAATTCTGGACAACAGTGAAAAGCTTAAAAGAAACTATAAGTAAAGAAATAAAAGTGAAGAAAGGAAAGATACACCAATAGAAGCACAAGGGAAATAAAAAAAAAGAACTAGAGGAAACGATAAAACAAATAAAAAAGGGAAAGCAAGTGGAAAAGATGAGATAACGCTGGATACGATTAAATTGCTAGGAGAGCATGGGAAGGAATGGTTATGGGAAATACCAAAAGAAGCCTGGAGACAGAAGAGTATTCCGAAAGATTGGGAGACCAACTTAATTATCCCAATACCCAAGAATGGAGAACCATCACATTGAGAGAATTATAGAGCAATCTGTCTAGCCCAAACCACTCTAAAACTATACACAAGAATATTAGAAAAAAGACTAAGAACATATGTGAAACCCAGGAACCAGAAGAAGAAGAGCAAACGGCATTCAGAGCAGGAAGACAAACAAACAACAATATCTACATACTGAAGACCTAATAGAAAGAACAATAGAAGAGAGAAAAGAGATATTCCTGACCTTCATTGACTTAAAAGTGGCATTTGCCACGGTTCATAGGCAAGTAATATGGAGCAGCCTAGCAGAACTAGAAGTACTCAAACAACTCATACAAACAATTAGTACATAAAACAGTAAAAGGCAAAGTACAAACTGCAGGACAGCGGTCCTAGCTTAAGCCCACTATTATTTGTGATAGTAATGGACAAAATAACAAAACAAATAAAGGACAAAACAGAATTTAATACTATTGTAGGATATAATAAATTAAAGCCTATATCAATAAGCAGTGTACAGTATGCAGATGATGTGGTACTGGTAGCAAACTCAAGAAGGAAAATGCAGGAATTAACATAAATAAAACAATGTAACAAATAATCAACGAAAATCGGAGAGAGGACAACAAAGTGATAAAATGCAAGAACACAATAATAGAAAGGGTAACAACATACAACTATCTGGACACTGGACCGATACTTACATACGCAGGAGAGAACTGGACCTGGTTGAAAAAATATGAAAGAAAAATAAACGCGATGGAAATGAAACACTTTAGGAAGATTAAAGGAATAACAAAATGAGACAGAATTAGAAATGAAACGTTAGAGAAGACATAAAGAAAGACCAATCCTAGAAAAAATTAAACTGGTACGGGCATGTCACAAGAATGACATGACAGACTAACAAAAGGAATAAAGGAAATGGGTAAACTGAGCAAAAAAGGAAGGGGCAGACCAAGAAAGAAATGGTTAGACCAGATAGAGTGTCTTGGAAGAATAAAAAGTAAAACAAAGGAAGAGATTAGAATCCTAGCAGAAGGTAGAAAGGCCTGGAAGACATGGATAAACGAAGACCGGGACAGACAATCCGACGGCTGAAGGGGCAAAAGTAATCGAGAAAGAAGAAGAAGAAGGATTTTTGTGCACGACTTTTAGGCCATTTAGAAGACGATCAAAATTTTTTTTAGAGAAAATTTGTTTTACTGATGAGATAGTCTCTAACACCAATGGGATCACAAAATTCACGGTATTGGAGCACAGAGAATCCACATTGGTCGAATGGCTAGTACTCGTATTCCGAAAAAGTCAATGTTTGGTGTGGGATAAAGGGAGATAGACTAATTGGGCCATTCTATTTTGATAAAAATATAACTGGCCAGGGGGCCAATTCTTGAAAGCATTCGACAAAATATGTCGTATGCGACATGACATCAAAATGACGTAGGCTCTCATACAGGTGGCGTTCGACATTACGCTCGGGGCACGCTCTGAACAGAAGGGTGAGGCAGAGCGAATGCGTTTCAGTGCATGTAAGAGTGAGACACAAGAACACTCCGAGCGTTATGTCGAATGCACTCACAAATCGTTCGTGAATTGCGTCATTTTGACGTCATGTCGCATAATTTCAAGAATTGGGCCCCAGGGCTCTCTACATATTCTAGAAATAGAATTTTCAGATATTTTAGATTGCATGGCGCTTGCTGAAAGGGGCGACATGATTTTGCAGTTGGGTGGTGCTCCTCTTCATTTTTTTTTCGATCAGTTAGAGAATGGTTGAATAATACTCGTACTTCTCCAAATAAACGGTTTTTTAGAGCTAATCAAGATGATTTAGTTCTATTTTATTGGCCTGCAAGAAGATCTCCCAATCTAATCCCCCCTGCATTTTTTCTATGGGGGTTTCTCAAATAAGAGGTGTATAACACACGGCCACGAAATGCCAAGGAATTGAAACAAAGAATATGCAAGCTTGTCAATCAGTAACACCTGATATGCTAAGAATTGCTTGAAGAAGCATGAGTAACCGAGCTATCAAATACAATATGGAGCGTCTTGGAGCACATGTTGAATTGTAACTTTTACTAGTTTGATTATCTTAGAATACATAGATGTGATATTTTATTAAAAAGAATTTATTTATTGTAAAAATACATACATACGTAATTAAAATTAATAATTATTGTTTTGGGTGTTTACAATTGTTTATTCTTCGCCTTGATTTTTCCAATAGTCTAGGAGCAGGCAAAATTTTCAAAATTTCCACATGTTAAGTAAATTTGGACACGTTTTATATTAGTAAATTTTTTTCGTATACTCATCAACTTCTATAAGAAAGTTATCAACCAAACTTGTACTTAATGTATAGACATATACAGGCTGACCCAAAGCTCGATAAAAGTTCCATAACTTTTTTGCTATTCCAGGTATCGGCTTATTTTTTCCTTACAGGTGCGCTTCTCTTGCACATTTTAAAAATATTTTCGTTTATATACAGGATATCCATTTATTATAGAAACATCAAAGTTATGTTTTTTAAATAGAACCACCGCATTTTTATGTCATTTTTGAATTTTAAACTAAGTTCTGCGTTAAATTCACTTGAGTCATGTGTCTGTCATATTTCTTGATAGGCGTCAATTCTTTCTGTAAAATACCCAGATGCAAAGTTCCACTCAAAAATTCGTAACTTCTAAACCCCTAAAGATGTTAAGTCGATACCTGGAATAGCAAAAACGTTATGGAACTTTTATTACGGAGCTCTGGGTATTACGGAGCTCTGAGCTCTACCGTATAAGCACACCTAAGCGATTATAAATGACCTCGACTAAAAAACACAATGGTGTCACAAAAATACACCTCAACGAACCGCCCATGTTACGTGTTCTTTAATTTTTTCCGTTCACGGTAGCACACAGCAGTTCTTCATTTATTTGTCCGACTACTTGATTTCAGTAGCCCAAAGCGCGGCTCTGAAACGCCCCATGCAGGATAAGTTTTAATGGTTTTTGGTCATCCGTCATTGTTTTATCTCTGCTTGCATAGAGACAAGTCGTAGGGAATGTAAAATTAGATGTACACATGCAGGTAACGACTTCCATACGTTTTGGTTTCTTTCGTTCTTTTGTCAACATGAATATTTTTGATGAACTGAAGTTATTCGCTACGAAAAAGCTTCAAATCCATTTTAAGAATTTTCTTATTGTTTAGTAATACGACAAGTTAATATGTTGGAATCCGTCGAATTGAAATAGGACTACAAATTGGCAAATCGCCAAATTTAGTTTGGCTAGGTTGTTGTGTCTAGGTGATAACACTGATAACGGAGGGCACATAGAGCAAAATTATAACTGAACAATTTGGGTAGCTATCATTTGCTTTTAGTTATTTATATTTTCATTTGACTCTAAATTATTAAACTTTGTTCATTGGTTAAAAATGTGAACCTAAAGCCAGTCTCTCGAAGCTTCTGGAATCATCGAGCTTCTAGAATCATCATATGGCGTCGTAATAATAAATGTATACTTTATTCAGTTGGACTGTATTTAGTAAAAAAAACGAAATGATTAAAATTGCCGGGACAACAGTTTCTTGAAGATTATCCAAAAATGTTCATGACTTTATAAAGCTTCAGTATTTTGTGATGTTAAATTTAAGATGTATTTTCTCTAGTACTCAGATCTATTGAAAACTATCGCTAGTTTCTTAATTTACTTTGTTTAACTCTATTTATTATATAAATTCTTCTTAAAGCGGTAGTGTAATGAATGTCTTGGTATGAAGTATACATAAGACACAATCATTGGTGAAATCTGAACACAAGGTCGGCCTTACATTAACATTTATTTGTAATAAATTTACATTCTCAATATTATCTTTAGATAAATATTTATCAGTGCTGTCTGAGCGAAAACATTCAAGTAAGTAACTGTGATTGAATTAAGATCGATAAGAATGGATTGGATCGTAAAAAATCGACACTATTTGCTCTTACACTTCAGAAATAAGTATGTACGTCAAATATTAGAATTCGTCCAAATATAATAAGTGTGTCCTGATTTTTTAACAAGTTTAGCAAATTACCACACCATTCTGTGTTGAATCTTTCATTCAAAATTTCGATTCCAAACAACTAGGTAACTGTAGAAAATACCAAGCCACCAAAGTGATGTTGAAATTGCGACTTCATATGAGAGATACGTAATTCTGAAAAGACCAGTAGTTGCATGTGCTATTTAAGTCATCCCCTTCTATTTTATCAATAAGCAGCAAAGCAAATTGTCAAAATTACCTAATTTATGAACAAATAATTAATTGTATGGAAATCCTCCAAAATAGGAACTGTAATGTACATACATACATAAAGCGTGTTCAATTGATAAGTTCATCAAGATGGTTGCGATTTTTGAAGAAAGGAGAGCGAAGAGCTTAATGGAAAACCTGTCATAATGCTACGAAAAATTCAAAGGGTACTTGATGAAGTGTTTAATTGAATACCTGATACATTGCTTTTGTTTTGCTTTTTCAGCAGTAAATACCTATAGATAAGAGTATTTTCTATTTCTAATAAAAACTAGTTAGGCGCCCATTCTAGGGTTGACATTAAAATCATGTTTTCCTTTTTTTTGTTTGCAAAACTGTAGTACGTTTTGAACAGAGAAAGATTTATACAAAATATTGATAGCTTTTGATAGCTATATGTTTTGCAAACAAAAAAAAAGGAAAACGTGATTTTAATGTCAACTCTAGAAAAACCCTAGACAAAAGCTATCAATAGCTATTGATAGCTTTTGTCACACCTTATTAGTTTGTGGAAAAAATGGATCTGTTTTCTTCAAAGAGCGTCCGAGTGTAACAATTGTAAATGACAGCGAGAATAATAATCTAATGTAACAACCCGTTCCACTGCACGTCAGCATTCGATAAGGTGGATGATTCATGGCGGCCATGACTAATCTTTTGTGTTCGTGCGACCTAATTTAATAACCAAAGGTCGAACGAACCCGGGTTATCCTTATCGTTCTGTTTCATACGCAGTTGCAAATTCTATTGTTCCTTGTGGAATTGCATTCTTTAATATTTCTCCTGAGCAAAAGAAATTTTCTTTCAAAAAAGGAAGTCAAGGAGTGCATGGCCACAGGGTTACAATTAATTAAAATGCTACAAACATTTCTTTTTAAATAAAAAAAAATAAGAAAGGAAATAAATAAAAAAACTAGTACCTTTCAAATAATTTAACAGATCGAAATTAATTTTTTGGTTGTTGTGTACAGTGGAGTTCGCTCAGTATGACTCCGCATATAGTGATAAACCGCTTATCATGACGTAGTACTCGTACCCAGTGGTTTGGTCTTCATATAGAGTAATTCCATTCCGTTTATAATGTCGTCCGTCTAGTATGACTTAATTATCCTTTCCTGTGAATGTCACTATAAGCTCCTCTGTATTTTGTTTTATATATTCGTCATTAATTTTTGGTTGCTTAAAATGAACTCGGTTACAACGTACGCATACAATGTTTTTATCGTGTCGACTCGGTTGTAACCAACTTTTTTTTTAATAGAGGTTTGGAGAATCTTCAGAAGACATCATCAACGGCATCCAGTATCAGATGTGTTGGATTCGCCCTGTCTTTATCGCCTATTTCTTAGGTCATTGACAAGAGCGCCTACCAACTAAACTCCATATCCTCTTTTGCAGCTGCTAATTTCTGGAATCCACCGTTAGGTATTAGGCATCAGAAATTAGCACTGATCCTTATTAATGTTCAGCTGCTAGTTTCTGGTATTCCAGAAACGTCGCGCGCTGTCAATAGTTGTCTTTTTATTATTATGTTTTTCTTTATTAGTGTCTTTCCAGGTTTTTTCGTCTTGGACTTTGGTTTTCATTATTTCTCGTAGCATTACAGTGACGTTGTTCCACTGGGTCTCGCTTTCTAGTAAGATGTATGCCACGGTATCAGCGGTGATGGCTTTTCTACATTTTCTCGCAGCTACGTTTCTGATTTCGGCCCTTCCGTCGCACACAAAGTGTGCTCCGGTGTGTCGGGTTCTTTATAGTACCAGCAGGAATCATTTCTCGCTTTACCGATTTTTTGCAGGTAGCTCGAGAAAACTCCATGGCCATTCATCGCCTGGGTGATGAAGTGATCAACATCCCCGAACTTTCTGCCGCACCATTTTCGTAGCTCCTTGACGAATATTTTTGCCTAGCCTCCATAGATGTTTTCCACTTCGCAATTAGGTCTTCTTCTTGCGATACTGGGGTGGCTGTCCTTCTCTCTAGGAGTTTACTCTTTCTTTCCTCCTCCCTCAACTTTATTGGAGGCAATGCTGCAATCACGAGTATTGCATCAGTGGCAACCGTTCTGTAAGCAGAGGTAATTCTGATGGCCATTTTCCGGTTTGTCGCTTCTAGAAGTCGTTCGTAATGTTTATACTTAAGGGCGGTAGTCCATATGGGAGCTGCAAACATTATCATGGACAGCACAGGCCCTGCCAGCACCTTTCTCTTTTTTGGTCGGGGACCTCCTATGTTTGGCAAAAGCTTTGCCAGCGCCATTAGTAATTTGTTAGCCTTTTCGCAAGTTTTCTTCACGTGCGTGGTCTCTATGGAGGTATACTCCCAGGTATTTCACTTCGGTCTTGTGTATTATTTCGTTGTCCATATTTAGTGAAATGTGTTTTAGGTTCCTAGGGCCGGCCAGGATAATCATCTCTGTTTTGGCCATGGATAATTTCAGTTGGTGGTTTTCCCGACAGGTTTTTATCTTTGTCATGGCATAGCTTCAGGAATTTTGGCAATAATTATTACTGCGAGATCGTCTGCGTATGCAAGTGTAACCACGCCCTGGCCCATATTTTGGCATAGCAGGTCGTTATACAAGAGGTTCCATAGAATCGGCCCCAGGACAGAGCGTTGCGGAACCCCGCATGTAGTCTTTACTTCTTTTCCTGTCGGTGTTATAGTGTATCGATCCTCCAGGTACGATTGTATAATTTTTATTAGATGTTTGCTAATTTTGACTTCATTTAGAGCGCCCACAATATGTTGCCAGGAGACAGAATTGAAGGCGTTCTCTATATCCAGTGCAAGTATTAAGCAGTACTTCCTATGCTGATAATGATAAGCCACTTTTTTGGAGTCGCTCACTATCTCGGAGACTTTCTGTAAGGCGTCCACAGTGGATCTGCCCGCTCTGAATCCGAATTGGGAGTCATGCAAAATGTTCTTTTCCTCTAATTCCTCCGTTAAACGCTGCTTAATGAGCGTCTCCAGTAGTTTGGATGCCACGTCTAAAAGACAAATGGGCCTGTATGTTGTGGCACCTGTTGGTGTCTTCTTTGGCTTCTCAACTAGTACCAACTTCGTCTTTTTCCAAATGGTGGGAAAGATGCCTTCCTTCAGGCAGTCGTTCATTACTTGAAGTATTAACCAACTACAGTTCATTTTTTACTATATGCCGATCGATAAGTCAAAGAACTTTTATGTAGTTATCTCCTTCTAACTTTCGTAAAACAGCCTTGCGGCGTTGTCATGTCACGTCATTTCGTCGTATATTTTCTTAACTCAGATTTAAACGATCGACATATTATAGTAAAAAATGATCTGCAGGTCAAGCAATTAGAGAGCAAATGGCGTCATCAGCTGTCACATACAACGGTAATTCCCGGCGAAAATTTACATCAAAAATGCTACCTTTCAATAAGTTTTACGTAAACTATATCACTGTCAGAGCGAGAAGCTATTACAATCACGCCAGTCTATAAGAAGGGAAGTAATAAGGACCGAAGCAACTATAGATCTATGGATCTTACCGATATTCTCGAAAATACATATAGGTTTGAGAAAGAAATAAATAATCGTATTGTTCCCTTGCTGGTTTAAATAGTTCCCAATTTGGCTTCAGAAAAAATTGGGTCAACAATACAAGCAGTTACTGTCTTAGCCGATGATGTGTTGACGGGGTTAGAGGAAGGAAAACAATGAACAGTTATAATGTGCGATTTGGTTAAAGGTTTCCTTACGGTGGACCCATACTAATCTTTTGGAAAAACTGTATGTCGTATTACAGTAGGTACCTCATAATCTTTTACCAAAAATTCGTGCTTCCAGATAATGAGTCTGAGTTACAAAAAGCCAGTTACGTCCTACCGCAGGGTAGTATACTAGGGTCAATTTTATTTATAATGTATTAATGATTTGTCATTGAATATTCCAAAGGGTATTAAAACAGTACAGTCTGCCAACGATACTACATTCCATTTGAACTGAGCAAGAACTTAACAGAAGAAAACATATTACATGCTACAGGAAAATTGTTTGAAATAAATAATTTCTTATTAAACTATGAAATTTAAATCGAGAAGAAGTATAGACATTTCGGCAAAGCTTCTTCGTATAGATTTGATTTACAAAATTATCTCGGTTCCAGCATATTGACAAATTAGCTGAAAAGCCTTCTAAAACCATTTACCTCATTAGAAGAATACGTGATTTTCATTCCTTAAGTATTCCATATTACTTTGGAATACGGTAGGTATAATAAATTGGGGAATGTGAATATCTTATTTATTTTATTTGTTACATATGAATCTTGGTTATAATTATATCGAGGGACACACTGCAGTACCTCGTAACTCGTAAGCAACACTTTTGGTGAAAATTCGTTTTTTGTATCAGCAAATCGATCTCCAACTACTGATTCATATATTTTTAAACTTTTTAATGCTCACTGCAAGAGATAAGGTTGTTTTGGTTATAGAAAAAATTGAAAACTTAATTTTCCTCAAATAATCAGAATTTTAAGAAGTTTTTATAGCCTCCTGTAAACTTACGAGGTATTGCCATGTGGCCCTCGATATGTTTGTTCGATGCATTACGTTAATTTTGACAATGTTTGGATATTTATTATACCGAGTGATTTTTTATATTTTTTAACAACTCTTGCCATGAGATCTGGATGGCATGTCTTAGCTTAGGTGAAAAGTCCGTCATTGCACTCCTTTTTGCTGTTTTATAGTAAAGCTACGACATGCCGTCCAAATTCCATGGGAAGAGTTGATAAAAAATTTAGAAAATCACGCGTTAGTATCCATTAGGAATAAACGCCACATAGATATGGGGCGGATACATGAAGAAGTTGCAAATGCTTCCAAGGAAAATGGGGAATCTAGGATCAAACAACAATAAGTGGCCAATATGATAAAGAAGATGTCTTCAATGCAGATAAAATTGGCTTACTTCATAAAATTATGCGAAACTCCACGTTGAGGTTTAAAGGGGAAAGGTGTGTCAGAGATATGTAAACATACCAAAGAGCGTTTAACAATTCTTGTAAGTGCCAATATGACAGGAACAGGGAGAAGAAAGCTTTTGTTTGCTAGATGTTTTAAGAACCGTACTTTGCTACCTGTAAACTGCAAGAGCAACAGGAAAGCTTCGAAGAAGAACTAAGAAAATGGGATAAAGAATTAGAAAACCGTAGTGCTCAACGCCCCTGTACCCCTGGTACAAAATCTAAAATGGGTAGATTTACAATTTTTACCAAGAAATTGTACCGCAATTACGTAACCTTTAGACCAACGTATTGTTTACTCGCTCAAGACGCTTTACGGCCTAGAAAAGAGTAACCGTTGGCACAATTAAAAATTGTGGCGAACTTTGACAAATATTTTAATGAAGAAGACAATCTGTCATTATCCCAGTGGAATCGCAAGGAAAAGGAAGAAGAAGAGGATAATCATCCACTATCGATTTAGAGTAAAAATATATTGGTTCACCAGTTGATCAGTAAAATAGATTTAGGCCCACTTGTATAAAGGCAAGTTAACTTTGACTATCGGTTTACTTCCATGGTAACAATTGTCAAAGTTAACTTGCCTTTATACAAGTGAGCCTTAGATAATTATGTTGATATTGACGATGACCTGCTGACCTCAGAGAATTACCTGACGATGAGCCAATTGTTAATGAATGTCAGTTGAAGCAGAACAAGAAAACCAGAAAGAAGATGACGGAGGAGAATGAGAAGAACTTTCTTCAGAAATACCGGCCATATCAACTGAACCTCTTAAATACTTACGAAGAACTGTGTCCGGAGCTGAATATAGTATTAAAGAGTCAGTTAATATAATTGAGAAACTTATTGAAGAAAAAATACTGCAAGTACTAGTACACAAACACCCAAACCAAAATGACAAACTAATTTACATAATTTGTATATTTTAGATTATATCAGGTGATCAATATCTTTTCTAATCAAGTGACCTATGGACATAAAATTATGTGTCTTTAATTCGTTTATTATTTCAAATGCCACTTGAATTACATATTTATATTGCATTCCTATACAAAACGATAGGAATGCAATAAAAATAATTCAAATGGCATTTGAAATAATGAACCAAATAAAGGCATAATTTTTTTCCATAGGTCACTTGATTAGAAAAGATATTGATCACGCGTTATGTAATAACGTGTTGTTTTTTGATAAACTATATACCTACATACTTAATAAAAAAAACTCATATACATATACACAGAGGCCGTTGTAGCAAATGGCTGAACGAATACATTTTCATGTCCCTTGGAATTCATTATACCCGAGCACTACTGTATACTGTATAAATAATCTGTACAATTTTTTTTCCTATCTAGCTTTGAAATAAGAAAGTTGTAGCGAGAAATTAAATTTTTGAATTTTTTTAAATATAATTCCGAAAGTATTTTTAATATTTTATGGTTTATTTTGATTGTCTTTAATTCATCTCAATTAACCAAATCTGTGTCTCTCACAACAATGGAGATCTTGGACACACAGTATGATTATATTCTTGCAAGAACTGTGTAACGTTTTCTTTTATGCTTAATACTTAGATATCCTTAATTTCCTAAAGTTTCCTAATCGTGTAAAAAGTTTGAGTAGAAATCGAAACAGATGCATGAAAGCGAATTAATTTGACTGGCCTACAATTCGTGTACATTCTGAGGCCAATGCTCACTGACAACTTACTATGAGATCATAGTTGTTATCTTAATTATTTATAGTATATAATTAATGCGCAAAATTGGGTCAGTAAGTGAAGAAACATCTGCTATTATGTTTTTATCACGCCTTTAATTTTGACCTAATTGTTAAAACTACGCGTTACTCCTTTATTTAGCGACCACGAGGAGGACATAACATGTTTTCGTGTTATTTGAAATCGATTCATTTTTGATTAAAAGCTAATACCTTCCATTAATATATGATAAATAATTAGAGACCGATGATGAAAAATAATAACAGATGGATATTAAAAAAAAAAAAAAAAAACAGTGATGTACAATGGTGCTCACCTAAAACAATGCGCTAAGCATTTAAAACGGTGCGTCGGGTATTCCGTGCTATAAAAATTTGGGACAGCAATCATATGATTAACCCATAAACACAATTTGAATATCTTAGGAATTTCTCGGTGTATATCTTTGAATACCGGTTTTCTATTTGTATAAAACATGTTTAATCAAAATTTAAAAAATTGCTTTGGACTATGTAAGTATTCAACGCGCAGTTCATTTTTGTTGATATACCTGCCTGCGCCTGTATGTTTCTAATCAACAACTAAAATACTTATAAATGTTATATTCCGGGTGAGTGTATCTAAAATTTATATATTTTATGTAATTTTGAATAGAAATACCAGCATTAATATGCTTGGACACTAACGCATACGCCTCGTCTCGACTCTAATTCTTTTATTATTTATTTTCTAGTAGTAAGTCGTTGGCGAACTAATAAATAATTAAACACTTCGCACTAAAAGATAAAACATTAAAATGCATGAAGGCGCGACAGACCAGCGCTAATAAAATAATGCAAATATTAATGCCGCCTTTATTTGTGTCTCATGCAAATGTCAGTCATACTTTATATGTGCATGTGTGATTTTTGAGCGGTTTCCGAGCTGCCGTCGATAAACAAATTATATTTTACTTTCTTGCTCTAAAGACGCGGTCAGCGTTTGGTGTTCACTGGCTGCACCCGTTGAACGCGTAACACGGTGGAGCAGCAGCTCATCTGTATTCCGAAGAGCGTGCTGGCCGTATAACGTAACTCGTTTATTGACTCTTACATTTATCTTGGCTCATTTGTTTTGTTTATATTATGCATTCAAAATTACTACTACTACGACTACTACGTTGTTTACGCCTCTGTGCGTTTTCGATATTTTTTTTTCTCTTCCTCTCGACGGCGTTACGTATAGTACGTCATGTCGACGACTATTTATAGTGATGCAAGTTTTTCTGATCGTCTCTCTGGTTCAATTATCTGAAGTGTGCGTGCGTAGGTGGATGTTATGGTTTATGTATGCATGCATATGTGCGTCTGTGCACGCGAAACGCGTGCATGCAGTTAATGTGCCACTTAATTCTTGTTTCCATGCGGAGCGCCTCGAACTTTGAATCAAAACAGTTTTTGAACATTTACTATATAATTTAATTTTCTTTTGTCTCTTAAATAAATACTTTTTATATCAGTTTCTTGACAATTTTTCTAATGTATAAATATTAATACATACTTAACAATTATTACAAAAATCAAGTATTTAGATACACTATCTGGATACGTATTCAGGTACATCTAAAAGATTGTATCTGTATCTAGATTAGTACATTAGAAAAGTATTTATATCTATTTACATCTAGGTATCAGTGTCGGGAGTATACGTATAGTATACAATGTACATTATATACTATATGCAATCTACCTTGTAGGTATATTGCATATTATGTGTGTACGTTACTTACACACTAAAAATTATATACAAAGAAGTCTTTAATATTACTTCATTGAAACTCGTTTTGTTTCTTCGTATACAACGCATTGACTCATTCTTTTTAAAATTGGAAAATCTCAAAACGAATAAGGCAGTCCAGTAGGCAAGTAGGCAAGCAGTATAGACAGGGGATCGAGCTAAAGCACATGCAAAACAGAGCAAGCTAAGATAGATGAGGAAGAGATCTAATTCTAAACTAAATCTAAAACTAAAGCTAAGCCTTAATTATATAAAGAAACGAGAGAGGAAAAGTAGATAGAAAAGTGGATGAAAAAAGTCAATAAAAAAATAAATAGCATAGCGGAAGCAGAAGGTAGACTTTACAATATACAATGTACATTATATACTATATGCAATCTACTTTGTAGGTATATTGCATCTGTACATTATATACTACGATAAAAAAGTATATTGTATATTGAATATTTATACAAATTCTGGGATATTATGAGTAAATATCCTTTTCACACTCGGGAAATACAATTTTGTATACTGTATACACACTGTATATTATATACAAAGAAGTCTTTAATATTACTTCATTGAAACTCGTTTTGTTTCTTCATAGATAGCTCGTATACAACGCATTGACTCATTCTTTTTAAAATTGAACATAGGAATATTCACCTTATATGTTCAAAGTAAAGAAAAACTCTTGGTATATACATATATGGAAAAGGCTCACTGTATGTGTATATTAAATACATATCAAATATGTTGTATATGTATAGAGGTACAACTAAAATATATATTGTATATGTAAATACATATACATTTTAAATCAAGTATATAGTATATGTTTTAGGTATACATTTTTTTAAAGTATGTGTAGTGTACATGTATGTCAGATCCAAAAATAAAGTGTATTACCCAACACTGCTAGGTATATATTTTGGAAAGTATCTACATATATCTGTATCTAGATACCATTAAAAATCTATCGGTCTTTAACAACACTGGGTCTATGATATGCCGTGGGTGTTAAGTTAACATTTAACAGTTACGTTATCTTAACTGCATTTGGATAACACCTCACTAATTGCATCGACAGTTTTTAATGTGATGCATCAGTGGCTTAATATTGTTCATATAAGAGCGTATCAGATCACAGATTACCTAACACCACAAAATAACCGGACAAGTTATCATAGGCCTAAAATATCTACTACACCAATAATTTTAGTATTTTTATTGAAAAGTTGATTTATACTAGCATATACAGTGTGTCCACGGATAGGTGATACAAGAGGAAACACTTTTTTATTACTGATTTCTCAGAAAATTTTATTTTTGCTATATTTGAAAATCTTAATTCTCATCTTACTTTTCCTGCATGTAGTCATTTAACACTGACGTTCACAGATTTCCACAGTTTTGGACTGATATTTCTGATATTTTTTTAATCGGATCAAGTAGAGACAAAAACAGATCTGACGTACTTGTCATTTCCATTTCATGTTAAAGTTTCGAATCTTGTTTTGCATTATCAACGATGAAAACATGTTAACCCTGTTAATCAAAAGTGTGATTAAAATAAATTCAAGAACAAGCAGGGATTAACTGCTAAACGGCGTTTTGATATCTAAAAATTTCTGGTCATTTATACCCCTTGTATCACCTATCCGTGAACATTCTGTATAATGCTTTCATTGTTGAGGTATATGCATATGCGAAACAGTTAATGGCGAGAAATAGTTTTCAATTTGGGAGTGTAAGACAGCATTTCAAAAGAAATTTTTAGAAGTAACGGGGGAGTACAACAAACGGTTTATCAACATTTTGAACCATTTTGTGAAAACATTCAGAATAACTGGTCGTGTGACTAGAAAGGAAGGTAGAAGAACTGCAAAAAGTATCAACAATGTTCAAGAAATACGAGCGTAGTCCCAGAAGTACCCGACCTGATGCATAGATGGCGGTTTTTAGTCGAAACAAGGATTATGGTCGAAAGTACGAACCTTCTAAAGCTTAAGTTTCAAGCTTGAAGAAGATGCTTGACAGCTATCAACAGTGAATGCTCTCAGTGAATTTATAAACATGGAAAAAATTGGTCATCGTTACGTAATACAATACTTTCATTTGAGAGGTCTCAGTCCAAGCAATATCAAAGCCGAGCTAGATTCTACAGTGGGGGAGTCTGCTCCTTCGTTTACAACAGTAAAATATTGGATAGCAGAGTTTAAACCAGGTCGTACCAGCTGTCACGACGAACATCGCAATGGTCGGCCAAATGAGGTAACCACGCCAGAAATTGCCAAAAAAATCCAAAAAATTGTATTGGATGACCGTCGATTGAAAGTGCGCGTAGTAGCAGAGATGATAGATATTTCGAAAAGTGCTGTACATCGCATATTGACCGAAAATTTGGGCATGAGAAAGCCATGTGCAAGATGGGTGCCGCGTTTGCTCAACACTGAACAAAAACTGCGTCGTGAAGATGTTTCAATCGAGTGTTTGGAAGATGTTTAAGAGCAATAAAGCCGAGTTTTTGCGTTTATTCGTAACCATGGATGAAACATGGGGCCATCATGGGTACATCATTTCACATTCACATTCACATTCACATTACATTGTTTTCGACGAGAGAACAGTCGAAACAATGGAGAATCGGCTCCAAAGAAGGCGAAGTTAGTTTTATCCTGGAAAGGTTATGGCGTCAGTTTTTTGGGATGTGCGTGGTATCATTTTTATTGATTATTTTAAAAAAGGAGAAACAATCAACAGCGAGTACTATGCGAACTTGTTAGTGCGTTCGAATGATGAAATCAAGAGAAAACGATCGCATTTGTCGAAACAGAAATTGTTGTTTCATTACGAAAATGCTCCAGTCCACACGTCCGTCATCACCATAGCCAAAATCAATGAATTAAAGTTCCAATTGCTTCCTCACGCACCTTACTCGCCAGATTTAGCCCCGTCGGATTATTTTCTCTTTCCAAATTGAAAAAATGGCTCAGTGGTAAAAGATTTGCCAACAATGAAGAGGTGAAGTCTGAGGTTGATGGCTATTTTGACGAGCTTGACGTCTCTCATTATAAGAGCGGTATGGAAGCTATTGAGCATCGCTAGGAAAAGTGTGTCGCGTTAAAAGGAGACTATGTTGAGAAATAAAGATGTTTTGTATTTTCTTTGTTAGGTCGGGTACTTCTGGGACTATCCTCGTAATTGCCAACAAATCAACATGTCACAATATTTTGAAAAAGAATCTGCATCGTATGAAATGTGTATTGTTTAACTACAGTACCTCCCCCCCTCCTCCTGATTATGCGAAACGAGTTGAATTTTGTCGCTGGGTTTCCGAAAATATCAACGATAACGATATGCTAAATGAACTCTTCTTTTGGGACGAAACTTGGTTTACTCTTCAAGGTTACATGACCTCCCAAAACTTTCGTATGTGGAGTGTCGTTAACTGCCATTTTTATCGAGAAGCCTCACTGCAATGGAAAAACGTTGGTATATGGTTGGTATCGCCAAAAATCTTAGAATTACTTAGAAGTTCTTTATAGGTATGTGGATGAGCTCAGAGAAGGGCTCTTCCAACAATTAAATCTCTAAGGCCCGATTTTACAATCGTCGGTTAAGCATTATTATTGGTATAACGTGACGTAGGTGTGACGTAGATATGGAGGAACATTAAAGGATATTTGTCGAACAGTTATTCCGTTCTTATTCCATGATTGTAAAACTGGGCCTAATTGTAATTTGATAAGCGGCGATTTTGTGGTTTCAGACTTCATCGTTTGACCATAGCTAGAAAAGAATGCATTTAGAACACCAGTGAACACAATCGAAAACTTAACGAATCGTTTTAAAAGTTGAAGAGTCTCCAAGAAGGTGGCCTACACATTCAACACTTGCTGTAAACTTTGAACTTTTAATTAATAATTGTAATATGTGATTTCGTTGAATTGTTTAGAAGTGCTTAGTTGGTAGAGGAAAGAGAGAGAGCGCGCTAGAAAAGTTTTAATTTACATTGAAGGACTTTCCAATTTGTAATTATAATTAGTATAGAAACGAGACTAATTGTATTCGTTGACATCGTATTTCTATAAAAAAAAAACTAATTTTAATTAAATAAACCTTCTCATCAACAACTGATTGCGAACATAATTACACGGTTTCGTAAGCAAGCAAACGGCAGCGAGTGACTCGACTGTGAATTAGCCCCAAATACATACAATGGAAAAAAAAACGGAAAGCAAAACAGCTTTTGTTTGTACATACGCGATGTTTGTTTAATTGCACGATAACGTATTCCCTTTCTATATTTAGTACGAAACAAGCTGCGAGATAATGGACGTGGTGTGAGGCAAATTGTTGTTATTGTTATCGTGAATTAATGAGGTGAACGTCTCTTAAAGCGACAAACAATTCTGATAATCCATGCAAATTGAGATTTATACAAGCTTCTTCTCGCGTTTGAGAATTGTTTTACTTTGTAAAGTCTTGAGGTTTGTCCAAATTTTTTTTTAATGTGTGGTATTTTTCAGAAATTTGAAATAAGTTATTCTTCGCACAATATTAAAATTATATTCATATTTCGTTACATCAAAAAAATATAACGAGCAAAATTATATGATATTATACGAACGCAATTTTACCGATCGCACTTTGTAATAAATTCCGTCAATTTTGGCGTCGTAAATTTAATTTTCATTGACGTAATGACACAGTTGCAGCTTTCGCTATTAACAAAGCCACGTTTTTGCACTGAGATGGCCATTTGTTTTGCTGCTGAAAAAGAATTACGACTGTCACGGTAAACCGTGCAGAACGGCATCAAAAAAGAAAACGGAGAAAATTTTCGCTGAGCAATGAATAATTTCCAAGCGCTCGTTGTGGTAGCACGTGTTAAATAAAAGCTTCAAATTATACCTGCCGAAGCATTGTTGATTAATTTAGCTTTTATGCGCGTATTTTTAGATACGAAACCTTTTCGATTTGTGAACCAATAAGCGAGCTACGTGCCGATGTGTTCGGAATAAATTTCAGTGCGTTTGTATGTTGTCCTTTTGATTGGCGATGATTTTACTGAGGGGGGTTAATTTTTTATTTTTTTGGAACTTTTGAGAATTGTATTAATTTTCGTTGCGGGCTTCAGAGTGATGTAAACACGAACGTGGCAAAATGTTGAGAACGTCTGGTTTGTTTTACATCTCCTTGAACTCCCCGTTCTAAGTCACTGACTCCTGCCCGCCCTCTCACCCTCCACTTCTTCAGAAGATGTACTTCTTGGCTTGGTTTAGCCCGCAGATACGACACACACACGAGAGACGACCTGTTTACTGCTAGATTGAGTTAGGTTAGGCCGTACCTCATTGGAAATCGCGGTGCTCCCTCATCAATTATGCTATCGAGATTTTTCAATACAATATCGCGTCGGAGAGAATTTTTTTCCATATCGTCGGCGATGAATAATACAACGAATCGCGAACAGTATAAATTTGCGGATGAATAAGAACAAGCCGTCGATAGAGTATAAATAACACCAGATAAAATCGGCGGAATTGCGTTGATAAATGTTTAATGAATTGGTGCAGTTTTCATTGGTTGTTTACAAACTGCAGGGCGATTTATTTAAGTGGCCTTGTTAACCCTCTTTGTGCTCATTGTAGCCGAGGGTTCTGAACCAAACCCCATACAATAGCGGCATAAATAATACAAAAGAGAGGCAATGTTTCCCAGTTTTACTGAAGCCCTACTAATAAATAATAATTGGATCCAAGCACGCAAAGAAAAAACTTGAAATTCGATTACATTGAATAGTTGTTAAATATTGGGCGTTCCAGATAAAATGATTCAGAAAAAATGGCCATGACATTTAGTATAAAACATTTTTTTGGTATTGATATGACCTTCGGGCTTATTGTTAAATATATACCAGGTGCCCCAGATAAAATGACCCAATACCAAAAGAATCTCAGTAGGCGACCAAAACTAAAAAGAAACCTAAAGAAAAAGAATTTAGCAGGTCATGGGCTTTTAGTTTATTTATATGTGTCAATCTACCAGACCATGTTGGTTTACGAAAGCAATTACAGGTCATTTTTTTTAACTATAATATGCCGATCGATCGATCGATAAGTCAAAGAACTTTTATGTAGCTATCTCAGTCTAACTTTCGTGAAACAGCCTTGCGACTTTTGTCATATTATCATGTCGATTCGTCGTACATTTTCTTAAGTCAGATCTATACGATCTGCATACATACAGGGTGGTTTTCTGAAAACGATCCACCTGAAATATTTCAAAAATGAAAATTTTTCCAAAAACACGTCTGCTTTTATTCTAAGGGGAGTTGTTTATTCTGTAATAAAAAGTCACTAAAACACTGTTATTTCCAACGCCTAGCGAAATGTTTAAAGATTTAGTACCAATATCGTAATATAGACCAAAGAGTTAATTTTTTAGTTTCTAATTGAGTTTTTTCTAAAAGACAGGTACATTGGCGTATTCTTTGGAGGGTAAGCTTTCATTTGAGGTACCACACGATGGGTCATTTCATTAAACATTTTTGGGGTGGTATTCGTGGGGGCAGGGGAGTGAATGTCAAAGGTGTGGTACATAGGTCAAAACATGCACCTTAGAATTTCATTCTTGAAATATTTCAGGTGGATTGTTTTCAAAAAATCAGCCTGTATAAATAAAAAATGAATTTTAGGTATTAATTTGCCATTCTGTCTGATAACATTGATATCCAGTCAACTTAATGAATTATTAATTTCTTTTTCTACAGCAAATTGCATTCTATTGTGGAAAAAGTTAAATGCATTTAAAACAAAATCTATTTTATCTAACGGCAAAATCAATAGAATGTCATCGACTTACCTAATGAAAAAACATAGTTTAATTGAAAAAGGAGAGAGTTATAACAGTTTTGTCTAGTTCGAATCTCAGCTAAACATTTACATATACACATTAAAAAAATTATAAAAGTGTAACAATTATTTCTTTAACAGATTTTACTTTCTGAAAAATTAAATCTATTAAAGAAAATTCTCATTCTACAGGGTGTCCCAACAGTGTGTTCTCGGGCCACATCTCCATAACTACTGAAGATACAAAATAATTTTCAACACAAAATTATTTTCATCTATACAGAGTGAATCAAAACAGTGGTGCCGGACACAACTTTTTTATTTCAAATGGCACGCCCTATATATGAAATTTGGATTGCCCATAAAATTCTACACATTTCCTGTACAGCATTGTCTATACCTAAACCGAACCGTTCTTGAGATATTTAACATTTTGTCTAAAAGCTGCCATTTGCAGCCACTATTTTATTTATTCATATTTTATTTATTTTTAACTCTAAGGAAAAGATTTTTTTGTACAGATGTAGTAGATTGATAAGCTTATCATTATCGTTACAGGGTGGTCATGGTACCAGGAGGGGATTCGAACACACACCTATAATTGCCCGACCAAGCGTCAAGCTCGTTGCCAGCGGATCCAACCAACTTTAGCTATGTAACCATTTAGTAAAGAAATAATTCAATAAATCTAATAATTCATGTCTTAACAAGTTCCCAAGAGTCTAACACTGAAAAATAATTATTAATGTCAACCGGTTCATTTTTTGCCGGTTTTCCACAGCCACCTTAGACAAGTGTAGATCTGAAAATCTCAAAAAATATCGCAGATAGGTATGACACACTTAAGAAAAATGAAAGTACTTTATTAAACGAAGAATTTAGGATAGAAAAATATAGGGCATGCTATTTAAGAAAGTTGTGTTTTGCCATTTTGAAATTTCTGATATTTAGTTTATTACCATGGCTACCCTGTAGCGATAAAAGTACATTTAATAATGGCTTATGATAAGCTTATGTATCAACTACATCTATACCGAAAATCTTTTTCTTAGAGTTAAAAATAAATAAAATATGAATAAATAAAATAGTGGCTGCAAATGGCAGTTTTTAGACAAAATGTTAAATATCCCAAGAACGGTTAGGTTTAGGTATAGGCAATGGTGACCATTAACTTTGTCACACTAATGTGCCAGCCTGTATATGGCTGTGAATTTGGCGCTTCAGTCTAAACATACCTACTTTTTGGGTACATTTATAATTAATTAATTACAAACTGTTCCACAGAATTTTTTATACATTTTCTCGTAATCTGTGACATTCATTCACGTAGGCGGTCTTTTTTGTGGAAGTGAATAATAATAATAATGTATATTTTCTTTACACAAAAAGTATGTATATAAAGAGTCGTCAATTGCAGATAATGAATCAGTCAAAGGGAAAAAGTTACATTTTAAAACAATAAAACAATACACATTTACAATAAAATTTTACAATCGAAGTATTCTTGGATATTGTAGTAGAAACAATTGCATTTCAAGAAATTTTTAGTCCATTGTATCACTTTAGATGAGCCCTTGTTTCTGATTTGTGGCGGAAGTTTATTAAATATTTTAATCACTAAGGCCTAAGTAGTTGGTATTTATTTGTGAGCGTTTGACTCGATTGTATGGGACGTAGAATTCGTTTCCGTGTCTAGTGTGTATCTGTGGAAATCCTGATTCCGAACATATTCTTCCTCGTTGTCCTTTATGTACCGTATGATTTTTAAAATTTTAGATAAAGGGGGGCCATGAAAGCAAAACGTATATATGGCGTAAAATTAGCAAATACAACAATTTATTCAAAATAATATTTACAAAACTTCAAAAGGCTTTCATCATTGAACCATATTTTCGCAGTGATGTTAACCAAAACGTACGTATGAGTTTGAAAGTAAGTGGAAGTTTGAATAGTAAATTGACTTTGCGATCTCATAGTTAGTTAAATTACACATTTTTCTGATACAGAATACCGTAGAAGCGAATTTCGTTAGTGTTGCTTCAGTATGTACCTTCCAGGATAAAGTGCTTTCAAAAAGAATTCCCAGGGATTTTGTGGGCACTGCTGTAGTGTTTCTGGTTGAGAATATGTATTAAAGTCTGCGTTTTTTCTTTGTTCAGTTTTAGTTTATTACTGCTGAACCATATATTAGCTTCTATAAGCGCTGCTTCAAACTTCTTCTGCAGGTCTGATGATGTAGTTGATTTAATAATAATAATAATAAGTACGTATTTGCCCAACAGTTACAAAAAAAAACCATTTACAGAGCAAAGCAAGCTAAGAAAAATGGAAAAGGAATATAATTAGACCAAATTTAAAACTAATACTAAATCAGAATTATGTAGAGAAATGAAAGAAGAAATGTAAAGTAGATAGCACAGTAAAAGCAGAAGCTAGATCTTATAAAGGTGCTTTAAAAGAGCGAGGGTGCGTTGAAAGGGCTAGCTAGTTGCGATAGTAGGTGTAGAAAGTCAGTACATCTTATATGAGGCTGAGACAATTTAAGTGGAAAATCTCAAAATGAATAAGGCAGTCAAGTAGGCAAGCAGTATAGACAGGGGATCGAGTTAAAGCACATGCAAAACAGAGCATACAAGCTAAGATAGATGAGGAAGAGATCTAATTCTAAACTAAATCTAAAACTAAAGCTAAGCCTTAATTATATAAAGAAACGAGAGAGGAAAAGTAGATACAAAAGTGGATGAAAAAAGTAAATAAAAAAATAAATAGCATAGCGGAAGCAGAAGGTAGACTTTGAAAAGCTATGTTAAGAGAGTTGGCTAGTTACGATTATAGGTGTGACAATTTACAAGTTCTTGTATGAAGCAGATACAATTTAGGTGAAAAATGTCAATATTATTGCAAAAATGGTTTAACCAATAAAGCTGTATGATCTGTACAATTTTTGATCACAGATCATAGCACTAGCGACTTTTAAAACTCGTACATTCTACAGCTGTATCTAATAAAGTTTTATTGCTTTATGTCTCCGTGCGACATCGGTGCGAAAGCTTTTACAGCTGCCGTTTGTCAGATTGGTTAAATACTGATTACATCAATAAATGGATCGGACATTATGGGCCTGTGCAAACAAGTAAAAAGATCTTAAGTCCAATAAAAAAAGTGTAATTATAGAACACGCTGTCTACAATTTCTTACGTCGCTTGGATAAAACCGACCACTCTTGCTCTCCTTGCCGAACGCTTGCTGAACTGAACCACGTAACAAAAGTCCTTCTAAATAACAACTACAAAAAGCACGACATCCAAAGATCCATTTCTCGTCATCGCACCCTAATTCCTCCACGTTCTGAACCTGATACACCTCCAGTCGCTACAGCTTACCTACCTTACATTCACACCATAACAGATCGAATCGGCAAAATACTCAAACAACAGAACATCAAATCAATTTACTTACCCATGACGAAACTCTCAGATTGCCTACCCTCCACAAAAGATCACATCCCCTTACAATCCGAAGGTGTGTACCGAATTCCTTGTTCCTGTGGACGTGTGTACATCGGTGAAACAAAACGGTCTGTTAGCACTCGTGTTTCTGAACATGAACGCTGTACTAGACTACTACAAACAACTGGCTCGGCCCTAGCTGAACACAAATTAGAAACCGGTCACCAAATCCTATTCTCCGACACAAAACTTCTAGCCCGCTCATCTCATTTTTTCAATCGTAAAATCCGTGAATCCATAGAAATACTCAAACATCCCAATAATCTGAACCGTGATACTGGCTTTTACCTTCACAATGCCTGGAAACATCTCATTAACGATCCGTCACGCCCCAGCAGACCAATCCCCGGTCACCGTTCCGACTCACTACCCCCACCGATTACTATAAATACCACGACAACAGACATACCCACTCAGTCTCAACGACTAACCCGAAGCAGCAGCAACACCACCAGCAGCAGCAGCCCTGAAGAAGTTCTTCTGCAATGAAGAACGAAACGTCGGCAGTAGAAGTCAACGTGACGCGGTTCCAACCGGAAGCCAATTCAAACTTAAAATCCAACGTTTCTTTTAATATCGAAGATCACGATCCTTTCCAAATTGACGCATTTCCAAACGTACTTAAATGTACTTGATACATGGTATACAGTTGCAGCGAGCAATAATTGTATAATGCACCTACTTTTACTTATACGGTCTACTTAAATACAATAGTACACACTTCAGGTGAATTCGAGAAGTAGTTCGTGTTCGTTGAACTTAGATGATTGTAAATCGGAAGCTTTCGTAAGAAGTTGAATTCATGTAAACATCAGTGCACTCGATAGATATTTTCGCATCAATACGTTTCTGAAAGCTTTGTAAACAGAAATGCGGAATTGAAAGAACAGATCGCGGTCTTTATCTTGTACATACACATGGAGATGTTTCATAAATAATCGATATAACATAAAAAAAAAACGACGTCAATTTTATGTTTATTTTACGGTTGTTAAGATATCTATGTAAACTCGTAAGGAGAATTAAGGAGTGTATGTTTGAGGCGCACAACAGGAAAGAATGTATTATTTTCTTGAAATACAAATGGGGGAGAATCAAGATTCAAAACTTGGACTTCTAATATTTAATTAAAATAGTAATCAATAGACGAAAACATTTGTGCCAGAGTGACTAGTGTACCCTAAGACCCCTGTTAGGGGTTAGTAAAAAATTGGGACAGAAGTAAAGTTTTAACTATATTTGTGATTTGGCTTCAAAAAAAGTTTATAAAGATGAAAATCTTCTGTTACGTCGCCATTCTCGCGATCAAATTTACATTAATATTTACTCCACGGGTGCGACAAATTTCCTCAGGAAACGAAAGAAGAAACATGTTGTTGAGGAATTGAGGACCAACGGTAATTTGAATTGCAAAACGTTTAAACAATAAGTCTGCCGTCTCAAGAGGGGTAAACTGATATCACCGTAACAGTTTTCCATAATGTTTGTTTTTCTTCTTTTTGCGCCTACGCAGGGGCATAGGTGTTTATCGCACTTGCGTTAAGTTGCAGTCTCAGCAATTTTCTTTAAGATTTGCAGCTGCAATTCTTCGAATGAACACGATAAGAGTGACATACAATGCTCACTTGTTCGAGTTAGTTGCAAATCATCGCGCAAAGTGACATGTTTTGTTTTAACTTGAATAGTAAATCGATCCCTTTTGTTTAATTAATGCTCGTACAGAATTCTTACAATTCCATTGGAAGGAAAATTTGGAATTAAGTGTTTTACTAACCGTTGCTTGTATTAAATTAATAATGATCGATATCGTTATGAAAATCAGTAGGTTTCTTTTTTAATTTATAAATTAACACTAAACCAAAGGAATGTGCTTCTGATGAGCTCGTTCAGACGTGCATATATCCATCAGGTTCTATGTCGGATTTCCTGGCTTATGGTTGTCAACTATAAGTAGGATGAATATAGGTTTCATCAACACGTGTACTCCACTGGCATGTTATCATCACCCAAAGCTATATTTTCTCTTCTTAATACTTTTAAGTAGTGACTGCGCTTTGCTACGATATTGTTCCTTTCGGCTAATAAATTTTATTTGTTAAAGAATTTCTTATATTGAGACTCAAGGTTAAGAAATTTTATTTGCTTTTCGTTAAACTGTTACCTACGTCGCGTCGCGTCGTTAGATCTAATAATCAATTTCTTACACTGTTAATTGTAGTTGTTAGAAATGATTTTATGTTACACATTCATTTATTAGTTGCGTCTTGCGTAAGAAAAAAAAATAATAAATTACAAAAGTTGTGTGTTAGAAAGAACTAGTTAATCATTTGAAAAGTCAATTTTACTATTACTTCAATCACGATGAATTCGTTCCTTGTTCATGAATCCTTCCTTTTTTTCGTTGTGGCGATCACTGAAAATAATTTATCTCTTTATACGGTTTATAATAATGGAAGTTTGATTACCAGAACGTGCGCTATCCGACCGCTAAAAAGAAAGAAAAGAATTTTTAAGGCTGACTGATGATCGCTTAAAGCTGAGGGGCTCAGCAGTTGGTCCGAACGTTATGGGGCATTATTCCTTCTTTGATGGCCTTTAGTTTTAACGATGAAGTTAACCTGCAGATCTCGCGCATGAAGCCAAACGTATGTAAGTGCATACATGAAGAATAAAAAATAATAGTTCCAGTCGCTGTTATTTCATACGTCCACTGTAAGCAAGAGAATTTCGAGAACCCTTATTCTTTTATTTGTCGGGCATTCTTCGGCAATTATTTAATTATTACTTAATAAATCGTTGTCAAAATATCTGTTTGCTGAGATCATTAGGATGTTTTGAACATTTTAAGAAGTAAGTTTTCCTTTTCGTAATGTACTCGAGTATTAGGACGTTATTTACAACGATTACTCCAACTGTAAATAACAAAGGCCTCGTGAAACGTACAGTTTTAAATTAGATGAAATGTCTTAAACACGTGGGTGTTACTTGAAATAACCAAGCTTTCCATAAGTAACCCATAAAAGAATCTTATGTTTATAAATAGTTTCGATATGTAGGTACTCAATCTTACATCTTATTGTTAGTTGCTGAGATTTTTGAATCTACGAGAGATTTTGGGACGACTGAAATGAAGCTCCACGTTTTGTTTCTTGAAACGTTTACCAATTCAATCGATTGTTCATTTATGGCAGATATACAGTATATTACTTAAATGTTGTCTTCGTAAATTAAACAGGAATCAGACACGAAGGTGATTGCCATAGGTGGTCGTATTTTAAGAGAACGTAATGTATGTATATGACGGTTCATCAATTATTATTTCCGACATTGAAGGCCCTAATCAACGAATGACGAATGTTTATTACCGAATTGTCATTTATTGATAGTAACTTATGCATGTATCATTCGTTTAATGAATGTCCAATCAGTATTTACTAAAGACTTAATAAAATGGAGATTCAGATGGGAGGTAATACATAAAACAATTTGACGTATTTATGCAATTGATAACTCCCATTAATTTTGCATGGAACCTGAAAGTAAAATGATGTAACTATTACTGTCATTTTAAACAGGCAAAAGGTTTCGCCTCTGAAGATGGAAGTACTTTACGTAAAATTACCTATACTTTCGTTTTGTTTTAGTACCTCTTCCAAATAAATATAAGAAGTGATCAAATGAAAAATGAATTAGAGTTGGCGATGTAACTAAACACGCCTTTAGTTCGTCAAACGTTCGTTCAGTCACTTTGACGTTTCTACAAAGCACAAAAAATCTTTCATTAAAAAAAATTAAAGCAGATGCATAAAATGACCACTGCCTGCATCAAGATACTTTTGAACTCTATGAACAAGCGTGAATAACGTTAAACAACATTTCTGGCGTGTTATTTATGTCACAATTGATTAACAATTAATATTAATGTGACGTTATCCAAGACATGCATTTAAATTCCAACGCTTACTCTAATTCATTTTTATATTGATCACTGGTTACTTCGGTTGATTTACAAGAGAGCTAAGAGAGACACGTAAATGTTTGCAAATGTCAAACCATTTCGATGCTCTATCAAATTCATAATAAGGTTTGTTTTTCCACAATTCGAGAGCCCGACGATGATACATCTCAGGTCGAAGGAAATACTACATCGTTGCTCTTCAAAATTATTATTATTTTCAAAAGTTGTTTTTTGTTTAACTAATTTCATACTGCTGGATAGATGGAGCGTCACATTTGAAATGTTGTAAGAAAGTTTCAACGCTTGAATTTGTATTCAATTAGAAAATTGTCGTTTAAGGAATCGTATGGATTTTTTACTTTTTAGTTTAAAATGAAGTGTTATATAGAAGACGGACTATTAAATACGACCATCAATAATTTACCCTTCGAATTATGTACAAACTTGCCTATAGATTTTATGGAACAGGTACTAAACTTAAAATTAAATGTAAGGAGGTGAACCTATACATAATGCAATGTTTTCAAAATCAAGATAAGGATTGATCGGGTATTATTTAAAAAAAAACTGTTTATTACGTAGAGTTTACGCAGTTTCTAAACCTTCAGAAATTAAATTAAGTGTTAATTCAATTATTGTAATTAACAAAATATACGAAATATCACTGTTATAAAATATGTCATCAGAGTGTCTACCTAGTTATATCGAGTACACACCGCATCCCAGTTAAAACTTTCCACCCACTTTAACTTTGGTGGTAGTTATTTTGTGGTACGTGAAAATAAACGTACCTTGACTTCAAGGCTATATAAAATAAAACGTGTTTATAATTTAACATGAAGCAGAAACATTGTACCTTCATTTCCCTGTCCCACACAGCCACTTTATTAAAAACTTTTAAATCGGAGAGAAATTTCCTGATTCTTTATTGTTTTTATTTTCACTGATTCATTGTTAACAAATACCCTCTGCATCAGCCAAAGAAACCAAGAGAGAATCAAGTGGTGCATCAGTGTAAAGGTCTCCTTAATAAAAAAAATTGTTTTCACTTTTGTCGGTTCATTTTTTAAGAATAAATAACTTCATTGTATTATGTTTGAAGAGTGTAGAACTTTTTAATAATTTATATCATTTGACTTCCCTTGGCAAATGACATTTTTGCAAGAGGGAGTAGGCTAGAGGGATGAAGGTAGGGTCATAGTGAAGGTTACATATTGCTACGTAACGGAAGAGTGGCCTCCTTGTTGGTTCTAAATCTTTCAGTGTTGATGATGTCCGTCGGAATTTGTTAATTTCGTTTTGGTTCTTTGTATTACCAGCAGTTTCTCGAAGTGACCCCGTGTTTGCACTTCGAGACGATGCCCTTCCTTTGCTACTGTGATCTGATTTATATTTATTTATTTTTTTTAACCTGAGTATCATACAAAAATCTCAAAGTGACTCCAAATCGTGTTTGAACTTTGAACGGGTGTCACTACTTCCGCTTCTTTGATACAATTTGTTCTCATTTTTTTGTGTGCTGTCTCCAAGTTCACAATTAAATCCCAGAAAACAACAGGGGCTGGATATGAAGTAGCGCCACTCAAATTCATCGCGGCCAAAGAAATTCAAAGCTGTAACGTCAGCAAGCAACGTGACGGTTACGGTATTTTGGGATATTCACGGTCCAATTTCAACTGATATCTTAATTGACGGAAATACTATAAATTCAGAGTTTAGGCCTCTTAGCAGGTACTTAGGCCGCAAGAAATTTATGTCGAATAAATAAGTAATAGAAGTGGTGGAAAATTGGCTTTGCAGTCAACCAAAAGAATTTTTATCTGTCGGTATTTGCAAGTTGCCTGATCGTTGGAATAAGTTTATAACAGTGTACAAAAAGTTTTCCCATCTAGTGTGTTGCTCTCATTTTTTCGCATGTTCACGTATGTTCCTTATTGATCAGTAAACGCCAAATTGGCATTTAACCTTCACATAATGTCAACAGAAAATCATAACCAATAATTATGATTTATTACGTGTTTGAAACCAAATAAAATAAAACATTGAAAATAACGTTCCACGTGAATTCACAACAGATGTTGAAAATGTCCTCCGTCTTCTTCGAGGCATTTTCTAACTCTTCTGCGACATCCATTAATACAGTCTTTTTCTTTTGCTTTTCCCCTTTTGTCAATTATGTTGTGATCGGTGGTTGTGATTATGTTTCCGAATATGTCAAATGACTTTCCAATCTGCAGGACTACTGTATTTTGAACGGACTTGAAAGTCATTTGACAAATTAGGAAACACATTTGACAAAAGAGGAAAAGCAATAGAAAAAGACTGTAATAACATTTTGCAAAATGTGGGGAGAATTGTTTATTTCATCACACTTTTCGATGATTCTTTGCGTAAGTTTCTGTGAATCATTAACGGGCGTTTTAAAAAATGGAATTTTTCAAGTACGGCCAAAAAAAGAAATCCAAAGGAGTTAGATCGCAAGACCGCGAAGGCTATATGTTTAAAGTATCTTCAGCAGCATGGGCCGTTGCACCATCCTGCTGGAAATATCCAAATTGCAACTCGTCATCATGCAATTGATTAATAAATGGATAAATGGATGATAATCGAAGTGATGGACCTGTAACAAACTGTGCTCCGAAAAAAAAAATAAGAGATCGTCAACGCTACAACTATTAAACCGAATAAATTACTTAGAAAATAAATTACATCGAATGGAAATAGCATTTACGAAATGCATAAAAAAAATAAAAAAAGAATTCACGTATTTGCAACAAGAAAGTAGTAATACGAAGTACAGTGCCACTGAGATGAAGAAGCCGGCTAATAAGAGCAATTTGTCCACGGTGGTTTCCAGGAAAAAATCTTTAAACAAAACTAGTGATCATCTTCATAAAAAATCGCCGTGTGATGTTCCTAATAAAGAAGCGTGTAAGAAGAAGATTTTGATGTTAAGCGACAGTCAAAGGAGGAATGGTTATGAGGGCCTAAATAATTCACTTGCAGAAAAGAAGTTTGAAATTTGTAACGTATTCAAGCCTAATGCCACCTTCCAGGACGTAGTATCCGATGCAGGAAAGCTGACAACTAATTTCACGGAGGAAGATTGCGTCATAGTATGGGCAGGTACAAACGACGCGCTTCAAAACGGTTACTTAAATGTAGATGCAATTAATAAATTTTTAGATGCAACAAACCATACGACTCAAATAATAATCTCAGTACCTTTCCAAAAAAATCGCCCTGTCCTAAATAAATTTATTTACGAAATAAATCTTACTATGTTTAACGCTGTAATTGAAAAGGGTAACGCGGCTCGTTATCGACATAAATAATTTATTGTGTTACAATGATTACACTAGTAACGTTCATTTAGGTTATAGAGGCAAATTTTTACTTTTTAGTTATATCGCAAAAATGTTTGACGAGGTAAACAAAATACATGCAGTTTTTATTAAGTCAGACTCAACTATTGACAGAGGTTCGCAAGTATTAATACAAATTAACCCTGATGGATGTAATACAGATCAGGTATTTAAAGCAATAAATTTTCATTAAATCTCAACGAAAATTGTAATGCAGAGAACAAATCGAAGAACGATGTAAGTCCCAGCGTATTCTTATTTTTGTTGAATATTCAATGCCTCCGAAATAAAGCTGATGAAATTTATGCCACCTTAGAATCATTACACTTTCCACCAATTGTGTGCTTAACCGAACACTGGCTAAAACCCGGAGAAACAATTTTCATTCCTAAATATAAATATGTATCCAGTTTTAATCGTAAACTTCAAAAAAATGGAGGTTCAACAATCCTTACTTTAAACAATATAAATGCATTTCAATGGAAATTTAAAGATCTAAATTCCACTGAACTTACGTTCGAATTGTCCGCTGCATATTTTAAGGATTTTAAATTGTATGTGTTATGTGTGTATAGAAGTTCTTCCAGTTGTATAAAAACTTTTTTAGCTGACTTAGAAGGATTATTACAAAATTTTTCATCTACTGATAAAATAATTTTAACAGGAATAACGACAACGTTCATTACCTGCATAACATTTTTAAGAGCTTTGGATTAGTTATGCATGTAAATGGACCAACGAGAACAACGGCCTACTCAGCTACTTTAATTGTCTACATTTGTTCAAATTTTACTGTTGAAAATGTAGATATAAAAATTGGTGAGAGTGGATTATCGGACCACAGTTACATTTTACTTAATTTGTTAAAGATTGATTACAAAGATTTTTCAAGTAGTGTAAAATCAAGAAGAATCTATTCTAAACGAAATTTTGCTGCATTTCGCTCAACCTGGGAGAATATTAATTGGGAAAGTGTGCTAGTGGGGAGTTGTGATGACAAATTCAATGCATTTTTCAGTATATTTTTAGGTAATTTTAACAAAACTTTTCCATTCAGAAACGTTCCTGTTGAAAAACATGTCATTGTTGACGAAAGGACTCCGTACATCTATAAAAAATAAAAAATGTTTGTGTTATCTAAATAAATTCTATAAGGTTGAATGGTTTCAGTTATACTTCAAACGTTTTGAAATTACTTATTCGTGAAGCGAAACGCTTAACTGTCGAAAATAGATTAATATCTTCTAATAATATTCAACGCGAATCTTGGAACATTATTAATGAACTTCTAGGTAGGAAAAAATCAAGCAACATAAATATTATCTCCGATAGTTTGAATCAGAAAATCGATGATCCTCTTGAAGCTGCAAATTCGTTAAACAGTTATTTTTGTTCCATTGCTGATACAATAAAATCCAACATAACACAAAAAGTTGACTCCTCTCACTTCATAAGAAACTCTTTCAATAATAATACGTTCTTCTTTACACCAATTGAACTGTCTCAAGTTCTCGACGCAATCAATTGAATTAAAAAGTCAAATTCTTCTGGCATAGATGAAATAAATTTAAAAATAATACAATCTGTTCCCACTTCGATTTTACTAACATTTACTGACTTAATTAATGAAAGTTTTCAATCTGGTACATTCCCTTCGTTCCTAAAGCAAGTTCGGATGGTACCCCTTCATAAGGGAGGTACCGATCACAACATCGCAAATTTCAGGCCCATAGCGTTGACTTCCATATTTTCAAAAATAATTGAATCGGTAGTTAAAAAGTTAATAATGTCATTTCTAACAGCGCATAATATTATCTCTTCACTGCAATTTGGGTTCAAATCTAAAACGAGCACTACTGATGCCATTCATAACTGTTTATCTGTCATCTACGAAAATATAAATAAGAAATCCATCGTAGCAGCTATGTTCTGTGACATAGCAAAAGCATTCGATTGCGTGCATCACAGTATTCTGCTTGAGAAACTACACAATTATGGATTCAGAGGCTTAATCAACGATTGGTTCAAATCATATTTATCAAATCGGCATCAGCTTGTTGATCTCACTTTAAATTCTAAACATGTAAAATAAGATTTATTAAACATAAAAAACGGTATACCACAAGGCTCAATTCTGGGTCCCATATTATTTTTGCTTTACATAAACGACCTTGCAACTCTCAAATTATCAGGGCACATCACACTCTTTGCTGACGATACTTCTATCTGTTGGTCGGCCACAGATAACATAAATTTATTAGAGCAAATTCAGAATGACACAAATATTTTGCAAACTTGGTTTAATAGTAATCTACTATAAATGTCGATAAAACTAAATTAATCTTATTAAAAAATAGTGAGTTTTTTAAGGTTGGTATAGGTAACAGTTTTCTAAACCAGGTAAATACAGTAAGATTCTTAGGACTGATCCTGGACAAAGACTTAAAATGGTCACACCATATACAAGATTTATCAACAAAATTAGCAAGAGACTGCTACCTGATCCGTACAATTTATTTTAATCTTGGATGTAAAGCAGCACTAGAAGTTTATCACACAGTATTCGAATCTAAATTGCGGTATGGTATTTGTTTTTGGGGATTTAGTGCATTAGAAAATATTAATAAACTATTCGTTATACAAAAAAGTATTATTAGAGTCATGTGTGGAGCAGATTATAATGCGCACTGTCGTCCATTGTTTATCAAGTTAAAAATTTTAACTATCTTCTCCCTTTTTCTTTTGGAAATGTTAACAACGGTATATAAAAATATGAATGATTTTCAAAGAAACTCCGACATGCATAACCACTTCACAAGAAATAAATATTCTTTATATTTGCCACTCCGACATACTTCTCTCGTTAAACAGTCCCCATTCTACATGAGTAAACTCGTGTTCAATAAGCTCCCAGACGTAATTCGTAATGCTCCAAGTGTAAAAAGCTTTAGACTCAAATTAAGCATGATCCTTCTAAGTTAAGCATTTTATTCTGTAAATGAATTTTGTAATTTTAATTTTTAATTTTCATCATTCAGCGTTTTTTCATTGTTGTATTGTATACTATGTATGTATTACATTATATTATATCTTGTCTACACTCACAGCTGGTTTGATGACAATAAATTATTACTATTATTACAAAATATTTTCCCGATATCTAAGTGCTGTTAGTGTGCCATTAAAAAAATATTGGATATATCAATCTTCTCCGACTTATGCCTATCCAAAAACCAATTTTTTTGTGGATGGAGTGGGGCTTCAATGAAAATGTGAGTGTTTTCTGTACTCCAGATCCTCATATTTTGAGAATTAATGTATCCTGTTAAATGGTACCAGACCTCATCGGAAAAGAAAGTTTTGTCCAATAATAATAATACTTTATTGTCACTACATTATGTATATAAAAGTACATTTGTAGTCGGTCAGGTACATTATGTATTTTGTAATTAAGATATTAATCTGTCAATTTATCAATGTACAAAACAGTAAGCAGTTTACATCATAATCGGTTTATAATTACAATAAAATTAGACAATCAAATAACAAAAGAGAAGGAAAAAAAACAAAACAAAATAAAAACAATCACAGCCAGTGGTATTATGGCAAACATTTCCGCAGTATCTAAATATTCTTGAATAGAAGCACTTGTTTATCATAAAGCTGTATACTTTTGTTTTAAAGGATCTATAATCTAAATTTTTAATACTACTATTTAACACATTGTATAAATTCAATTGTAGAGAATTTCGCCGACTTGTTAAACGCGTGTTTTTTAATATTAAGTTATTGGCATGTCTAGTATCATGTGTATGAACGTCAGAATGTTTACGTTGACTTCTTGCTGTTTTATGTATTTCTAGTAGATTTTGATAGATATATAGTGACGGTAACGGCAAAATTTCTAAATTTTTGAAAAGTCTCTGACAATGTTCGTTATAATTAGCATTTGTAATTACTCTGATTGCTTTCTTTTGTAATCTGAAGGCTTTTATGGCGTGTGTGCAATTTCCCCATAACATTACTCCGTATGTTAATAAACTATGGAAAAGTGAAAAATAGGTAGATCTCATCAGTCCGGGCGTCAACCAAAGTCGTAGTTTCCTTAGTAAAAAATTTTTGAAGCCAGCTTTACACATAACTTTTCAATATGTGTTTTCCAGTTTAAAGATTCGTCTAAATGGAAGCCTAATAATTTTGCGAAGTTTGGTGTGATGTTAGATTTATTTGTTGAAAATTTTTTGTGTTTTTTCTACATTTAATTTTAATTTATTTATCGTAAACCATTCTTCTGCTTTCTTTTCTAAAAAAGTTATCTTGCTAACAAGTTCTTCGTGTGATCTATCTGAGCACAGAATAGTTGTATCATCCGTAAACAGGATACATTCCGCAGGTGATAGATGGTGCGTAAGATTATTTATATAAATTATAAAGAGCAACGGACCCAGAACTGAGCCTTGTGGAACTCCATGTTTAACTGTTCTTACCACTGACGTCTTCCCATTGTAAGTTACAAATTGTTTCCTGTTTGAGAGATAACTTTTGATGAAACTTAAAGGTAAACCACGAACTCCATAAAATTGTAATTTTTCTATTAATACGGGATGTGAAACACAATCAAACGCTTTCGTCAGATCGCACAGAATGGCCGCTGTCGTTTTTCCATTTTCAAAATTCGTAACTATGTTTTCGACTACTGAGAGCATTGCTTTTGTGGTATTTGAATTCTTACAAAAACCGAATTGGTTTGGATTTAATAATTTCTCCTTCGTATTTTATGAGCTGGTCTTTGAAAATTTTTTCTATTATTTTGCTGATTATTGGGACTATGGATATGGGTCGGTAATTTCCTGGATTATTTACTTCTCCACTTTTAAAAATCGGAGTTACTCTTGAAATTTTAAGGGCTTCTGGAAAACATCCTTCGGAGAAACACTTATTTATTAAAACAGTTAGATATGGCACCATCACATGCACAATGACTTTATGCATTTTATTGCTCATGTCGTACGCATCTTCTGAGCTTCTGAACTATTAAGTTGACATATGGCAAATCGTCATTGTCAGTATTGTTTAAAAACCAATGACAGTATCTTCTCCTTGGTTCAAAATCTACTGGAAGCAATTTATGCACGGCAGTCAAACGATAAGGGAACATTTGAAAGTCCTTTCTTAGAATACTTCTGCAGGTCCCTTCAGAAAGATCAACTTGTTGTGACAGCTGACGGATGGAAGTGCGAGGAGCATCAGTCATAATAGGTCTGTTCGATAGCTCTGCACTTTTCTACACTTTTTGCACCAATCGCTCCTGAGAGAGTGCGATGTATATGACATAACATAAGTAGGAGTGAGAAAAATAGAGTAAAGGTGTTAAAAGTGTAGAAAGTGCAGAACTATCGAACAGACCTATTTTGTCTCACATTTTCAACTACCTCATCAGTTCTTACTTTAGGCCTACCTGATAACTGTTTTCTATCCACACTGCCAGTTTCTCTGAATAGTCCTACAGAGTACTGGAGTTGATTAACAAATTTGTGGTACAGAAATACAGTTTCTGGAAATTTTTCCTGAAATTCTGCAATACAATCAGGAATAGAATAGGTCCATTTGCCATTGGTTTTTTGGGCGTTTCGAAAGTAGGATGCAACCATAAAAGATTTTTCTTCCAATGTGAAAACCATTGTAAAATCAAATCAATAAAACAATTTTTTTTAAAGTTATGTTTGTTTACTTGTCTGTTTAGGGTACCTACGGATCAAGTAAGGAACATACGTGAACATGCGAAAAATGAGAGCAACACACTAGATGGGAAAACTTTTTGTTCACTTGTTATTAAAGAAGGACATATTTTGAGAGATAGATAAAATTTGTTTCATTAACTTTGTGTTATTATTGTTATCCCTGTATAAGTACCGTGCCTTCAAATGAATTCCTGATTAAATTAAGCTGTGATTTTTCTATAAAGTTGGTCATACGCAATATACGAGTGAGAGGATAGTTGTGAATAAAGAGAGCGTGGTATTCCCAAAGGGTCTAAGTGTCAAATTTTGCTAAATTCGTATTTTTCTATGAAAGGGATCTATGTGCGTTGCTGTAATCATGAGAAAAGGTTCTAGTGTCTATCTGATGTGGAAATATTTTATATAATTATGTGTATAATTATATACTCCTAAAATATATATGACTCCCTCTCTTGCGCGCCTTCAATCATTTTCTTTAATTTTCTAGGAATTACGTTTTTGGCACTTAAACCTTAGACCCTTTGGGATTACCATGCTTCAATTGTCAGTAATATCTGATCGTGACACCACATGAAAAAATGTGTAAAGTAAACTCAAAATTCAGAAAAACAATAAATTAAATCACTTCAAAACAACTAAAGCTTAAAGCAGATGCTGGAAAATGCTGTCCTTTAGCTTGACTGCACAAAGATACCCTGCGCTTCATGTTTTCAGATGTGTTTGCCAAATGTTGGGGTTTATGTTAGCTTAGCACAAACTGGCACAAACAAATAATTGGACAACTGTCAGTGCTACAAACCTTTAGGAGAAGAAACATCGAAATCATAGCCAGTGTTGCCATAGTTAGGAGAATTGTATCAGGTTCAGTACAATTTAAAAGGATTTGGTGCAAAAGTGATTTCGGAAGTCAAAATAATGACAAACTATTATAAAAAAATCGAATTTAGGAACTTCTGGTACTTAGTAGGTATTTAGCATTTGGTAGTAATGGTACTAACGAGAGAGTTATGGAGAGAGTTAACTAATTCAGACTCTGTGGGCGCTGCAAATACGGAGTAAAAAGTGGTTAGAGCACAGCTGTTTTGATTTTTGTGAAAGTGAGACAGAAGTGCGCAGTGACTGGCAGAGTGAATGGAGTGAGTGTGGAGGACTTACAGAAATCAACACATGTGACAGTTTTGACTTTTGACAATAAATAAAATTAAACAAAAAATCAATGTGTAATTGATTTTGTGTTTCGTTTTTTCATGATATAATTGATTTATTTAAGTTAGTACTATTTGTCAAAGATCTAGTACTTTTCTTGCTCGAATGATTACAGTTTTTCGTAGTGCTGTAGCAACACTGATCACAGCACACTTATGACCAATTACACCGCATTTTTAAGCAGAGATTAAATTTAAATCGTGTTTAGAATGTGATATTTTTCGTAGATCCATCATAATGTCAGGTGCATTCTAACTGACACTTGAAGTTTAAGTGTCAATTAGATGGTGATTGACATTATGCTGTCGTGTATTCACGATTGTCACGTTCTAAACACGTCTTAAATTTAATCAATGATTAAAAATGCGGTGCAATCAGGCATTAATCAGGAATTTAATTGAATGCACGGTATAATAGTTCAAGTCAAATCTATAGGCGTTTGATTTTAAGATCGCAGCGCTACCGTGGATAAATCTGAACCTCTGTAAGCTATTCGGAATTTTTGTAATGCACGTGTTTAAGTGCGTACCAATACACATACACAAGTTGATTTAATGTAAATATCACATATAACACAATCCTGATACATCATATACTCAGAATCGACGCCAAAACACGAGATGTTATGTAGCATACAAGGGTTTGTTTAGCTGACACCAGGTGGCGAACGCTTAGCTGCAAATTCCAATACTCCCCTCGTAGCAAAAATGACAATCACATGACAATGCTGATAAAAATAATTCTGACACTTTGTACGTTTGATTTACGCTTATGGCCGTTGTACACGGTTCGACAAATCTCGTACGTGAGGCCGTGAGGTTCTCGAACACTTTGCATTCGAGCATGAATCGTGTATATTGTTCACGTGCGTGCTCGTATTCGAGTGCTCGCGTGCTCGCATGAATTTCAAACTTGTTTATTAGTTCTCGTGCGTGAATGACGTTTTTCTTTACAGTAATATACAAGGAGTATCGACCGTTGGGAATCGAAGTAGAATTCAAAATTATCGGGTATTCGGTCAAAAGATCAAATTTAAAAACCTTTTTTCAGAGCTAAGCTAAGCAATTTTAATCACAGGTTGGGAATTAAAGCATTAAATTTTGAAATTAAAATCACCAACCACCAAATCTTTAAATTAAAAAATTCTTTACAGTTGTCCATTGACAAAGCTTCACAATTACTTCCTACTCATATTATTGAAGAATTTAATTTCAGGATTAATATCAGTTATAAAAAAATTTTCAAGCAAGTTAAAGCCAAAAACATTAAAAAATTAGAAAATTTATGCAATGATAACAAACTCAAACTTTTCAATAACAATCAAAATTGGTTTGTGAATTTAACTAACTCTGACATTCCTTCAGAAACTAAGGATCTTTTGTCCTTAGGCCCTAAATTCAGTGTATCTGTTGTAACCAACAACCATCTTGGCAAATTATTGTCTAATTTAGAAAACTTACTAGATTCCGTCCCTAATGAACAAAGAAAGTTAACTAGATTACGATTTATCAATATTACCACTAATTTTTTACAAAAACCTACTCTAGGTTCTGCATTAAACCTCCAGTATGACCGATGCAAGAAATTCTTGCTAGATAACACTAATCTTTTAGTTTTAAAGGCTGATAAGGGTTCTACCACTGTTGTTATGGACAAAATAGATTACATCTCTAAGACACATTCTCTTTTAGAAGATACATAAAAGACATATAAAAAGTTAGATAGAGATCCTACTGGACCTATCCAATCCAAATCCAACGAGATTGTCAAATCTCTCAAATCATCAGGTTTCATAAATGAAGAAACGTCTAGAAGACTAACAACGTATAATTCTGTGTCCCCAAAACTGAACTGTTTGCCAAAAATTCACAAAGGGGATGTTCCCTTACAACCTATTGCCTCTTCTGTCAATTCACCTGGTTATTTTTTAGCCAAGTTTGCATCTGACATACTTACCAATGCTTACAAAGATCGTAATTATTACAACATTAAAAATTCTTTCAATTTTGTACAACAATTTCAGAATTTCAAGCTTCCTGATAATTTCATAATTATATCTCTTGATGTAGTTTCTCTGTTCACCGACATTCCTATTGATCTGGTGATTGATATTGTTGGTAATGATTGGGATTCCATTCAACTTTTTTGCAGTGCAAACAAAATTGAATTTCTTAAGATTTTAAATTTCTTACTTAATAATAGTTACTTTTCATTTCAAAATACTTTTTATAAACAAACTGCAGGAGTTCCTATGGGTTTTCCTCTTAGCCCTATATTGGCCCAAATAGTTATGGATCATTTATTAGATAACGTAATTCCTAAATTACCTTTCACATTGCATCAAAAAATACGTTGATGACATCATCTGTTCCATTCCCTCTGATATGATTGAAACTACCTTAAACACCTTTAATGGTTTTCATACCAACTTAAACTTTACTGTTGAGGTTGAAAATGAATCATCTGTCCCCTTTCTTGACACTAAAGTTGTCAGATTACAAGATAATTCAATCATATTAGACTGGTATCAAAAACTGACACACTCTGGTAGGTTTATCAATTATCATTCTGCGCACCCTATTAATCAAAAAATAACATTTTACGTGCTCAAAAAAGAGAGTTACGTTAATCTCACACCCTTCTTTTTTCAAAAAGAATTTAGTTCAACTCAAGACTATGTTCTGTAATAATGGTTACCCACCTTCTTTGGTCAACAAAATTTTATTTTCTAGTCCAAATTCCAGCAACAACTTCACAAATAACAACATTGCTTCTGAAATTATTTACAAAAGATTATCTCACATTCCAAACTTTACTTCTCAGATCACAAAATGCATCAATAATTTGAATATAAAAGTAGCCAAATTTAACGTCTTACCCATTAAATTGTTTTTTAGTAATCTAAAAGATAAAACTCCCATTAATTTACTTTCCGACGTAGTTTATTCCATACCTTGTTCTGAATGCAATCAAGTCTACATTGGTCAAACTTCTACTTGGTTAAAAACTAGAATCTCCAAACACAAATCTGATTGCAAAAATTTCAATGATAACTTGGATGATAACATTTCAAATTTGCCTCCTTTATGTTAATTCACACATGCGCTCTTTTAGTTGTTTCACACATGCGCTTTAACAAATTTTCACTGTTTCAATTCTTGTCGCCATTTTGTGTTTACATGCTTTGAAATGTTTTAACTTGTTTCGTCAATTTTAAACAATTTATATGGTCACTAATAACTTTTCTGTGATGTAAGGACTAGTGTTGTATGCAACTTTTAATATATGCTAAATTATCACTCTTGAAACTATTTCGTAAGTCATTATTTTTATTTACTTAACTTAAAACAATCTACTATTAAATATTCATTGTTACAGAACGCTCTTATGAAGCTAATAAATTTTAGCGGAAGCTTAGCACTGAAAAAAGGTTTTTAAATTTGATCTTTTGACCGAATACCCGATAATTTTGAATTTTACTTTTTATTTTAGTTTTTCTTTACACTTAAATAATTTTGGTGTATTTTCCACGATGTCAAAGTTGAATGATAATAATCAAATGATGACTTTTATTCACTTAGGCTCAGTTGTATAATGCTAGTTTAAATTTAAGGTGAAGCTTAAACCCATAAGAACGATTATTTCAACAATTATTGTTGCTAAGGGCTTAACTTAAGGTGGAATTGTACAACTGGGCCTTAATGAATGCCATCCTGGCTTATGAGTCGCAGAATTACAAATTAATTTCTAAATTAAAGTAATTTCTAATTTTAGTTTAGCCAGATTCTTTTTCTCTTAATTTTTTAGTTATCTACCTATTATGAGACTAGGTGTAGCAAGGTACTCATACACCAACTCTTTCTTGAAATTGCGTTACTTCGTACTCGCATAAAATATGTATATAGACACACAATTGCTTCTCGAATCGTGTCAATACAATCACGCATGTAAGTTTCGAGATGCGAACTCGAACGCTTTTCACGAAGGAGGTTTCTCGAACCGTGTATGTACATCGGGCAAAAAAAAAGATAGGCAAGTAGAGCAGATTCATAAATTACCGTATGTCATGACACTTGCTCTGGCTCCAGTTGAAAGCTTCTCTATCCCGTGTCAGGAATATATCAAATGAATCGTAAAAATCAATAATTACACATAAACAACGGCTCGCCATTAGAAACCATGCAATTACAATAATCTTCTCCACCACGTTATCAGTAATGTAAATCGGGCAAAGAAGAGAGGCGCCCGTGAAGAGCCAGAGATTTGTTCTTAGCCCGGGGCGCCAGGAGTTTCAGGCGATGGAAAGGCGGAAAAAAGCAGGGCATAAGAGTGAAACTCGTTTCAAACGATCTCAAATACAAAGGAGCACGTCTCACTCGTTGCCGTATTTTACAGAACCTACCAATCAACTTGTGGAACATAACATAATAAATTCATAACCTCATTGTAATATCTACTATGAAACAGGTTATCGTAAGCTTTTATGGAAATTATTAAAAAAAAAATTGCGTTCGGTTTGTTCTTTATTTATTTTTTCTTCTTCTCAGTTTAATCTTCGAAACCGGTACTTAACGAAATGAAAACAATTTGTGTTTGAAATTTTGATATGAGTGCGGGTAAACAAAAAGAATTGTTCTGTATGCTTGAATTATTCGTTACATTGTTTCGGCGTTGATTGTTACAAATTATAAAAATATGGCCAGTTTAAATGGTAATGTAATTATTCAAGATATTTAGAACTAATTAGCAAGGTATGTTTGAATTTATGGGAATCTTACAGGGAATCTATCTACTACGATGTTCACCCAAAACGATACGACTCGGCAATTTCGTAGTCCTTGTGATAATTGAAAGAGGGATGGCTTCAATTTGTTCATATCAAATATGAAATTGGGCCACTAGGACCTGTACCTGCGGCCGACAATAATCCTGCATTTGGAACGTTTATAGCAGATGTTAAGAAATTATATACACGGTGGTGATAAAGTCTCGCAACAAGTTCATAATTTGTTTATTTAATGTTTTTTCGCAAAATCCTGAAATAGTGGTACTCTAGTAATAATTCGCTACTTGCATCCCCTGTAGGTACGAATAATTGGCTATTTGCATCCACTGTATTTCAGAATCTGCTGAAGAATGAAAATTGGCAAGATACGTACGAATCAGTTGGTTTCCAAAATAAAATTTCTTGCTTTTATAATCGGTTTCAAATGTAATTCAATTCCGTTTTCCCCGTCTGTAATTTAAAAAAGAAAAATGGATGCCGTCAACCGTGGTTTAATGATGAATTGAGAAACTTTTCAAATTTACTAAAAGAGTTAAGTGAAATGTGCAAATTATATAAAACTAATGCGTTGAAGGACAGACTGACCTATGTCAGAAAAGTATACAAACGGGGAATATAGAAAGCAAAAATGCAATACCACAACAAACATATTACAACGTCCAGTAACATGTCGAAAACTTGTTGGAAAATACTCAGTAATACATCAGACAAAGTTTCATTTGGTATACCAAAAGGTTGGTATAAGTGATACTCTTCAAATTGCTTTCAACGAAGCATTTTTAGCCACACCCACAGCAACTCAAATATTACATCGCGAATTTAGTACCTAAGTCTCATACAAGTAGACTTTCCATCTTTTTTGAATCCTACAATGCCTGCAGAAATTTCAAAAACTATCAATAAATTTTCTTCTCAAAAGTCGCGCGGCTCAGATAATGTTCTCGGTTTTGTATTAGGTAGAATTAATAAACTCATATCAACACCACTGTCATATCTGATTAATTTATCATTCGAAGGACAGTTTCCTAGATTATTGAAGAAATCCAAAATAATTCCTCTTTACAAAAACAAAGGCGAAACATCTAACTGGGCCAATTATCGACCTATAGCATTACAGTGTTCCATTACGAAAATATTTGACCGATTAGTAAATTTTTTGGAAATAAACAGCTTTCTTACTCCATATCAATATGGTTTTCGGAAAGGCCGTTCTACAAACGCCGCAATATCTGACGCACTGGATTTCATTTTGGACTCTTTTAATAATAAAAATAAATGAACATTTTAAGTAGCGACATTTTTCGATCGCTTTTTGACCTGACATTGCAGTAGGATTGACAAATTGAAACCAGTTCGCTACATAATAAGTCATCCCAAGCAAGGCGGCCATGCTTGCTGTCAAAGCACGTGAGAATAAAAAAAAAATTTTGCAAATCGGTTTTGATTACAGCGGATTCCTCGAGCAGGTTCTGTACAGCTGTTTCAGGCCTAGTTGGGTCAGCAGAACCGTAGCTCGAGAATTCCACTGCAAGCCAAACCGATCTGTCCTAGGTTATTCGCCATTGCGATGTGAAAGTAATGAACATTTTAAGTAGCGACATCTTTCGATCGGTTTTTGACCTGACATTGCAGTAGGATTGATTCTCGAGTTACAGTTCTGCTGTAGGCTGTAGCAATTCTGCTGTAGGCCCGACTAGGCCTGAACAGAGCCTGCTCGAGGAATGCGCTGTAATCAAAACCGATTTGCACAAATTTTTTTTAATAAAAATAAAGTTTCCGCAATATTTTTCGATATGTCAAGAGCATTTGACACCGTAGATCATTCGTTACTATTAACTAAACTTAATAACATTGGTGTCCGCGGACCTGCACTCTGTTGGTTCACAGAGTACTTAAACGACCGAACCAATTATGTACAAGTCGACAATGTGCAATCATCACTAAAACAAAACCCAACGGGAGTTCCTCAGGATTCGTTATTAGGCCCTCTATTATTTCTCATTTTTATTAATGACATAGTTCATAAACTCTCAACTCCAAGTAAAGTCATTCTATACGCGGATGATTCAACGATATTGACCGCAGTTAAGAACCTGGAAACGCTAATTTATAATTCTAACAACATCGTTAATGAAATGCACAATTACTGTTGTGAGAACGCTCTAGTTTTGAATCCATTCAAAACAAATTTTATCAACTTTGTCACAAATAATTTCAGTGTCAATAGTAGTTTATTAATTAGGTTACAAGATAAATCACTAGAACAGGTACACAACACTAAATTCCTTGGTCTCTGTACAAATAGACTAAAAGTTAACATGGAACAAGGACATCGAATACTTATGTGTCAAAATGAGTTCGGCTTGTTACATATTAAAACGATTGTATGGACAAGTAAGTTTAAAATGTTCTACGGCTGGCCTACTTCGGCCATTTTCAATCTGTAATTTCATACGGAAAAATTATTTACAATTCAGAAAAAGGCCGTACCTATTAGGTCTGTTTGTTATCCTGCACTGGTGTACACCAGTGCATTCTTTTTCGCAAAATACTCTTTAATGCAACTTGAAATGTTTGTGTGGTATGTCAGTATGAATGAGCATGATTCGTATTAATACATTATCAATGAATTTAGGCTTTATTAAAGTATATTTCGTAAAAAAAAGTGTACACTAGTGCACACCAGTGCAGGATAACAAACAGACCTATAAATAATTTGTGGTGAAATTCATAAAACCCATTGTTAACCATTATTTTCTAAAATAAGGATATTGACTTTACCTTCTTTATATATCCTTCATTTGGTGACTTATGTAAGACAAAATGTTACAAAATTCCCAACCAACTGCTTTATACATATTGCGGTGTTTTTGCAAGTCAATAAAATTGTTTGTTAAATTTTTCTGCTTGTGAATTAATTAACTTAAATGACAAAGTCACGCATAAAAATTTAACATAGAGACTCTTTTCGTTATTAAATTGTTCATTGAATTTATATCTCAGGGTACCAAATTGTATTGCAAAACAAATTTGTTTAAACTGGGTTCTAAAGTATACTTGTTCTAATGGTGGTGATTTTAAAATGTCTGTTATTTTTGTCACGCTACGTGAAATGTATGGAGGTAAGTAAAAGTCGATTTTAATATTCATACACACTAATTATTTATTGATAGTATCTCATTGTTTATTAACATTTTAAAACATTGATAAAACATAATATTAAAATTGGTGCAATGTATGGTTAGTACAATTAGTGCAAACGCACATCAATTTATGTTTTTGATACAAATTGAGTTGTCATTCACTTCGACGTAGGACATGGAAATTTTAATCAAAGAATTTAATTAAAAATGCAATCATAGTCTCCTTTTTCAAGAGCACCCTATGTTTGAAATTGATTCTGACCTGTTGGTAAGTTTTGGTTTTGATTTTTATTAAACAAAATCGAAAGAAATTTATCATCAGCGTACTATCATTTACAATGAATTCTAAGAATTTAATATTTTCCTTCAAGTTAAATGATAGTCCTGTATTGCAGTTTATCAAATTTCTCGGTTCACGTTAATCCGTACTTTCTCTGTGATATAGCTTTTAAACTCCTCACTTATTAAAAAGCAAAAGATTAGAACTTTACCGGAATTTTGATAAATGAACTTCAAATAAACGTTAATTGCGGCCAAAATCAAAATGATTCTTATTGAGTTTTCACACAATCAAAATTTGTTAAGCTATCTTACCATGTGCTAAATTTCCATCATCAAAGTTTGAAATTTAATTTATAAAAGTATTTTTAAATAAGCATTTTTAATCAATCACATTAATAATGGAAAATTCTTACATGTCCGTCACTACTTTCAATTACATGTATGTTGCTCAAAAGGAGCTCAACGTTTGACTGCAAAGTTTTGACTTTAAGTGCTGAGAGCTGAGGTTGAATGCTTGAATTACCCAGAAATCTCCCCTTTTATATACTTTTTAAGGCAAAAAAACTTTATAACCTTAATTATAAAAAAAATTAAAAATCCTAAAATGAAAACAATTCAAAATTCTAATACACAAATAATATCAATCTTGTTTCGTAGATTCTAAAAATCAAGTTACATCTTGAAAAGGCCCAGTCGAACAGCTTCTATCTTAGAAAGGCGGATTCTGTTTTGGTTTTTGAGTTTTACAAGAATACGACGCCTTCCACCGTTCTTCTTGTAGAAGTAGGCTCGAGGTTTGCTTCGGATTACCTCTTCTAGCGTCTTAGATGAACTTGAAACGCCTTCCACGATACTAGGATCGGCTCGTTTCGATCTTGGAGGACAGCATTTCATCCTTGGTTTTCTCGGAAGTTGACTCATGTGACTTGGGTTTGTCTTCCCAAAATTTCTGAGCATCCTGAAGTGCTTCCTGGAATTTATAATTGAACCAGCTCTCGGTAGTGGGAGAAATCGTCCCTTCAAGTATGTCGTTTGACATATTCTAATTCGGACAGAAAAATGTTTTAGTTATTTGTGTAAAAATAAAATTATTCTTAATGTTCTGGAATATGTGAAGATACGTACAGCAGTTCTACATCTTTACTTTAAATTACGACCTTATAATAATAATTTAACCTAATATATACAGGGTGTAAAATTTAGAAATATGAAAATAACATAGCAGTATGTAACTATGAAACGAGAATAACTATTGATTTACACACACCATATAATCGACTGATAATATGTTGTTCTGTCCCCTGCACGCTGGCACAATATTTTTCAATAAACTTCCTCCAAAAGTTAAATGCGCCGCTGACTTAAAAACCTTTAAACGGGCTGTAAAGACATTCTTGCTGAAACAACAATACTAATCTACACAAGAATTCTTAGACAATCCATAAATACTGTGATATATTATTTTAATCTTATTTTACTATACTGTAATGATTCGTCGACACCAGCCGGCGTCAGATTGTCTCTTGCGTCACAGTCGACGCGCCTTAGGCGACAGCCTAGAGAATTCTGACGGCGGAATAAACTAGACCTGACAGTCCGTCGCCTCCCAGAATGTTCGCGAAAAACAACCCCGACTTATAAAGCACGCGACCGGGAATGAGAAGGGAATTTAGCGTTAGACAGTTCGGCATAAAAGTTCCGTAGACGTTCGCTCGGTTAAAATAAATTACGTATAGGGTTGTAAATAATTTAGTATTTAATGTTAGTGTTATAGTATAAATAAATTATTTTATTAACTATTTCGTGTTTTGTTTAAAATAAAATTTAATAGAAGCCATTAAACTCGTTACAATACTTTTGCTATTACTTTTCTTATGACATATTCGCTTACCCTGTAAGTATGTTCTTATGTACAGAGCAGATGTGGTGAATAAAAATATATTATTATTAATTATTACTGTATAGGTATTTATAAGGATCCTATTCAAAGTTGCGATTTTTGTTTCAACCTTTTGTAGTCTTATGTCTAGGTCTTATTGATGTTCTGATTGTTTATAGTACCTGGATGTAAATTCACTATTCAAGTAAAACATTTGTAAAATAATACACAGTGAGCCTCTAAAGCTTGAGAAAATTTGAAAAAAAAAATTATTCAAATTGATGCATACGCCGCATCTCATCAATAATAAGAATAATTTCACATTGCTATGTGTTCTTGGCAATTTATCAACAGATTAATACAATAAGGGTGTCCAACTTGAAAAAATTGCTAATGTCATAACTTTGACAATTATTGTGAAAAAGGTATGCTATGAGGAGAAAGCACAATAAAAAAATAAGCAATTCCATGTCTTCCTTATTTTGAAAACTATTTTTTTTCAACATTTGTTATTGATATTAGCGAACACAGAAGAAAAATCTGTTGATAAAGTGCCCAGAAGACAGAGAGCAATGCGAAATTATTCGTATTCTCATTGGTGAAATGTGGCATACAGGTACAATACTTTCAATATTTTTCTCAAATTTTTTTCCATAAAACATCATCACAAAATCTTTTTGATGTGGTTGGATAGAGAGTACCTACAATGAATTATCAAGACCAAGAATGTTTTGATAAATTGGGGTTGATATTTAAAAAAATTACAATGACGTCAATACTCGGAAACAAATGACTGCCAAGAATTGATTTTCATACAAAAAATGTATTTTTTAAAAACAAAATTCACCTGTCCGAGCGTTTTCTCGAAATATCAAAAATAAAGAAATTACGAATTTTATTCCAGACTTTTGAGACTCACTGTATAATGATTAATATGATTATACAGGGTGTCCGTTTTTCAAGCCTAACCATGGGGAACTAGGTTATCTTAACGTCTAAACATGGGCGAAGTTGGGTATTTTTGTCCCAATCAATAATCTGCAATCTAATTTCACCTAATTTTTATGGTTTTCAAGATATCCGAAAAAAGCAAAACTCACGATTCTCGTTTTTATTATTTTTTTTAAATAATAACTAATGAAGCTAGGTATTTTGAAGTTGGACATTGTTAAGGCACTTTTTATGATGAATTTAAATATGCCATCGACTTTGTCATGTCAAAAATTGCAAATAAACGACGTTCAACTTTTTATTCTATTATGGACGTCGTATTGAATTTTTACGCTATTAAATATTTTATTACAAAGATGTATCAAACTTGATGGTTTGAGTTAGATTCTGGACAAAATTTCGAAGTCATAGGTTCTGCAAATATGAATGCTTTGCAAGCAAAAAGCACACTTTTTGCTTACAAAGAAAATTTGACAGTTCAATTCAATGTAATTTTTAAGATAAAATGAAACCGGAGGCATAACATGCAAAAAAAAATTGGAGACGTTTTTGGCTACATGTGCCACTCTGTATACGGATCATCGCTAAATAATACTAATTGGTTAACCAAGGAATTGTGAAACTTATATAAGCTGTATTCTTTCGAGCTAATCTAACAATAAGTGAATGAACTGAATGCAGTAAACCTTTTTTCATCTGTGCAGAAGTTTCAGTCAATTACGGTAGATTCATACTTTAGGTCTTGTAACGGTCACGTTACAACACGATCACTGTCAAATTTTTTGACGGACCAGTCTCGATCAGTTTTCCATACAGGACCTAGCCATAATGACTTGTATTTTGGAAAAAGAAAAAGAAAATCTCAGCGAAGAAAACGGCGGAGGGACTTTTGGGTTCGTTTGTAAAATGTTCACCGAGAAAGAGGTGTGGATAGTTTTTCATCCTATTCAAAGGGCTTTTGGATTACGAAATTTTTTCTTCTTTCTTTAATATTTCAGCAAATTGCTTCTTGTGCACGTTGTCCGAATATCTCTTGTCTGCAAAATTATAGAGCTCCTCGTGCCCTTGCACCAGTTCAATTAGTTCTTCATTCATTTTCTGCGAAACTGCGTAACAATTACATTGGCGTATCAATATGAGTGATTTGATTTGACTGTAGGCCTTTTCGGAAACTATGATCCGGTTGAAGATCGGATTTAAATAGTTACCTGATGGGGCTAACCTGTTCTATAACCGAACCGCTCGGGTTTGACAGGGTTTACGAACGCGCAAACGTTTCATTGAATGCAAGTGCCATTGAAAATGTCAGAAAATAATATAAACAAAAATAATAATATAAATAAGTAATAATATGTAAATATTTACCGTGTATTGTTTTGATCTATTCAACAAATATTCAATAACCCAGTATTTTAACCCTACTAAATAGCAGGGTTATTAAAACGTAAACCCGTTTGCGAACCTGAAGAGATCCGAGAAATTAACCGTTAGTTTTCGAACGCAAGTCATTCGATCGGGTTAAGTTTCCGAACGGTTCTCTAATAAGACCTAAGGAACTCGATCAAGCAGTTTAAGTTTCCGAAAAGGCCTTGTGATCATTACTTGTTCAGACTTGCAATTTTTGCTTAGACGACACGGTCTCGGTTCGCTCAAATATTCGTCGTCAAAAAGAACGCGTTCATTAGTCTTGACCGTGCCTCATAATATGAATACTTTAATACAAAATGCATGTTTTAATATTTGACTTGACCGTGATCAGACCGCGATCTCACCGTGACTGGATCTATAGTGTGAATCGACCTTTAGTTCACTTAGATCTGTTCGAAAGAACAAAGCTAATTAGTCATACAGTAGGTGCAAATAGTCTATTATTAGTACCTACAATAGGTGCAAACAGCCCGTTATTTGCACGTACAGTAAGTGCAAATAGCCAATTATTGGTACCTACAGTGGGTGCAAATACCCAATTATCCACTTATATAGGGTGTCCCTTGACGTAATGTCACCACTTCACTTTCGTGAGAAGCAATTCAATCTAAGTCAAAAACTTTAAAGAAGTTTTGTTTTAAAGCAATTCATTATTTAGAAATACTGGGTATTTAATTTTTACTTTTACAATTTTTTAAATTCTGGTGTGGAACGTTCCAATAAAAAGTTGTGCTCATTTATAGTCGACTTTCTATAGGAAACGGTCCGGCCAAAGCTCGCGGTTTGTTCAAATCGATCACCTCAAAATAGCCCTCGTTATTTGATAACGTTTGTTCTAAAAGTTTGTTCTAGTTTGTTCTAAAAGAGACGTGATTGCAACATATCGTTATTATTTTTAATTGATTCTGCGACCTCAAATGAAAACAAAAGACAACAACCAATTTGTTAGGCGAGAATTTGTTCGTATCATATTTCTGAATGTAGCAATAATAAATAATAAATAATTACGATACAAATGCCTCAAAAATCGAAGACAAATTCGAAAGAAACAAAATCAAACAAAATGAATATATAAAAACGCGGAGTGAAAAGAATAAACAAAAGACGATAAAAATTTTAAAGGAAAAGTTGTGAATAAATAATTAAAAAGTTATATTATAGTAGTATGAGGTAGGCCAAAACTTTTCATTTTACCCTCGTAGATGCACTTACAGCATATCGAAGTGCGACAGCGTTTCTTCAGTTTTACATTTGCGCTTCAATCTGACAACAAGGAAATTTTAAAAGGGTTTGCTGGATTCATTAGGAGAAATCCTCGGCTCAGTTAATAACTTCCCAGGCAGCAGACTGTCGTTAATTTCACGTCATTTTTCAGTTATTTTGGAGTCATTTTAGCGTAAATTTGACGGCCATTTTGACGTTAAATAGACGGCCTAATGTCACACTCTAAAGACGTCATTCTGAAACGTTATAATGACGTCGAATAATAACGTCGTTTGTACCGTTCCTACATGACGAAAATGGGATGCAAAATATTGTGTAACAACTGTGTGAAGCTACGTTTTTTACACGAGTGTGGAGTTTGCGTCTACGGCTCGTGTCGCAACCACACAAGTGTAAAAAAGGCTTCACGTGTTGCAGCACCTTGTATCAAATACACATTCTTTGAAATCTTTGCAAACTACGCCATTATACATCGAGAACAAGGCAGACATCGAGATTGGCGAGAATCAGATGACGAGAATGATGTGTCGTCTTCTCGTCGTAATTACGTGTGGCGATGATACGCGACACTGCACGAGCACATGCTGTTTCAGCAATAAATTCGATCTGTGATTGCATATTACAATAAAAAAATACTAATTACTGGTAAAGAAATCTTCAACAATGTAATAATATATTTAAAATAATTGATTATATAAAATGCACTAAAAATCATTTTTCGTCCGAAAATGGTCAAATTCTCACGATATAACGACGTCTATTATTAGGTCTATAAAATGTCGTTTAAAGTTATCCAAAATATGACGTCCTTTTTTGGTGACATGACGTCGCCGACCTCCTGGGACCAAAAAATGACGTGAATATAACGACACTTTGCTGCTTGGGTTATTGCCCGAGGCAATAAGTTTCAACAGGATCTTGGCATTCAATGAAATTGAATGTTCAAAAATTTTATACCAACCTTGAAATGGTGCTGGAAGAATATAAATTTGATCTTTCCCAAATTTATAATGTCGACGAGACAGGTATCTCGATTGTTCAGCAACCAGGACGGACGATTTGTTGACCTAAGGAGCAAAAAGAGGTTGGTGCAGCAACTAGTTGAAAGAGAGGAAAAGTCACTGTTTGTTGTGCAATGGAACATTTGTATGTACGTCTGGGCGGATCAGAATGGATGAAACACTTTGTCAAGTTCATCATGGCACAGACCATAGCATTAACTTAGAATCCCAAGCTTTTGTTGCTTGACAACCATGCTATTCACACATTCCTACACACCTGCAATTACTGTCGAGAGAATGGAGTTGTCATGCTTTCACTCCAATATCACAGGCCCCAGCTCTTGGATGTTTTCTTTTATGGGCCCTTGAAAAACGCATTCAATAGGGAGTGTGATAGATGCTTGGAAAGGTTTCATAAGAAACTTAGCCCAGCTCACCTTCCATCAATTAATCAGTTATGCGTATTTGCATGTAGCCAGTATGGGAAAAGACGTTTCAGAATTTTGGAAAACTGGAATTTTTTCTTTTAATCCAGATACATTTTCGCAGGACGATTTTGCACCAGGTTCCCAACTGTTACCGGTGATAACAGAAAATCCAAATGCAGAATTGAGCAGATCCAGTGAAACACCTATTATTTTCAGCTACTACACCACTAGATCCTACCTCACCACCACGTACTTCACCACCGACTGCTACTTCGCAACAACCTACGACTAGTCCAACATGGTTAGCAAATGTTTCATTTGACTACTTCCAGGTCCTTCGACGAAGATCGAAACCAGGAGGGGAAGCTGAGAGGGAAGGAGCTGAGACGAAGAGACAAGCAAAGAGGAAGCAGGGTTTGGATGTATCATAGAAGAAAATATTAAAACCGCATCAGGAGAAGAAAAAGGTAGCAGGTAAAAAGGCGGACGATGATGAAATGCATGATTTGGAACCCTCAGAAATCAGCTCTACAGTGTGTGTTGTTTGCTTGGAATTTGGAAGGGATGGAGAATTATGGTGCAGTTGCGTGAGATGTGCCAACTGGTCCCACGCAGAGTGCAGTGGAGCGGATACACTTTTAACGGTACCAATGTGACAAGTGCAGAAGATTTTCTTGAAGCTTAAACAAACGATGATCAGAACGTGGAGGTTTTGCCTTGATTATCTTAAAGCCTTACAGCAATAAATAGGGCAAGTCATGTGTTAACATTTCTTTCTGAACAACAGAATATCAGAATTAGTTTCGGCCTCGTACATGCATCAGTACTTCACCTCGTATCCCAAGAGTGAAAACTGCACATTATGAAAGAGAAAACAGAGAACCCTTAAAGAAAGTGATTGGATGGATGACGACACTAAAAGTTTGGCGCTCAAAAAATTCAAGGCCACCTATCTCCTCATGGGTTACTCCAAAGCCTACGGAGAGGTAACTCTCAGCGTCCAAGCAAGGCCAAAACTGATTTAATTAACTTACAGCTGCAAATCATACCAAGGGATTTTTTTAATACGGCCCTGAGCATCAGTCGTTTTGTTTTGGGCTTCAACAACCAACGTCTTCGGGAACCGATCAACAAACCCGAGTGGATCACCCATGCCAAGGTCGCTGAGATCAACGCGTATTTTCACCAAGTGGAAAACTGTCTGCGTAAGAATTTCTTTGGACGCTAGTAGATAATTCATGTACAGCATCAGAGTCTCGACTTGGAACAGTCGAGGTACATGAACTTTGGAGATCTTGGATCGGTAATCGGGCACGAGAAAGCTCATGGGTTCGACAATGTTGGTCACCAGATTGATTACGATGGAAACTTAAATGAATGGTGGAAAGACGAAACGATAATGACATTTTTGGAGAAAATTGGATGCGTCATAGACCAGTATGGGAATTACACTGCGGTAACACTACGGTTAGTATTGAATCTAAACTGTACCAGAACATAAATGAGGTATCCTCGAATTATGTGGAGTTACCAAGGGATAAGAAACGTATTGCGCAGCATATTTTGGGGAACGGGAACAGGTATTATGCAATTATTAAGGGAAGATTGGGAAAATGGGATTGTAGAATTATGAAGAGCTGTTTTGAAATCAGGAGCAGAAGGTTATCTGGAGTCTAGAGAAATTTTAATAAGTTAAATCTTCTTTCAGATTAACGAGATACGAGTATCGCATTGCTGTTTCATGAGGCGGTTAACAACGTAACGGCATTCTATCTATTATGTGTCAGGGTCAAGTTTTACTGTTTTTTATACACACCAGTGTAAAGTGAACTGTCCCATAGAATTTTTAAAACAATGTTCCCGTAATCTGTGACACGCATTCTGTTAGGTACGCATTTTGCTGTATATGGTAATGGTGTGTAAACGTGTGCTTATACGAAAGAGTGAATAAAGAAGCGCTATGATTAAACAATCCCAATTCAATTCCTTTTCAGTCTCGTGCATCAATAACTTTTAATTGTCCTGCGGAGAGGACTGTAATATCCCTGTCGTTGTTGCTGTTATTTATTGATCCGTGAGGAGACGTCCACGTACGTAAGTACCTATTAGTATAAATCTAAAAATCGAGAAAGAAAACCGGAGACCGATATCTAAACAGGCGTTGGAGAAGCAAAACGACGAGAAGTCTCTCGAAATGGATGCTGCTTAAATTATCTTCGAAAGTGCCTTATAATTTATATGGGGTGCTACCTGATTTTATGGTAGCTGTCGGCTACCGAGATACTCGCCGCTGCTGCCTTCCTCATCTAGATCGTATCGGAAGCCAGGCGTGCTGATATCCTTGAGATGAAGTACCAGGCAGCAATTAATACAATCGCATGAATATCACTGGCATAAATTTACGACTGCTTTTATTACAGACAGGAACTGTTATTACTAAACTGTATTAACTCTCGTTCAACTTTTTAATTGCACTTCCCTAAAATCTGTGCCTCGTTTAACAATAAATCCACGGTTTTTCAATGCATATGCATGCTTTAATCGTTCGTAGGAAGACGAATTTGTGAAGTTGTGAAATAGACTTGTACAGTGTTTCAGGATGAGATGACTTACCTGCTTTAACTTCGTTATTTTTCAATTTAGGCGGAAATATAAAATATGTAAATTACATCATGTATTATAAATAACATTTTAATCAGGTCATATGTATATAAGAATGTTTAAACTATGTACTTATATAAAACGTTGAAGACAATGTATTAAAAGGCATAGTAAAAACAATGATTATTTCTTATTAATTCGTATAATGGCTTTTGAATTTCTGTGACGTTAATGTGAATTGCCACACCATTTAATTAGAACAATGGTCAATTTCGTTCAAGCTCGATTGGTTCTCTGCCCTGCAAACATTGTATTTTCACTTGGCGCGTTATCGTGCAAAACGAGAACCAGAAAATAAATGGGTAAACTGCATCATTACGCAAATTGCCGTAGGCTCATCCGGATGCAGTAGATCATGTTAAATGGGTATTAAACTGTATATGTCGCAAATTGAATGCAAACTCAGTTTATGGTGAATATTGTGACGTCAGGTAACTGCACATATTTACGATTTTTTTTAAAATATATTTCATTGCTTTCATTCTTTTATTAACGAGACACCTTAGTAGATCTAACCACATATTTTTGTACTTTTAATTTGACTAAAAATAATATTAAATCGCAAATATTTTTATTATTAAATGAAACAGTAACCTTAGTTTGTCAGGATTGATAAAGATTAAAACGTACCCAAGACTTTATGTTTTTGAACACATCTTAAAAAAAAAAAAAACTAAAAAGTTACATTTACATGTTCTTTAAACATCTAGAAAAGTGGATGATACTCAAAGTAAGGATACCAAATTAGAGAATGTAGGACGTCATAGTCTACTTCAGAGATGTTACTAAAGAATTTTGCATCCAACCACAAACAGAAGATAATTAAAATCAACAGAATAACACAAGACGTTTATGAAAATTAGAAAAAGCAATGGTCCTAAGCTAATACCTTGAGAAACTGCTGAGTTGGCAGTTTACACTTTTATAGATGCGTATAAACAATTTTTTTTAACAAGAAATAACCACAAACTTCAAAGACAGAAAAGTTTGAATACGGCGATTTGCAAATTAATGTTTTGTTTCTAAAGCATAGGAACTTTAATGAATTTGTAAAAAGTCTAAATATCTTCTTTATTTATTAATTTAAGAGAAAATGATAAAGGCTCAATTGATACTGAATATCATGTAATATTGTTAATTGCAATGTGTACTCAATGTATCCCTATGACGTCCCCTGAACTCCAGGCTGAATATTGATTGATTGATTGACGTAACGTCTTTTTTACCGCACCATTGCATAGCGTTTAAAGTACTACTAGTTTGCTAATTTAACCAAATTTGTAGCTTTTATAATAGCAAATTTAGCAATAGTGCTGACTTATGTTTGAATACACTATATAACCATCACGAATACTTTTGGAAAATTTGAAATAATGGAAATAGGTCTATAGTTAGAGATATCAGATAGATCTCCAAGAAGATCTTCCAAAACCTGACATGCATTATCCATATGTAAATTATTGATAGCGATTTAATCAAGAAATTAGGGACAGAATCAAAGCCCAGGATTTTGCTTTTTATTTATTAACTGTAACCTTGATTTATTTTTCATCTATATTATCAATGAGTTTTGATTCCATTGTATTTAAATAATTGTTATGTGCTTGATTAATTTGAGATGTGACAAGTGACCGCAAACGCTTGAATTAGTTAAAGCTTCAGGAAATGTCTGTGTGTGGACGAATTTAGCCTTAATGTTGCATATCATTTTTGGGAAGTAAATTTGTTATGGTTGAAAAATTCATTTAAGTTATTCCATAATAATTGGCAGCCACCTTGTAGGTATGTATAACTTCTGTATGCGTACGTGATTTTGCCCCATGTTCCACAATGTTTCATAACCAAATCATATGCTGTTATTTAGACCTACTCTATATCTCCATTTCACCCTGTCGCCCGGCTAAATCTGATTTCATCTGTAACGACTTTCGTCGTAGCAATAGTGGAAGGGTATGTCGTCCTCGTCGCGCGGTCAGTCTGGCATCAACACTCGAGCCGTGTGTATCGTTTATTTGTGTCTTCAATCTTTGTGTTTCTTTCATGGAGATTTGTGATTGAAACCTGAAACGGATTTTCTCCGAGATTTACTATAAAGCACGCCAAGTAACTTACAAGCTCGTTAAACAGCTTTCCAAAGGCCTGCCTTTGTGAAAAGGAACAGGCTTCAAGTGGTAGTTCAAGTTCTTGCTTGTTGTTGGTAGTTTTTCCCTTGGGTGAGAAAATCGTCATTCCGTGGGTGGAGAGAAAAGGTCGGAATTGGAGTTTGAAACGTATATTTCCCCGACATCCCGGCCCACCCTTCGTTCGTGAAAGTGGATTCGACCGACCTGTAGAAGCGACGCCGTTTGATGACGTAACACCTGCGTCGAAATACGTCATTGACTGACTGCTCTTACCGTCGTTGGAGGGCGCTCCCTCACTGTTGACAGCTGATTGTCATTACGCCGTATCCTGATCACAAGGTTGGAATTTCTCTATTTATTTCTTTTTCACTTACCCTCTTGGGTTGATTCACATTCCGCGGCGTTGTAATTTTTATTCTCATTTAGTTGTTGATCAAGTAAATTTCTTTAATCACTTTAAACGTTAATTGTAAACGAAGAACAGATCTGTTAGTCAGAAAAATTCTAACTTGTCAGATTATTTATTTACTTGCGTGTTCGTTTCACTAGACCCCGTCTGGGTTATATTTAACTTTGTAAATTGAATACCAATTTATTATTTTTACCAAATCTTTGAGCATTTTAAATAAAAGCAAGTGTGCTCAGCTGGTGCTTTTTATTTTATTCACTTTGCCCACCTTTTGCTTTGGGGTTACGTCGAACCTGCCTTTCCAAGAGCTTAGCCGAGCGGTGCTGGAGAAACGTCCGTCCCTCGCACAATTTGCTGGCCTTCAGGTAAGTAGCAAATCATTGAAGATAAGCGCGATTTTTATGATTGAAAAGGGGGACATATTAGTAACAATAATGTCTTATTGTGTCAATAACAAGATACAATAGTTGATATAAATATTGACAATTGTATGAAACGTGTTTATCGGTGATGACCCAGTTCTGTTGCATCGCAAATTATCACTAAATTTTTATGTGCTGAGGTTGAGAAACCTGGAACGAATTATTACAGTTGATAAATTTTGGGTGCACAACTAAATCCCAGAAAACAAACATGGGCAAGAAATTCAAAGCTGTACCATCAGCAAGCAACGTGACGGTTACGGTATTTTGGGATATACACGGTCTAATTTTAACAGACTTCTTAATTGACCAAAAGATTATAAATTCAGAGTTTAGGCCTCTTAGCATTTACATACTTGAGACGCAAGAAATTTATGTCGAATGAATGGGTAATAGAAGCGGTGCAAAATTGGCTTTGCAGATAACCAAAAGAATTTTTCTCTGTGGGTATTTGCAAGTTGCCTGTGATCGTTGAGATAAGTTTATATTAAAGAAAGGACTTATCTAAAAAAATAAAATTTGTTTCATTAACTTGATAACTGTGTTATTATTGTTATCGCTGTATAAGAAGGTCCAGGTCAAATCTATACTCCCCTCGTAAAACACGGTAAAAGCATTAGAAGCCTCATCCGCGTCATTAAGCCATTCACCGTGTCAGACCAACTTTTCGAAAATTGTTAGGAAAAGTTCTTGAATTTCAAGTGATAATTTATCACCGATTGCATTTAATCACAAACAGGGAACTGATATTTTAATTGAAAGGACAAGATTCCAATAATTAATAACATAAATGAGAAGTTTTTACGGAAGATTTATAATTCCAAATAGTAAATTATCGCAGGTGATGATAACAGACAATATCACAAGGCATAATTTATCATCGATTGTAATTTATCATAGGTAAGGAATAATTGAAAAAAAAACGTAAATTACCACAAATGAAAGGACGAGCTTTTTGAATCGACAATTTACCACGAGTAATAATTATTATCGATCACATTAATCAGTGAATCATTGATGAAATTACCATAAATGACAAATTGGGACACGTTATCGTAGATGATAATTTGAGCGAAAAAAGAAGCTATTAGACAATTTATTACAGGTGATGATTTATCAGTGATTATAATTAATCACAATTATTGAAGAACGTACGCACATTAACACAAATGACAAATTGTAACTGTTAATGTTATAGCTATGAGTGATGTCGTGATGAATTTACCACAGGTGATAATTTAAGCGAGGAGATCAACTATTTTAGTAGATAGTTTATCACCTGTAAGTGGAGGGATACCACAGGTGATAAACTATCGTTTAGGCGATCAAACAAGCGATTTTAATTTATCGCATGTAATAATTTAGTTAACTTAGTTAAATTTTAGGTAACTTAGTTATATTTTTCGAAAAAGTATTAAAGCTACAAGCTGCTAAGGAACTGTAACTTAAATACAATTTGAATAAAGTAACTTTTCATTTAGCTACTTCTTCGTTTCAGTAGCTGTAGCTTGTAACTAGTTACTTTTGGCTAGTAGCTTGTCCGGCTCTGATTTCAATTAATCACATTGAAAAACGTACAATATCACAAAAGACAAATTATCACTGAAGGTTTTTATGATTGCAAGTGATAAGTAATCATAGCGCGAAATAGTTGCAAGGTGAAAAAGAAGATTGATGAAAAATGCATACATTAAAGTTATTGGAGCCTGAAATACTTCGTTATTAATCAAAAGATAAACGCCGTACATATGTTTCAATTACAATAAATATTTCTATGGCGGCTTCGTGCGTCGGTGACTCTAAACATTGAATAATTAAGCAGCCGCACACCTGAGAACCACGCTGTGTGAACTGGTTTCGCGTCAGGAAATCTCCGCGCTGCGGTTTCTGTTCCGAAACGGTAAACATGAACCTGTGGGAAAATTCATTTGTTATCTGAGTATCTGTCTTTACGAAACCGTGACCTAGACGAGCAACGCTTTCGTGTGCAATTAATAAAATTAAGACCATTGCACATAACACTATTTATAAATACCTACATATATTTAGATACTAATGTTGAAAAAAAAATTGGTGCACATCCAGCGTGTCTCACTGTAGACGGCACCACTAATTTTAAGCTAAGTAACACTATACTGGGTGTTTTTTAACTTCATACAAAAAATGAAACCAGTGAAAGTTGACATTAAAAGTGATAGAACGAAGCAGTTTTTGTATAACAATTGATTAATAAATGTTAGAGATAATTAATGGCGAACGATGAAACTGTCCCAGGTTTATTTTTAATGCGTAATTACGTAATCGCAGAAGTATGCCGGTGTGTCAGCATCGGCTGTTAAAGTAGGTCAGTTACCAGTTCTCACGTGCACGTCGGTCGTCGCAGATAATAGTGTTGAAAACATGGCCGAATTTTCCAGTAGTGTTATTGTTAATTTACGGCGAATGTGGTCAAAATGCGTTGGCTGCAAGACGTTTGTATGCACAGCGTTACCTACCCAGATCGCCCTTTGCCAAATAGCAGATCCTTTGTGTCAGTTGTGCAGTTTGTTGTTTGCCAAATTTTTCGTAAGTAACAATTATCCGTTCCATTTTCAAAGAGTGCAAGCTCCGATGCCCGCAGATTAGCTCCAACGCATGCGATTTTGTCGGTAGTTACTCCGGGAACAGACGGACAATTCGAACTTTGTTAATAACCGACGAAGAAATGTTTACAAGGGATGGTATGTTTAATTTTCACAACATGCATGTGTGGGCAGGTATGTTAAACGACACTTTAATCGGTATGTTTACGTCTTGCGCAGGGGGGGAACTTCGAACACTTATTGTGGGTAAAGGTAACCGTCCGTTGCGTCGGACTCTAAACATTTCACAAGGAATTTTCGGATGTCGGTATGAATTTTTTTATTTTTTTTTCGGTTTAATGTTGGTGCATTCGTGAGAATATCTATTATCAAATATGCCACCCTGTATTAAACAGACCTGAAGACTACGCAAATTGTTGGTGGTTGGCAGTTCTTTTTGCTGAATTTAGAAGTGAAATATTTTAAGTTTTTCTTATGGAACACTCCAAACCTATAATCATCGACCGATGTAGAATTAAATTCGCTACCTTTTTCCCAAACAAAGTCCTATACCTAAAACCTTCGGTTTGTGAGATAATTCTGGTTTTCATTTGAAAATATCTCTCAAAAAAATTCAAAGTCCATAAAATTCTAAGAATAATTTTACAAGTTTGCCAAGACTGTTCATTAATACGTCAGAAACAATGTATTGGTAATCTAATCAATTAATTAAAATCGTTAAAAATAAGATAAATTAGGCCTATGATGTATCATCCGTGTTAAGAAAACATTGAACAGTTATGTTATCTTAACTGCACTTGGATAACACCTCTTTTAAATACATCGACAATTTTTAGTGTGACGCATCAGTTGTTTAATGTCGTTCAAATAAGTGCGTTTCAGATCACAAATAACAATAATCGAGCATAAAGTAACACCATGAAGCAGTTATACCAATGATACATCGTAGGCTGCAAAGTTAACTTTGGCTGATAAAGTCGAAGTCACTGTTAGTTAAGTAATTAAGCATCTTTTTTTGTTATTGTATTGTATTAAGAGAATAAAATAAAGTCATGTCGAACTTGAGATTATTATTCGAATTTCCGGACTTAAATTCTTAGAGCGAGATTTTCAATTCCTTTTTGTTTTTAATGAAATTTCGGATTTAGCTTATCTAAACGATTCTGAACAACTTTTATTAACAAGATTTCTTGAGAAAAAAATCCCTAGTACGACTTTTTCAATCTTGTCCTTCATTTTAAATCGTAGTGGACTAGCATTTTACCGTGAAGGGAAAGTGACATACCATAAAAGTACAATTTAATGAGGGGTATAATCAGATAAAAGAGATTTTTTAAATTGATAATATATAAAAAAAATACTAGCGTGGTGCCGTCTACAGTGAGACACGCTGTATAAAGATGAATACAAGTCATGTCCAAAGTATATTCAATAAACTTAGTAAGATCGAGGTGTTTTCCAAACAAACTGTTCCCGACTTATTGTGCTTCTCCGAACACTAGTGTAATCGCGAGAATATTAAACTAATTAATTTATCTGAATTCGAATTAAAAGCAAATTTTTGTCGAACTAACCGTACCCACGGGGGTGTAGCGATATTTGCTAAAAACAATCTCATGTATAATAATAGTATATCTGAAATTCTCAAGTGTATCTGAACTATCCGTCGAAATGCATTTTGAAGCGTGCGCTGTCAAATTAACAAATGGTTCTACAGTGTGTTGCATCATGTGTTTGTGTATATACCGACCACCGAATGGTTCAATGGATATCTTTCTTACCAACTTCGTTCAGTCAATAATATACTGCAAAGCAATTAGCAAGGAAATGATAATATGTGGCGACTTTAATATAAATTACTTTAGTAAGAATGCCTCGACCCAACTTCTCAAGGACGTGCTTCATGATTTCGAATTAAGCTGTACATCTGATGTACAGCCATGCACACCTAAACTGCACCTCCAGTACGCGAACTTCATCCTTAAAACCTTGTGGTATAAGGCTCACAGAACTGTCAAATTGTAGCACTTAAGCTTCGTATGACTGTACCAATCAGTATCGAAAATTGATTACATGATAACGAACTTACACAACCCTAGTAAATGCAATACTATTGCAATACAACCCAACATTCTGGATCACCTTGCGTTGAAGCCTTCCATGTGTTGTTGATGTGATCGGTGGTTGGGATGAAGGAAAAGTTGAGAAAAAGAACATACCTATTTTTTAGTCTCGTTTTAACGTATCCAATAAATGCTTGGCAGCACTGAAACAGCGTCTCGGTACTATCCACTTTGCTTTTTGCAATTCTCAGAGTGCCGACGATTACTTTAATACATTTTATGATACTCTTCTTCAGTCTATTAGAGAATGTTGTCCCTTAACGTCGATCAAGCATTTCAAGAAACCCTATGATAATCATTGGGTTAATGAATCGGTAATCTCTGCAGGACAGCAACTGAAAGATCTTTATTGGCTTGTAACAATTACCGGTGACGACCACTTGCATCAAGAAAAGAGAAAATGAGTTACAAAAAATCAATAGAAGCAACTAACAAGCAATATTTTAGTTATATCTATTATCGGCTCAGCGCAGCATCCCCAAAAGACAGTTTGGCAAATAGTGAACCACCGCCTGGGACGGAAAAAATCCTACAGTCCAATTGCCGTACATTTCAATGACATTGATGCAGGTCATCGGCGGGGGATGCCCTGGGACCTTGAGGCTGTTCGTAGGGGGATCTCCTGGAAGGCGAAGAGGGGTCTGGCCTTAGGGCATGTGAGTGAGGGCTTGTTGAGTGAGGAGGATGTAAGAACACTGGGTCCCAAGAGGTGGGGAGGGGTGCTGGATGGATGGTTGCGTGAGAGATGGCAGAATAGATGGGATGAAAGTACGAAAGGAAAGGTCACGCATGGCTTTATATCTGACGTCGGAATGGCGGAGAGGTGTGAGTGGTTCGATCCGGGAATGCCTTTGTGCTTCCTGCTGACCGGCCACGGAAGCATCAATGCCTTTCTGCATGTTAGGGGTCTGAGTGACACGGATAGATGTGAGTGTGGATCAAAGGAAGACTGGAAGCATGTGCTGACTGAATGCAGGTTGTACGAGGATATTAGAAGTTTGGATGAGTGAGGTGTGCAAGTGGATGTAAATGGAAGTGTGAATGTGAGTATGGCTCTCGCTAGTCGGGAGCAGTATGATAGGCTGGGTGAATTTGCGCGAATGGTATTTGAAAGGAGAACGCGCCGCCGAGTACTTAATGAATGAATAGGATGTTAGTATGAAAGGAGATGGTGCATGGCGGCACTGCACGGAGCAGAGAACGTGGATGACGGCAGGGGGGCCTCCTCTCGGTGAAAGGCTGGGATCGGGCCGGCTCTTGCATGGCACGTGACCCGGCTGGAAACCGATGTAGGGACCTTTGGGCATGACGAACCCACCGACCTGAGTTGTCCTAGCAGAGTCTGGGTTTGCAAGGACCCTATCTGTAGGGCTTTGGCTTCGGCCTGGCCCGAAACGTCCCACCGAGACGTTAATCGGTACTATGGGCACCGGTGAATCCCCAGGAGTGCGCTGGCTCGCCAGTGTGTTCCCGACCGGTCGAGCTGGGTTGGACTCGTAGTGGCAGTTAGGTTAGGGATGGTTTAAAATCATCCCGACGGGTGAGCTACGTCTTTAGCTCGGGTACTAGCCTGCAGAGCTAGTAGAGAGTGGATAGTCTCTCGCCTTCACCAGAGGGGGGGCTTGCAACCTAATCCGTTCTGGGAGTTCATATGTTCCTTAAGACATGTGGGCGCGTTGATTGGGCGTATCTCAATCCCGACGCCATAGGTGGCCGTGTCCTAAAGCCCTTTGGGCAGGCGGGGCACGTAAAATCACCAGGACATATATTTCAGTGACATTACAGTAACCGAGGCTGATGAAGTGGCGGATTTATTTGCCTAACACTTTTCCAGTATAGCGTCTACGTCCTTACGTAACCACTATGACCCTAATTTACCCCAGCGCCCAACTGTCGGTCCATTTAATGCTAAAACTTTTGCCTTCATACCTACGGATGCGGAGGAGGTGATAAACATCGTGCAAAACTTTAAAAACAAATTCAGTACTGGTTTGGACTATATTCCAATAAAAATTTTGAATATCTTATTGAATCTGTCGCACCGTACATAGCTCAGATTATAAATGCTTGGGTTGAAACTGGCCAGTTTCCAACTTTACTAAAGTTGGTGGTACCGGTCTACTAGAAAAACGACACTCGGGATGTAGACAATTATCGCCCTATCGCTATGTTAAGTGTTTTAGGGCCACTTGTTCAATACAAGCTTAAACTCAGTTTACTTATAAACCAAGTTTAATTATTAGAGATGACTTGTTGAATTGTTAATCTAAGTTTAAACTGACTTTTAAACTCAGATTACTAAACTTGTTTAGGTGGTGGTTTAAACGAAGTTTAAAACGATAAATGCATGTGCTGGAGGAAAGTAACACAAAAGTAGAAGCAAATTTTTAAGGTAAGCAGAAATTTGTTATTAAATAAATTAAACCTTATAATTGAATTTCATAGTTTTGTTTGTGCTATTATTGTATTATAAAATTTTTGTTATGCAGATAACATAGATATTTACAATGGACATAAGATGGAATGGTGATATATCAGATGAAGAGGATGAGGAAATACATAATAACATTAGACATAGAAATCGTCCAAGAAGGCCTCGAGTGTATCGTGCAAGAATTGACCATTTTCATGTGTGGAATGATGAAGAATTTTTGGCAAGATTTCGATTGTCAAAAGATTGTGTTCAAATGATAACAAATAGAATTCGAGCTCAAATAGCTAATGCAACAGAGAGGTAAAAAGTGTTTTATCTATATGTTGACGTCTTGGGCTGTTATCTGATTGTTCAGCACCTTTACGACGTTTCTGCTAATGGTTCACTGTATTGAGTGTATTGAATGAGAGTCAAAGTAATAACGAACTTATTTATTCAACGTCTCATCTACAACTGATCTAACGCTACTTCTTAAAATCTAAGGGTGGTCAGGGTGAGGTAAATACAAATTGGGGTGCGTGAGAACTGAGTGTTGCTTCTTAGAACAACGGTGTTTACGTGAGCCAGAGATTCGGAAATACATGGAACACGGTGTCGTCACTTTAACGTTAAATATGAGACCGATATATTCCTGGAGGGACAATCATTATTAAGCAAAGGCAAAGATTAAAATACTGATGCAAAGTTCCCGGAATGTCTGTTGAATATTAAACATGCCGCCCGCCTTGAAGGACTTTAGTCCTTTAACAATTAAACAATAAATGACAATAATAAATTAAACAATAAATGACATATTAAATAAACTTAAAACCCTTCACCAGCACTGTCCACGGGCAGTAAACACAACTTTCCTACAGACCGTTTGTAAGTACCTGAGGCGGTATGTACAGTCACTACACGCACTAAACCATCCTTTCCGGGGTACAACTTCGTTATTCGACCCATTTTCCACGTTGCTGGAGGGCCTTGCTCTTCCGTTAATATCACTAGGTCACCTTCCTTGAGAGGCCTGGAATTTTGTTTCCTCCATTTATTCCTGGGTTGTAGAGTATTAACATATTCCCTTTGCCAGCGCTTCCAAAAATGTTGGACGATTTTTTGCATCCGTTGAAAGGCTGATAGTCTATTATCCGGTGTTGTTACGTAGTCTTCATCAGGGGCAGCTGTCAGTGGACGGCCGATCAAGAAATGAGCAGGGGTTAAAGGAGAAAGGTCATTTGGATCAGTACTCAAGGGAGAAATCGGTCTTGAATTAACAACAGCCTCCACTTGAGCAAGTAGAGTAGAAAATTCTTCAAATGTAACGATTGCTTGCCCAATAACCTTTGATAGGTGCATTTTTATTAGTCTAATTTGGCTTTCCCATATTCCTCCAAAATGAGGCGATCTAGGTGGTATAAATTTCCATTCAATGGTTTTACCCTCGTTTGAGAGTTGTTTTATTAATTTATCACAATCGTTGGATATGGTTTTGTATAATTGATTTAATTCTGAATTTGCACCGACAAAATTGGTACCATTATCCGAACAAATTGTGTGAGGTTGTCCTCTGCGCGCAATAAATCTCCGAAGAGACGCTAAGAATGCTACACTTGATAAATCAGAAACTACTTCCATATGAATTGCCCGAGTATTCATACATATAAATAAACATATATAGGATTTATACGTTTTGTAACCACGAGCTCTTCTATCTCGCGTAAGAAAAGGTCCAGCATAGTCAACGCCGCAGAAATAAAACGGAGGTGAAGGTGTTAATCTATATGCTGGTAAATGTCCCATTTGTTCATTATATGGTTTTGGCTTATAACGATAGCAAGTTAAACAGTTATGAATAATTTGTCGTATTGTACTCTTGGCAGAGATGGGCCAATATTTTTGTCGTAAAGTGTACAGTAATTGTTGTGATCCACAGTGTAAGTTTTCAACGTGCGCTTGAGTTATTATTAATTTTGTCAATAAGTGTCCCGGTGGAAGAATGATTTGATGTCTTTGATTAAAGTTGAAATTTGAGTGCATAAGTCTTCCACCAACCCGTAAAAGACCATCGTGTAAGAATGGAGATAAAGATAAAATTTTTGATTTATTGTTTAAATTACAACCTTTAACTAAATTATCAATTTCTCGCGAATATAGTTCTAATTGCGCTAACCTTATAAGTGAATTTAAGGCATCCTGTCTCTCTGATGTTGTTAACGTTCCCGATCGTGTCTGAGCATGACTGCAGTTATATGCAAACCGCTTACAATATGCTACAACATTAATTAGTTTGTTTAAATTAGAAAATTTAGAAAAAATAGAATTATCAATTAATATTGACAGTGAAATTTTTGTTTTTCTTTCTTCAGGAATACTGTCTAGAGAATTTTCAATAATGTTAAATAATTGAATGTTTGATTGTGCTAGCCAATTAGGACCGTGCCACCAGAGCGCGTTATTTTTTAATTCACTTGGATTGACACCTCGAGAAATTAAATCAGCAGGATTTTCTTTCGTATTTACATAATGCCATGATTTTATATCAGTTAAACGTTGTATCTCAGACACCCGGTTAGCCACAAAGGGTTTCCAGCGTGAAGGGGCCCCATTTATCCAAGATAATGTAATCTGTGAATCTGACCAGAGATGCTTACTGTCGAATTTAATATCCAAGATTTCACAGATTCTGGTTGTTAGTTCTGCCAGCAAAACTGCTGCACAGAGTTCTAAGCGCGGAATTGACACATTTTTGACGGGAGCGACTCGCGATTTAGCTGCAATCAGATGAATGCTGCATTTATCATTATGAATTGTTTTAATGTAAACGCAGGCTCCGTATGCTCGTTCTGAAGCATCTGCGAATCCATGTAGTTCATCACGCATTTTATTTGTACTTGTGATATATCGTGGAATGTGTATGTTACCTATAAAATGCAAATTGTCGCGAAATTGCAACCATTTTTGTTGAAATTCAAAATTAAGTTCTTCATCCCAGCCTATTTGTTTAATCCACAAGGTTTGAATTAATATTTTTGGAACAATAGTTATTGGACAAAGTAAACCAAGTGGGTCAAATATTTTCGCAGTTTCACTGAGAATGCTGCGTTTTGTGATGGTCTTGATTGTGTCAGATGTATTGAACGAAAACTGGAACAAGTCGCTTATCGGATTGAAGTGTATTCCTAAAGTTTTCATGTCGTGTTTAGTTAAATCTAGGGAGTCATTTTGAAGTTGAATGTTTTTTGGCAATGCAAATGATGATGAATTACATGTCCATTTATGAAGTTTAAAACCGGCAGACCTTAAAATCGACGAGATATTTGAACAAAGGGAGATTAATTCCTCTATATCGTCTGAGCCTGTCAACATGTCATCGACATAAAAATCTCTTTGAATAATTGTTGATTCCTTAGGGAATGAAATTTCTGAATTTTTGGCTAATTGTTCCAGACAACGTATTGCTAAATACGGTGCGCTGGCTGTCCCATATGTTACCGTGTTTAATTCATAAGTTGCTAATTTATCACTTGGATTTTCGCGCCAGATTATTCTTTGATATTTTCTGTGTGGTTTATGTAGCCAAATTTGGCGGTACATCTTCTCAATATCAGATGTGACTACGTATCTATGTTGCCTAAATCTTATTAAAATTGAGAACAAGTCTGATTGTTGCGTTCGGCCAATGAACTGCGTATCATTTAATGAAATACCTGAGTTTGATTTATAAGAGCCATCGAAAACCACTCTTAATTTAGTGGTTGCACTAGATTCCTTGATCACAGGGTGATGAGGTAAGTAATAACATGAATTTGTTGAATAAAGTTCGTCGTCAACCTTAGACATGTGCCCTAAATTCTTATATTCTTTCATGAAATCGATATATTTTTGTTTTAGGTTTGAGTTCCTTTGCAATTTATTTTCCAATGAAAAGAATCGTTTTGTTGCACCTTGCTTGGTATCACCGATAATTTCGAAATTTTCCTTGAACGGAATGTGAACTACAAACCTTCCGGACGCATCACGTGTAACAGTGTCCTTAAATATTTGTTCGCATGTTAATTCTTCGGACGAGAATATCGCTAAATCGTTCTTAAAATCATCAATTTTCCAAAATCGCTCAATCTCTGATTCTAAGCTCAAATACGACATTGACACATAACCCGGCAATTTTGACTTCTGATTATCATATGGAATTTGTCCGAAAACTATCCACCCGAATTTTGAATTTTGCAAGTTTAACTTGTTCGACAGATTGATTTTTCCATCAATAATAATATCCCAAAAAGCAGTTGTTCCAATGAGCAAATCGATTGATGATGAGTTGTTTAACGTAGTGTCTGCTAATTTAATATTTGACGGTATATGTAATGATTCTAAATCAAATGACTGTTGAGGAATGTTTTCAGTTATCTGATCCAAAATTAGAAAGGACAGGTTAAATGAGTTGTTATTGTATCTTGATGAAATTTTGGCTTTTGTACATTGCTGTACGTTAGAATAATGTTGGCTGATACCACTTATGCGAATACTTGAATTATGCTTATCAAGATTTAAACGACTTACAAGACGTTTACTGATGAAGTTAGATTGGGACGCTGAATCTAATAAGGCTCTTACAATGTGTTTGTTCCCTTGCTTATCAAAAATGTAAACTTCTACCGTCGGAAGTAAAGTTTGTGTGTACAGTGCTATTTTTGTAGCACAATTTGAAATAATTGTTGGATTTGATGTTAATATTTCGCTACTTGGACCTGCTTGATTTCTTTGATCTGACATGTGTAATAATGTATTGTGTGAAGCACTGCATTTTCTACATTTTGAACCCTTACACTCATTTGACAAATGTCCTGCTTTTAGACAATTGCGGCATAGTTTTGAATTATTAACAAACTTGATTCTATCTTGTATAGATTTACTTAAAAATTCCTTACAGAAATAAATTGCATGATGAGCTTTACACAATGGACACACGGCGTGGTCGCTTTTTGCCGTTGTTAAAAGGGTACGTTGATTTAATTTGAAATTTTGCGAATTCTTTTTTGAACTTTCATAGCAGTCAATACGATCGTGTAGGAAGGTAATTAATTCTTGAAAAGAAGGAATAAAATGTTTGGAATATTTTGAATTTAAGTGATTTTCCCAATCTCTGTGAACTCGCTGATCTAAGTTTATTAGTACTAACGGAACTAAAAATGCATCCCATTTTTCTGTTTCTACATTTAAGGTCCTTAGACTACGAATGTGTTGTTCAACGCAATTGATAAGTGATTTTAAGTTATTATGAGTGGAAGTTAGTAACTGTTTAACATGATGATAAATGATTTTACGCGTGCTGCTGAATCTATCCTTAAGGATTTGAAGAGCTTCTTGATAATTAGCGGAAGTAGTTTCTAAAGCTTGAATGGCATTAAGTGCGTCGCCTTTTACTGATGATCTAAGGTAGCATAATTTTTCTACGTCGGTTAATTTAGCATTCTGGTGTATGAGCGCTGTAAATGCGTCTTCAAAAGCACGCCATTTTGTAATTTCTCCGTCAAACGAGGGCAATTCAATTGTTGGCAATTTAACCGTTTGATGTTTTTTGTGTTCTACTGCTATATTTTGAGGATCACTAACTATATCTTGACGATCACTAATGAATGAGTGTACAGTTTTTCGAATGTTATAGTATCGCGACTCGAGTTCAAATCTAATATCACATTCCTCATCTAATTTATCGGTTACAAGTTCGATACTTTCTTGAATTTGTTCAAAAGCTGAAAATTGGGTTTCTAATTTTTCAAATCTAGATGAGATATCGTCAATATCGCTTTGATTTATCTGACCCTTAACAAATGGCTCTAAAAATTGACTTAAATTTGTTAATTGCCTTTTGAAAACACCTCGCTTGACATTTAATTGCGACAACGATAATTTCTCCATTTTGCTCAAGTGAAACCGTTTCCAAATAAGAAGGAAATGAGAAAGAAAGGAATTACTAACTTGATCACCTTGTTGAATCTGCTCTGCACGATGTTGGATAAGCTTGTTCCGGTTGCTCCGGCTGCGTCAGCTTCTCCTGAACGGTGTTGGATAGGCTTGTTCCGGGATATTCTTCCGGCTGCGACAGCTTCTCCTGTGTACTGCACTTATATCGGAACTCGAAGGACCAGTTTATGTTGACGTCTTGGGCTGTTATCTGATTGTTCAGCACCTTTACGACGTTTCTGCTAATGGTTCACTGTATTGAGTGTATTGAATGAGAGTCAAAGTAATAACGAACTTATTTATTCAACGTCTCATCTACAACTGATCTAACGCTACTTCTTAAAATCTAAGGGTGGTCAGGGTGAGGTAAATACAAATTGGGGTGCGTGAGAACTGAGTGTTGCTTCTTAGAACAACGGTGTTTACGTGAGCCAGAGATTCGGAAATACATGGAACACGGTGTCGTCACTTTAACGTTAAATATGAGACCGATATATTCCTGGAGGGACAATCATTATTAAGCAAAGGCAAAGATTAAAATACTGATGCAAAGTTCCCGGAATGTCTGTTGAATATTAAACACTATACCTATACATATTCTGTACGTAATTAAATGCTTTGTGTTTATTGTTAATTTTCATACTTTAATATGTATTTTAAATGCAAAATTATAAAATATTTTATTTTTCTGACATGAAGTTACTTACTTTTACAGAAATATGGCAGTTACTCCAGAACATATGGTATTATTAACATTACGATCCTTTGCGACAGGAAGTTTTTTAATTGTTTGTGGAGAAATGATTGGTGTTCATTTTTCTACTGCTAGTAGAATTGTGCACAAAGTGTCTAGAGCCATAGCAAGTTTAAGGCCACATTACATAAAAATGCCAAGAACAGATGTAGAAAAAGCAAATGTGAGACGGGACTTTTATGATATTGCTCGGTTTCCTAGATGTATAGGTGCAATTGATTGCACCCACGTTAAGATTCAGTGTCCAGGAAGTGAAAATTTGGAATTATTCAGAAATAGAAAAACGTTTTTTTCATTTAATGTGCAAACTATCTGCAGTGCTCTATTAATTATCCAAGATATAGTGGCAAGATGGTACGGATCAGCCCATGATTCACGAATATTTAATAATTCCCGCATTAGTGTAGATTTACGTAATGGAAATTTTGGCCAGGATGCACTAGTAGGAGATAGTGGATATGCTTCGAGCAGCTATATGTTCACTCCATTAAGAAATCCACAAACACCAGCAGAACAGTTGTATCAAGAATCCCAAATCAGGACTCGAAATCCAGTGGAACGTTGTTTTGGAGTATGGAAGCGACGATTTCCTATTTTAGCAACTGGTATCCGTGTAAAAATAGAGAGGGTAGAAGCAATTATCGTTGCTACTGCCATCTTACACAATATCGCACAACAACGACATGTTCCTGTGCCTGCCGTAAATGATGATATTGAAAATGAAATTAATTTTCATGCAAATGTACATGCTCAACCTCTGCAGCAACAAAATGATATAGCAAGAAGACAGTTAATTAATACGTATTTTGAAAGACTTGTAAATAATAATCATTAATAAATAAATAGCTATTATTATATGTTTTATTTTGTAAATTTCAAATAAGCTGGCTAAAACTACAAACTAGCTATCATCTATAATCTAAATCTTCTTCCACTGCTACTGGAAGCTGCTCTTGCTTTAAGTGTATTGACAACTCGACATCTAGCATTTGTTTCTCATGTAATTCCTTCATGTATTGCAATTTCATATTATGTTCTTCTAATACTATTTTTTTTTGCAACTGAACTAATTCTATTTTTTCTTGGGCAAGAAGGCACGACTTGTCATCACTACTATTGCCTGCAAATAATATATCATGAAGTCTCTACTAATATACAATGCGATCGAAAATGATTAAGCGTCCTTGAGAAAAATAAATACCCAAAGGTGAACAAAACTACCTTCCGCCTAGAGAATTTTCGCGTTTTTGAATACTCAAGGTCAGGTGACAATCAATCGTATGTTGTGCATGGTTTGTTTATTAATTAAGTTTTCTACGAGTTTTTTATATAGAAATTAGTACATAATTTTGAAGGATGCTCAATCGTTTTCGATTGCATTGTACTTTAATACACTATCCACACACACTCTCCGAAATATACACTAAAAGTAGTGCACTTCTATTTTATAATGTACTCTGCTACTTCAGTTTCTTACATACTTAAGCATTTACAGTGTGCATACTCAATAATGCACAAAAGTATAATTAAACTTGAATATTCAGTAAACAAGTATCGCTACGCTAAGAGAGCAATTACGATTACGTTTGCTTTATCACATTGAGCACAATTATTGAATTATAAAAATCAAGCAAAATTTTACCTTTTTTCTTTGAAGTCCATAAAGGCTTTGATTTTGGTTGCTTCAATTTGTTTGGGGTGTATGAATTCCAGGTGGTATTTGCCTCAGATATAGTAGATTCTAGTAGACATGAGAAGTTCGATTCTTTTTGCTGAATCGATTCCTTTGACTCGATTCCGCAAAAAGACTCGTTCATAAGGAATCGTTCAGTAATGATTCTTTTCATTCGCCAGTACCGAGTACCGTACGAGTTGCGAACTCCGTCCGTAGCAGTATTCGTTCGCAAAGAATCGTTAGTAATGAACATAGTAATGAATGGAAATTATTTAATTAAAACACTTATACTTTGTTATTCCACTAATTTTATTGAGACATGACTAGTTTCGACATAACATTGTCATTTTCAAACTAACTATAATTGTATAATTTACGTTTACTTCTGCTTAAATATTAAGGGTAAGTCATAAATAGCGGCTTTTTCTAAGTTGCACAGATGGCGAGGAGAGGTGGGTATATCAGGTCAAGTTGTTCGTTCAGTACGGAGAATTCGGGGTTTTGTTTTGCTTTTTGAATTTCTAAAGATTCTAGTAGATTAATAAATATATATAAATAAGTAGATAAATGTATCAAAGGATACTGTTACACTTATGTAATACATCAATTTTATCTGAGTAGGTGTGATTATTGTCAAGAAGATGCTTTGCAAAGGTGGAATCTGTTTTATTACTTACGAATGATTTAATATGTTCATTTATACGCGTTTCAATACTTCGTCCGGTTTGACCGATATTTTTTGTAAAATGTTTTATAAAATATATTTAATTTAATAAAATTTAATATTTACATACTTTTTTAGAATATAATTATTAATTTCGTTGAAGAAACGCACCATAGAAATTTAACTTCCGCCATATTATTTCAAAAGTACCAAATCTTTTATAAAAGGTAATCACCTGTCGTTACTTTTTATAAAAGATCTTTTATAAAACAAATATTTTATAAAAGATTGCCTATTACACTATCACATCATAGAAAAATATACTCCAATTAGAATTAAATTAATTTCTATGTATTTAAGATTCGTAAAATTAAATAATTAAACGATTTTATAAATCAATTTTATTTATTGAATCCCGATGTATTTCGGACAAAAAATCAATTCAAAGTGCGCGGAATCTCGGCAGAAATTAAGCTCGTATATGTTCTAAATTGAATAATTCATTCGGTTCATCCAGTACATTTCCGCATTACGACTCGAAGGAATTAAAAGAGGTTCGAATCTTTTCGCATTTGAGATGATTCAGTACATTTCCGAACTTCGAGTCGAGGGACTCGAAGAATCAAAAGAGTCGAATCTTTTCGGAATCGAGAATTGATTCCTTCGAGTTTTACAAAGATTCGTTCATTTTGAACGAATCATTCCTGAACGACTCACGTCTAGATTCTAGTAATGGTACGTCTTCCACCGCAGCATCAATGTCAGTTATAACAAAATAAGACAGATGGTATTTATTTGTTATAAAATTATGGTACATGTATACAAATACCTGATTCAAGTGTTTCCTCCAACCGTTCTTCTACGACAATTGCAATTGTTTCATCTTCCGTAAGTTTTGAATCGGTATCATTATCAAAATCTGAGGGAAGTCCATCAACATGTTTTCCCAATAAATCTTTCACCAGTAAGTCAACAGTGTTGACTTCAGTTACAACTGGTGTACCTCCGCCAGTTTGGTAATACGATCTCTTCTCCGTTGCTAGTTTACTTTTTGTTGTTTTTTTAATATTTTCAAATTTACTTTTTAAGGTTTTCCAGTCCCTAAAACCACTTCTTTCTCAATTTCCAACCAACTTTTCTTTTTATTTTGACTGGAAGAATGGTCTGTCCTTTTATTTCCCAAAATGTTATTGTGTTTCTTTACCAATGACAGTAATCTTTCAATTTCCCCTTCGTTAAAATTATTTGTACGTTTTCTCGACATTTTTTAGAGCGTTCACTACAACAACGATCTTAAAGAAAACCGGTAACCACTTAAATTAAAACACGTAAATTACAAAATAAATTCCACTGTAATTACCACCAACGTAACACATACTTTTTTCAAAAATTCCTATGTTTATTTGGTAAATTTCTTGTTTTATAATTGGCAGTACTGGTGGTTCGACATACTACTGAAGTTAAACTATTGTTAGGTTAAACCAGTTATTGAACAAACAATTTCTTGCTAAACTTGGTTTATATAATAAACCGAGTTTCATCTAAGTTTCATTCAATCTTAGTTTAAACTTTTATTGAACAAATGACCCTTATTGAAACTTATTGAAAAAACTGTTCTTAATAGACTCATTAATTTTCTCGGCCGGGTAAATCTACGGAAGGGGCTGCATCTAGCATGATAGAATATTTATACCATAAGATGGACAAAGGCTACTTGATTTCTGGTCTTTTTTTTGATTTAACCAAAGCCTTCGACATCCTTGATGTTCGAATAATTTGTGAAAAATTTTTCGCATTGGGTATTAGGGGCAATATTTTGACATGGTTTGAATCTTACCTGACAGCACGTAAACTTTGTGTAAAAGTGCAGAACACCGTTTCTCGCAAATATGAAACTAATTATGGCGTTCCTAGGGCTCAGTGCTAGGACCTTTGATTTTCCTTCTGTTCATAAATGACATGGTCAATTACGTCAAAGCTGAGAAAGTTCTCATGTTTGCCGATGATACGTCAATGGCGTTTGTGACACGGACTCCTGAAGAACTTAAACAGAAAGTCCAAACTGTAGTAAATAATTTTAGCTGTTGGTGTGCTAGGAATAAGCTGATATTAAATATGCATAAAACGGTTGTTATAAGTTTTTATGGTAGGAAAAACCCTGGAAACGTAATCTTTCAGTTAAATAATCACTATGTTGAATCTTTTCAATCTACCAAATTCCTCGGATCAATTATTGACGCTCAGCTTGCCTGGCACAATCAAATCGATGCGGTTTGTAAGCAGTTAAGTAAAACCTATTTTGCGATTTTGCAATTAAAAGAAATTCTTACCCCGAGCAGACTTCTCGACTTATGCTATGCCACGGCGTACTGTCACTTTGCCTATAATATCATACTATGGGGAAATGCGAGTAATAATGGAAGAGTATTCCTGGCCCAGAAACGCATTATTCGATTAATTTTTAATGTAGGTCCCAGATATTCGTGTAAGGAAATTTTTACCACAAATTGTATATGTATTAACATTCCCAGCGTTGTATGTTTACAAGTGTTTGGTTTATGTTAAATCTAACTTTAATCATTACAAAATGAATTCCTTTTACCACAAATATGATACTCGCTCCAAAAACTTGTTTGTTATCCCAACCCACAACTCCAAAAAATTCGAACTTGCACCATCCTATGCTAGCATCAAATTTTATAGTAAATTACCTGATTGTATTAGAACACTCAACTTAAGCCTTTTCAAAATTAGAGTAAAATCGATGCCAATTCGCAAATGCTACTACTCAGCAACTGATTTCTTAAATGACGACCTTACAATTAGTTCTTAATTTATTCTTAAGTGTGTTTCCTATATTGACATGTACATCCATTCTTTTGCAATGGCCCAAGTATGCAAATAAAATTTGAATTTGATAGTTCGAGAAAGTGTCCCAACTCAAAATAATAGTATTTTTACTTCATTAAGTAATAATCCCTTAACGTTTGTGAAAGGATGAGAGAAGAAGAAAAAGGCAGAGGTAAACAAACAAATGTATAAAAATGTTAAGGAACTTGGACCGTTCAAAGCAAGACTATCTTGCTTTGAACAGTGTATCTTGCTTTGAACAGTGCAAATGTTAACTATTATTGCAAGCGTATGAGCAGATAGTTTCGGGAAAATCACGATGAATCATAGAGCAACTGGCACACATGTAAAGTGTTACGTAATCAGAAAATTCGCTATCGGTATCGATATAAAAGGGCGGCTAAATTTCACGGAGAGAGGAGACAGCTAGTGCCCGTTTTGTCGAGTGCAACTCCACAAATCCGAGGGTGTAATCAACATTGACAGAATGTCATAGTGTGTGGTTGCTCTCCAAAATTTCGCCCGTCTCTCCGTACCTAGTACCATGGTTGGGTAAGAAATCAATTAATTTTGCCAATTTGTTATGTTTTTAGAAACTAACAACTGCTTTTTTGAATTATGAAATTTAGTTTTACTCATTAAATCATTTTGAATTTATTTTGCATTGTGTTATACATATAATGTCGTTCTGAAGTAATCTGTAATTACATTTAAATTTTGCATTTGTCTAAAATTGTGTCCTTTGGTAATTTAATTGTATCTTGTTTAAATTGTCTCAATTGTTATTTGATAACACATGACTATGAGTTATTGTCTACTGTTTAGAATTTCGCTTTATGCCAATTCCTTAATTTGATTTGTAATTGTTTTTACTCATTCGGAATATATACATTTACATAAATGTGCTTTTTATTTTTAATTAAATGTCATTTTAAAAGAAAGAACGTAATTTCGTCAATCCCGAAAATTGTATGTAGTGGCGGACAAGGCCTAAAATATAAAGAGGGCATTCATAGCAACCTCTGGCTAAAAGCTCAAAGCAGATACCTACAAACAAAGGGTCCTTTGTGGTTTGGTTAAAATTTTAGTAAAAGAGTGGGACAAGAAGTGGAAACTGTTGATTATTTTGGGTGATATTAGAGCTTCTTCTCACTCTCGTCGTGATATCTAGAGGAGTACAGTGTCTCGACAAGGCCTTGTAAAATTGATAAAGTTGAAAGTATTTTTGTTATCATTTTTAACTGCCCGTCTCTCACATTATTATTACCTGAAAATCTTGGAATAAATACATCTGCTATAAATTTACTGATTCGAAGAAGATATGCCTATGTCGTTTAAAACAATGCATCATTCATCTAATTTCTTCTTGTCATCTTAACAACTCGGTAATTTATTTGTCGACATACAATTGGCGTAGTAATAAAACGCAAAGTTGGCATTCTTAAGATTGCGCATCACTTTTAACAAGTTAATATCTTAAACCACATGCTCTGTATAAATCGCACAAGAGCTGCAATTGTTGCGTTTACTGTAACAAATTCAGCGATGAAAACCGAAGTCGTAACGTCTGCCTTCTTTGGTTTCGCCTTCTGCGTCTACAATTGTTTTTGATTATGCACCGTGGAGAATCAGATATGTAAGAAGAGCTCCGTGGACACTTTGTCTCGTTCGAAAACGTGTTTATAATTACTTTAAGTAGAGTTCATAAGTATTCAGAAAAAAAGTTCTAATATTTTCCTAACTAAAGAATCTAATACTTGTAATGTGTACAGTATGTACAGTACAGAGTATTACAAATATGTTACGTTGATTTTCTTCATATTGTCAATAATATCATACTAATTCGTAATTGCTATTACTTACCTTGTTATCTTGTACTATGAGTGCAACATTGACCTTAACACCTGTTTTCTAATTGTATCCATCGAACATCGGTAGCCTCTTTGTATCTCATTACACGCAATTACACATTATTGCCAGCTGTGGTTATTAGCGATGAATTTTATTGATTTCTTAAGCGCAGTGAATACGGTCATCAATGGATGAAAAAGGAGAAAAAGGCAAGGTAAAACCGCACGATAACTTTAAGGGATCATTTGTATCGCTCGAATGTTTCGAATCGCACGTCGCATCGATCAGCAATCCGGCTGGAAATAAATCATAAGCTGTCGCCGCATCTGATACGACGAATTCACCACGTGAAGAGTGCAACTGCAAGCTGCTAACTCGTCCGACCGTGAAGAGTGTGCAGAGCGAGTGCAAAGACATCCCAGGCGAGGTTCGTCGGCCTCTCCTAGAAAAATTGATACAATCATAGACCAGTGCTAGATGTAGTAAGTACGACTAAAAAAGAATCTCTGCACCGTACGTTTATGCGTTGTGTTACGCTGCGGTCACTTCTACGGCTTTTTATGTGACGCGTATCGAATTTACTTCCCTCGTTCTCTATCTCACTCAGCACTTTTCCTCTTCAGAAACTCACAAGATATACGTACTCTGCTAGTCATAAATTACACATCCATATGTTTTATGTTGATAAATTAATGTTTTTTTTTTATTAATAAGATTAGAGGCCTAAGAAAATTAATTTTAATTATAAAAAAATAAACTAAATTTTATTTAATTAAAGCTGGTTCTTGTCCGATGAAAATTGTATCACAAACTCTTTTAAACGGACACTAAATGGCGCATGACGAAGCTGTCGAACGACTGCGAAACGTTAAGTGTTTGTGCGCCATTTAGTGTCCGTTTAAAAGAGTTTGTGATACTAAATTTTACCTATTCATGAAAATTTTAGTCTTGTTCTTGATTAACTCACATCAGTGATACCAATCTACAAACAAGGCGATCACTGTGATATTAATAATTATCGCCCTAACTCTTTACTGTCATCGTTCTCAAAAATATTTGAAAAGTCAATACATTGTAGACTAGTGACACATTTAGTAGTAGTAGTAGCAGTCTTTATTCTGTCAATCATTTCCAATGATATGAATACAATCAGCACAAAATCAGTACAAAACAGATAATGATAATAAAAACTTACATATACAGAACAGAACAGAACACTAACAGAAATCAGGAATTATCACAGGAAGAGACTAGATCGACTCATAAAATTCAGTAATTGTATAATGAACACGTTGAAGCAAAAATTTTTTTAATTGTGACTTAAATTTTGTTTTGTTACAAATATTTTTTAATTCATTAGGGATGAGATTATAACATTTTAGTCACATTGTAACAAATGATTTCTGGTATAAAGTATTTCTAGGTAACGGCATTCTCAAGTTATTATTCGATCTAATATAATAATAATAATAATAATAATAATAATAATTTATTTCCCAGATATTTACACATAAACTTTGTGTACAAAATTTACGAATAATAAACCTGCTGGGAAAAAGCCAAAGATCAGATAGCCCCCTACTCAAAAAGATTAGGAGACCCCTGCTTTTCATCATTGGCTACATAATAAAATAGAATACGAACATAGGCAACAGAGTATGAGATAGCAACAATTACAAAAAAATAATGCTTAGTACGCTAACATCATAGAGTATACATGAATAACTATTTCACATAATTTTATTTGACACCGTAAGCACTATGCATGTGTACAAGTAACAATCAGCAAAAATAATGGGAGCTTGTTCTGTTGAAAAAGCAGCATATTTTTAAAGCATTCCTTGTTCCAAGCAATCCAGCTTGTTCTGTTGAAAAAGCAGCATATTTTTAAAGCATTCCTTAAACATTAAATACGACCCGTGTTTGATCTCTTCAGGAATCGAGTTATATACCTTTCCAATTTGATATGTAAACGAACGCTTAAAGGATTCAGTGTGATGCGCAGGTGGTGTAATCCTGCCTTTGAAACGTATATTAACAGTATGCACGTCCGTTCTAAAGATTATTTTCTTACAAAGGTACTTAGGTACTTTGTAAACAATAGTTCTATGATAAAGACATGCAGCATGCAACAAGCGCCTGTTGGACATATTAAGCCATTTTATCTCGTTAAGTTTGAATGAAATGTGTTGACGACGTCAGCCTCAAATAAGAATTTTGAAGAGTCTGAATTCTGCGTATATCCACAGAATCCAGATTGGGACCATAAACTACATCAGCAAAATTCAATCGCGATAGTACTAGGGAATCACAGAGTAAAATTTTTAGTTTTTTATTTAAAAAATGCCTCTTTGTATATATCATTTTCAATTTATAGTATGCTTCTCTTATACAATTATTAATGTGTAATTTAAATCTTAATGATGAATCAAATATCAGACCCAAATTTTTAGTAGATGTGGTAGGTGCTATACGCTGACCTGCTACATTTAGAACAATTTGAGGTTCCATAAGACACTGAAGTTTCGGAGGACCAAATACAAGCACAGAAGTTTTAGCAGCATTTAATTGTAATGCATGTTTTTCAGATATATCAGTAAGGCGACGTAAATCGGAATTAATGTTAGAAATTGAATTCGGCAAATCACTAGGCAGGAAAGAATAAAGAAGCTGGTTATCATCAGCATATGTCTGATTGTCAATTTCAACTTGAGAGGTGCGATTATGTAAATAATTCCGAAAGAAATTTACTGCATGTTCAGTTAAACCGATAAACTTTAGGATGGGTAATAGAATCTCATGATTTATGGTGTCAAACGCCTTAGAAAAGTCCAATAACGTTAATACAGTAATCTTTTTGCCATCAATTCCCCTCAGTATGTCATCACTAATGTCCAACAGGACCGTCTCACAACTATGACGAGGACGAAAGCCAGACTGAGTATCCGGCAGAATATTATGTGAGATTGCGTAATCTCGAAGCTGAGAGGCTATAATCTTCTCTAGAATTTTTGAAAGCACAGGAAGAATGCTAATAGGTCGAAGATCTTTGAATTGATTAGCATTAGAAATTTTTGGAATAGGTTTAATAAGTGCTCGTTTCCAGCATTCTGGGAATACACTATGACTAATACAAAAGTTTATAATATGGGAGATATATGGCACTATATCAGGGCAGCACATTAACAAGAAATGAACATATAAACCGTCATATCCTGATATGTTCGTCTTAATTTGGGATAGATATTTCAAAATATCCGTCTCCGTAACTGTATTAAAGGAGAAATTATTATGTGTATGTTTACTTTCATTTAAATGTAATTTATAACCTCTATGTCCCCCACCAACATATGCGAGCTATTAACAAAATATTGATTAAGCGCCTCTATGTCCTTTAATTGGTCTGGTATACGTCTTTTATGAGTAATATTTAGCAACTCTATATTCAAAATAAGCCTTCTTTTCATTCCGAAAAGTTAGAGTAGTAAGATTGCGTAAACTTTTGTAATATTCAAAGTGAGCAAGATTTCTTGTACGTCGCCATCTACTACGTGCCTTATCCCTTATAGACATGAGAAATCTTAGGTTATCTGTTAACCAAGGACAATATGGATGAGAAGATTTCATTGTTTTTAAAGGGGCGAGAAGGTCAAGAACATACATTAATTGGTCATTTACCAAGTTAACCTTGTCATTAATATCATTCATATCATATATTCTTTCAAATGGTATTTGTCTAAGTAGAAATTTAAGCTCATCTGGTATGATACTTTTAAAATTACGTACATGTCTGATTGTTACTTTGTTTTCTGGAGCAGGAAATTTTAGCTCACAAGAAACTAGATCATGGTCAGATATACCTTCGATTGGAATAACTTGAGTAGAATCTACATAAATGCAATTGCTTATTAAGACTAGGTCCAGAAGTGTTGCAGAGGTATCGGTTACACGGGTTGGTGAATTCACCAGCTGCGACAAACCATAAGAATCTAATAGTCCAGTAAATCTTTTTGTACTTACAGAATGTTCATCTAACATATCAACATTCAAGTCACCCAAACAGATGATCTCATCATATTGAGAAATCAATAATGTTAAATCATCTTCTAATAAATCGAAGAATTGATTGTAATTAAAATCAGGGGGTCTGTATATTACACCTACTGCAAAATGCTGCACCTTTAGCTTCAAACTAATCCAAAGTTGCTCCAAGTATTGGTTAATAACAATTAAATAATGAGAAATGCCCGTTTTGATATAAATACACACACCACCACCCCTGCACACCACACGATCCTTTCTATAGTCCATTTACAAAACTCCCGGTGACGTTTACATTTTCATATTGAAAATTTGGAGTGTATTTGATAAGTAGTAATGTATTTAAGAGTCAATATCGACGCTATTATTAAATAGCATAAAATAGTTTTAAAAATTATTACTTCTGTTTTGTGTGTATTTATAATTAGTGTATTCGAATGATACCATGAAGTTATCTCAGTTAAGGCCAGTTTTATATCTGTCAAAAGATTTTTCAAGTTGGTCTTAGTTAAACAAATACTAGTATCATCGGCATAAGAAATTAGTTTAAATTTAGAATTTTGTAGAATATCATTACAAAAGATAATGAATAGTATAGGGCCTAATATCGAACCCTGCGGTACACCACATTTAATATATTCAAAGTTAGATATATGTATACTCATTCATTTGACCTGAATCTGTTTTTTGTTTAATATATACAGCTTGACTGCGATTATTCAGATAAGATCTAAAAAGTAATAATTGATTACCACGTATCCCTCTAGTTTTTTTAGCAGTGAATGATCAACTAAATCAAAAGCCTTTGACAAAAGGCAATTAACTAAAGCCGAAATTTTATTCAAATTTACATTTTCATAAACAAAAGCAAAAGTCTGCTGCAAAGCAGTTATTGTAAATAAATTGGATCTGTACCCATGCTGTGACATGTTGAAGTAATTAAAATTTTCAAAATAATTTACTAGTCTCTTTTTTATGGCACTTTCGAAAATTTTTGAAAAAGTTGTTAAAATTGAAATGCGTCTATAATTCTGAATAAGTAATTTATTGTTTCCTTTATGTAGGGGAATTACTTTAGATATTTTTAAGCTTTCAGGAAATTTGCCATTAGCAAAAGCTTCATTAATAGCGTACGCTAATGGTTTTGCTAATATGTGACTTGAACCTTTCACCACTTTAGTAGGTACATCATCTACTCCAGCAGCATCAGTATTTTGTAATTTAGATATAATGTCCTTTATTTCCATTTCCGAAACTGGCGAAAGAAAAAAGTAGTATTTTTATTAATGTTAAAACTATTTTGCACTACAGGTAATTTGCTTAGCAAATTTTGCGAAATATTTAAAAAATAGTTATTAAATTGATCTGCTAAAATTTGTCCATCTGATACTAATTTATTTTCAAAAAGAAGTGTAGTATTTTCAAAGCTAGAGGAGTTATTGATTTCTTTCTTTACCAGGTTCCAAGTAGTTTTCGGGATATTCGTAGAATTCTTGATTATGCGTTCATTTTGCAAGTAACTCGTGTCTAAATAAAAACCTGGTCAAGTAGGCTATATTTAGTAATTCTGCTATGTAAATGCAATGGATAAATTCTCGATCACAACCCACTTGACCAGGTTTTTATTTAGACACTTTTATTTAGCAGTATTAATGACTTGTTTAAATAACTTTTTATATCTTGAATAGTATTGACAGATGACAGGGTGTGGAAAATGCTTTTGAAAGTAGTACAGTTCACGTTTTGTTTTACTAGACTTTCTTATACCAGTTGTAATCCAACAATCCTTTCGAACCTTATCAATAACACGAGTCACAGGAAAACATTGATTAAAGACTGGATAAAATATAGAATTAAAAAAGTCGAAACTATTCTCTGTGCATTTATATAATGAATCCCAACTTGCTGATTCCAGGCAATCTTTAAAATTTTTGACATTGACTTTACTGTATTTTCTGACAAATTTATATGTCGGCAACAGAATTTTTTAAATAATTCAATTGAGAGAAACATGTAAGTTGCACATCATAATCGCTAAAATCAATAGAAATGTTGAAGGATTTTATTACTTGAATATTTGAGAAAATGTTATCTATGCAGCTCTCTGATGTACAAGTCGATCTAGTCGGCACACTGATTGTCATTCTTAGGTTAAAACTGTAAAGTAAACATAATAATTCATTTTGTTGTCTTGAGTTTATTAACAAACCAACGTTCATGTCCCCGCATAATATAATCTGTTTGTAGTTCGTTAAGGCATTCAAAGCAGAATCTAGTTTATCAATAAAAAATTTAAAATCACTGGTGGGATTTCTACATACTACAAGAACAATTACGTTTAATTTACTGATTTTTATACAAGAAAATTCAAAATGATAGTCAACGGACATACTGTTAACGTTATCAACTAGTTCAAATGTTAAAGTTTTGTTTATAAATATAGCAGAACCTCCATGAGATGAATAACGCCTACAGTATAATGAAGCTAATTTGTAGCTTTCAAAATAAATGCAATCTAATTCATAATTTTGAAGCCAATGTTCCGTAAAACATAAGACGTTTATGTTTTTATAACAGTCTAATTATAATTCTACATTATTAATTTTGTTTCTTAAACTTTGAATGTTTACGTGCATAACAGTCATATCCGTTGACTCTCTCTTCAAAAAAAAAAAATCCTGCGCTGCTTCACTGTCCTGAAGGGTTCTTTGATCCACGCTCATAACACTAGAATCACTTTCTTCTTCCGACTGGAACTCCTCACTCGAAGATGTATCTTCAACACTTATTTTTGTGATGTTGAAATTCACATTTAATGAAGAATTGTTATACGTCACAGTATTATTTACTTGTTCGTAATTTGTTTTAATATATGATAAGTTAATTTCACGATTGTTATACATTAAAATAAAGTTTTGTAAATATTCGGCACAAACTTGTGCAATTCGCGTTTTGCCTCGAAAGTTGTAATGGAGACCATGTGTAAGTATATAAATCTCGAGAGATATTTGCATTTAAATCTACGAACTCTACTACATTGCTACTTGTTTCCTTAAATAAGTCTACTATGTTATATGATACACTATGATATATCTTACTGTTTATATTCTTGATCACATAATTGTGGGATAAGTCATCAAAACGATATGGTATCGAACATAGAAGCAGATTTGTATTTTTACATTTCTCTAGTATGTCTACTATGTGCAGAGACAAGGGATTTTTTCCGAAAGAGTTTACATCATTTGCACCCGTCAAGACACTTACATAATCGGAAGCACTATAATTTTTTATCCAACCTTCAATGTTATGCCGGAATTTACTTTGATTTGTCGAAGGCTTTTGACGCTATAAATCATAGAATTTTATTGGATAAAATGTTTGCATATGGTATATGGTATACGCGGCAAGGTACTACAATTACTTGAATCTTACCTATCAGAACGATCACAAAGAACTTGTATCAATGCTATCACTAAAAATGAAAATAAGGAAATATTGTCTGATTATGCGAAAATTAACCAAGGAATTCCACAGGGCTCTATTTTGGGTCCTATACTTTTTTTAGTATACGTCAACGATTTGCCTTCACGTTTGGGAATAAAAATCTTTGTACCAATTTGCTGATGATACTTCCTGCATCATTAGTGAATGTAAATATACCTAACCTTTCGGTAAGCATAAATGAACTTATTTAATTTACGTTAAAATATATGGGAAATCAGTTGTCAAAAAGGAAGATGTAAAATTCTTGGGTGTACACTGATAAAAATGATAGTAAAATTACATCATTTTTTACATCGAAATTTCATGTTATTTTACTATTATTAAGTAATAATACATCGAATTCTACGAAAACAACGCAATCAGAGGTTAACAAATAAAGTGAGAGTCACTGCACCTCCACCTCTTGGTGATAGGAGCGGTTGAGAATCTCCCCCTTCGCCGCGTTATTAGGTTTAGAAACAAATCGGTTCCCGCGCCTCCACAGGAGGGCTCCGTGAAAAACTAGCGATTACTATTGATTCTCTCGAAAATTGATCGCCTGGGTGGCATTTTGTATCACATACTTCCCCGAATATCTGATTAATTAATTAATTACGTTCATTAAGTAAGTACACTGTAGGCACACGGCCACACTGTGCGCTGGTTGATTATACAGAGCGTGTCTTCGAGTACTATTGAAGTGGTAAACACGAGTACCAAGACCAATCTAATTTTGAAAACAACTTAATTGTTGATGTAAATTGAATAACGAGGCCCACCACCATTGTTTTGGAGCAAGCATAAAACCACCCGCTGTGTAATTGAAAACAGTTAGTTCGTCACGATATTCGAACGAGAAAACCGTTAAATGAATTCTCCTGTATTTCTTACAAGATCGTAATTTTTTCTTGTGTCTCTCTGTATTGGATTTTTAAACGACAAAGGTTTTTCCGCTCATTTTTCTAGACCGCAGTGCGGCTAGAAATCGGAGTTTTTTCCTTTTTTTTGCAATAAATAATTAATTAAATTTAAGTCCGTATTATATTTATACGTAGCCAATTCCTGCTATCTCATAGTTATTATCGTCTCACCAGGATTAGAACCAGGGTGCACAGGCATAAGTAGAGTCCTTCACTAATTAGCGATCACGAGGAAATAATTATAGAAAGTTGTTTTGAAATATCGGTATTTCTGAGAATTTCTGAGAATAAGTCGACGCAGAGCGTAGTATTATTGTACGTCAATAGGATTTCCCTTTAGAGCTGCAGGTAGAGGCGCCGTCTAGACGTAGGGCATGTAGCAATAAAACATGACCTTTTTCAGAAATTCTGACCGAGCCGTACCCCTTACGGTAAATACGCGTTAAATTCTTGCAGACAGCCAATTCTCCAGTTACCAGTCAATTAATTTATCAATAAATTAAATTTGTTTATTTGTTGGGACATTTTTTTATTACTTATTTAGTTGTCCGTAAACTAAAAATAGTAAAGGAGACTGTGGTTTAAGGAATAATTGAAATTTATCTCCGCCCACAATAATTTTATATCCGTAGATACGTATTTCGGCAGCTAAGCTGCCATCTTCAGTACAATTTAATATTTATATAAAACTACATTGAAATCTAACAGCTACCTACCTACCTACCTGATCATATTATCTATACTACTAAAACTATCTAAAAATAACAAAATTAACACTAAAAATTAGTAAAAGAGAGACTGTGGTTTAAGAAATAATTGAAATTATCTCCGCCCACAATAATATTAACAGTCAAAACCTACCAAAAATGCAAATCAAATAAAACGGAAATGAGTATTGGTCTAATAACCGAAAACGGTTCTTATTCTCCCGAATAAAGAACTTCTGTAAGCATTTAATTCCCTGTTATTTGATACCGCTTGAATTTATCCCTGAAAAGAAATTATATACCTATATATGCATATGCATGCACCTATATATATATGCACAAATCGCCAAAAAGCAACCTACAGATTAGAGCAGATCACACCCACACACCACAAGTTAAGAGCACTTTACGATATTTATCTCGGAGAATCCTCTCCTTATCACATATCGAGTGCAAATGCGCTTAACTGTCTCTAACACCCCTTTATATAAAATTTAGGTCGCGACATCTGGTGGCTGATTTTTGACCTAACAAAAGCGACATCTTGTGGTCGATTTCTGACTCACACAAAAAAAATAAAATAAAATAATAATAATAATAATAATAATAATAAATCCGTATATAAAACCTACAAAATTAGAGTAAATCAAACAATGCGGAACTAGGTATTGGTCCATTATCTGAATTCATTAAATTGTTTTTATTTTTTTGAATAAAAATACTTTCGTAAGCATTTAATTCCCTATTATTTGATACCGCCTTAATGAGTTTTAAATTATCTTTAATAATACTGTGTCCAGTATTGTAAATATGTTGGGCAACACTTGATTTCTCAAACCTATTGTACCTATAGTGACTTAAATGTTCCTTAAAACGTGTTAATATATTTCTTTTTGTTTGTCCAATATATTTATTAGCACATTCATTACATTTAATTTCATAAATTCCAGATTTCTGTTCAACGTCAACTTTATCTTTCGGGTTTCCCAATAAATTCTTTATAGTATTGTTAGTAGAAAAAGCTAATCGTAAGTTTTGAGTTTTAAAAATATAATTTAAACCTTTAGTGTAAAGTGCATCAAAAGGCATTTTAACAAATTTTTCTAGAGATGAAGTTGCCGTTAGAGTGCTAGAATTTTGGACTTGTTTCCTATGGCTAATCTTCCTAATTATATTATCTACTATTTGGGGAGTATAACCATTATGAACCGCAACATTTTTAATATATTTAAGTTCTTTGTCATATCGGAATTTAGTAAGTGGAAATGAGAGTAATCTATTTACTAAAAAATTTAGAGCCGCGAGTTTGTGTTGTACAGAATGTTGTGATTCGTTAATTATAAACCGGCTAGTATTTGTATCTTTACGATAAATGTCGATTTCTAATTCATTTTTGCTGTTTCTAATTACACGAGTGTCTAAAAAGGGAATCGCACCGTTTTCTTCCTTTTCGTATGTAAATTTAATGCTATCAAATTTTGAATTGAATTTTTTTAAAAAATCTTCCAAATTACATTTCTTGGTATCAAAAACTGCAAAAATGTCATCAACATAACGCAACCAAATTCTTGGAAAATACTGATAATCAACTCTTACGTCATTTTCGAATTTACTCATAAATAAATTGGCCAAAAACGGTGACAAACAGTTTCCCATTGCGGTCCCTTGAACTTGTTCAAAAAACTCACCATTTATTTGAAAACAGTTCTGAGACATGCAAAGAGATGTGAGCCTGACGTATTCCTCCAACCTATCTTTATCTACATTATTAACTGTCAGTAGTTCCCGCAAATAAGTCAGCGTTTCAGGTATGGGCACACTGGGAAATAACGATTGAACATCGAAAGAGATCAGGATTTCCCCTTCTTGTAAAGAAACATTTTTAATCTTATTTATAAACTCCATTGAGTTTTTTACCGAAAAATTATCTTGAGGATTGGGAAGTGCACTGAGCTCACTATTCAACCATTTGGAAAGAGAGTAAGTGGGTGAGTTTATACCGGACACGATTGGTCTCACCGAGTTACCTGGCTTGTGTATTTTGGGAAGGACGTACAATTTGGGTACAGTGGGGTTAGATATATTAATCTTATATATATTTTGTTTAGTAATAAGATTGGGACATTCTTTTATCGTGTCTTTGACAGCTTTAATTAACTTTGGCAACGGATTTCGGGGTAGTTTCTTGTACGGACCATTATTTATTGTCCGTAAAAGTCAACAAACAAGTGTAGCACATCGGCGTATTACAGTTTACTACCATCTTTATCAGTGTAGACGTCGATAATCTCCTCAGATGGGAACGTCATACAAACAGCATATGTAATAAATTAAGAAAAGCTCTCCTTGTAATCCACCGCTTGCGCGATTCAGGTAACTTGGTTGTACTGAGGGTATTTTATTGCGCAAATGTCCAGTGTTATTTATCTTACGGTATCTTATTTTGGGGGGTCTTCTGTAAGCTCACATACAGTGTTCTTATATATATATATATTAAAATTATCACCACAGACAAGTTGTAGAAGTTTTTTTTTTAATTAAGTATTATGCCTTTACTTTGTCTCTACATATACAGAGTGTACATTAATGATTGAAAGGCGTTTGAATTTGTCGCGTTGTCGAATTAGTAATTTTCGTTTTGCAAGATTGGTATTCATACTGGATATGATGACTTGATGTTGAATTTCGTCAGTAGCGTGCCTGTGGTGTATTGTTTACATTTTAATTTCCTTAAGTTATTATTACTGAGTTAGTATTAAATTATTTCCACTTTTGCTGTCAGACATTTTTCATTGGTAAGTACAGCCGTATAACAGGAAATAAAAGAAGCAATTTTAAATCCTTTCGTTGAAGAACTTCATGACGATAAATTACAACGGGGTTACTTTCAACAGGATGGAGGTACAGCCCATACTGCACTAACAACGTTGAATCATTTGCAACAGTTCTTTGGGGATAGGTTTGGATTGGATGTACACTCTGTATAAACTGTTAACTTTTTATTACCAGAATGGTTGTAAATTTAAAAGAAATTGTGACGTGTCGTCAAGTATGGCAACAAGAATGGAAATGATTTGTTCATTCTTAAGCATAATTCGAGACGATATGAGCAAGGTCCAAGTTATCAAATGATTCTAGCGTATAATGCCCAACCCAATTACTTGAAATGTATAGTAAACTAGGTATGAGAGTTATTGCAATGAATTAAAAACTTATCTAATCACAAAAAGCTTCTATAGCTTCAATGCATATATCAACGTCGCAAATAAATGTAGCTTATAATCTGATGTGATATTATGATTTATATTTTTATATGTTGTTTATTTTCATGTGTATCTTGACAATGTCAAATGTCTCCCACTACAATAAATTGGCAATAAAACACTATTATTATTGTTATTATTATAATGATTTGTTAGTAAATGTGGACTACAAGCTACACAAAAGGAAACTGATATTGTGTTCCAACAAAAAAAACAAACTCTTAACATATTGGCGTTTTACGACAATGTAAAACTCTTTATTATGCCTGCAATTCATCGCTGAGAAGTTTTTAATTTATTAACAGGTTAAACGATCCGTAGTTCATTACTACAAAATTACAGCTAATTGTAAACTTTCGCACTTTAGAAAAATGTTTAATAACTTCTTTGGAACAACTTATAATTAATTAAAATTTTATCCAAATACAGGATATGCCAAGTTGAATGCCTATTAAAGATTTTAAAAGTTTTCGGAGAAGGGAAACTACAAAAATTCTGAAAATTAGATCTCTGTCCTACGGGAAAGTGATCTTTCAGATTAAAATATTTTCAGAATCAAATTCTACATCAATTGGTATTAGCATTCCCTATACCTATTTCTTTTAGTTTCCTTGGTTTCTATGCGTTTTGCGTTGGCTTCTGTTGACTCAACTTAAAAGGCATATAATTCATTTACAATCAAATCTATATCGCGTAACGCGGCGATAAAAAATCGCCTAGCAATGAATCCAGTTTAATTCAGTCTTTTTAAGTGTCTAAAAATCCGGGCTTTAATTATTATTACTGTTATGGTGCTCGCTTCATAAGGAACTGCTTTGGAACCACTTCTCTTTATATCGTACATCAATATCATTGTAGAAGTTGTCAAAAATTGCGAAATGTACTTGTTTGCTAATAAAGCCGGCTACTCATTACGCGGTACTTGACAAGTACTTGCCAATACTTAGCAACTGCCGAGTAGTGGGTATTAAGATGCGGCAGTACTTGCCACGTTGCTTGTTATTCCCGTTCGTTGTCGGTAAACTATCCAAAGTCAAACGGGCGAGTCTTAAACTTGCAAACTACGCGGAAGTGGCTGAGTAATGTGTACATTTCGACTTTTACTTGCACAAGTACTCGCCGAGTACTTGTCACGTTAAATCACTTGCCAAGTACCGCGTAATGAGTAGCCGGCTTAATACAATGACATTTAGAACAAATGGTAACATCGATAATACGTATGAAAAACATAAGGGATTTTCTACCGAGTTAACTTTTCTTAACCACATCAAACTACAGTTACTTAAGTAATGACGTAATGAGTTATCTTTTTTGACGGAATTGGACACATTGTGGTTATGTTATGGTTCAGGCACGTTCAGGTGTATTCTTATTGACAGTTAAATTTTTGTGTAAATTATTATTATTACCTCAAATTCTTGGGGCAACACGTTAAAAGTGACTACTTTATTATTTGTCATGAACCTGATGTCTCGTAAATTCATTTTCAGTACTACTTTTCCTTATAATGAAAATTTCTTGCAATGAATTCGTCTTACAAACGTCCAACAATACGAATTTTACTTCAGGTTTCGCCAAGTCGATGTATATTTTTCATTTTGCTGTCTACGCTGCTAGTTTATTCGTAGTACTACTTACAAAACTTGAAGAAGCTAGAACATGGACACTGAATCGTCAATAATTCAAAAACGGTGATACATTAATACACACGTGACGAAACTGAAATATTTTATTTCGTATGTTCTTGGAAATTAAATAAAAAACGATATATGTATAGGTATTAGGTACCTACCTAGCGAGACCCAACTTTCCCTGTGTTCAAATTTTGAACGTCCCTCCGGATGAACACATGCATTTGTCTACAAACCTTTGAATATAGAGGGGGAAAGGAGCATTTCGCATATAAAACTGGTCCACGATGGGTTTTGCACATGGCGGACAAATATTTCCGGTTAGCAGTAGCGTACCTGTTATCCTTCATTGGGCGAGTTTTTAATTCAGCATTTTGCTGTGATAGGTGTAGAAAATGATATAAAACCGATCTGTCCAGGTTACTCGCCATTGCGATGTGAAAGTAATGAATATTTTAAGTAGCGACATCTTTCGATCGCTTTTTTGACCTGACATTGCAGTAGGATTGACAAATTGAAGCCAGTTCGCTACATAATAAGTCATCCCATGCAAGGCGGCCATGCTTCCTGTCAAAGCATATGAGAATTTTAAAAAATTTTGTGCAAATCTGTTTTGATTACAGCGGATTCCTCGAGCAGGCTCTGTACAGCTGTTTCAGGTCTAGTTGGGAATTCAGCAGGTCGAAAAAGCGATCGAAAGATGTCGCTACTTAAAATATTCATATTAATATCCTCAAAATTGTCCAGTAATGGGTTACTTTACTGTATAGCAAAGTACTAACTATTATTATTTTTTATTTTCAACGTCCATCAATTGTGACAGTTCTTAATGTGACAGTGATGAATATCACTTCTATTAAACATTAACAAAATCAATTTTCGCATGAAATGCGAAAAAAATAGTATACGCAATCGTTAGAAAAGTGTTCTCTACGCGCTACGCTCGCTGGTACTCAAACAAGCCAAACTCGCTTAGTAAAACTTTTCTAAACTTATTGCGTGGTATACTATTGTGTGCAACTATCAGCATAAAGAAGTTCATGATTATTGGTAGCAATTATAAATTGAATAACATATTAATATATAAAGATGTAATAAAAACAATGTATGAGTAAAAAAAGGTTAAAGAGTTACTTAAGGTACAGTAATCGACTAAATTTTTATTTTAAAAGTCATGCGAATTATAATAATGAGGTGCGTTTTGCGGCAAAAAGTAAACCCAAGCACTGTCAACTAACTGTTGATATGAAACGCACTTGTTGATGTTGAACATAGAAAGTTCACCTTTTCAATATTTCGAGATGGGTACGTTCTACGAACGTAGAATGCTGGAAATTGTTTATGCGAATCTTAAAAATCTTAAAACTAATGTTACTAATGTCACGTAACATACACTGCAAGCGTAGATTTACTAAACCGGTGCTGTAACGTAACGGCGGTTGTATTTACACGTCTTTTTACGTTGATGTTATTAACGGCGGTTATAATACCGGGTTTACGTGTCCGTGTAAACGCGTTTGTAATCTAAATATATTTAGATCCTTGCGGAACTTTCAACCATTAACGTAGACTCTATGATATTCCTTTGTGATTTATGATTGGTAAACTAGAACAAATGATGCTTACTTGTATTTTATTTATTGCTATTCTACTAATGTTTCCATTACTTCACATTTTTTTGTCTTAAATAAATTGACTTATGACAATTAATATCCAGATTTGGCAACGAACAAATGTTAAAATGTTCTTAAAATTGTGACCAGGACGGTTTCTAATAAACAAAAATCGTTTTATTAGAAAGTTTAAATTTAAAAAGAAGGTTGCAATTATGTTTTGCAAGTGAAACTCGAGCATTTTGACATTGAAATAGGTTGAATTAGTGTGATATCGAGTCAGCCTTGGAAACAAAAGTACGTATCGTAGATTGAACTATACAGGTGTTGTGATTATCGCAAGTATTAGGTTATGCGAAGGGAATATTTTTTTGTTGCACACTTGTTACATGTAGCAATAGCGAAGACGAAGATTTGCAACTTTAGGGCCCAATTTCATAAAACGTAGTTAACCACTCGATCAAGTTAATCGTGTGATTAAGCAATATCATTAGAGGAAAGTTTAAATTTCGTCTAATGATATTGCTTAATCACACGGTTAACTTGAGCGAATGGTTAACTACGTTTTATGAAACTGGGCCTAGTACACTATGATTAACAATGACTGAAGGTTTGAATCTGAAATATTTCCAATTACTTGCCATTTTTTTAGTTTGCAAGTGGTGTTTACTATTAGGAAGTTCATCATAATAACTGGACAGCGCTTTGCCGTTAACTTACTTATTTCTTGGAGTTGTTTAATGTGTTTTATTACTTCTTATATCTGAATATTCCAGATGTAAACCTTCAGTCATTGTTGATCACAGTGTGTTTTCTACGCAATCTCCAATATAAAATCTGAAACATGTTGTGTCACTTCATTGAGATGAAGAGGTTCGTCAACCTCATAGGTACTCATGTTTATTACCGTTTTTGTTACATTTTGTGGTTATTAAACTCAATAGCTGATGGGAAGAAAGCAGCAGGAAATCTCGCTACGTCAAGTATAGAGTTTCCGGTCTCACATGCAAACGATATTAATAGATTATAAAAAAATAATTTCATTTTCTCTCTCTCTCTCTTTCAAACTATAAAGAAATTGTTAGCTTCGTCAAACGATAGCGAGACGTTGAGTATTGTGCTAATTTAAATTGTCCGTTGACGAGTTATAAAGAAAATTTTCATCGGATAAGAATCTAATAGAAAATGTAAAACTAAATATAATGTGAAATCGAAAATTAATTTATGTTTCTTCTTGGATGATAAATTAACAGCAATGATCCTTCGAACTAAAGAAAACTGACGTCGAAAATTTTGGCAGAACAATTCCAATTATAACAACGAACACAAAAAACTACATATTTTTGAAAAATGAAAAAGAAAACATTTTTCAACTGTGTCTAACCTACTTTCATTAAAACAGTAGCTTTATATCAACTCTTAAATTTGGCTTAAAACAAGTTTGCATTTGAAATGTTGTCACGATAATCAGACCACCTATGATGTATCATTGATGTTAAAGATAACCGCTGTTATCAGTATAACTGCTCTCACTGTCAAAAATTGACAGTTGACATAACTTGTGCAGCTATTTTGTGGTGTTATTTTATGCTCGATTAGTGTTATTTGTGACCTGAGACGCACTTATTTGAACGACATTAAACAACAGATGCATCACTCTAAAAATTGCCAATGCATTTAAATGTAAAGTTAAGATAATATAACTTTCAGTGTTATCTTAGCACCCATGATACATCATAGGCCTGATGTTAGGTCTGTTCGTTTATTCTGCACTTTTCTACACTTTTTGCACCAACCGCTCTTGACAGAGTGAAAGGTATATAAAATAATGTAAGTAGGACTGTGAAAAATAGAGTAAAGGTGTTAAAAGTGTAGTAAGTACAGAACAAACGAATAAACCTATTGTAATAGTATATTACACTACATGTTATGAAAGTACTGCATTTTTCAACGAGAGACATTTTCTGAAAATTAAATATCTTCGTGTTGAACAATCCAGCACTTTAATAACAAGCTGTGTAATACTATTTTTTCCAACGTCGCATTTCCGCTTAAATAAAATTATTGTTATTAAAACCAAAACTCAATAATTAAAATACCTTTCATAAATCAAGGTGGTTGGCCTTGCATTGAAATCATAGATTGAAATGTTATGACAAAGATTTAACAAACAACGAAAAAGTAAAATTTAGAAAGGTTCATTCAGTGGGTTCATTATAATCATTGGAGAAATGTTTGAAGTGACAATAGTAATTCAGATATCCCGAGGACTTCCAGACATCAAATAAAAAGCAATCACAGCAACTACAGACTTACTGCCTATCAAGTCTCGGGATTGCTACGAAAAGGAGTATAATCATTTTATGAAATGGAGACAAGAGAAAGATATTAAGAGCGATCTTTCCATTTCAGTAGAGGGCGTTTTCAATGCATTTTTACGAAACGGAATTACATGTAGCGCCTTTATTATGAAAGATAACGCGGAAAGAAAATTACGTACTTCCTTAAGAAATGATGAACTACAAAACGTCTGTTTTAAAAAATCAATATTGTCTGTCAATTAATAGATATTAATTAAGATGTTTCAGCATTTTGTAGATCAACTTTAACATTTTTTTTCTGGTACTTCTTGTTAAAATAATAAAAATGTAAAACAGACGTTTTGTAGAGTAGACATTTCTCTATAAATATGTAAATTATTATGTATTTGATAAAAAAATGTGCTAGCTGCATCGAATTCCGCAAACAATATAAATTCGTCAAATTTGAAAGAACTGAAAGTCGAACCAATCCCCTCTCCTTTCTAGGAGTGACGAGTATAACGTAGTATTGAAGTGACACAGAAACAGTAATAAATTAATGGGATCCAAGTTTACAGGCACACTTAAGGCTTGTTATGTTTACAGAGGTGTATAAAAAATTTCATATTCGTTATCGAGAAACTTTCAAACGTGGTTTAAAAAGCACCTACTTTACTACAAATCTATAACTGTTTTACGAAATCTCATTGTAGGTGTTATTGAATTTCTTAATTTTGTGTTCTGAAAAAGGACAGACTAATTAATTAATAATTAATAAATTAATAATAAATTAATTTTAATTAATTAATTAATATACAGGGTGATGAAAGTTGCGAAGTCGTTAAATGAATAGAAATGAACTGTTTTTGCTCAGGATTACAGTGATGATCTGAAAAAAATTATTACTCATCGCGTTCTCAGAATACTTGCAGAAGTGTAGTTGTTTGTAAAAGACCACCATGTTTTGTTGGCAAATGAAAAAACATTAAATTTTAATTACAAATAATGCTTGCTATTTCATCTTAAAATTAATAATAAAAAAGTTATGGCGACATTTGTACATAGTTGGTGTATAGCATTATATCACCATGGCTTACGAGGAGCCATGGATAAAAGAAATCGACGTTTACTAAGATTCTAAATTTTTAATAAAAGAAAAAACAATTGCACTGCTACTTGTTAAAATATTTGTACAACCATATTTTTATAAATAGTAATGTACTAATTTTTTTAATTCATTGGGTAGAGAGATTTTCTTCTCTTTACTGCGATATCAACATTTCTAAAATGTGCTTACAATATACAGTGTGTCCCCAGGTGGACTGAAAAGAGGAAAAACTTTTTTATTTTCAAATTTAGACAAAAATGTAATTCTTTATAAAAGTTTTTGCTTGTTCGAAAACCATTAATTTTTAGACAAACCAGATATTGTTTGTGTACATTGTGTACAACTGAAATTTCTTTCTTTAACTCAAAATTTCTACAACTAATTTAAGTAATTTTCCTGTACCTTGAGATTCGAATTATGAAGGTTCGACTGTATTTTATTCGATTTCAACACAGGTTTCAACTGTGTACAAAAATTCTTTATAAACATTATTAACAACATTGTCCGTGATAGAAATGACAGCATTTCTCATTTTTGTTTTAAAACTGAAACATCGTTTTCTAAATTATTAGCGTAAAATATCCTCACAAAAAGAGTCCAATGGATTCAAATTCGGTGAAGGAGCTGGCCAGTTTACAACCAATCCATTTATTTGGAAAATGTTCTTTCCAAATATTTCTTACAGTATTGTAAAATTGGCATGATAGAATTGGCAGGACATCCATCTTGTTGAAAAAAAAATTTACCATACTGGCTTCATCTCTTAGCTGACTAACAATTGCGATAAGAGATGTGATTTTATTAATTCATTACCGAACAAATTTTTCGCTTTAAATTTTTAGAATTTTCTCCTTTATTTTACTTAAGAAAAACAATTTCTGGATTTTGTTCAGAAAATTAATGGTTTTCGAACAAGCTAAAGCTTTCATAAAGAATAATATTTTTCTCTAAAGTTGAAAATAGAAAAGCTTTCCCTCTTCTTTAGTCCATCTGGGAACACACTGTATGTATAATGATTTTAATTTATTTAAAATGAACAATATTATTAAAGAAAATAGTAGATATTATAAAACAGAGTGGTGATAAAGTCCGACACTAGCTCATAATTTGTTTATTGACTGTTTTTTTTGCAACATCCTGAGACAGGTAAATTTTTAATTTTAAAAAGACACATTTTAGTGCAAAAACTTTTTCTCGATCGGCATTTGTTTTTCCGCTCTGATGTCATCATTAACTTTTTGAACAGTAAAAATAGTACATTACATAACAAATTTTTCGGAAAAAAAACAAGATCCTTACCGTCGTCTGAAATTTTATCAAGAATTTATGTTATGCTGCACTGAAAATCAGAACAACTGGTTCTTGGGGAATTTGATTACAATTTCGAGAATATTATTATAGTAAAATAAAATTGTATTTTTGAATTTTATTGTCTATTTGTTTTGAAAAATTTAATGTGTAAGGTACTAATTTTTTTATATCGCAATTTTGCTAACAAGAAGGGCGATCAAAGTATGCATGAAAAAGTTAGGGTTGCTATTAAAAAAAATTAAGGATGACGTCACTGCGGAAAAACAAATGGCGATCAAGAAGATACTAAAATGTGTGTGATACTAAAATGTGTGTTAAAATTATAAATTTACCTTTTCAAGATTTTGCAAGAAAAACATTAAATAAACAAATTAAGAGCTTGGTGCGTGATTTTATCACCACCGTGTATGTTTAAATGAATAGGTTACGTTTATGGTGGATTGAATATAATCAACTAAAGTAAATTTCTAATATTGTGTATTTATCTGAGTACAATTTGGGAGTCTTTCAATGAAAATAAAATGTACAGAATAAGCACGAGGCGGAATATTGTTCATTTTAATTGATACAAATTCAAAGGAAATTGCTAACGTGATGCTCTCTTTACATGTTCATTTATTTGTTTACGTGTACACATAAATGAACGTGTACAGCCTCAATCAAAAGTAATGAAACGTTCAAAACCGAAACGCTGTAGTCAGAGTGCAACGGTGCCGAGTCAGACAGAGCACAACGTGTTGTGGGATTCCGAAGGACTTCGGAAACATTCGTTCGCCATAAGGCTTCATCTCACTCAGTGTGCTCGGTATCTTCTCTCTCTGACTACAGTGTTTCGGTTTTGAACGTTTCATTAGTTTTGATTGAGGCTGTACATTACATAGGCATAAACTGTTAATTATTAAGACAACTTAATTTTGCGCATAAACAAAGCCTAGGCACAATTGAAAATGATGTTTTTAAATTATTTTTTTATTATAAATTCAGAATCAGCATGAAAATCAGAGAATCTTTGCTAATTTAACCGAACTTCAATCTTAAAATTAGCAATGTTGGGCAATTCAAATTGAATACCCGATATACTAATACTAATGCTTCCATTTTTTTCTCTTACTTCCTTGCATGCTAGCTTTTTCATAATCGCATACTTAACGAAATATTTATGACCTATAATGACAACGAGATAACGAGGACGGGAGACACTATCCTTGTTAGATTTCACTTCCCCTATTAGTTTTGTAGTGGGAGAAAAGGTTTTAAGGGAAGTACGAAAACCGCCGCTCCTCGAACGGAAAGATCGCTCTTAAGAGCTTTTCAGAAGCTTTTTTTATGAGCCAGATATTCGACGATGAAGCTAAAAGCAACTTTAATAATCAAATACTACTAATTTATTAATATTGTTGTTAATGATATAACATAAATAAAACGTTAATAAGAGATTTGTTTTATAACTACTGGCAACAATTTTTTAGTTATCAATAACCATACAAAACAAAAAAATATTGTTGCCAATAGGATTTTCTCTTTCATCACCATGATGATGAAAGCAATTATTTCCATCGATGGATGGTGCAAATGCCTACCTTCTTTTCTAAATTGTGCTCCCTACCTACCTGAAGGCCAGCAAATTGTGCGAGTGACTGACGTTTCTCCAGCACCGCTCGGCAAAGCTCTTGGAGAAGGGAGGTTCGACGTGACCCCAATGCAAAAGGTGGGCAAAGTGAATAAAATAGAAAGCACCAGCGGAGCACACTTGTTCTTATTTAAAATGCTCGAAGATTTGGTAAAAATAATAAACAGGTGTTCCATTTACAAAGTTAAATATAACCCAGTAAGTAAACTGACAAGTTAGAATTTCTCCGACTAAGATATCTGTTCTTCGTTTATAATTAACGTTTAAAATGATTAAAGAAATTCACTTGATCAACAACTAAATGAGAATAAAAATTACAAGGCCGCGAAAAGGTGAATCAACCCAGTAGGGTAATATCCAACCTTGTAATCAGGATCCGGCGTAATAAATCAGCTGTCAACAGTGAGGGAGCGCCCTCCAACGACGGTAAGTGCAGTCAGTCAATGACGTATTTTTACGTAGGTGTTACTTCATCAAGAGGCTTCGCTTCTGAATCCACTTTCACGAAGGGTAGGCCGGGATGCCGGAGGTTTTATACGTTTCAAACTCCGATTCCGGCCTTTTCTCTCCACCCAAGGGATGACGATTTTCTTACCCAAGGTAAAAACTACCACTAAAAACTAGAACTTGAAGCTTGAACTTGATCTACCACTTGAAGCCTAATGGAAGAGAGAGACAAGCGTTACTCACGGGGATCAATTGCACAAAAGGGCCAACAAAACATACCTGTTCCTTTTCACAAAGGCAGGCCTTCGGAAAGCTGTTTAACGAGCTTGTAAAGTCACTCGGCGTGCTTTAGCAAATCTCGGAGAAAATCCGTTTCAGGTTTCAATCACAAATTCCAAGAAAGAAACACAAAAGACTTTTTAATCACCAACACAAATAAAAGGTCAGCACGCAACGAGTGCCATTGCAAGAATGACCGCGAGACGAGCGCGACATACCCTTCCACTATCGCTACGAGGAAAGTCGTTTTTAGCCGGCCGACAGAGTGAAATGGATATATACAGTAGGTCTAAATAACAGCGTATGGACTGGTTTTGAAATATTGTGAAATATGATAAAAATCACGTACGCCTCCTGAAGTTATACATACAGGGTGGCTGCCAATTATTATGGAATAACTTCAATGGATTTTTCAGCCGTAACAATTGAGTGACGGAAATGTCATTTTCATAAGAGACGTTGGAAAAAAAAACATTTTTATAATTCAAAAAGAAAAAGAAAACAATTAACGCAAATGCTTACTGCGACACGCTTAAGGCTTGTTCGGGTTCTCGCAAGGACAATCCTAGAACCGTCAAGAGCATGCGCATAACATGCTCCTGATGGTTTTAGGACAATTTTAGGAACAAACCTTTGGAAAACTGCGTTACAAGCGACGAGGATGCTCAGTCAGTTTGCACCTTAAATCGTTCCTTTCTGACCAGCAGTTTAACAACAACAATGGCGTGAAAACCGCTCTCAACACATAATTGGCATCACATCTTTCTATGAAAAGGTTTTACAGAAAATGATTCTCCGCTATCGCAAATGCCTAAATAATGGTAGAAACTATGTTGAAAAATATACCTTGTGTCACAATATACATTTGTTTTTTTTCCAATAGCCTAACGGAACTTGTTTTGTAGATGTACCTCGTATTTTGATTGCCTGTCTTCACTTTGGTATATTCTTTCTCTGAAGATTTTCGTAGGTATATTGTGCAGCTTCTTTTATCTTAACGTCATCCTTAACGTTGTCTTATATACCAGACATAACCATCCTATTTTTTCTAGACTCTTTATCTATTAGTTCTTTTAGATCCCTTGGATAACATTTATTTTCTTTAATACGCTCATATTTTCTGACTTTGAAGAACTGATTTCTTCTTGATCTTTCCTCCGTTCTTCTTTTTTGGACTCACCTAATCTTTCTGCTCTTGATTAGGTTAGTTTGTTAATGGCGTTAAAAGATAAAAGATGTGACTCATACGTTATAATTGTATTATTTTGTTTTTTTCTGTAATTTTATATTTTATTATGCCTATATCGTTTGTAAATCAAATGATATATAATATTAATAATTATTTTAAGTTAGGATAATGACTTCGTTCTATATAGCCCGACTTGATATCATAATGCAAACATTTTAATACGCCTGAAGAAATATAATACATATGTTAATATTTGATTTTCTTTAACTACGAACATGTCCATGCGTATATGGGGGCCTTAACAGAGTCCAGTTTCACAGTGAAAAGAAAGAAAAACATAGCGATCAAACCACCGTTCACGATCTGTGTACTTCTGCGCGCTCTCGTAAGCCGAGGTGAAGAGGACACAGGAACGTTGAACTTTGTTTGGATGAACCTCACGGTTGAGAAAGACGGCCTATGTTGTTTTGCCGTAAAGGCGTGTCAGTGCGAAGAGGATGGAGCTTTATGACGTAGGTCAGGCGGCCAACTGATGAAGAATACTACGAGAAGTAGAAGTAAACAATCGTACGCGAGTGACCGAGACGTCGTAGGTTGGAAATTTTATTGTTGGTAATTTGCAAGAGCAACAGAAACGTCACGTAGAAGGATTGACGCGTTCATCGGAATGCTTTTATTATTGTCTCTGTTTAATTGCATAAATTTAACGCGCTAAATGACGCAGTTACGTTGCTATTTCTTATTGTCATAATGTTTTGAACGATTTGTTTTCTTTTCAGTTCTCAATTCCCAGGAAAACAGGTCTCGTTCTTAAAATTAGTTTTCATAAAACTCAACGAATTATGTAAAGTATTTAGTTTCTTTTTCTTTTTGTAGTCGTTTGTATTATTCAACTTTTGAACCATATGGATTTAATGGTAATTGTTTTAAAATGAGAACATATTGCTGCGATATTATCGAAACTCAAATCTTCGAAGTCAACGATAATGAAAACATACCCACTTACATGTATGCAACAGAAATGAGAACTATCTTCCAGTCTGGAGATCTTCGATTAGCATAAAAGAAGAACATGACACCAATATGTAGTTTCGACCATTCAAACATTTAATCAAGGTTCCATTGAATGTTGTTTACGGGTGTAGCGATTGAAGAGAAGGAACTGTTCATCGTAAAGGCAGACTGCGTGGATAGACCGATAGACCGTTACGTTTCACCATCGTTGTGTGGTGAAATAAATCGAGTTGTGTTTTAATTTAATTCAAGAGTTAAGTTACTCCAGAATTTATGTAATTATTTAGGCCTATTCTGTAAGCATTTCATATCAATTGATATGCTTGTTACGATTGATGTGTAACAAGCATATTTCCTAAAAACCGTATTCTATTTTGGACACGGAAAAACATGACTCGATGAATTCAATAGAGGGTGTAATGGTCCGTCTACACGCAACGATTTGCCTGCGCGCATTCCTGTGCAAACTAGTTTGTGCAAGTAAGCCCATGCATAATGGTCCGTCTACTCGCAACGATTTGCCGTCTATATGCACAAACTAGTTTGCACAGGGATGCGCGCAGGCAAATCGTTGCGTGTAGACGGACCTTAAGATAACATAAAAATTCGCCACAGGAGATTCGTGCCACGAAGTTAAACCGAAGTGCAGAAAAACACAATTATAACTTTCACGGCTAAATACAACTTACTGCCAAGAAAGATATCGTATGGATGAATGATGGATATCAGCTATGAGATCCCAGAAATCAAGTGGAACCAAGAAAAATAAAATATTTCACCAGCGACCTATTTGAATGCATAGTAGATTAATAACCTGTATACTATTCAGAAAAACAGCAAATTCTATTTTCGTCGGTATCCATTTGTTATGGGAAATTGTTATTATCCGAGGTTTAGATACTATTGGCAATCCAATTTATCTAATCTTTCACTTGTCTCCAATAATCTGGCTCTCAATAGATTTTTCAAATTGTGGTAGCATCTAACTTTGTAAATATTGAAGAATATTGAAGTCCGATAATAATGACTTTGAAAAATAAAACCAGATTAAGATGCCATAAGAAATGGATGCATTTCACTGAATCCCGAGACTGATCAATTACAAGATGAGCAAATGATTCCCTTCAAGGAAAGTCTAAACACCAATATGTGATTTTTCAAATTGAGGAAGTATCTTACTTTGTAAATATTCAAGAATATTGAAGTCCGTTTAATTATCCGAGGTTCAGTTACTATTGGCAATGCAATTTATCCAATCTCCAATAATATGACTCTTAATCGATTTTCAAATTGCGATAGCATCATCATTTCCATGTTGTTCAATGTGTCTTACCAAGGAAGAGTTTGAAAATACCTGTTGGCATTAAAACATAAACTAAACTAATATATAAACTAAGGCAACATTTAACATACTCTCGAATCATGTGCCGAACCTGGATAACCCACAAATATGTAAGTAAACAATTTTTGACGCGTGCAAATACCCATCAAATTTATGGAATGTGATAAATAACGATCTACATAACTGTCGTGCTGGTCAAGAGGAACTTTAATTCTAATATGACTTCCGTCCACTGCTCCAATAACACCTAGAACACTATGCATCAGTTGTACTATATCTAGAAATATATTTACATACAATATTAACCTGGGTATGATGTAAACTGTCGTTGAATACTTTCAAACTCTTCTTCTTTTTGTGGAAATACAATGTACTGCTTTTTTAAACTAAGAAGTAAGTAGAGACAAGCATTGACAAGCTGCATAACAGTGGAGGGGACCACACGAAAACGATCAGCAATTGAATTCAGAGAATCTTGTTTCGATATATACCACAGAAATATTAAAACTGACTTTTCAGGTTGTACTGGATAGTTACCACCCCTGTATTTCTTTTTAAGTATGTTGTAGTGGTCCTTTAATAACATTACGTTCACAAGACTGCCAAAGGTTTCCTTTCTCATTCTGTACAGTTGGAAAAAAACCATTTCATTGTATACTTCTATCCAATTTTCAGGTTCATTTATGATAAGCGCATGATAAGATTCTCTGACAATTGCAACTTTGTAAATATTGAAGTATAAGATGTCCGATAATAATGACTGAAAATGGAAAAGAAGACCAGATTATGACGTCATAAGAAATAGGATGCATTTCATTGAATCTCGAGACTGACCATTACATGATGAGCAAATGATTTCTTTCAAGCAAAGTCTAAACATCAATATGTGAAAAACAAACCAAGCAAACGGGGTATCAAACTGTATGTTTTGTGTGGAAAAAGGTGGTTTATGTTATGACTTTATCATCTAGGTGCTACAACAGAACTGACTCCAATTCATGCCAGTGCCTTTGGAAGTGGCGCTAAGTTATAACTGAAAGGGTTAGAACCATAAAGGTCCAAGTGCAAATTATTTTTGAATTGACATAAGCGCTAAAGGGGGAGATGAAATACTAACGAATTTGATGGCATAACGAAACATTGCTTCCACAACATACAGTGCCATTTATAGACTCTCAAACATGAACAATTTGCATAAATGTTCTAGCTCCAAAGAAGGTGTAAATGTTAGTCATTGAGATCCTTCTGGTTTAATTCGACGTGGATCGACATATCACAGAGTCTAACTACCGTAATGATTACACTAATTACAACGTTTTTACAATAATTAAAAGACTTAAATATTTCTCCTACGACGACAAAAAGTATTGTATTGGACTTTTATCAGATCTAAAATGTGAACTCTGAAGATGTTCACTCATTCTCTCATTTATTTTGAGTTGACACGGTTAGAATACAAGAAGCAAGATGATATTTTAGGAATTATCAAAAAGGATGCTCTTGATCTTTACGGTTTTAAGGCGGAGACTTTGATCAAATCCAATCAACCCAATTTTAAAGAAAAAAAGGTAGACGTCCTGCTTCAGCTTCTCCCTCGAGTTCGCGGTCTAATACACCAACTCGCGAAAATTCCTCATTATTACCAGGAACTCCCAAAAGTTACAGATAATGCTACATCGTTGAGACTATGTATGTATACATATACTCTCGTTGCCGCCTTGTTCGAAATAAACTGAACAAAATATATTATAATTCCTTTCGCTACTTATTAGTAAGCGCATAATCCACAACTCAATGTCGAGGTGTATAATAGTATAATACTGTGTGAGTCCGAACCTCCCAACAAATTCGATGAGTACCATGAAATCTTGGTGTTTCCCACCAAAAACATCTGTTAGGCCTGCGTAGAGTAGGCGTTGATTGTATACTTTATTTTTGAAACATTATTTATTTCCTGCATAACAAATACTTTTTGTATTAAATATAAACTGACGATAAATTACCTGTAAATGACGATACTAAATAACTTCACTCTTCAGTTGATTGTTACGGCATATTGAAGCGTGATTGTGGTTGCTATGGTTACGTATCAATTTATTCTCCTCCAATTGTTAGACATCAATTGAAGTGAGTTTGAAGCTAAATTAGATGAGACACTTGCACATACAATACATATAATACAACTTTCTACTCGTTGGCAGATGATAATAGAAATCAAAACAAGAAAAAAGTTCTAATAAACCCAGGTCCAATACTCAAATGGTTTTCGAAACATGGTTTAATTAAAAAGAAAGTTTACGTACAGAAGCAATAACGCCCTTAAAGTTAGATCTTGGTGGCCATGTACCGTCGTGACCAAGAAAAAGTGGACATCTTTTTCTGACGTACATTTTTTTTCCCCTTTAACCAGAACCCGTCTGCAAGAATGTTCCGGGGGCACCGCAGCCATTTAGGCTTATTGTGCTCGCCCTGGTTCAGTTAACGCAACCATTCAGTGAGACGTGTCCCCTGTACCAGCTGGTGCAGGTTTTTCACTGATTGCGTATTAAAGTCTTCAGGAGCAATCATAAGATGTCCGAATATGCGCTGTCTACGGTTTGCCAGCGCATCACATCTGCACAAAATGTGCATTGCCGTCTCTGGTTCCCTATTGCAAAGTCTGCAGTTTAGATCCCCATTAAATTTACCAATCCTCCATAGGTGCTCCTTAACAGTCAAGTGTCCTGTTAGTAACCCTGTGGTGATACTGAGTTGCGCCCTGCTCAAAAGCAAAAGTTCCGCAGCTCTCTTCTTGCAAGGACCTCTGAGAAAGGTCTTGCTATGGCGATGCCCTGGTCTACTTAGCCAGTATCTATTGTGTTCCTCGCTTATCCAGTCACTGAAAAAGCCCCGAATAGCGTTCTTGGTTATGCCTAGGACAGGTTCAGGGCCAAGATATACCATGCCCGCTCCCTGCCTGGCTAGTTCGTCGGCCCGTTCGTTGCCGATTATACCTTGATGACCTGGCACCCACACTAGCGTAATGCAGTTGTGCTCCGCCAGGTCATTGAGCTCACTTAAACATTCCCACACCAGTTTGGAAGAGATCTTTGAGCTTGCTAAAGTCTTCAAAGCCGCCTGGCTGTCGGTTAAAATGAAGATCCGCTTATTTGTGTAAGCCCTCCTATTGTTTTCCCGCGCACATTGTAATATGGCGTATATTTCTGTTTGAAAAACAGAGGCAAATTGACCCAATGGGAAGCATAACTTCTCCTTTGGTCTATGCCTGTATATTCCAGACTCGGCACCAGTTTCAGTTCTGGAGCCGTCTGTATACCAAATCAGACTTCCAGGAGGAAGATCCTGTTCAGGTTTCCGGTGCTCATCAGATTCATTAATTTCTATCTTGATGGGCAGGTTTATATTGCCTTTGGGAGCCATATAGTCCGTCCTCATGTCGAGTAAAGGACCCCTTATACTGCCAACGATACTTGTATGGCCCGTACTTATATTAAGAAGGTGACGTGATTGCTGCAGTCTATGGAGTCCTCGTCTTGCCTCTCCCATTATCACAATGTGTAAGGGAGGGAGGTCTAGAAGGGTTTCCATTGCAGCGGTGGGCGTTGTGCTCATCGCCCCCGTTATGCCTAGACAGGCAAGTCTTTGTATCTTGCCCAGTCTAAGTTTGGTGGTCTTCTGCTTGACCTTCGGCCACCACACCGAGGCCGCATAAGTGATTGCGGGTCTGACCATTCTGGTGAACAACCAATGCACCATACTTGGTTTTAAGCCCCACGTTCTATCATAGGCTCGTCTGGCCACCGCGAAAGTGGTCACCGATCGCCTTACTATCTTATCTAGATGTTGATTCCAGGTAAGTTTGGAGTCGAAAATCACCCCAAGGTACTTTACCTCCCCCGACAAAACTAGGTCGTTCGCACGAAAATGCAGAGGACCTAAACCCTCTAAGTTCCGCCTTCGAGTGAATGGCACAATGGTGGTTTTTTGAGGACTGATCCTCAGACCTTCCTCCTCGGCCCACCTTGCTACTACATTCAGGGCGACTTGCATTCGGTCCCTGACAATGTTTAAATTTCCCTCGTACGGGTATAACTAAATCATCAGCATACCCTAAGGGATCAAAGCCTTCACCACTTAGCCGTCTCAGAAGCCCATCCATGACGAGGTTCCACAACAGGGGGGACAAAACATCCCCCTGCGGACAGCCTCCCGCTACCCCAGCCATTAGCGTGTCGTCCAGTGATGTATAGACCACCCTTCCTTTTAGCATGCAGTCAATCCACCTGCAGCAAATTTCCTCCACCCCTCTACTCCTTAGAGCCGTGGTGATGGAGTCAAAGGATGTATTGTCAAAGGCCCCTTCGATGTCTAAAAAGGCAGCTAAGAGGACCTCTTTATTTTCCAGAGATTTCTCCACCCTCCAAGTGAGATGATGGAGTGCTGTCTCAGTAGATAGACCTGTTGAATAGGCAAACTGGTATTGGTGTAGGGGTCTGTCGACCAGAACACCACCCCTTATGTGCCCAAGTATTTTATTTATTTATTTATCAAGTATTTTCTCCATTGTCTTTAATGCAAAGGACATAAGACTGATGGGTCTGAAAGCTTTCGCCTGAGTGTAGTCCACCCGGCCAGTTTTTGGTATAAAAACCACTCTGGTCAGTCTCCACACTCTTGGCAGGTAGCCCAGAGCCATACAGGCTCTCAGAACCGTACAGATTCTGATAATCAGAAGGTCCGAGCCCATCTGCAGCATAATCGGTATTATCCCATCCGGACCCGGAGATTTGTAACTATCAAACGAGTTTATAGCCCATTTGATATTAGAAAACGTTATGACACTCCTGGCAGAACTCCATTCCTCCCTTGATGATCTGAGAACAGAGGCATCCGGAACCTGGCTATTCCAATCAGTAGGCACGGCGTCAATGGCTGTTGACCCAGGAAAATGAACCCGAAACATTTCGGTCATGGTTTCTTTTCCTGTTCTGGTAAATTCTCCGGTAGGTTTTACCAGAGTATTTAGGTATCCTTGAGGGGACTTCGAGAGCATTTTATGCAGTCTGGCACATTCTGGAGTACTTTCAATTTCCTCTGACGTACAATTAATAACACCAAAACGTTTACTGGTTGTAATTATGAACTAACACTTACGAATGACAAACAATAATAAGTCCACTTGTTTGGCCATGACACTAATCCATCTGTTTTCGATGAAAATTCCGCACGGAGTTTCATGTTAGAAATCGTCGAATTGGTTTTCAATTAACGTCTGGGTAGATATTGTTTGTTGGTGATGGATTTATTGATAATATCGACTTTGAGTTGGCAATATTTTGGCAGAGATAGTTTCACGGTATTTCGACTTTGACTTGGCAGACAGCTGCAACATTGAAAGAAATTCTACAGGTCATTTTTTGTAAGGCTGTTGAGGATCTGCGTCGTTTTTACTTTCACGTTTCTACTGACAAAAATGGGTTCCTTTTAGCAAGGGATTTAGGAATAGGTAGAAGTCATAGTGGGCGAGGTCTGTGTGTCCAAGCACGATGCTCTTATTAATTACAAACTGCTTCACAAACAAAGAGTTTAGGGCTAGTGCAGAAATTGCTCGTCTTTCCTACCTACTCTGCCATCACAATACTTTGAATATCAAAGAATACAAACAACAAAATGTACAAAAATCAAATACTTACATCGAAGCGAACGGTACGATCGCTTTACAAAATAACACACCGAACGCACGTAATGAATTTGATTAGATTATCAGACACCCTATATGTCTGCATGTATATCAACGAGCAAACCTAGGAGTGTGTATCAGTCCTTAGGTCCGGGTCGTTGAAAAAAAGGGCGCATGTAACAAAGGCCGCTCGGTAGCCGGAATAAAATGGATTTGTGGATATTTAGCGTTCACTTAGTCATGTCGTATCCCACTGACCGAAAAATGTAACCGGTCCATGCGATGCGGTGCATTTGCTTTTTTTGTTCTGCTCGTCCGTGGCTCGGGCTCGAGTCGTTACGGCTCTTTTTACCCGTCACGTTGTTACTTTAATTACCGTGATCTTTAACGTACAACTCCCGATCATGCAATTATAAGCTCGCGCGCAATCCGTGTACGAGAAAAAAAAGAGGACAACTAACGTAAAGCGTAAACATACAAAAAATATCTCCTTCGAGAACTGAGGCCATCAAAATGATGTAGATGAATAATTAGTGGAAAGACTGACCTATTGAGACTAAAGGAAATTTGTTTGGATTCTGCATTACTTCCACAACACTTATTCAAATGTGACTTAAAACACTTGAGTCCTTCAAATTAAAAATATTCTTAAATTATTTGTCAATGCAAATCATTGTTAATGGAATTTGACTTAAACTTTTTAAATTTCTGATTGATAACAATGAACAGTATCTAAACTTAGTTCACAGTTGATAAATGCCAAACATTTTGTTTTCTTTCCATAAATATTGACAATTGTATGAAACATGTTTGTCGGTGATGTACATAGTTGTGTTGCACCGCGAATTATCATTAAGTTTTTATGTGCTGAGGTTGAGAAACCTGGAACGAATTATTATCGTTGATAAACTTTGGATGCACAATTAAATCCTAGAAACCAAGCAGGGTGGTATAAAAAGGCGCCACACAAATTCATCACCGCCAAAGAAATTCAAAACTGTACCGTCAGCAAGCAACGTGATAATCGCGGTATTTTGGGATATTCGCAGTCCAATTTTAATAGATTTATTTAATTGATCGAAAATCTATAAATTCAGAGTTTAGACTTCTTAGTAGGTACTTGGACGCAAGAAACTAATGTCGAACATGTAGGTAATAGAAGCGGTGCAAAATTGGCTTTGCAGACAACCAAAAGAATATTTCTCTGTCGGTATTTGCAAGTTGCCTTGGGATAAGTTAAAGAAAGGACTTAAAAAAAAATTGTTTCAATAACTTTGTGTTATTATCGTTATCGGTGTACAAGGAAGTTCAGGTCAAATCTATACTCTCCTCGTATTTTAAAACAAAATTTTATTTTTGATGTTTCCTCCGAGTTCTAAAGAGAAGAAAAATAAAAACGCAAGTTTCCAGTTAGTCAGAGTGACAGCGACTAACATAGATCTGCTTACAGCTTAATTTGCATAAAAAATATAAATTGAGTTACACTTAATTAACTACCGCTGAAGTGTGTTTCAAGCAGATAAGAATTCGAAGCTGAAATATCTCATTAGTAGATGAGCGGTTGCAGTGTAGTAATTTGTAGTAGAATGTTGCAAGTGTTTACGAATGTCAGTGGAAATTAACGATGTGTTAATGCAGTCAATATCCAATCGGAATGAATTCCTTTACAGCAACTGGACATTAACTTACATGTGCATATGATAGATACTGTCTTAAGTGCTCTTATTGTTAGTTAAGCTGACGTTTGTGAATATAAGCATATATGTTACTACATAGGTAATAGGTACCATATAAACACACACCGCGCGTACCTGTTACAGTTGCATTACAACAAAGTTGCATACATATATTCAAGAATGATATTCTATCAAGGAAACAAAATACTTGAACAAAGTTATTGTCCGGCCACTACAAATATTAAATAGAGTCCAGTAAAGCTTGAAAATGGTTTGAATAAGAAAAAGTTGTTAAAAATAATTGTATCATTTGCCTATGTAATAAATTGTTATGTTATAATCAGTTTGCCACATTGTTTTCTTAGGTCCAATTATTTATCCTTATGTATTGCACAAGGAGGAACTGCAGAAATTTTTTTCATATTTATTATTCCTGAAAAGGAAAAATGTAAGACGTAAGTTCCTGATTTTGAAGAAACCTTCTTAAACGTCCGCAGTCCTGAACAAATTAGGATGGAAGAATAAATCCATAAATGTAAAAGAAGCCACAGAAGAAATTTTGGACGATAGAACGAGATTAGGTACACGTTGTAAGGAGTTGTTTAAAAGATGCAGAAATTTAGTGCAAATTTGTTCACCATGGCATCGTCATTTCATAAACAGTTTTGGAACAAAAAATGAACAGTAGAAAATCAGAGATGATTTGTTGTTGATAAAATACAAACCGGAGCAACAATGACAAGAGCAAGACGAATGAAGAAGGTATCATGTTGATGGTTCGACACTTCGAATATGGCATTAGACATGCAAGGAATCATATCCAATTTGTTGAAGAGAATAGCTAATTGTGGAAAAGAAGAAACAAGAACAATTCTCAAGTACAATAACGAATTTCAACTCAATGTTCAATACCTTATAAGCAAGTTACAAGAACACAAGAAAAACGAAGAGAAAAAGATCATCCATAGACAAAGAAATGATGGATGTAATAACAGACAACATGTACAGGAAAAGGATTTTGATAATTTAGTGGCTATTGTACAGTCATGTGCAACTAAACTGCACGCAAACATCACTCTTAAGACCTTGTGGTATAACGCTCACAGAATTCTTAGTTTGTAGCGTGACTGTACACAAAGATATTAAAGGTAGAATTTTCGAATTTGAGAAAATATTTTTCGACATGGAAAGAGTAAAGAAAGAGAGAAAGCAAAAAGAACTTATGAAAGTGGCAAACAGAACTCATGGTACATCATGGTATAACATTGAAAAGTCCCTTTTCAGTAAAGAGGCTCTTCCAAAATTATACGGGGACGGAGCAAATTATTTTCCCGAATTAATTTGTTTTGTTTTCTTCATCAGACCGAGTCTTAATATTATTATTCTTTAGGCTTACTCAACCATTTATCCCTCTAGAGTCAATAAGTAAACTGAATTGAATGTGAGGAGCATAGACTGATTTGTTCAGTTGCTGCACTATTCTTTTGAACTCACTCACTTCCAAGGGCGTACCCAACGAGGGGCATCTCCTCCCTAGAAGCTAGAAGAAAAATTAAAGTGTAATAATATAATCTAAACATAATTTAGATTAAACGACAAAAAAGGTAAATTCCTCATCAAATTGAATAATGAATATTGTGACTAGACTATGTCTATAACAGCGAAATACGATAGTTATCAGATTTCACGACAGATGGTTCTATAGTCTTATAGAATCATCTGTCGTGAAATCTGATAACTATCGTATTTCGATCTTCACACCATATGGCTCTGTATTCTGAAATGTTCCAGAAGTTTCTAGTAGCTTGTAGTAGCGACGCGTAATACCGATACTCTTCCAGACCTTTGTCACTTGTAGTAGAAAAGGTCCGACTGGAGCCAGGGCGTCAGTTCACCAGTTCAGGCCCGGTTTTTCGATCACACTTTAACTTTAAACTTCAGTTTTTTTCCATTGCTACTATAGGGATAAACCGAAGATTAAAGTTAAACTGCGATCGAAAAACCGGTCCTCAGAGGCATTGAGTAATAAACTTTTAATAAGTGAACAGTCGTACAAGTTTACGATTCGGTGAGACGTTTAGTTCAATTCCAAATGGATATCAGAAATTTTTTTCAAAAAAGTCAGAGCCAATTTCAAAATAGAATTAAAGACGACTTTATTTTAAGTTTTTAAACTGAGGTGCTTTCAGCTTCAATTACCTATATAGATATCATATTCATAGTATCATAAACCTTCATTTTGATGACGATTTAAGTTGATTGTGAACTGTAGCCTAAAGTTATATTCTTATGATGCATCGTTTTGATAAACCTACCTATCTTAATCTTTTATTCTACATTTATTCCATGATATCAATGCCTAAATAAACGAAGTGATTTTTGTGTCATTATTTTCAGGGATCACTGCTCAAAAGAGAAAAAAGAAAGATCTGGACAGTAGCAGTGGAAGCGATAACCATGACGAAAGTGACGGAACTGGAGTGCCACGATCAAGATGACATCGGACAACTATCAAATTCTCCAGCACCAGCAGCACCCACCGTAAACACAGCTGCCTCTTTTGATTCTCATCCATCAACGTCTCAACAAGCCTGTGCAGTCAATCCCGAAATTGAAGCGGATGATGGCTAACATGAAAAGGATCTGGGTCGTTATGTTGGGCTAGCTACCCAGCTCTCAGTGGCAAAGAAGAAGGAGTGGTTACAAAATCCCTGGGTTCCGCCAAGAAATTATGATTTTGAGACTGATGCGAAGAAAATTCAATCATACTTGGTTAGATCAATATGTACCGTGGCTAGTATATTCCAAGCGGTTGAAAGGGGCTCTTTGCAAGCACTGTGTGTTGTTCCCTCCTGTCGGTGACACTGTTAGAGGAGTTTTGTGATCATTCATGATCAGGCCATTCATAAAACTCAAGAAAATGCACTACGACTTCCGAAAGCATGTAACCACCAACTTCCAACAAACTACAACAGCTTCTGCAAAGGCTTTTCTCGAAAATGCACCTGAGGACGTTCAACTCCAAAGTTTTCAACAAAAAGCAATCGAAGAAAGCAGGCAAATATTGTCATCGATTATTTCATGTATGTATAATATTTTGCTGCACACATGATATGCCTGTCGAGGGAAAAGAACATGATTTTTTTTTGATTTGTTGAATTTACCAATCGATTCTGGCGATGAAAAATTGAAGACTCATCTGGAAAAATGTCACCGTAATGCAGTTTACACATCGGCTAAAATACAAAACGAATTAAGAGGTTTATGTGGCGAAGTTATCAGGCAGAGTTTAATAAGCGATATATAAAAAAATATGGCTTACTCAGTCTTAGTTGATGAAACATCAGACCATAGCTGGGAAAGAACAGCTATCAATGGACTTGCGATTCTACATGAAAGCAAAGGAAAAATCCGCGAAGAATTTGTAGGTGTTGTGTAGCTAAAAGCACAAGACGCGTCATCAATTGCAGAAGCTATTGACAATATTTTATAGCCTTCTACCAGAATATTGTTGGATTCGGTTTCGATGGCTGCTCTACAATGGCAGGCTGTGTACAAGCGATTTTGAGGAAGAAATATTCTCGAGCATTATATTTTTCACTGCTCAAGCTAAAAACTTAATCTTGTAGTGAACGACGCAAACGAAGTACCAGAAATGGTAACATATGGTAACATATGTGTGAAACAAGATGGTTGGAGAAATACAAATCTATTCGAAAATTTTCTCAAAATTTCCTACAGCTTGTGAAAGCGCTAGAAAAATTTCCACTGAGGGAAATTATGTCACAAGAAAATCTGCATACCAGTTGCATTCAGTGGTTACGAAACCATTGTTCATTATTGCCTTAATTGCTATAGCAAAATATTCAGCATTGTTGGAACCAGTATTTATGCCTTGCAAGCAAAGACCATGGATTTAATCGTGGTAGGAGAACATATTACAGGAATCCTTGACGTACTTAAAAGCGACCCTAAGTACATAAAAAAGAACAAGACATGGCAATAGAATTGGTAATTGAAATTTGTGTTCCAGTCTTGCTCATAAGCAAAAACACAGGGGGGAACCCGCCCTCAGACAATGACTATGACTACTTCCAATATTGGCGACGTTCACTGATTATCTGGATTCGCTTATAACATCGTTAAATATTCGATTTGCATTAACATTTGCGTTAACAAGACTACACCCTTTATACATGACCAAAATTAGCATAACAGATTTAAACAAGAACGCAGAACAGTTCACAAATTTTTATGAGTTGGATGATGTCACCGAAGAACTGGACCTTTGCTACAATTTGTGGATGAAAAAGAATTTACCGGAAGACAAATTAAGGAATATAGAAGTCCTGGACCCGTTTAACGAAACTAATTTTTTTTCCTGCCATGAGAAAAGCATTCACAATTCTGAGCACTATTCCGTGCACTACAGCTACCATAGAACGATCCTTCGAAGAGTGAAGACCTGGCTTAGGAGCACTGTGGGAGAGGAAAGACTGACTGGATTATGCCTGATGAGCATGCATCGGATTTTTGTGAAAGAACACCGAGAGATAGTGGAAAAGAAAATTATAGAAAAATTTTCGGCAAATCCGAGAAAATTAATGCTAACATAAAAATCTATACTTAACTCAGTTACTAGCCTACATAGTAGGTAGTAGGTCCTCAAATAAAGTGGTACTAGTATGTTAATGAATAAAAACAGTTTACTCAATAGTTTTGAGTTTTGTTTTGGAAGAAATCGTCATGTTTCAGTCTCCCATCCCACCTCCTCGAAACCAATACGAGTTGCCCCTCCCCCTCCCAGTTCATATCTTGGGTACGCCCTTGTTCACTTTCCCTTCTTTTCAGGTTGAAGTGATCGATCCCCTAAAAGCTCATACATTTTGTTGCTGCAGTTCATCAGATCAGTGAAAATAACTTCAAAAATTAATACTAACATTCTTTAATTTAACTTACTCTAATGGTAAAATATGTCATTTAAATAGAATGTAAGCAAGTACCTGATGTAGAAGAAAGAAGAAGCCGATGGTGAGGAATCAGCAAGTTGAATTAATGGAAAATATTTTCTGGGGTAACAATTGCATTTTATAGATATGGAATTTGCTTCAATATGCAGTAAATTGTCTTTTCGTTATCAACTACAATATCCAACTTAACCTCAAAAAAACTTAAATCAAACTGAACTTGTTCTTTCATACAACAAGCGAACCAAGTGAATTAAAAAATAAATAATTGTCTTTCATTTGCTTCACTTAGAATCAATACGGAAGAATATCACTAATAGATAGCGACAAAACACTATGATTCGTTCAATAATGCCTTCCAGAAAAGACCAAGAATAGGTATTTTTTAGAATACGGATCTGCGGACCTCTTCTGGGCACCACGGTCGAAAATGACCATTACCGTCTGATTCCTCGGTTCTTCTTTTACCTATAATGTTGCGACAATTCGGGGGCTCTGTCGTTCAGGTACCAAAAAAAAAAATCGTGAAAAGTGCAAGCCCCTCACATATTCGTCAACTGGGCGATCGCAAAGCGATCAGAAATCGTCTGGAAGATTTATCCAGAAAGAGGTTTTACTGTTTTTCGATGAAACTCTTCCGGTCCCATAATATTGAATTCAAAAATCGATCAACCAGAAGAAGGTGTTCGTCAAATTTCGCTCTCGCAAATCTAAAACCAAATTCCAATAAGTTAAGAATTTATTCAAAAACAGTGGCATCAAGCAAAACAAGTATCCTATTTTTCTCTTCTCGTTGAATTGATTTATCTAATTTTTGATTTATTGCTCTGTCCACAATGTTTTTTGATTTACTTCTTTTTTCCAATTTCTTCTGTTACCATTGGTTTTTCTACTTGTACACATCTTTTTATACATCGCCTGTATTTGTTTCTCGGAAGTATTATTTTTTCTTTCTCTGTTACCCCTCACCAATACATTGTTACGTTCAAATCTCCCGCCGAAGAAAAGGCGAAGGCAAAGTGATATATGAACCGCGTTTGGATACACTTGGCTACCCTGCATCCCTCCTCTTTACCACGTGACAACCTTCTGTTAACGCCGTTGGTTACCACCCGCATTTAGCGGCCATTACCATCTTCGAGCCGTTTCTATCGTTCTTTTGTGTTCAGACCTTGGTTGAGTGATAACGTCTTTTACGTGTTTTGTGAAATTATCGGAGTTCTTGCTCTTTGTGGAGGAGTAACTCAATTGCAGCTGTGCCGGAAAATGACACCAACGAACACATTTGGGGCACTTTTTAAGCCCCATACTAAGCCTGGAAAGTTAGAAAATCCCAGGTAAAGTAGAACGTGCAAGGGCGTGTACCTAACATGGCCGCTAACAAAAATTTCTTCTATGTAGGCTTTTCTGTGTGGGCGCAGACTATTAGACCAGGCTTCTAGGCCTAGTTCTCCAGTGGCGCTCCTGCCCTGGGAACGTACCGAGACCCGATCGTGAAAACCTGATCAGCCATCTTGACGATCTGAGCGGATCCAGTTTGGACCAGATTGTCGACGCTTCCCGCGATCGACAGAGGGCGTTGTAATTACCCACCGGCCACTGCGCTTGAGTTGGTAACGTAGATCCTGACGTTGACTGGACGCGCTGTCACCAGATTAGGTTTTCAATTTAATCTGACGTTTTGCGGACCGATCGGTTTATATTTTACTCTTTGCTCGTGAGTAGTTAAATCGCGAGGAAGAATTCCGGATTACGAGTTGCAGTGCATGTACCGTAGTTAATTTAAGCATAAAGTAAGCAGCCAGTTGTAATAGTGCTGATTTAACTTGTGTAATAAATTGTAGTAACTTTAGCTTCGAGTTTAATTTCTGCGTTCACGCACACCAGTGAGTAAAGTCTCGCCTCTGTATTTATTGTTGATTTATTTTCTGCACGATTTGGTCGATTGAAGACGTCGACTGATCGATTACGTTTTCAGCTGAAGAATTGTCTTCTGGCGCCATTAATAATTTTACCACCTTAATCAACCCGCCCCTTTCTTCACTGTTGCTAGCTGGGGCACAGCTGATACGTTTCGTCAGTAGAAGCTTGTCATCTTGTCAGTGGTAAGTAAGAGGCAAGTAAATTAAATTTAAAATTTGGTGGCAACATAATATATTGTGCCCTGTTATTCGTTTGTTGCCACGTTCGGCATCAAAAATTGTTGTGTTATAATTAATGTAACTAGCTCAGCCTGTCACTTTGGAAGCGAAAAATTGTCCTGTATTGGTTCGTCCTTTTAGTTGAGAGTCAAATAGTTGCAAAGATTTGTTGATTATTTTGAAATTATCTTCAGAAATTTTTTTATCCTCTTTTTAATTCTCGGGGTACGTGGTGTTCGACATACTTCACAGGGTAACATTTTCTCTAGTCTCTCTCTTTATTTTGTATTATTTAAATGAGTACCAGATTACACACAAACCTCAAAGTGACACTTTATATTTGCACGATAAAGATATCATTCCCACCCTTGTTTGTAATCGTTCCTTTAAATAGGTAAAGTCACGCGTTTGCACAGCAACGGCCTTTCCTTTCTTAAAAAAACAAAAATTGGAAAATTCCTTCAGGGTAGTTCGGCTAATTGGGCAGGATTTTATAAAGACACTGTTTTGTATTATGCCTTATATTTCAGACTTAAAATCTACTTTAAGTCAGCCATGTTACTGTTTTAACCTAATTTTTACGTGTTCGTCCGTTTTATTTCAATTTTAAAAGTGTTTTTTCAATTAATGCTGTTACAAATGATTTTTTAAATTGATGAACTACTGTTGTAATTTGCGGTTTTCATGCAGTGACGCAAATTGTTAGCCTCTGATGAAGAAACCAAACCGTTTCAAAATATAAGGCATAACACAAAACAGTGTCTTTATAAAATTCTGCCCAATTAGCCGAACAACCCTGAAGGAATTTTCCAAACATTATTGTTTTTTCAACAAGTACGGCGTACTTCCAAATTGCTTTCTCAGATTACAGAGGATGGGTTTTTTCAAAATATTTCCTTTCTTATTTAATTTGTTTTCATTTAATGCTGAGAGTATTATTTATTTTTTAAATAACTAAGATCTTGCGCTTTTGCAAGGCAACCACCTCCAATTATTAGTTATTATGGATATAATTGAAAATTTATTTTAAATTCATTTCAATTATAATATGAAAATAAATAATTCTCGTTTAATTTAAACATTTAAATGTAGTTGATTAATTTACAGCACAAAGTAAGAAAGGTTTCGCGTTCAAAGTCGAACTAAAGAAGTGTCGCGCGGATGCGCTTCGCAACGGTATTTATACGGAAAAACAAATAAATTTGCAATTTGATTTTGCGCGCCACTCGCTGCTCTAATATGTGAAGCAACACCGACCCAACTCTCGTCCGATTTGCTGTAGGTTATGTTCCAAATCTTCCTTCGCCTAACCTAACTTTCTAACTTCGGATATTCAAAATTAACTTAAATTCTCCCTAATTAAAAACCACATTTTGCACTGAACCAAACACATATTACACCTCCTGCGGGCCCTATTTTGGCTCCACCGGTTGATATCTCGTTGTCGCTGGATGACTGGTATTCACCTACCTCCACAACCATCTCGTGAACCAAAATACCACGGCACAATTGTGTGTAGTTGTTTGAATCTCCTTTACTAGTCTCGGTACAGGTAAGTTACTCGTTTCTACTATGTTTGTCTTAAACCGTTTCTTTGTTCCTAGCTATCTTGTTTTTTTTTTTTTTTCTAATTTCTGTCATCTTTGTTCTTTCTATTCTGCACAGTCAGTGTGTTTTTCTAATAGTAAAAAAAGTACTTATTGTTTCTTATGTATGTTATATACACAGAAATTATAGAAATGCATAAAGTAAAGAGTGTATGTAATTAGCGTTACGAACCAGTTCCCATTAAAATGGCCGTAATAATTTTACCAGTTGGTTTTGTTGTCTGTGATAACTATAATAATATAAAACCCAGTATAATGACAGTAATTCTTTTGAAAACTTATTTTCTACAACGGCACTTAACCTGCAGTGCCATTAGTGTTGTAATTTGCCTTACTCGCAGTCACACCTAACCATTGTAAAGCGTAATGGTAAAATAATGGCGTCGCTAATGAATATTCCTTCTCAGGGTTCTATTAGATATGCTTACTATATTTGTCCAACCACCTGTTTTGTTTTTTGTTTTTCTTCCTTTACTAATTAGACGTTCTCGCGTGAAACGCGAGATAAGATTCGAAAATCGTTCTGAAAGTCAATTATAAGGTGAGAGCGCCCGTATAATAGTAAAGCAAACGTGGAAATCTGTATTATTAGTTCGGTACACAAGATGTTTGCTTAATAGATTAGACCTTTAGTTACAGAAAGTAAAAGTGCAAACGTGCTTTGCAATGGCTTGGAATTCGAATACTTCCACTTTTTTAATTGTTATTTGCGTTGATGATTTACATTTCAACAATTCTAAAAGTCGACTTTACTAGATTATTTCGATAAATAAAAAGTCATCTGCAATTAATAGTGGCCTTTAAAAACCAAAGAAAGCATTGGAAACTGTTAACGTGACTGTGAGTGATCACTTTGACTAAAATGTTATTTTATGTGTTTAATGGAGATAATTTCAATTAGATGGACTTTTCAAGTTAAACTAAAAGTGCAAACTCATTACTTTTAATACACGCAAAATCCATAAAATATACATAGGTATAAATAAAAATCATTTTGCACACAATGTTCCAGTTCAATAATTTGCCGCGATTTATAAAAATGTTTCTTATAACTGCGACTATTAATCAATGTTCTTAGGGTTCATTAAGAAATTGATACTTTAAGTTTAAACGAATAACAATGTTTAATATTGAAAGTACAATAAAGGAAGACAAAAATAAGCTAAAGATAAAAATATTAGAGAAAAAAACAAATATTTCGTGGCCTAACCCGGAGGTAACAGTTTCTCGAATTTTTTCCAACACTTTTGTCGTCTGTGGGGGTAAATTCTTTACAAGGATCAACACAGGTTTCAAGTGTCTATTAAAATCCAAATTACATCAACTGGAAATTTGGTGAGGAGAATATTGTCCGATTATATCAGTTAAATATTCCATGAGGTATTTACTTGTGTGCTGAGGATGATAGTGTAAGAAATCGGCAATTTTGTAAATCATTAAGTTCAATGCGTAAGTTAAATTCGATACAACGTCGCTTGCGCGACCACTGAAAATTTGCCCACCCAAAAATTAAGTAAACAAACGACTTGCTTTTTCAAAGACTTTGCCATCATAACTAAAAGGTTCGCTTTTAGATTCAGGAAAATCACGACGACACATAGAGCAAGTGCAAGAGTGTTCGTAATCGGAATTTCCGTTCTAAAATGATATATAAGGGATTGAGTTTCACAGCTAGTAGTCTTGCGCGACCACTGAAAATTTGCCCACCTAAAAATGAAGTAAACAAACCACTTGCTTTTTCAAAGACTTTGCAATCATAACTAAAAGGTTCGCTTTTAGATTCAGGAAAATCACGACGACTCATAGAGCAAGTGCAAGAGTGTTCGTAATCAGAATTTCCGGTCTAAAATGATATAAAAGGGATTGAGTTTCACAGCTAGTAGTCCTTTGGTCGTATACATCACTCCCAGAGTCCGAAGACGAAATTAACATCAACCGAATGTCTTAGTGTGTGAACAAATTCCGAAAATCCGTCCGTCTCTCTATGTCTTGTACCATGGTTTGGGTGAGAAAACATTAATTCATTTGCCAATTTGCCGTTATGTTATTGGGAACAACTGCTTTATTTGATTTACAAAATGCTGTTTTTCCGTTATAAAATCATTTTGAATTTGTTTTGCATTGTCTCGTATGATATCGTTTTGATTTTGTATGAAATCATTCTGAAGTAATCTAAATGTTACATTGTCTCAGTTGTGTTCTTTAATAATTTGACTAAATTGTTACACAGGGTGAATGATAATTGTACCAACAACAAAAAACGCATAAGAGAATCGATGTCACAGATTACAGGAAAAATGTTTAAAAAATTCTTGTAAACAGTATATAATTAATTAAAAAATTACCCCAAAATCAAGCTCCCGCACTGCGTACGGAATACGGCGGCCATATTCTATAAATGCGGCAGTATAATAAGTTTTTTTATTGACTCTCGCTTGCACATAATGCGATCTTGACACACATCTCAATTGGTTTTATTGTACTTTTAACAGCCGGGGAAGACAAGTTTTATTTATGCGACGTAATTATTAGATTTTTCTATAATAACTGTATGAAATACGAATATATTCGCAAATAATTGTGTAAATAATTGTTTGTTAATTCGTGTGGATTATTTATTAGAGTGGAATGTGCCAGCCAATTCGTCCACAAAAAAAAATCGCAAGGATTTAAATCTGGTGATCGCAGCTGATAGTATAATGTTCGTCTCGTTTTCGCACGGAGACAATAAAACTTTTAGGATACAATCTGTTGTTTTAAACGTCGCTAGTATTATGCGTAATACTAATTGGTAATAAATAATTATCGCCACAAAAGAATGATTACTTGATTACATTTGCAAAGTATCGCTTAAACGAATCGATTTTCTCCGATATTGTGAAACGATATATTATACCTGAAATTCATCGCCGACTCTAAAAACTTTATTACGTACAGCTGTTTTAAACGACGTTGGAGATATGCGTCCAGTTTCTAATTAAACCGCGCACTAAATAAATGTAATAGATTACGGGATCACGTAAAAAAAAATTCTAAGGAATAGTTCATAATTAATTAAGAATTGAATTCAAAGTGAAAAGAATGTGTACGGTAGAACGAGGAACGATTTACAACCAATGCGCCAAAAACACAGGATGTGAAGTTGTAAATGTTGGAATTTGTTAAAGTTTTAATAGATTTGTGTTAATAATTCCTCATACACAAAACGAAATTATAATAACAGATTCATTCGAAACAGATTACGTATGAGTTCACTGATTTATTTGTTTACCAGGTGTTCAAAGTGTTATTTTTTGCGTTGAAAAATCTACTTCAGGTAATTTGCTGCATGCATTATTTGTCAAGTAAATACAGGGTGACTGTTAATTAACCCGATAAAATGAAACCACGTTAAGAAACGATGTCCGAGAGTAAAATGTTAAAAAAATTCTTTCTATTTTAGTTTTCGACAAATAATTAATCAAAAATTAGCCCCAAAACGACGACGCGCCCCTGGTTAAAAAGTCGAGGATCAGATGAACGAAATAAATGCTTTCGTAAAAGTTTTTTATAGTTTTATGATACCGCGGCGTGGCTTCATGAACTTGACCTTTAAGTGGAATTTGACAACTCCGTTTTTAGGTCAACGCCCGTCGTGAATACGAACTCGAAAATATTTACTTGACAAATAATGCATGCAGCAAATTACCTGAAATAGATTATTCCACGCAAATAATAACAACACTTCGATTTAACACGCGATTTAAATAGAAACTGGACTGCATATCACCAACGTCGTTTAAAACAGCTGTACGTAATAAAGTTTTTATAGTCGGCGATGAACTTCAGGTCTAATAAATCGTCTCACAATTTCGGAGAAAACTGATTCGTTTAAGCGATAGTTACTTTGTAAATGTAATCAAGTAATCATTCTTTTGTGGCGATAATTATTTATTACCAATTATTATGGTAAAGGCTCATTCCATATAAAGGGGACAATGAGAACAATCTCTGGCTAAATAGAGCTCAAACCAGATACCTACAAACAAAAAAATTGCTGCTTGGGTCTTTTATGTTTTGATTAAAATTTTGGTTAATAAGTGAGGAAAAGAAGTGCAAATTGTTGATTATTTTTGTGTAATTAATTTTTGTAAAGTTTGAATGAAGATATACAGTTTAGGCGTAGTAATAGAACTTCTCTTTCACTCTCGTTGTGACATCTAGAGGAGCATAGTGTTTCGACGAGGCCTTGCAAAAAAAATTATAAATTTGAAAGTAAAGGATAATTCATCCCTTTTCTTTCATGATTTTTATCCACCCGTTCCTCACAATAGCTTAGTTGTTGATATATGTATTTATATAAAGGTAATATTGTAGGTTCAAACATTTTTTTTTTATATTTCCAAAATGTTCAGTTAAGAATATTAATGCTGAAAGAAGTAAATTTTATTCCAGTCAATGCACTAAAGTTGACATTTTAAAATTTCAATTTTCTTAGTGCTGAAGCCAGAAGAAAAGAGACATAAGAACAGACTGAAGACGTAACTAATTATATTAAATACAAATAAATACAAGTGTGACCTTCAACAGAATACATTTGTATTTAACCAACAAAAGAGAGACAGAGTGGTGCACACTTCAATGATCTGTGACAATGAACTTAAAACAGAGCATACATACAGTTACAACTTATTTCACACTTGGCATGAAAATACAGGGCGAGTTACGGTTCTGTCTTTTTACAACAACTTTCTCATTTTGTTATACAGTCTGATTCTTGAATAAACCAACAAAAAAATACCGACGAAAAAAGACACTTCCCAGGGCAGTGTATACAATAATTTATAATTAATTAAAAATTTACCCGAAATACACGACCATGCATACGACGAAAACCAAAAGTGTAGGTACATCTTTAAAAACGTGCAATAAACATTTAAACTAATAACACACGGTTGCACAGCTGATGATGAATGCGTCATACAAGTGTATCGTCTTTCGACCCATCTACGTATCTATATATTCCCCTAAATTGATTAAGAACTTTACTCTGCAAAAAATAAATAAAAGACAAATAAATTCATTGAAGCAAATGTCCTAAATAATGAAATTAATAAAATTTGTAAGGAAGGCGGGGAGGAGTCAAAATCTTATGTTGTTTATTCGTGGGAATGCTATATCAGGTGCCCCCTAACTGCTATGAAATTAATTAAAATCAATAATGTTTCGAAAGGTGTACAAAAGTGAAATTCTTACATCGAAGCGAACAATAATTTACTCACCGAGTGCATGTACTTAATTTTGTGTTAATTGGAAGAATTAGGAGTGTGCCATAATGTTTTATATTACGTTTGTGCATGTAAGCAAGTGGATTTAAGATTAAAAAATGAATTTAAATGAAACGGAAAAGATCGATAGCAATTTATGTAAAACCGAACTATTGTAAGATTGTCGTGATCTTAAACTAAACAAATAAATTAAATAAATTTCTTAACGTATGAGTCTGCGTAATAAATTTCGTGTTTAAAACGCATTTGCAGTGTCCTGAATGCGATTCGCTACGTAAATTTTAAACTGATTTATTAAACCCTGTAAGAGCAAGGCCAATAGGCGATCTGAAGGGTGGAGATTTTGCCTGTACATCATAAAATTTATAAACACCTTACGTTATGTAAGGACGTTTATGAACCCACTCGTTTTTATAATGGGGTAGTAAAACTTTATAATCCATTTTTATTTTTGTGTCCGTTCTTTCAGATCTTCGGGATAAAAATTTCTTTACTAAAATTAAAAATTAAAATCATCACATACTATACATAAAATGTTGTTATATGTATGAGATACCCATTGAATGAAATTTGTCAGTAATATTTTTGACTTAACTTTTCATTCATAGAAACCTAGAAAGTATTAGTTAGCATCATTAACCAAGAGCATTCCGATGAAATTAATTCGAGTCATTGACGGGTACCCGTTTCGAATACAACTCTTGCTGTTTACGTTTTGCAAGGAGAAACGACCGAGTGAGCCTTTTATATCGAATCAGTCTTGAAAGTCCTGACAGGAATTAGAGCAGACAGTTAATTAAGTTGGTTGGACGTTGATGTTGATTACGGGAAAAGTTCCTCATTTTTGTCGCTGAAGATTTGCAGCCTGTAATCACATGCTTCTGACGTGCTCGTGAAAGATGTGGGTTACCAACGTCGGTCATAGTTGGTCGCGTCGTGACTCCAAGCAGGCGTGAAAGATTTATGTCGTACGGGGTCCCCGTTTTTTGAGTTGTGTTTCGTGCCCCAGCCAAGGAGGCCCTGATTTATCTCGCATTGTTAGCGCGTGTAAACAACTGTACGGTTATAATAAATTACATTAATTTATAAATTGATACAAATGGTGAACTAGATTTTATGTGCATTCTGATACATAAATTACACTTACTTTGAAAGCTTTAATATCGGTGATGTCTTGGTTTATTGCGATGCCAACGATTTTTCCACGTGATTTACGACCGTCGTGCATCCGAGACATGGGCGAGAGAAATATTTTTTCTGCAAACAGTAACACAGTGTAACAGTTATTTGAGGATAATAAAATACGAAAATATATCGGCGGTTCTTGTTTGTTAAACAGACGAAACACCTATCTGAAATTCCGAGAATATTCAAACATAAACGTGGAAATGAATTATAATTTCCATCCCTAGGAAAATAAAGGCTTATCGAATTATTGTAATCTAAGATCTGCTTTACAATATTAGGAAAAAAATCAAATGGTTTTTGATGAATTTTTCAATGAAACACCTTTTACGTCTCTCATGAAATAAGAAAAAACGCCAATCAATTCTCATCTTACGCATGGGCGCAACGTTCATTCGTTTTTTAAGATCTCTAAAAGATAATGCGTATAAAAGCAACAACTTTTGTATTTCAAGTTTGTCTCTAGCTCCTAAAATAAAGCGTTTTGCTTAGGGTTCAAAATGTAAAAAAAACCCTGTACAAACAGTCGCATTCGAATGTTGGTCTTTCAAATTCTATTTGGGTTTAATTTAAAAGACTGATGAAACTGATGAAATCTAGGAGAGACATCCAAGAAAATGAATAAAAACTGCATCAGTTTAAAACTTAAATGATGTTAAGGAAAGATATGATATAAAAATTTGGTCTTCTTAGATTTTTTAGGTGGGATCCAGATGGAATTGAGATGAGACTTTTGAATCTTGGAAACCCAAGACACAGAAGGGTGGTTAAAAATTATAACAGAATGGGGATGAATAATCCTTTACTTTCAATTTTATCAATCTTACAAGGCCTCGTCGAAATACTATGCTCTTCTACATATCACGACGAGAGTGAGAAGAAGTTCTATTACCACTTAAAATACTCAACAATGTTCACTTCTTCTCACTCTTTCACTAAAATTTTAATCAATACAAAGGACTCAAGTAGCAATTTCTTTGTTTGTAGGTATCTGCTTTGAGCTTTTTAGCCAGAGATTGCTTTGAATGCCTTCTTTATATGGAATGAGATTTTAGCCCTTGCTACATATAATTTTCGGGATTGACATAATTACAAATCAAATTAAGGGTTTTGGCATAAAGCAAAATTCTAAACAGCAGACAATACCTCAAAGTCATGTATTATCAAAACAATTAAGACAATTTAAATAAGATACAAAATTGATTGTATATAATAATTCTATTCTATTCTATTATTTACTATTGTCGCTGTTGTGCTGAGAACGTGTACTTGTATATCTATTGTTCGCAAATTTGATGTTTAAATCTTTGTTGGGACTTTCATTCTAATGAAAAATAAAACTGGAACTTTTGTAGTTCCACAATGAAAATATTTTATTACAAATAATATTCACACTCATATTAGGAATGCTATTTCACAAAATAACTATAAACATAATTCTGTTCGTTGTTATTACGCAAAAGCAACAATCTTTTTTTTACTGCGCAATAATGTTTTCTAACAAATATGTTTGTCAAGTAAATACATCTTTTATCACTGAATAAATGTAATGGTTAACGCGAAGACTGCTCGTCTGTATATCAGCACCGAATAATGACAAGGCGTTTCTGAAAATTCAAGAAACTACTAAAAACTCGAAATTATACAGGTGTCTCAGCTTCTTAACGAAGCAAAATAACTAGACAACAGAAAGGTGCTGGTGAATAGCATTATTTGTTATTTCTTGAAAACGATGTAGATGTAGGCCTCAAATCTCTTGAAATTCTGTAAAAATAATAGAAACTTCCTTTCACTTGTTTGAAAAAAGAAATATACACTGACTCATAAAATTCGTAACAAATGAGAAAAAATTTTATTATTGACTTTTGGTAAAAAAATTTTGCTGCAGTTAGTTCGTGCAAATATCAAAATAGAAAAACGACATACTTCCATCCAATCAGTCATTTAAAATATGGCTGAAAATTTGAAAAATAGAAATTCACGAAATTAAAAAATGCCATAATTCAAAAGTTATCAATTTTTTTCTTTTAGAATCAAAGCTGTCGAAGCTATCAAACTTATTCAAGTTTCTTCAGAAGAACTATCAGACGATAGCGAAACGTAAAGTGTTAGTGCGCATTTAGTCTCCGTTTTTAAGAATTTGTGATATAATAAAATTTGTAACAAATGTAATGTCTTTCGCTATAATTTATGAACATTATTCCCGTTATTAATCGTTATTACCTTAGGCTTATTTTTCTTCTATTATCTACTAATTTCTGGCACTTCTAATTATCATAGATCAGTTATTAATATTCAGTTAGAAATTATTCTAATGTTGTTGCAGTTTTGTAATTAGTAGTATATTAATTTACTTGTTAATTGTCATGTAATTGGACGTGTTCTGTTGGGTAACATAGTTCATTATTATTGTTAATACTTTCTCAGTTACATCAGTTTTTGTACCAATTATATTAGCATGTTATAATAACGAATTAAAAAGCGCGTCAAGTTTGCGTAAATGGTTTACAAAAAATCATTTTACACTTATGAGAAAACTTAATAGAAAAATTACTACACTGAACATTTAATTAACAAATGGAAATCACTGAGTATCTTTTAATATGTTTTATAATTGAACTTTCCTTACGTATCCCTTCTTAATTGCCAATAGGACGAAGAGCGAGAGCGAGGTGTTTGGTTATTAAGCCGCGGGAGAGTTGTAGTTGTGGGGTTTAAAGTCTAAACGTCTACTCAGGTGCGGCGCACAAAATTCCCGCTGTCTGGTTATTACTAAGATAGTCCCGACTCAGTGTTGCCAGATTATTTTTCGCTGTAACAGTAGATAGTTCAGTAAAAAAACAGTAGATGGCAATTGAGAAACAGTAGGTTTTTAAATTTAATTTTAATATACGTATTTTTATATAAGCTCACTTGTACATTTGTGGGTGAACGACAATTTTGATTAAACAATAAGTTTGTTTATATGAAATATGAAAGATCTGTTATTTCATTTAATTATAATTGCATACTTTCAACAAAGTAATAGATAGTTTTTTATTATACTAGGGGCCGAGATATCAGTCTGCTAATAAATTTATTTGATGAATAACTTTACCAATTATTAAGACAATTTAAACAAGATACAAAATTGATTGTATATAATAATTTAGTCATATTATTAAAGGACACAATTTAGACAAGTGCAAAATTTAAATGAAATTACAGATTACTTCGTAACGACATTATACAACACAATGCAAAACAAATTCAAAATGATTTTATAACGAGAAAAACATCATTTCATAATTCAAATAAGCAGTTGTTAGTTTCTAAAAACATAACAAATTGGCAAAATTAATTACTGATTTCTCATCCAATAATGGTAGTAGTTACTGAGAGACGGATGATCAACCACACCCTAAGACATTCTGTGAATGTTGATTACACCCTCCGGCTTGTGGAGTTGCACTTGACAAGACGGGCACTGGCTGTCTTATCCGTCGTGCTATGCCATGGCCTTTTATATGGTTTTACAAAGGTCATCACCAACTACTGCAGCTTTATGCTTCAAGGAGCTCACTGAATCGGATATTGCTGCAGTCATGTCGACAGTTATTTCGAGAGCCACTGGCCCAGATAGAATATCGATTAGTATGTTAAAGCTATGTTGCCCCTTTATATTGCCCATCATTACTCATATTATCAATTATTGTATTAGTAACAGTACATTCCCTTTAGCGTGGAAGCAATCCATAATTATTCCTATTCCTAAAAATAATAATCCGACAACGTATAGAGATCTGCGGCCTATCCGCTTACTTTCCATGATTTCTAAAGTTTTCGAAAAAGTTATAGTTAAACAGCTGACGAATTATTTGTGCATCAATGACCTCTTGCCTGCAAAGCAATCTGGATTTCGTTCTAAATATAGTTGTGCTACTGCTTTACTCAAAGTCGCTGATGACATAATTACAGCTACGGATCGCAATCAGATAACTATTCTAATATTATTAGACTATACTAAAGCTTTCGACACTATTGACTGCGAATTAATGTTAGTTATTTTGCATTACATTGGGTTGGATCAGAGTGCTGTGGACTTGTTCCGTAATTATCTTTCTGGCAGGAATCAATCCTGACTAGGCAACGTAATTTCTAGTCTGCGTGGAGTTGGGTCTGGCGTTCCACAGGGCTCTATTCTCTGTCCTGTATTGTTCTGCATTTATACTATTTATTACACTGTCAGGCTCATCACTACGCTGATGATACCCAGCTGTGCTAGTCTTTCCTGCCTCATGAATTTGACAAAGCAATTCAAAATATTAATTCAGATCTCCAGTTCTTGTCTGAAGACACTGTCTTCAACTCAACCTTTCGAAATCATTAGTAATGCTCTTTGGTAACAAACTTAAGCGTTTACATTTTCAAATCACACTCATCTTACAATCGATGGTATGCTGATTCCTGTTGTCAACCAAGCAATGAATTTGGGTGTTGTGTTCGATGATAACTTACGTTTTAAAAATCACGTTTCAAAATTACTGCAACAGGCTTACTCGGTTTTAAAAGTTTTGTTTGACAACAGAAAGCAACTAAGCCAGCGTTTAAAGTTACAGTTATGCGAATCTCTTGTGTTATCCAAATTCAATTATTGTGATGCATTGTACGACTCTTGTTTAGAGAGTGAGGATGTAGGCAGAATACAGAGAATACAAAATAGCTGCCTTCGTTTTGTATATGGAATAAGAAAATATGAACATGTTTCTCACGCTCTTAAATGGGCCTCATGCTTGAATATGTTTTAACAGGCGCAAGCTTCATTCTGCTACCTTATTTTATTCCATTACTGCTTGCGAAAAGCCTCCGTATCTGTATAATAAAATTAAGTATAGGACGGATATCCACAATATAAACATTAGATGCAAGAATGTCATTACTATACCTTCTCATAAATACGAATTTTATAAGCGCAGTTTTTCTTATAATATCGCTAATACGCTGAATGGTATTCCGTCTTATATTAAGCGAGGCAGCGTGGCTGCTTTCAAATATAATTATAAGAATTATCTAGTCAGACAGCAATTCGTCCAGAGCGCTTGAGGTGTAGGGATATTTCTTTATTGTGTGCAAAACTAATTAGGCTCTTAAGGGCAGAAGGAAGATCAGAATCCTATATTTACAGATTTCTTGATTCTGCTCCTTTTGACTGACATCAACACTTACTCATTGTTAAGCTACATTGTATTGTATTGTTCGTCGGTCAATAAACTTTATTATTATTATTATTTCAATTACGTAATATTCTACTTGTGTGCAAGTTTGCCCTACGATTCATCGTAATTTTCCGAAACGTCTGCTCATACGCATACTGTCCGGCTTTTTTGATGAGTCGCCACTGCAGCTCCAATTTTTCGAATTTGCAAAGGTCAGTTATACCGGCAAAGCTTGTAATGAAGCAAGTCGTTTGATTACATAATTTTTAGGTAGACGAGTTTTACGCGCTCGCGTAGGCGACTTTGCATCGAGTTTAACTTATGTAATGAGCCTAGGCTGGGTTGCACAAAATATTTAAACCAAGTTTAAATTTAAGCCTAACTTAGAACGTGACACACGTTATGATTTACAGCACAGTATAAGTAATTACCCAGTAGCGACACTTAAACGTCAGTGTCAAAAAAGGCGCCATACTGTTTGATACCATTATGCAAATGTAATGTAATTTGCAAATCAGTAGGTATCAAACAAAATGTCAAATGTGACAGTTATACGCGAGTGACGCTACTATGTAGATTCTTATAGTGTGACTTACAGCATATTGTGTGTCACATTCTAAGGCAGGCTTAAATTTAAATCCTGGCTTAAATGTTTTGTGCAACCCAGCCTTAATGATCTATGAAATTACCGATTTCTTACAGTCTTGCTGAAATGTGTCTTCTTGCGTGACAGTGTAAGTTCTTTGGAAAATATCCAGATACGAAAGAAGCAAATTGATGTAGTTTATTAAAACAAAATTGAGCAAAGTTTGGTATTATCTTGTTTTTGAGCTTTAAGGAAACTTCAGTAGAAATTTTTAAAGGATACATACGAGGGGAGATTAAAATGAAATCTACCTAGCCGTGAAAAGAAAACGCACTCTTGTGACATTTGTTTACTGTCAAGTTGCGGCAACTTTTTAACGAGTATCTGTTAAGTTGTGTGTAAATCAAATCATTTTTGTGAAACTGTAAGCGCGCGAAAATGAGTGATTTGAAATTAGGGCAAAGAAGCGTGGTAAAGTTTTTGCAATCAGACAGAAATTATACATGAACGTATGATTGCTGTAGCTAGTAAATATTTTCAAATAAAATTCTGGTCAAAGCAGTTCAAGTGGGACAGATAACCTCAAAAGTGGATGACCTGTGGAGGCAAGGAGCGAAGAAAAAGTTAAGAATGTAGAAGAAATGGTGTTAATGGATTGACGAATCAAAGTTTCGGTTACCTGAAATAAAATAGGAATATGCGAAGCATCCGTTTTGACAATTGTGCAAGAAGTGATGAATAAGGTGCTGGATTCCAAGGATCCTAACTATTGAACAAAATCTGTGCAGACAAGAAATTTGCGAAAAAAACTTGGCGGTTTTTAGCTTGTGAACAAGACTTTTTTTCCAAAATTGTAACGGGCGATGAAACGTGGGTGTTCCACTGGTATCCCGCAGCAAAACAAGATTCAATACAATGAATGCACAAAGGATCTCCACCACTCAAAAAAGTAAAGATGCAAGCATCTGGAGGGAAGCTGATGACTACAATTTTTCGGGATAATAAGGGCATTCTTTGGATTGAGTATATGCAGAAGGGATCTATCTATAATTACCGCAGATGTCTACAAATTAAAAATTTAAAAGTTATTATGAGTTTTTTGAGGAGTTACCGAAAGTATTTTTTTGAAGGGTGTCTCGTTATTGGAGAAACGTTGGTCTAAGTGTGTATCTGTTGAAGGATCATATGTTGTTTCTCTAACTTTTCTTTCCTGGTTAGGTAGATTCTAATCTCCCCTCGTATTTTGTTTAATCATATTATCAAAACATTGTTGACAAATGTAATTGACAATTCGTTCAAGTTTTTTAAAAAATCCTATATGCAACTGAAGTCTGAAACAATTTAGAATCTATTAGCGTTTTCGACTGCTTGCTCTGAAGCACTCTCAGAGTATCTCCATCTCTTATTATTATTACATCAGATTAAAATAGGATGAGAATACACTGCTCTACCAAACAATCCAAAGCGCTACATGTATTTTAGCCAAGCAGTAAGTTGGAATACTACTCAAACAAATGCAGTCAAAATTTAAATTAATGGCGTCAGTCACGGTATTTACTATTTTTTGCTACTGTTGAGTACTAATGAGGAATATCGACCATTTCATTTAATAACTCAAAGAAAATCTCTCTGTTCCGAGATTTAAATTTATCAAAAATTCAAGCAGAGAGACTGGAATCTAAATTACAAGGATTACTTGTTAACTACATTTACGCATATTTCAATAGATCGCAATCGGCACGAAAAAATTCTCAACTGAAGTCTTTTGCATTAATGCTAAGAACACAAGGCAAAGAATAATCTTTTCATCGATTTTTTCAAACTCGTGTAAAAGCTGTCCTTCAATTTTGCAAATTGAAAAAATGTATCGTTCAGTTCCTGTTGGTAATGAGATTTAATTGCAAGATATGTATTTAAAAAAATGTGCACGCCTTCTTGAAAAAATTAATTGCAGAACGTGTAATACTCCGTTTATATAGGGTGTTAGGTAACGGACTGGACACCTTCAATCCACGTATTGAGAACACTTTGTACAGTAAAAAGCCTTTACAATAGGGGACGCTGCGGCTTTCGTTTTCCAGGAAAAAATTCAAACAAAAATCGATAAAAATTGTTTGGAAACTGATTTTCTTATCTACTGTTACACCCACGCGCTGAACGCCATCCGGGCGGGCGATCCCATGTCATTAATTCCCAGATGGTTTAAGCCTTGGACACATATACGAGATCGCGACCACGATCACGATAGCAGTAGCGATCAAACACTCTTTAGTAAAGAGATAAGTCCGCAAATACTGTTGCGACTTGTTGGCGATAGATAGTAATTTTGCAGCGTTCGTTCGCAAAGTAATTTGCGATACAATTGCATCTGCGTTCAGACGCTGCAGGTTGTATTGATCGCTGTGATCCCGTGAAGTACTTAAGTTAAAATGTGGATAATTTCACAGAAAAATTAATTGAAAATGTTAAAAAGCAGAACATACTATTTGATCTGGCTCACCCTGATTATAACAATGTTCGGATTAAAAATAAAATATGGGATGAAAGTGCAGAGAATGTGAAATTAGGAATTACAGGCGATAAGTATTTTTATTTATAGTAAATTTTTTGATTTATGTGAACCACCCCTGCTAAATAATAAAAAATACTACTTCAAAAACGGGGCGATTATAGGTCGCTATGGCATATACATATGTGTTCGCTTTCCAACGCGATCGCTATCGCTATCATGAACGTGATCGCGATCGCTTATATGTGTTCTTCGCTTTATTGTTTTACGACAAGCAAATAACGCACGTTCAGTGTCTTCACAGATGTCGAAGTGTGCGGGTCATGGTCAGAATGAATTATTACACAAATAACGAAATTGTTGACATTATTCTAACGTACGGAGAATATAGGTGCAATGCACGTGCCGAAGAGCATGGAAATTATAACAACGATTACTGTTACTACAAATTTTGTAGTCAACCAAAGAAAATAGAATTTGGCAAGTGGAAATTCACAAATTTTAATAGTTCTTTAATCATCCTTCTCTTAGGACGCTTGTGATCTTATAAAACGAAAAAGTATGAATTTCATTACTTTAAATTGAAGAATAAAATAGCGGCTAGTTTGCCATTCTCTGGATTAGCGTGAAAGTATTTTAAAACCATGGTCTAATTATCTTCGTTATTTGTTACTGATCTTCGTACATTTTATTTTTCCAAATTGTATAAAGTTAGGTTCAAACTTTCCAAACTGTGTTTTATTCATAGGAGACAATAGGGGTACATTTGATTGAACACACTCTGCTCTGAACAATTTTAGATCATTCTTCATCAATTTAAAAAATAGATTTAAAATATCCGCGTTTAAATAATTTTTATTTTGATTCTCAACTTTTTTTTTGCTTTTGCTTAAAATTTGTAGTAACAGGAAATGTTAAATGCAATTGTTTGTTGTTTTCATAACTATATCAACAAAATTAGAAATATTTAACCTAATAAATGTAAATTTTTATGTATTAAACCAAAAATATCTTATAACTAAAAAACTGTTAAAGTTAAGTATAGGGAATGCTAGTATAGTTCGACACAGCATTTAATTCCACATACGATGGTGTATTAAAATATTGGTCGTTCCATTTGAAAAAAAGTATTTTTCTGTGTTTGAATATCTTCGAGGGGAGCGGTGCGTTTTAGGCACCCTGTAGCTTAATAGATTATGCTTATGGAATTTCTAAGAACCTTGAAGCTTCAACTACAATATCAGCTATTACAAATAAAATTGCTTCAATGATAGCTGTGTTATTATTTTTTGAAAATCAGATTGCAGAATCCAAATTTTTAAGAAATTTCAAAATATCTCAAAAATGATGCATTTTAGAGATAGGGAAATGTATTGCAACTTAACATATTTTTACATGTAGAATTCAAAAACGTGATAAAAAATATAGCATTCCATTTAAAATAAGCGAGTTGATAGCGACTTCCGGTACAGCCGGAAGTGGTACAAAGACAATTTTATTTAATTTAAAGAGATCTCTACGGAAAACCCTTGCTCCTTAAATTTCAAATATCTACGTGAACTGCAACCTTGAAAACTTTTAACGAACGGTTTATGTGGATATCCCTGTATATCTGCTTTAATAGGCGCTCGCTCCGTAGGTACTATCAGCGGTCCTCAATAATTCGCTCTTTTTGCATTTTTCAAAATATTCCGAAAATCCATCATGTCTAGGTACTTTCTGATCCCATTTGACACCCTTAATCTACAGTTTTAATTTGTCCAAGCAATAACCTAACACCCTGTATAAAGCTTTGCTGTTTTATTTGTGAGTGGAGCGATAGAGCAAGAAATATTAATAATTTGCTATATAATTATCAGACTTCGGCGTTTTTAGGACATTTCAGAGCCGGACTTGTTCTATCTCATGCGCACGTTTAACTTTTTAAAACATAAGATTATACAGTATATCCATGAATAGGTGATACAAGAGGTATAAATGGCTGGAAATTTTTAGATATCAAACGCCGTTTAACAGTTAATCCCTGCTTGTTCTTAAATTTATTTTAATCACACTTTTGATTTTTTAAATCGGCATTCATTGTGAAAATGAGAGTGATCTCTGAGTAAAGTACTAGTATTTTTAAAAATATCGCAAAATTGTGTAAAGAAAAGTTCAGAACACAAAATTACGCTTGTATGAAAAAATTTGAAGTTACTTAGGTAGAATAAATTTTTTGTTAGTTTCTATTGTGCCCATAGATGCTTCAAAAACACCAAGTTATGATATTTCAAAAACTTTATTTTAAATTTAATGTTTAAAGAATGAAGAAAAAACAAATTATTAAAAAGCCTCCCATTTCTACATTTTTCTCTAATCTTCGAGGTGGCATGCAACATTTCAGGTGATGTTAATTGCTCTCCTAATCGGCGCTTTTAAAAATTCTCGATCGTTTGGAAGAGATGTACTGTACACTATTTGCTTTAAGTACCCCCACACAAAGAAGCTTATAACTGTTAAATCAGGCGAACGAGGTGGCCACGGGTGTATGTCTGTATCTTCCTTTCCAACGATTATTAAAATGGATATTTAGCCAATCTCTTACAGTATTAGTTGAATGTGCAAGGCAACCATTTTGTTAAAAGCAAAACTTTTCTCATCCTGGTAGCTCCTGCAATTGAACTAAGAAAAAATTATCTACCATTCCAGGTAAGTAAACTGATTCACATTATTGTAAAAAAAATATGGGCCAATAATTCGTGTGTAACAGCACACCATACATTTACATTTGTTGAATACTGCCTGTTGGTGTTAATTGTAAATTTACACTGAGAAAAATGGAATTTTGGAATTTTGATAAAACATCACTCCTTATCGATAAAATAAAAGTATAATGTAAAAGTATAATGCCGTCATGTTATAAGATCCATCTGACTCTAAATTAATCATGATTCTTAGCACAATGAAACTATTTAAGTTTAATGTAAAACTATCATTCCAAATAATACGTAGTGTTAAAATATAATCAACCATAATGAAATATTATGCTGAATAAATTAGTAATAAAATGTCATGTCTGGCTTTTTGTTAATTACTCCAGTAATTTCATCATAACAAGGAATGATATTCTAAACAACAAACCACATAGTGTTAATTTTGCAGTAATACTCTGAGTCGGTTTTTAACGCGAATCCGAATAAAATGTTCGGAATTCTTGTTAATATAAACGTACTCCTTGGTCCTATTTTTCTCAGTGTAGAGTTAGCATCATTCCAATAGCGACTGTTCTGAGAAGACACGGTTCCATTAGTGAAAAATGTGCACTCATCATTCTTTTTTCTGAAAAGATTTGTCTTGAACAATCCAGAGACAAAAATCTAACCGTTTTGCATCATCACCGGCTTCTAATGTATGCCTGAACATTGGCTTGAATGCTTTAATTTCATTTTCTTTATAAACTAGACCAAGAAATGATTTACTTAGTTCCAGTTCCTCTGATCGTTTTCTAAAAGAAGTTCCAGGATGGTTTCTCACCGATTCTAAAGCTAAAATAGAGCCAGCTTCTTTTTCATCATACTTCTTCTTAATTTTCTTGCGTGGTAGTACACTTCCTGTGATTTCAAAGCGATTAACTAACCTTTGTAGTGCATTTCTTGTAACATTTACGTCAGAGTACTTGTCATTAAACTTTTCAATAGCATATCGCAAAGAAACATCCCCCACACCGTAATACTGAACTAGGTACACTTTTTGAGGAAGGGTTAACATGTTTTTATCATTGATAATGCATAACAAGATTCGAAAGATTAACATGAAATGGAAATGACTAACACGTCAGATCTGTTTTTCTGCCTAGAAATTGTCACCTATCCGTGGACACACTGTATGTTGTAAATAGCTTTTTATCTAAATTAAAGAAGTGTAGGTAAATGAATTTAATTTTAAAAAAATATTAATCATTATCATTAATATAACGTGTTCATAGATTTAGGGTTGGTCTTTCCATCTTCCCGTTAAAGTTATTCGTTGAATAATTTGATCTCTATGAAAGGTTGATTTATTTTTATGAATTGTTTACGTGGTAGTTATCCGTCAGTCAGTTCATCAAGAGATGGAAAGACCGGTCCTTAAAAATTCAGCTTTATTTTCTTATAATATCATATGTATAACTTCAATTTAGTTATTCATACACAAAAAAAATCAATAATACACTCTTTTCGAATTCTATATGATGGAATGTGTCCTCTTCCCCTACATGTCTTTGTCCGCCGCCGCCGTAACCGTATCATAAATGTCATAAACTATGTGGTTCACGGCGACGATGACATCACTAGCGAGCGGTATCTTAATGTAATATTAAATTATTAACACACGTCACGAAGTATAACAATTGAAGTCGGGAAATATTTTACAATATATCGCCTTTTTATTGTTTTGTAAACTTGTGCGCATGAGATAAAAAAACATGTCCGGCTCTAAAATGTCCTGAAAACGTCGAAGTCTGATAATTACATTGTTCAAAAATGGCCATCAAATATGTTCCTGTGTGGGAAAAAGAACATAATCTATTAGAAAGTAGTTGAATCTGATGACATTCTTTTTACACAGGCACCGTTACGTATAAAATTAGGTCCGATGAAAAAATTCCATCAAAGGAATTTAAATACATGAGATATGTGAGGTACGGAATGTTAAGCGGGCCTAAATAAGTTTTAGAATGTAATACATTCCGATTATACAAAACTATTTGAAAAATACAAAATTTGAATAAGAACTTTTTAGGTGTTATCAAATACTTACCCAGATTGTGACATGAGTTCTAAAATACTCTTTTATATTTTCATGTAGATTTTTTTCACCAAATCTTGATGATAATAACTCGGAAAGCGATATCACCAGGTCATTTCCACTATTGAAAAACGTTACTAAGGGAATAGAAAATGTTTGGCTATTACTCCTGAACATTGATAAGTTATAAACGATCTAGTAGAAGAGAAAAGTGAAGAGGAAACATTTTATTATACATTTATTATACATTTAGTTTCTTTTCCAAAGTCTGACATAAAAGGTTTGGCATTGCAGAAAATTTAAATTTCTTAGGCCCAGTTTTACAATCGTGGAATAAGGATGGAATAACTGTTCGCTGAATATTCTAACGTTCTTCCATATCTACGTCACAGCTACCTACGTCACGTTATTCTAAGAATAATGCTTAACCGACGATTATAAAATCGGGCCTTAATGTAAGTATGCTTGTTAAATGAATAACTGAAAACTTAATAATTTTTTAAATTTGTTAATTGAAATATGTTTTCAAAATGTCCTTTATATTAAACAGGATGAATACAATTTATTCAAAAAATGTTTTTGGAAGAAACCAATAGGACTGTTTATTGGGTACGGCAAACCGTTCACTGTGACCTTGTTAGGATAATTTATTTAATTATTAATGGTCCATATGAAATTTGTTTGTATAAACGGCCTTGTGGCGTCTAGCAGATTGTTACTTAAGACAATAAAACGCTAATAATAAAAATAACAATAATACATATTTTTAAGAATCGTTGAATACGTATGAGATTATTATTACAAAATTAGTCATTATGAAGTTTAGTTTACAAATTGAATATAACAAAACACAAGTTTAATGTAAGCATTAATCAAAATAAAAGTACATACATTCTTTTAAAGGGGCCGTAGAATTCTCATGCCAGAAGGTACAAAAGTAAATAAGAGATACTACTTACTACTAGTAATGTTACAATGTTACAAAAAAAAACGTCTTTTTAATTGGTCTTCAGAATGTCAAACGCCTTTTAATAATTGTAAAGAGTTATTGATAGATAAACTGTTTTACGTTCAGTCATTTTAATCCTAAATATGAAACATTTGTGGCTGCGAATGCATCATCTTTTGAATTAGGCGCTGTCCTGAGTCAAATGTTGATAATGTTTTTTGACCCAAGAAACTGAACCTACATTATTAACTCATTACAAAGATGGGCAATTATTCTGTCTGCTTATAACTATAATATATATAATATTGTGTATAGGAAAAGTAACGATTCAGTCAAGTGTTGTGAAACCATCAAGATGCTAATGCAGTGCCTGCTTAGTTAGGCTATCGTAGTTATTAAATCAGTTTATTTATATGTCAATATTTCTAATAATACTATTTATTTGTGCAGGAACGTCGTAGAGCGAGGAGGCGATTCGATCTTTATAAACTTTTTCTTTTGTTAGGTTTGATATGTCGCTCGTTCAGGTCTCGCGACCAACCCCAATACTGTTATTCTGATTATGTAAATATACTCATTAATTATAAAACAAACTATAAGTGCTCCTTCCCAAGCTAAATTAACAGAGATTAGATTTATACTTCTGATGAACAACACGTATCGTCTATCGGAAGTATCGGAAACATTGTAGATTACTGTACAAACTAGTTACATTACTTTTAATAAAGTTAACTAGTAGTAATCGTGTTTCGCTTTAATCTCGTGTTTCACTTTGAATCGAGAGTCAAATTTTGTGTCCAGTCAAATCTCGCTATATATTAATAATACACCCTTACGACTGTGTAAAAAATCTTGGGCTGCTTATGGACAATAAGTTGCGTTTTAAGAGTCACGTGTCCAATATTGTTGGAAAAGCATTCGGCAAACTAAAAGTTCTCTTTGGTTGCAAGTTTTAAATACAAACCTTCGCAAAACACTACGTGACGTCTTGGTTTTGTCCAACTTTAACTACTGTGATACAGTTTATGGCCCTTGCCTTGATAGCGTCGACAAAACTCGTATACAGAAAGTGCAGAATGCTTGTCTGAGGTTTATCTACGGTATCAGACGTAGAGAACATATTTCGCATACATTTGAGTGGGCTAATTGGTTGAATATGCAACAAAGACGAAATTTTCACTGTGTAGTCTTTTATCACAAAATAATTTTGACTAAGACTCCGCAATATCTATATAACGAAATTTCATTTCATACTGATGTTCATAACATTAATGTTAGGAGCAGAGGTCTTCTGACCCCACCTCTCCACCGTACTGCTGTATTCCAGCGATCTTTTTCTTTCAATATTGCAAAAATTTACAACTCTGTTCCTACAGAATTGAAAAGTTTAACCTTGTCTAACTTCAGGAGAAGAGTACGTAACATGCCCCTGTGTAGTTTGTTGTAGTGGAGATGCTGTCTCATTGCTGCAATCGTCCCTATCTATTGCTTACATATATTTATACATACCTGTGCGCCAATTATCTCAATTCTTTAATTTTACTTTGGGGACCAGGAAGAATAGCAGTGTACCTTCACTTTGGTCACTGATCCTGGTTCCTTTGGCTACCAAATTTTGGTTGTATGCTATATGTATACAGGGATATCCACATAAACCGTTCGTTAAAAGTTTTCAAGATTGCAGTTCACATAGATATTTGAAATTTAAGGAGCAAGGGTTTTCCGTACAGATCTCTTTAAATAAAATAAAATTGTCTCTGTACCACTTCCGGTACAACCGGAAGTGATACAAAGACTATTATATTTTATTTAAACAGATCTCTACGGAAAACCCTTGCTCCTTAAATTTCAAATATCTACGTGAACTGCAACCTTGAAAACTTTTAACGAACGGTTTATGTGGATATCCCTGTATTTATGTTTACTCCTATCTTGAGTGGCCAATAAACATTATTATTATTATTATTATTAAATGATGTGGTCTTGTCCTTCACCGAATTTGAAAATCTTCAACTATCCACCGAAAATATCCGAAAAGAAACGATTAAAGACAAAATTTTAAGTAAAACAGTTGAATTGACAAAACATGATTGGCCTTAGCATTTAACCCATGACTCATTAGAACAAAATTTTAATCGCAGGTTAGAATTTTCTGTGGAGCACGACTACCTCTTATGGGGAAGAAGAACAACAATTCCATAAGTCCTGAGACCTGTTTTATTAGAATTACTAAATGACCAACATCCAGATATCGTATGTATGAAATGATGAGTTCGAACAGATTTATGATGGCCTGGAGTAGACAAGGGATAAGGATGTAGAAGAAATTATATCTAAATGCGAGTCACGCCTCAAATAAAGTGAAAGAAATGACACTTCAACCATGGATAAAATCAACAAAGAACTGGAATTAATTTTTTCAAATTGGAAATACAGAATTTTAATTTTTATAGTAGACAATACAACGGAACGGATAGACGCATAAACAATGAAGAATGGAACAAATGTAAATAAAATGAATTGAAAAATGTGCAGTATTTGGCCTACCAGAAGTATTGGTGTCAAACAACGGTCTTCCACTTAACAGTAAAGAATTTCATAAATTTTGTTATTCAGATGGAATGGAACTTATTAGTATGTAAGTATAGTTACAGATAAATATTTCTTCAGAAAAGAAGACATTAATTCCCAGCTGATGTATAAGGTTATTCTAAAGTAAGTTCCCAGTTTAAAATGGTCATAACTTTGGCAAATTTTTAGACTCTACAAAAATAAAAACACCAATCTGTTCGTAAAGAAATGGGATTTTATCACAACAAGAAGGAATAAGAAAAAGCTAAATATGATCACCATCATATTGTTCACCAGTCGTCCTTCTATGTTATAAACGGCATTAGAAAGTGCATTCCTAGGAATGTTTTCAATGACTTCCTCACAACTCACAAGTAGTAGGTATACTATGAAATATCCTTTCTTTGAGGTAATCCCATAACCAATATGTCTGGTGACCTGTAAGGCCAACTGTTTGGAAAATGCCTACTAATTACACAGTTGATGTAGCAACGAAAAATAAATAATGTCGAAAAAACTCCAATCCCTCTAAAGCGAAATGCTATCTACATAGAACCCAACTGTTAATATGTAGGTACAGAAGATGCAGCCATTGTAAACTGGGAACTTACTTTAGAATAACCTTATAAAAGCTGTGTCACGGTCATGCTTGGATTCGGCTAATAAACAAAATTTTAGGGCACTATTTTATTGCATTATAACTTTTAAACATTTTCCCGTAATATGTAAAACTGATTCTTTTATTGGTAATATTTTTTCGAAACAAGTCAGATTCACCCTGTATGAAATGCTAGATATCGTGGAGACAAGAGAAACAATGTGTTATAAAAAAAATAAAATATTTTACAAGTTGTATGCATATTGTTTAGTGACTAGGTACACTAGGTACATAAAAAATTGCCCTTGTAAATAGGGTAGCATTTGTGAAAAATTCGCAACCCCTATTGAAACTAGAGTTTCGCATCGTTGCATAATCAGTGGTAATCCAACACGCGATTTCTAAATCTCTTCCCAAGAGAATGAACTGCGGCGTTTTTCTCTCGGCAAGTGGGGCGGCTTGCCCGTCCATCATCATTTCGGGGTAACGAATACGGCGAATAAACTGTGCACATCTCTCTTGTACTACAACTATCCTATCTATACAAATTCAGGTGTTTTCATTATCATACCTGTTTTGGCGCCAACGGACAGATCGCACTCGGCTCTGAACCCCCCCGGTCATCTCTTCGCAAAACCGGCCTGCTTCGTCTTTTCAATTCGCTTCGCCATTATCATTATTTATTCGCGAACTGAAAGAAGCTCGCGTTATTTTTCGACGAGGGGTCCGAAAATCGAATTACTATCTCATAGAGAAACGAGTGCAACGTACGCACTTTAATCGCCGGCAAAAAATCGCGATTTATTGTTCACAGGTTCTTCTGCACATGTGTTCTTGGATGTTGAACTGAGACTTGACTTTCTATACATCAGAGAGAGGGACTGCAGGACTGCTTTTTATTTCTTTAGTTTTTTCAATAAATAGTAGTATTTGCATTTCGAAGTATCTCTTGAAATGTGAAATGTTCATTTTTCCTTTTACATTTGTTATACATTTACAATGACGTACCATAAGATTGTTATGTCATCATTATGGTTAATAAAAGTATTATTATTTTTCGGTTCACTACACAATAAGTTTGTTCCATCAGCAGTTGCTGACTTGTTTGAAACCATCAACATTGTATACTTGTTAGCAGTATATGATATACAATGTATATTACCTATATACTATACAGAATATACTTTGTAGATATATTGTATATGTATTCAAGTTTTTACGACGGATATGTATACTGTATATTAGATACTTTTACAAATTGAGGATATTTATCTTATCTATAATAATAATAAAATAATAATAATAAGAGTTTATTGCCATAAGATCTGCGTAGATGTTAGCAATTGTCAGTATAATTCATGAGATAAATAATTAATAATTCGAAAGTGCCTACCTAACGCAACAAAATTTTCCGATAAGGGAATAGTCAATAAGCTTAACAAATAGATACATATATACAAAACATAATTACACAAAATTACAAAGATTTAGAGATCACCTAACGCATCATTTTCAGAACCAGTTTTTAAATTTTGTTGAGAGAAATTCATCAACAGAATAAAAAGCACTTCTCTCAAGATAACACTTAACTTCTTTTTTGAAGATCTCTGTTGAAGACAGCCTCACCTCAATGGGAAGGTGTATTATAGTTTCTAATTTCAGATTATTTAGTTAATAGACAGCCATTATCATTATTCCTAGCGTAGAGAAGACAATTGAAAATAAACAGAGAAGGCAGAGTTAGAATTTTTAATTGGATAAAAAACTTTTTACAGCTTGTTAGAGTACTGACTTTTACAATAGCTCTTATTATACGCTTTTGAATCATGAAGAGTGAATTAGAGGAGGAAGAGTTCCCCCAGCAGAGAATACCATAGTTTAATTTCGACTGTACATACCCGAAATAAAACATTTTAAGAATCTCCAAAGACAAACTGCCATTCAACTTTCTAAACATAAAACATGCAGAGTTTAATGCCTTCGACAATATAAGGCAGTGATTGTTCCATGTAAGGTTAGAGTCGAAGGTCAGTCCTAAGAATTTTACTTGATTATCAACCCGTACATCAATATTTAAATCTTTCAGTTTAAAATTAGAAGAATTCAGTGAATATGGTATCACAACTGTTTTGTGAACGTTTAATGATAAATTGTTGCAACGGCACCAATCAGTCATATTCGTAAGTACAGAGTTTAATTTTTGTAATAACTTTTCATCAGTTCTATAATGAATAATGGAAGACGTGTCATCCGTATAATATATGTTGTCACCTAATTTAATGAAATTGTTTAAGTCGTTAATGTAAGTAATAAAAAGGAAGGGTCCAAGGATGCTACCTTGCGGAACCCCATGGAGAATTTCAACAGTCTCAGATACCGCACCTGACCAAGTAACAGATTGCAAGCGATTACTTAGGAAGCTATTGATCCAATCAAGGGCAAAGCCACGCACCCCATATTGACATAATTTATAAAGGAGCAAATCATGATGCACAGTATCAAAGGCTTTTGTTAAATCAAAATAGATTCCTACTACTTTTTCTCTTTGTTCAATGTTCCGCAAGATAGCATTATAAGCCAAATATAAGGCATCATTGGTAGACAGGCCTTTTCTGAAATCGAATTGGTTTTTATTGATTATTTTGTTATCATCAAAAAAGTTTAATAGTCTAGCTAGCATTGCTTTTTCAAATACTTTTAGAAAAAACAGAAAGAACAGAAATGGGCCTGTAGTTTTTTATATCCGTTTTTATACCTTTTTTAAATGCAGGGACTACTTTGGCACTTTTTAGAACCGACGGAAAAGTACCCTCCTTAAAAGATTGGTTAATTAATTTGCATAATGGAGCAGCTATAAATTCAGCAACATATTTAAGGATTACATAAGGGATTTCATCTACACCCGCAGATTTTTTTTTGAGACAGATATATAAAGGTTTCTGCTTCATTAATAGGATATAAAAACATACAGGAATCACTACCCTCAATATTATTAGGTGTTTCTAAGGATTGACATACTAACTCATTAACAGAGTTTAAAAAGTAACGACAGAAAGCATTACTGATATCAAGAGCATTATTATTGTCACAATTGTTTTCATCAGTGATATATACTGGAAGGTCATGAACAGAATTTTTATTCTTTATTAAGAGCGATATTTCCGTTCGAGGAGCGGCGGTTTTCGTACTCTCCTTAAAACCTTTTCTCCCACTACAAAACTAATAGGGGAAGTGAAATCTAACAAGGATAGTGTGGCCCGTCCTCGTTATCTTGTTGTCATTATAGGTCATAAATATTTAACGAAATATTATGCGATTATGCGATTACGAAAAAAGCTAGCATGCAAGGAAGTAAGAGAAAAAAATGTAAGTATTAGTATTAGTATATCGGGTATTCAATTTGAATTGCCCAACATTGCTAATTTTAAGATTGAAATTCGGTTAAATTAGCAAAGATTCTCTGATTTTCAGGCGCTACATGTAATTCCGTTTCGTAAAAATGCATTGAAAACGCCCTATACTGAAACGGAAAGATCGCTCTTAACTGCCAAGCTGCCTTATTTTTGTTGGAGGAATTACTAATAAAGTTATCGTTGAATTTTCTTTTAGCCTGATCAATATTTGATCGATGCTTATTTTTAAGTTCTTTGTAACAAGATAAATACAAGTCATAATCAGCGCCAGAGCTATTTTTCATTTTTTTGTAAATATTTCGTAATTCTCGACCTTCCTCAGTTAACTCACGAGAGATCCATTCCTTCTTACGCTGTTTAGTAAGTTTCACTTGTCTAAGAGGAAAGCAATCGTTGAAATAAACTAAAAAGGTTTCATAGAATCTAGTAAAATTAGAATTTAAATCACAGTCATTACTTAGAAACTGAAATGTTTCAAATTTAATAGCAGAAATAAAGTTATTTATAGAAGTTCGATCAAAAATTCGTTTCTCAGTAAAAAGAGATTCATTGTTATGAAGTAAATCAAGCTTAGTGGATAGGATTAACATATGATGATCAGATAAGCCAGGGTCCAATACATTCACACTATATATTTGACTTTCTAGATTGGTAAAGAAATTATCTATTCTAGTGGCAGAGTGTCCATTATCCCGGGTAGGTGCTTCCAAGTAGCTGCGGAATTGAAAGGATTCAAATAATTCTATCAAGTGTACTGACTCTGATGTATGCTTAGAAAAATCAATATTGAAGTCACCACCAATGACAGTGTGGCCTCTGAAGGATGCGGAGATATCTAAAAATGACTATATTATTAAAAAATACATTTACGTCAGCATTAGGTGATCTAACGAGTGTCTAAATAAAAATCTGGTCAAGTAGGTTGTGGTCGAAAATTTTTTCGTTGCATGCATGTCGTTTCTAAGTTCAACGGCTAAGCTTTCAAGTGTAACGTCAAAGTGATTTTGCATTAAAAATAGTTTTTCTTTTCACAAACTACTAAAAAATGCCCTTTTCAATTGAAGAAAAGACATTTATGATTGAAAGTTACTTTCGAAACGGTCGCAAAATTAACGGTGTCTGGTCCTATTCAATTCAAGACTGTTTGGAGGAATTCCTTGTCCAGTTCCCAGAAATTGTTTTTGATTATAAACAATTTCTAGAGTGTCTAAATCGAAGTGTGGCATTATTTCGACGAACTGAACGATCTTAGAGAACGTATATTTGATAAGTGTCAAGAAATCAACAACTCTCCGGATTTACTGCAAAATGTTGTTAATGGAATTAAAAACAGAATTATTAAATGTTACCAAGAAGGGGGTGGGCATATTCAGCATATTTTATAATAAACGTTTTTAAATTTCACGTTTTCACGTCTTTTACGGCAAAATCACTTTTAACAAGGAAATGATAATTCAGTATCAATTTTGACGTTACACTTGAAAGGTTAGCCGTTGAACTTAGAAGCGACATACATGCAGTGGATAAATTTTCGACCACAACCTACTTGACCAGATTTTTATTTAGACACTCGTTATAAAGATTCATTAATAAAATATTAGTCTCTTTAAAACGTAAAACTGAACAACACATTTCAAAATTTTTTTCGCTAGTAATGACATCATTAACAATGTATGGTTTGCAAAATGATTGTAACGAATTTATAACATACAACGAAACGCCGCCCCCTTTAAATGTTCTTCTAGAAAAAGATGTTATTAACGTATAATTATCCAGATTATAAATTAAAATTTCATCATCATTCAACCAATGTTCAGTGATAAATAAGATTTCAGGATAGTTATGATCTTTCAGAAATATACTTAGTTCATTAAACTTATTACGGAGGCTGCAAATGTTGTAAGTTACAAAACGTAAGTTGGCGGTATATACACAAATGAAATATCGTATATTGTATATGTATACACATTTATATACTCCTTAAATGAAGTAGATTGTATATGTATCAGATTTCCATTTTTCCTAAGTATATTGTATATGTATGTATATTAGATGCAAAAATAAAGTATATTACCCAACACTGCTCGGTAGAGCTGTTAAAATTAGGTGGGCAGCTGATTTTTATGGTTCCAAACTAGTCAGCAACTTCTGTTGGAACAAACCTAATGTGTCCACGTTATCAGAAAAAAATTAACTAATCCACTCAAGATATGAGTTGGAATATAATAATTTGCGGCAGTAAGGAACGTTGCCGTGCATGGTAATTTAGCGAGACACATGTGGTACACATTATGTAAATTGAAACGACCTCCAAAATCCTTTTCTTATGCCGATCAGCGCGTTTAAAACATCTCGTATGCACATGCAAATACGCGCGGCAGCTAATAAAAACAGTAAATTACGGCGTTGCTTAAATTATTTATGAAGGCCAATGTCAACGGGGACGGACTGCGGTTCGCCGATTTGCAGGAGACGAACCGATTACTTTTTCAAAACCATCGAAATCTCAACAGACGGTGACAAAGCGTCGTCGTAAATATGCAAATTCAATAACGTACTATTATATCGTCGCAAATTATTTCAAGGTCTCGGAGACACATTTAGAACCTGACGACCTTACAAGAAGTTGTTCGTAAATAGTGGTAACCTATTTTGGCGCCAAACTCCTTGTGTGGACGGAGCATGCGTGATTCGATTGATCACTGTTTTTATATCATTAAGGCATCTTAGGGCCGTCTTCATAATAGGACTGAAGGAGACTTTAAAGTCGCTTTAAGAATATGAAAACAAAAGTATTTTTTTATTTTAACCCGGCGTCGGTATCGTCGGGTATCAGATACTTCACTCAAATTAAATGTTAAATTATGAACAAGCCTCTGACTTCAATAATTTGAGCGATCATGTAACTTCAAGTTACACTCTCTAGTTACTAGTTTAGATCAAAACTCATTTGTTAATTTTGTGTGCACCAGAAGTATTCTGGGATCTCACATATCTGATAAATCAGTTTTAATCAATAATGAATCCTGAACAAAATATCTTATGAAGAAGAATAGGTACGAACAGATACAACTGTGAGAAGAATATAATTATGAGCCATAGGATCCAAATAAGATATATGTTCGATTTCTTCACCGCCTTATCTCTAGGTTAAATTTATCTATCAGTTAGAATGTGACATTACGTTTATCTACAACCAATTGTACATCACATTCTAACTGAAAGATAAATTAACCTTAGGATAAACACGGTGAAGAAATCGGCCAATAGACTGGTCCAATCATTTACTGTTAGGTTCGGATACATAGACAAAGAACCTGAAAAGGACAAAGACAAAGATTTTCCAACAGATGTTATTTGTGTCCGGAATAGTAGGTAGGTAGGAAGTCATATTACACCTGCTACTCCTGCACACGATTTACTTGTATGAACTGTATTTATGATGAGTCAAAGATCGAATATCAATAAAAATATTTTCATTTCTTAATGAAATGAATTTTTTAAATGATTCCAAGCTTTGATATGAGATAGCGGTAGTGATTGATTTATAAGAAAAATGACATTTTTATTGTTTTAACTTTGTTTCATTTTTGTGAGTTAGAAATGTAATATGTAACTCGTGTCTAAATAAAACCCTGGTCAAGTAGGATACATTTAGTAATTCTGTTATGTAAATGCAATAGATTAATTTTCGATCACAACCCACTTGACCAGGTTTTTATTTAGACGCTTGTTATTTTCAATACAGCTCAATTATTTCCATAATAAAAATGTTATTTTTTCAACGTGATTCATAGCAATTAAATTTAGCATAACAAGTACCAAAATCATATAAAATTTTTAGTAGAGTAACAATAAACAACTTCTTTTATGGGATATGTCATACTCCACCTTACCAATCATGCAATTTTTTATTACCATTCCAACGCCGCTGCCGGGTTAAAATACTTTGTAATTTTAGTTAAGGTGGCTCGTACTTAAAGTACTTTTTCTTCAATGTATTTCTGAATTATAATAATAATTAAATCTTAGATTCAGCTTCGGACAGTTCTACCTAAGTGTTTTTAATATGTTCACAGCGTTGAATACGCTTGATATCGTCAGCATTTCTGAAGAAAGTTCAAGTGCACATTCATTAACAATAGACTCATTCATCATTACGTAATTCTGAAGTCAGCAAGACATTGTCAACAATTGCTGAACCAAACTATTCTTACTCCAATAATGGAAGATTCTATTTCCTTCCGATATCATTGGGCTAATGATAGGTAATCATCTTCATTAAAGTCTTTATCCAAATTCGCCTTTTGGAAACAACTTTTGCTTGTGCCCGCGGAAATTCTTTTTCAGGCCGTATTAACCGTAATTGAAGCGGGCACCCCTTATAAGCGGGCACCTCTTTTAAACGGGAGGTTTTTTGGATAAAGGATAAAGTTTTCTCCTTTAAGCGGACTCCCTATTAACCGGACACGGACACATAAATGCGATGACCTACGCAGCTTTGCTCTCTATTAAGCGGACAGTATGTTCCCGAAATATAGGGACTTCCTCAAAAGCGCACGTATTCACAATAAAAACGAAATGGGGTTTATAACCGTTAGTTTTCTTGTAAGCGTTGCGTTACAAGCAGTTGTCTTGCATTCGACAGTGAGTAAAAATGTCTCTCAAAAATAAATCTCAAAAACGTGTTGAATAAAAATTCATGGATGACTTGCCTGCCCAATAATGGCCGACTTTTTACAACAATTTGATAAGAAAATGGAATTGGAGAAACGCAAGATACCACTAATATCGCTGCATTTTGCCAACCGTTAGATCAAGGAATTGTTAAAAACTTCAAAATATGGTAGAGATCTAGAATCTTAAAACACATTTTAGCAAGAATGGATACTGTTTCTTCTTTAGAAGAATTAACAAGATCAATTGATTTGTTGGACGCTGTCTATTTATTAGAAAAGCATGGAATCAGGTAACCCAGACTACAATTCAAAATTGCTTTTTTAAAGCATGATTTACCTATTCTATTCCCACAGTTCTGAAATTTTTTTTTTTTTTTTATAGACTCTTAGTGAGTTTTGCAATCTGCCCAATGGGCAATAAGCGTTTGGTGTAACAACGGTATATGACATGAAGGATATCATTCCAATGAGTGATCACCTTTAAAGTTAAACCTAAATCTAAATCTGGAGTTCTTATGTTTAAGTGAGTTTATATACACAATGTCTCAGGTTATTGTCTTATCTGGGTCCTGCAGCCAGGTCAGATGGAGCAAACGTTTCAGTCTACGCACTTCATTGTCTTCCAACACATTTAACTGCTTGGCCAGCGTATTAGGGTATACTGTCACTCTTTCGTTGTACTTGACACTGAACTTGACAGATTCGAGTGGAATGTCGTGTTGAATTATCTCGTTGGAAACGTAGTACGGTGCATTAACGATGGCGCGCAGCACTTCATTTTGAAACCTCTGCAGGATGTCGATGTTAGAGTTGCTGGCAGTGCCCCAGAGTTGAATTCTATAAGTCCAAACTGGCTTCAGAATTGATTTGTAGAGCAATATCTTGTTATCCAGAGACGATGAGCCAGTACAATTGACTTAGCTTTAGACCTAGTTGCTTGCGCTTGGTGAATATGTGTTTTCTCCATGTGAGACGGCGGTCCAAATGCATGCCAAGGTGCTTGGCTTCTTCAGCTTGTGGAAGTTGTGATCGTCACGGGTGGACACGTTTCTCTACATAAGGTAAATGTAACATGGATGGACTTTGTATCATTAGCTTTAATGCGCCATTTCTTTAGCCAGTTCTGGATCTTATTGAGGTTGACCTGTAGGTTTCTCGACGCGGATATTGGATCTGTATGAGATGCCAAAACTGCTGTGTCGTCAGCATATGTCGCCACGGTTGTGAGTCGTGTTGTTGGTAAGTCTGCTGTATACAGCAGGTAGAGAATTGGTCCGAGCACACTTCCTTGTGGGACGCCTGAATGTATGGGATGCAAATCAGTAAGTTCGTTGCCTTGCTTAACTAGGAAGTGCCTATCTGTTAAGTACGATTTGAGCAGTAGGAAGTGTGGGTACGGGAGGAACTTTTTCAGTTTTAGTCTCAACGACTAACCAGAAGCAGCAGCCACACCACCAGCAGCAGCAGCCCTGAAGAAGTTCTTCTGCAATGAAGAACGAAACGTCGGCAGTAGAAGTCAACGTGACGCGGTTCCAACCGGAAGCCAATTCAAACATGGACGACTGCCGCGGAAGCCTTCAAGTTAAATTTTTCAGTTTGACTTGCAATCCACTATGCCACACTTTGTCGAAAGCTTGAGATATGTCGAGGAAGACCGCTGAGCAATATCTCTTCGAGTTCAGGTCCTTGCTAATTTTGTTCACCAGCCTGTGCACTTGTTCAATTGTTCCGTGTTTGTTGCGGAATCCGAATTGGTGCTCAGGAATTAACTTCTTTTGGTCTATAGTAGCCTTAAGTCTGTTGACATATAATTTCTCAAATACTTTGGACAGCACCGGTAGTAGGCTTATGGGTCTGTAAGAGGCGGCTTCTTCTGTTTTTTTCCCAGGCTTGGGGATCATAATGATTTGAGCAACTTTCCAAGAGCTGGGGAGGTAGTTTGTTCGTAGTATTGCGTTAAAAATGAAGGTTATAAGCTTTATGCATTTTTTCGAGAGTTCTTGTAGTATTTTACCGGAGATTAGGTCGAAACCAGGTGCCTTTTTGATGTTGGTTTCTTTCATTATAAAGGGTGAACTCAGCAAAATTCGGACACTTAAAAAAGGTTATAAAACAGAATCCCCAAAATTTTTGAGAAAAACAAATATCTATTTTTAAACTACTCAACAATACTAAAAATTATAGTACATTAAATTATTCCGAATTTGTAGCACATGCTACTGAGCGAACTTTATGGCGCACTCGTCGCATAAGTTTTTGTACGATGACTTTATCAACTTTTCGAGACGCCCAAAGCCACTTGTAGCGGAACTGGTCGATGGTTGTGACCGTTTCGGCATTCTTCTTCAAGATTGTCTTCACAATAGACCAGAATTCTTCAATTGGCCTGAGTTCTGGGCTATTGGGTGGGTTAAATTCTTTAGGAACATAATCTACTTCATTATCAAGATACCATTGGATCGTTTCATTCGTGTAATGACACGTTGCCAGATCTGGCCAAAATAATGGTTTACTGTCATGTTTATTAAGGAACGGCAACAGGCGTTTTTGGAGACATTCTTTGCTGTACATCTCTGAGTTTATAGTTCCAGAGGTAATGAAGGGGGTGGTTTTCAAGCCACAGATGCAGATGGCCTGCCAAACAAGAAATTTGTGTGAAAATTTTGCTTTTATCTTACACTTGCTTCAGGAGCATCCTTGCGACTGCGGGCTGTATAAGAAACCTGACCAGCGATATAATTAAAGTTTTTGAAACAGTAGGTTTCATCGTCCATAACAATGCATTTGGATGTCGTTAATTTGTTTTCATAAAGCTTTCTACAGCGGGATTTTGCTTTTAAATTTTGTTTTGCGTCTCTATCTGGTACTGTTTGGGCTTTAAAACTTTTTAATCCAGCTCTGGCTTTAACTTTCTGCACATATGTCTGGGATTTTTTTACCTTGACCGCACTTTACGGGATGAAATCTTTGGATTCTTTGTATGTGCTTGAAGAACCTTTTTGGCCAAGTTATGTTCAGTTTGACCATGTTCACCCCCACTTCCAGACTTTCTTTGGATAGTCAGGCGTTCTTTGAAATGTTTGATGACATCTGCAACCGTAGATTTGGGAATTTTTAAAGTTTTAGCGATCTGACGAACACTCGCGTTTTTATTTTGCATATGTTCGTGCAAAATCAGTTTTCTTCTTTCCAATTCTAACGAAACCATTTTGACAACTAATGACATGGCGACAATAGTACTGACAGATTTTGTTCTTGTATATTCTGGCTACCTTGATGCTAAATAGCAGCTACCTTGATGCAAGGATTGCTAAGATATGCACTGTCAAAGGTGTCCGGATTTTGCCGAGTTCACCCTTTAGCTCGTTTAACTTCTTTAACCGTAAAATTGCTGTGCGGCAGGTCCATTTGGAATGGTATATCCATGAAATTGATACTGATCGTTTTGATCCCGAGGATGAGCTACCTCTATCTACAATAGCAGAAATTTATAAAATGGTTCACCTAACAGGACCAAACGTCACTGATTTTGAAGAATACGTTAACATCGACGAAAATTTGATTTACGATGATGAAAGTCTGGATATAAATCTTCAGAATGTTGAAAATTCACCGCAAGAATCTGATTCCGACGATGACAAAGCACGATAAGATAACATAGAAAATAACATTAAGGCGTTGTACAATGCCAGTTTAAATTTAAGCTGAAGCTTAAACCCATAGCAATGATTATTTCAACAATTGTTGTTAAGGGTTTAACATTATTGTTGTTTCACTTTTTACCTGGACATACCGTATTACTTACATACATGCACATCTCAACACATTCCTCTCTTTAGCAGGCACCTCTATTAAGCGGACACATTTTGGGCGACCCTAGGTGTCCGTTTAAGAGAGAGTACACTCTATTCCCAAAGGGTCAAGTGCCAAAAACGTAATTCCTAGAAAATTAAGGAAAATGATCCTTGTTTTTGAAGGCACGCGAGAGAGAGAGTCATCTAGATATAATTATATAAAATATTTCCACATCAGATAGACACTTAGGCTGGGTTGCACAAAACTTTTAAGTCAGGCTTAAATTTAAGCCTAACTTAGATTGTGACACACAATATGATGTAAGGCATAGTATGTATCACAATCTAATGTAGGCTTAAATTTTATCCTGACTTAAATGTTTTGTGCAACCCAGCCTTAGAACCTTTTCTAATGCGTGCAGCAAGGCACATAGATCTTTTTTTTTATAGAAAAATACGAATTTAGCAAAATTTGTCACTGAGACCCCTTGGGAATACCACGCTTCCATTATAGCATCTAAAAGTGTGACTTTGATCTACAGTTTATTATCCATCCCATGAACCAGGCGAGTCATATCATAATGCATCTTGAGCGAGAAGGCCAGTACACAATGGATTTGCATAAAACATAAGACATAAGCCGTAACAGTAATTCGACCTATGTAAAGAAGTGCGCGTAATTAATTAGCTATCTACTACACTCTCACACCGGTCCCGATGAAGTAAGAAATTAATTAAAAATTAAAAGGGTCTTATTAAACAATACCAGCATATCTAAGCCGTTGATCCCTATTTCAAATTTAGTCTGAATTCTAACGTAGTAACGACGTTACTTCTTGTCCGATTTATAGGAGAACTGTTAAACGCTCTTTGCTATGTTTACCTCCGACACACCTTTCCCCTTTAAACCTCAACGTGGCGTTTGGAATAATATTAGGTCTGTTCCAACATCACTTTCTGACGGTTTCGAAACCGTCAAAAGCATGCACTCATCAAAGTTTTACACTTGATAAACTTGTCAAAATCGATCATTATTTCGGTGGGCAGCTGATTATGACGGTTTCGAAACGGTCAGAAAGTTCGAACAGAGCTTTTATAAAATAAACCAGTTTCATCTGCAATGAAGATCTCATTTTTATCATACTTATCACTTACTGCTAGTGACACTGTTTTGATTCAAGATTCCGCATTTTTCTTGGAAGCATTGCTGTGATGTTTTTAAATCTGTCCATCCATCTTTTGGAACAAACAAATGGCGCTTCATCGGGTTTTGCTGTTTATCTAGCAAATCCTCTGCTGGAAGTTGATAAAGGTATATTCTGACTTCTATGTAAGGGGAACCATTTTAAAGGAGTACCTCCGGAACTTTTATCAGCTTCCTGTACCGCTTCACTTTAGAAACATTTCTATTTCCGTTATTATTTTAAATTTTTTCTTCAATTGAATCAATTGTGATAGCTTTTGAAGGTGTCATAGATTACGTAAAACCAATGAAAGGATAGTATTTTTGATGCACTGTAAGTTTTCCCGAGGAATTACCGTTGTATGTACCACTCCGTAATTGCTTGACCTAGTTAACTATAACTGAGCCGACCCGATAAAATAGTATACGTTCAAAGAGAGCGTTCGCTGTAACAGAATCAGTTGTAAGCAAACAAAAATTAATGATGAATATACATGACAATTTGACAGGACTCAGTGTTTTACGAATTTTAAAAGGCGATATTTTTCATGTACCATCGTAATCATAAAAACCGACTACACTCGAAATTTTAGTCAATTGAAGCGTGCTTTAAAATGAACTTCTGTCATTTTGACAGTAATATTATTTCGACAAATCAAATGAAAATACCCCAATTAAAAGCAATTCAGAAAGTAATAATTCGAACGTGACTGCAAGTGACTGTTAGTATTAATAATCATAGAGAATATTTATTTCTTTGGAATCGAATGAGATGGATGAGATTTTATAGGTTGGCAAACACATGACAAATGGTGTCAAACCTAATGTTACGCAACTAAATTTTTTGAAAATGGAAGTATCGATTTCACTTCGCATATGTAGTCGATTTTTATGATCACGATGGTACTATCGCGGCCTTATAATTTCGCACGGTTTAATTTTCCGCTGTAAATATGGCTTTCTTTGACGGCTTGTCAAAAATAATAATTTTAAACGTCAGATTTCAAATGTGATGCTAATGTTGTAGCAACACAATGCCAAGTCACGTGCTTTCTGAAGGAGAGAAGGGTTTTGCAATTGCAAAATTATAAGATGGTTGGTCGCTACTTTTATTCTGTTATTTCAGTTTTAATACCTTTCTTATCTTGCTGTTCTTAAAACATAACCAAACAATCTGACTTTTGGTTAAATGTCCTTAGTGTCAAAATTGAGGAAAGAACCTGTACTTGATAAAAAATCGTGCGAAATTTTAAGGCCGCGATAATACATATACATAGAAACTTTAAATGTGTCACATGAGAAATTTTTTGAAACAAACATAATTTAGAAAATTAAAAAAAAAGAAAAAAATGTTTACCCTAACTATACGTGTCTTGACAAATAAATGTCTGCTCGAGCATGTCATTTCGTATCAAAAATATGCCATATTTTAAACCAATTCATTCATTCTTACAGTGGCGTACTCTTGGAGTACATTGTTTTATCCCTTTTAATTTTCAAATTACGTTTAGTTAATAAAGCGAAGTTTAAAGTTAAGCTCTAACAGGAAAACTGGGCCTTAATGTTCTTTATTGTTTTCCTTTCTCTCTTATTAGCATTTATTTATTATAATTTTTTTAAAAGCATTTTGCCTCTCAGCAGCAAGCAGTCTTCGACCCATTCTTGTTACCAAAAAAAGAGACAACTGTATGGTTGTTTGTTAGCAAAAGAATTTTACGAGCACTGAAGACAAAACTGCAAAAAAATTTGTCCTCTTATTCTTAGTTTTCTTGTACTTAAGTCTTAAAGTTCACACCTTTAAGACTAAATTTTATGAAAATGATTTCGAAAACTTATATGAAGCACGTATTTGCTTAAAAGGCATGTCAAAATTAACATGAAACGTTAATTAAAATTTAAATTAGAGATTCAGTTCTTTTAGACATAATATTAAAAATCACCCCTTCTTTGTTTTGACTGTTTCTGAATTCGCAACCCTAATCCAAAAGTCAATAAAAGTTGAAAAGAAGAAGAAGAAGAATTCACAATCGCAACCCGTGAACCACGATATGCCTGTGCAGGGTTGGTAGAATTCTGGTAAAATTCATTTACCTTTTTGGTAGGATGTGAATTTCCACTGTTGGCAACACTGGAAGCGGCAACTCTGGATCAAGTTTTAATGCATAGGCAAGAAATGGGCTAGCCCATTTCGCTAGTTCATTACTTTTAGAGGTGGCTGTACCTAATTACTTTATTTATTTGGCAAATAACTCGATTTTTATCAATAGTATCCATGGTGATTGGTAAAGTTATTCATCAAATAAATTTATTAGCAGACTGATATCTCGGCCCCTAGTATAAAAAATAACTATCTATTACTTTGTTGAAAGTATGCAATTATAATTAAATGAAATAACAGATCTTTCATATTTCATATAAACAAACTTATTGTTTATCCAAAATTGTCGTTCACCCAAATGTCGAAGTTAATTTTATTGTATACAAGTGAGCTTGTATAAAAATAACGAGTGTCTAAATAAAAATCTGGTCAAGTAGGTTGTGGTCGAAAATTTATCCACTGCATGTATGTCGCTTCTAAGTTCAACGGCTAACCTTTCAAGTGTAACGTCAAAATTGATACTGAATTATCATTTCCTTGTTAAAAGTGATTTTGCCGTAAAAGACGTGAAATTTAAAAACGTTTATTATAAAATATGCTGAATATGCCCACCCCCTTCTTGGTAACATTTAATAATTCTGTTTTTAATTCCATTAACAACATTTTGCAGTACATCCGGAGAGTTGTTGATTTCTTGACACTTATCAAATATACGTTCTCTAAGATCGTTCAGTTCGTCGAAATAATGCCACACTTCGATTTAGACACTCTAGAAATTGTTTATAATCAAAAACAATTTCTGGGAACTGGACAAGGAATTCCTCCAAACAGTCTTGAATTGAATAGGACCAGACAACGTTAATTTTGCGACCGTTTCGAAAGTAACTTTCAATCATAAATGTCTTTTCTTCAATTGAAAAGGGCATTTTTTAGTAGTTTGTGAAAAGAAAAACTATTTTTAATGCAAAATCACTTTGACGTTACACTTGAAAGCTTAGCCGTTGAACTTAGAAACGACATGCATGCAACGAAAAAATTTTCGACCACAACCTACTTGACCAGATTTTTATTTAGACACTCGTTATGTATATTAAAATTAAATTTAAAAACCTACTGTTTTTCTATTGCCATTTACTGTTTTTTTACTGAACTATCTACTGTTACAGCGAAAAATAATCTGGCAACACTGAGTCGGGACTATCTTAGTAATAACCAGACAGCGGGAATTTAGTGCGCCGCACCTGAGTAGGCGTTTAGACTTGTTAATAACCAAACACCTCGCTCTCGCTCTTCCTCCTATTGGCAATTAAGAAGGGATACGTAAGGAAAGTTCAATTATAAAACATATTAAAAGATACCCGGTGATTTTAATTTGTTAATTAAATGTTCAGTGTAGTAATTTTTCTATTAAGTGTTAAAATGATTTTTTGTAAACCATTTACGCAAACTTGACGCGCTTTTTAATTCGTTTTTATAACATGCTAATATAATTGGTACAAAAACTGATGTAACTGAGAAAGTATTAACAATAATAATGAACTATGTTACCCAATAGAACACGTACAATTACATGACAATTAACGAGTAAATTAATACACTACTAATTACAAAACTGCAACAACATTAATTTCTAACTGAATATTAAAAACTGATCTATGATAATTAGAAGTGCCGGAAATTAGTAGATAATAGAAGAAAAATAAGCCTAATTAATTAATAACGGTAATAATCTTCATAAATTATAGCGAAAGACATTACATTTGTTATACATTTTATTATATCACAAATTCTTAAAAATGGAGACTAAATGTGCACTAACACTTTACGTTTCGCTATCGTCTGATAGTTCTTCTGAAGAAACTTGAAGAAGTTTGATAGCTTCAACAGCTTTGATTCTAGAAGAAAAAAATTAATAACTTTTGAATTATGGCATTTTTTAATTTCGTGAATTTCTATTTTTCAAATTTTCAGCCATATTTTAAATGACTGATTGGATGGAAGTATGTTGTTTTTTTTATTTTGATAGTTGCACGAACTAACTGCAGTAAATTTTTTTACCAAAAGTCAATAATAAAATTTTTTCTCATTTGTTACGAATTTTATGAGTCAGTGTATATTTCTTTATTCAAACAATTGAAAGGAAGTTTCTATTATTTTTACAGAATTTCAAGAGATTTGAGGCCTACATCTACATCGTTTTCAAGAAATAACAAATAATGCTGTTCACCAGTACCTTTCCGTCGTCTAGTTATTTTGCTTCGTTAAGAAGCTGGGACACCTGTATAATTTCGAGTTTTTAGTAGTTTCTTGAATTTTCAGAAACGCCTTGTCATTATTCGGTGCTGATATACAGACGAGCAGTCTTCGCGTTAACCTTTACGTTTATTCAGTGATAAAAGATGTATTTACTTGACAAACATATTTGTTAGAAAACATTATTGCGCAGTAAAAAAACAGATTGTTGCTTTTGCGTAATAATAACGAACAGAATTATGTTTATAGTTATTTTGTGAAATAGCATTCCTAATATGAGTGTGAATATTATTTGTAATAAAATATTTTCATTGTGAAACTACAAAAGTTCCAGTTTTATTTTTCATTAGAATGAAAGTCCCAACGCCAAAAGATTTAAACATCAAATTTGCGAACAATAGATATACAAGTACACGTTCTCAGCACAATAGCGACAATAGTAAATAATAGAAAACCAAATAGGGTATTCTTGTCTATCCCTAGGCTATTAAAGGTAATAATTTTCGCTAGTTATGACCCAGTAACACACCTCAAGACCTAGGGTAAGTTTCCCCCTAGCAGCTTGAAGGAAAAAAACGCACGGTCTCATAAAACACCTTAATCGCTTTCGAGTGTTTTCAGGTGTGTTCTTAACACCTTCCCGATACAATGGGCAGTTTAAGCGAAGTCTTTGCTAGGATCGCAAACAACTAGTTCTATTTCTACCCCTGTGCTTGCTAATTCAGTTTGGACAACCGTATAAACGTTTTCGGGGATGGGATGATACGCGAACCCTTCGCCATTTCGCACTCTAAATTACTTTGTTATTTATTCATGCAGCCGGAGAAAACGAAAGCCTAAGGAATGCTTCACGTTGTTAGAAACTTTCACATATTTCTCGGGTGCTATTCCCACGTCGCGTCTTTCTGGCCTCGAATAAATATTCAAATCTTTAAGGAGGAACGGGCCGTATTTACTATTATACAATATTTACTGTATCGTTTAGGAGTTTTCTGTAAAAAATAAAGCGAGAAAACATCTCAAATATTTGTTTTTTCTGTCGTCCCAAATTGACCTTAAAACCTTCCAAACAAGTAAGAATTGGAAACGGCAAAGAGAATTTGGTTACATTGTTATCATCATTACGTTTCTGTACTGGATATTAACTTGCAACAAGAGCGAAAACGAAATTCAAAAATAATTAAGCATGGGTTAGGAAGTCGTTTTACATAATTTCTAAGTATAATAATATCAGCCAACACATGCAACACAATTATATGCCGAGAATTTTTTAAAAGCATACCACAAGGTTATTTGGAATGTTCTCTGATGTCGTGGGAACAATCATAGAATTCTCCTGCTCAGAAGTGCATAACAGGATCGCATTAACTAGATTTTTGCTTGATTTTAAAAAATCTACGTAAATTGAATTTATACCTATCTAATGAAAGGACTTTTTGTTTTCTTTTTCTTGACTTACAATGATATATTTCTATTAGGTGAATTCTATGCCGCAAGTCCTAAATTATTCAAGACTTCGCCCAATTATTTGTCTTTCATCAGTGTTCTTATCTGGGTTCCCTCTTTAAGTCTTCCATCGCTCAAATTAGAAAATTTTTCGTCAGATACAAAAACCTTCGCCTTCTTTGTTCATGGCTTTCACAGAATCGTTCATCAAACCTAACTTAATACGTAGCGGCATCCATAAAATTTCCTTCGACTAATGGTTGATATACTATATTCTTATGCCCAGGCACACACTGTTATCTGGGTGGCCAATACTTTACTAATGGGGGGGTTACATTACCAGTGGGGGTTTATTGCTCTGCTGTCCCATTGGCAGAGAAAACAGCAGTATTTTTTATAACCTAGTAACCCAAATAACATAGCTACACGCCTAAAATTACCACCGATGTACCATTTATAGTTTTCGTAATTAATATCTTTCAAAAGATATTTTCATACGACTCTTTCACGTGTAAAGTGTAGCCAATAGGAACCTAGGACTGAGCGTTTCCAGTATGAAGAGGAACAGCTTTCAAACTCAATTTGGATGAGTCTTTGAAGAGATGCCATTATGTTCATATCCTAATGCCACCACCAAATTGTCAATGTTATTGCAAAAAGGGAAGCCGTCTTCAGTTGATAAATATATACTCTTTTGGACGACGGCGATACATAGAAATACGTCCACCAGGTGCCAACAATTTCCACTCTTGTAGTCAGGAACCGAGGATTTCTGTTTCTCTCTTAGGCTGGGTTTCTCAGTCCTAGTTTAACTTTAAACTCTTGTTTATTTCCATACGAACAATTGGTTTTATAATTGCTACCATGGGAATAAACAGGAGTTTAAAGTTAAACTTGGACTGAAAAACCCAGTCTTTGACAATTTTAAATCACTAACTAGGTCGCTGAGATCTGATTGCGTGATTAAGTGTGGCATTTCTTCTTCAGATTTAGCTACAAATTCCTTGTCGATTTTGCCACTTCTTCCTCCATACTAGTACGTCTTTCCCACGGAGTTCTAGTGGGTTTGTGAACTGACAAAGCATCTGAATGAGGTGTTGATCTAGTAGCCGATGGTTAATTCGGGTAACTCATTTTCTTCTTATTGTTACCTGAAAATCCGAACGTTTTCGTGTTGCAAAAGTAAGAATCGTTTGACTGGTTTGCTTGTTATCATCATTACGTGTCTGTACTGGATATTATCTTGCAACAAGAGCGAAAACGAAATCAAATGGAAATAGCAAATCATTACTATTCCAAATGGCATACCACTGCTTTTCTTATTAAGCGAAGCTCTCAAAGTAACTGCCCAATTTCGAAACCAAAATAAGCTGTATACGATTTTTCTATAAACGGTATAATTTGTTTCCAATGTTGACGAATTGTAGATTCACCACACACGTAACACAAGCTGTTTGGGTTATTTATCCATCCTCGAGATATCTTGATAACGTTTATAACTTATTCTGTTATACTATAACTTATTTTACTTTAACTCATCTTCTTATATATCTGCACAGAGAGTCCTTTGATGGTTTGTGAAATCTGACTGCTTCTCAAAGAAAAAGGGGAGGAGTTTGAGAACCGCAGTTCACAGACAGGTCTCGACTTGTAAAGGTGGCTACAGACTATGCGTGAATTCGCGATTCATTCGTGATTTGTCAAGTTCGTTGTAATTCGTGGTAATTCCTGAATCAAGTGGCTAAACACTATGCGTGAATTCGCGATTCGTGATTTGACAAGTTCCTTGTAATTCGTTGAATATTTCTTTTTAATTACTTCAGCATTTACTCTGTACTTCTTGGCCAAACCTTTGAAGGCGTCATTGTTCTTATTTTTATTTTTCTCATTTTCATCCCTTGGATCCCACAAATGACGTCATTGTTCAATGTCATACATTAAGTCAAGGACGCGACCATCAGACCACTCGTATTCTTGTTGGGACTCTGAATATTCTTAAGCCATTGTTAAAATGACAAAAATACTTCATTACACGCGGGATGCTAGAATGAAATGAAGAATCACGAACGCATTTAAACACGAATAAGCAAACTAGCATGCATCAAGCGCTAATTTCGTTGCATCTGTGGTTCGCGGAAATGCGCAGCCTTTGATGTTCGTCAACTTACCGCCTCCAAGAGCGAATCACTGCGAACACACGAACCACGTTGTTTACGAATCGATTTTAAACAAATAAGTCCCTACACACTATTCACGAACTGTCCACGAATTACGAATCGCGCATCACGAATCGCGAATTCTCGCATAGTCTGTAGCCACCTTTAGGATATGTTGGAATCAACACTTTTTACAAATATTGTGCGCAATACTTCGCTGAGTAATAAAAGATACTTATAAAAATATTAGGGAATATTTAATACAATCAAATTTATTAAAACTTTTTCAAAAATGTGACGTAATGAGAAAATATTATAAACACACAAATAAAACGCACCCATTAGTATACAGGAAAAGCATTTTTGTTGCGTAATGTTCTGACTTATATGAAACATATTCACTTATTTTGCTTTTGTTAATATCTCGTAATGGAAATCCATCCAATTTTTAGCAACCTGACTGTTCTCGTAAGTCGTTAACTTCGGTACTTCCCAAGTGCGTGCTAAAATGTACCGCCCTGGAGTGCCGTCACTTTGAGGTACTGCTATGTATTATAAACTCGTTTAACTTGCTAATGTTTATCTTAGCTCCTGGAGTTCCGGTTGGACAGTAACTTAAATTACTACGCTCGTAATTGCGAAAGTTTTTTTTAACACGTTTCACATAATGAAAACTATATCTGTCTCTGTCGGCACCGTCGCGTCGATGCTATGGGGTCCAATTTTTGTAACCTTTGGCCATTTTCCCAAAAGGACGCCTTTTTAAAAATCGACTCGGCAAGTTTTATATCTGCTAGAATATTAATCTGTGACAATATCGATTACGGCTGATATTGTTATACAGGGTGTCCCGTGACGTAATGTCACCACTTCACCTGCGTGATAATCAATTCAAACTAAGTGAAAAAGTCTAATAAAGTTTTGTTCTAAAGTAAACCGTTTCAAAAATACTAAGTGTTTAACGTTTAATTTTTTAGTTTTTAAAATTTTAAAGTTCATCTAATCATTTATCCGTTCACCTAATAATCAATTCAAACTAAAAAAAAAAAAAAAAAAACTAATAAAGCAAATCGTTTTTCAAGGATATGATGTTTCGTAATTTTCAGAATTTTTAAACTTTATCTCAAAAGGTGTTCGAAAGCACTTAGATCTCTTTTGAAGCGCGTTAGAATATGTTTAGCAAACAACGGGGGTCATTTTGGACACCTTTTGATATAAAGTTTAAAAATTCTGAAAATTACAAAACACGTTGTATTCCTGAAAGGCGGTTTGCTTTATTAGAGTTTTTTTTTTCAGTTAGAATTGATCATTAGATGAACGGATAAATGATTAGATGAACTTTAAAATTTTAAAAAATAAAAAATTAAACATTAAACACCCAGTATTTTTGAAAGGGTTTACTTTAGAACAAAACATTATTAGAGTCTTTTACTTAGTTTGAATTGATTATCACGTAGGTGAAGTGGTGACATAACGTCACGGGACACCCTGTATGTAAATTCCCTTGAACGCTTTCTTGACATATACCTATTGATCATTTTTAATCGATTTTCATTTGAGGTCCTTTAATTTAAAACATTACAAAAACTCAAATCATCTTTGTTAAAAGGGATTTGTAATAATCAGTATCAGGATACTTTTAGAATTTAAATATCACGTCATATTCGAACCTCAAAAAATAAGTCTGCTCTTATACCTACATCCAAATAGTTCTGTGACGATTCCGGCGCCAGCCCGTCTCATGCGTTACCGCCGACGCGCCTTAGACCAGAAACTTCGGGCATTTCAAGATTACGCGAGCGGTGGAATCAATCCTAGACATTCTGTCCCGTACTGGAATGATCGCGAAAAACAGCCCCGGCTTATAAAAGCACGCGACCGGGAACGAGGAATTCAATTCGGCGTTGAACAGTTCGGCATTAAAGTTTGCGTTAGACTTCGCTCGGCTGTTAAAATAAATTGGGTATAAGCTTGTAAATAATTTAGTGTTATATTTAGTAGGGGAGACCGGGGCAAGTTGTCACGAAATTTACATTTACGTATATTATGCAGTTCATTTCTATTTTATCCTTATCTTATCTTATTTTATCTTATCTTATTTAATATATATTTGGGAATATATTGCCGGAGTTTCAAAACGAAAATGATGAACTGTGATTTTTAATCGATTTTTAGGTTGGTGAAGATTTTTGTGACAAACTACCCCGGTTCCGGGGTAAGTTGTCACGGGTAATTTGAATGCACAAAACAGCAACTTTAAAACTAGTAAACCAGTAAAAATAGCAATAAAAGTAAAAATTATTTTAAAAGCTAATAAAAAATGTTTATTTTGCTTTAGAACAAGAAGACACTTTGGATTACAGTAATTTTTGTTTTTCATATTAAAATAGTTAATTGCTGTCTTCTCTGACAATTTTGTCAGATGTAAAATGCATGGGGTGGATAAAACATGAGCCCAATTTTTACATTCTGCGCATTGCATCCGTTTTTACGAACTTTAACTATTCCCAGCTTTCCCCGGATATGTGACAACTTGCCCCAAGCGATTTGTGACAACTAACCCCAGGCAGTCATTTTGGATAAAAAAAAATGATTCTGGAAACATAAATAGAGCTAACCTAAAAATCGGTCACGTAAACAATCAGCGAAGTCCTGCGATTGGTTAAAAAATGGCTGTCAAAATATAATCACAAAAAATAATGAAAGAATTATAAAACATCTTCCGTTTTAAATATTTACTCACAGATCGAAAAATTGATAATTCGCTATAACTACCACGGTCCTCCACCAATAAACACGAAAACAAGACCAAAAGCATAAAATGATGTAAACAATCACTAGTTATACCCACAGCTAATATCAGTAGTTAGTTACTGAGAAATGCTAGGTGTGACAACTTACCCGTGTGACAACAAGCCCCGGTCTCCTCTATAACCTATAAATTAGTTTATTAACTATTTCGTGTTTTGTTTTAAAATAAAAATTAATAGTATCCTTAAATTCGTAACAGTTCTATTATTGATGAACTTGTCCCGTGGTTAATTTCTTTGCAATTTTTAAACATAGTAGTGAATTTACAAGATCACTTTGGTCTGCCGAGGCAAGTTTGTATGTACAGTCATGCGCACCTAAAAGGCACTTCTTGCACGCAGACCTTGTGATACAAAGCTCACAGAACTGTCAAGTTGTAGCACTTAAGCTGCGCATGATTATACACGCATGTATTTACGCACGTTCCAATTGGTCTTCCGTGTCAGGATTGCTAAACAAATAATCAGTCTTTGGTAATATTGGATCTTGTCGTTATAATAAATATAATAAAATAAAGAGCTTTCAGAAAAATGTCTTCTCACAGGCGGCTATGGCATTATTTAACCCTTTCATCCCTGAAAAAATGCCTCTCAATTAAATTTTTTTTTGTGGAATATTGCTTGGAAAGGTTTCAAAAGATTGTATCAACACACAATTTATGTTTTCCAAAATAAGATACATATATTTAGATAAGGTTACATGGTGAAACTAGTAGGTCGCATCGCGTATGGTAAGGTGCGAAACAATTACTTTTATCAGACAAACATAGACCTACGTTGCAAGTTCTGCAGCACCATCTGCTACGATGTGGTACAGCCGTACTGCTACAGAAAGCACATCTTCTTGAAGTACCATGAATTGGCATATGAGCCGCAGCATCAAATCCTTTTTCCTGTGGAACATTTTCGCGAGAAGGGTATGTCCTAATTATGCTTCTCCCCTTTGCTTGATTTTCTGCTTCTGCGCCCACTAATCCAGTAACTACCGCTAGTCTGAATGATTTCAGATCCATGACCTTATCATTGCTCCTTTCTTTGAAAATGATATAAGAGTTTACAAGTGACATATCAACAAAATACCATAATATTCGATGCCACCATTTACGACTTTTTCTATTAATTTCATAACACTGTTTTAGCATGTCAAATTTATCGACACAACCCATATGTATATTGTAAGATTTTACTATTGTAGGACATACGATATCTGTAAGAGTTCCGTCTTTTTCCCTTCTTGTAACCGATTCTACTTTCTCAGGATTTTCATAATTTGACAAAAATAAAACAGGTTTTTTATCCATCCACTTTACACAAAGAAGACCATCATTTCTCATCCTCCGATCATAATCTCCTCTTTTCATGGATTTGTCACTTACAAAATCTATTGGCATATCTCTTGGACCTCTTCTTAGAGTTCCGCATGCGTATATATTATCCAATAGTAAATCTTTCATAAGACTAACAGATGAAAAAAAATTATCAAAGTAGACTTTATGGTAATTTCCGACTATGTTTCTAGTAAAAAGAAAAGTAGTCTTTATAACTAGGTAAATGCTTTATTCCCATTAGGATATTTACTGCTAGAAATACTTTTATTTCTTGAACATTTGTCTGTACAAATAATTTACCCTTTTCTAAGTATTGCTGAGTAGCATACAGAATTGGTCTCAAATACAATTTTTTCTATTAGATTTGTAGGAAACAACGTTAGAAATATATCCACTGGTGATTCTATGTCTTCACTTACATTTGGTCCAACTTGCTCTGTAAATTGTATAGCATCGGTATATTTTGATATTTTTTTCCAGGAGATATCTTGTTTTTCAAGTTTAGTTTTCACTAATTCTAAGGGTAGGTCATCTTCAGAATCCCATCCATCATTTTCATTTTGAAAAACATCCAAAACATCGACATTTTCCATTTGAAGAACATCCGTATTGTGTATTTCATCATTGCATATATCATCCGTGTCATCATCGCCAAAATTCGAGGTATTTGAATCATTGTCCGACGGTATTCCATCAAGAAAAATTTGAAAATCATCTACTGATAATTTTTCCAGATCGGATATTTTGTAAATTTTTCGCGATCCTAAAATAAAAATAATTTTATTCCTATTGGTTGCGCCGTGAAACCGTAGCTTCATCCGTAAAAATAATAAACATTACAGATAAAAATGTAAACGATAATGTTTATCTTTTATTGTATAGTATTTTTGTTAGTGATATACATATACATACCAGCCATTATTTTGTTATTTTCAAATATAAAAAAATATTTATATTTCAAAACGTCACACGGTACTTTTTCTTTTATTCACTCTATATGGTGGTTAAAAATCAAAGTAGAAACCTGTAATACTGCGAAAATTAATTTACTCGTCGACAGATGGCACCATTACGAAACACAATTTATGTTGGTTACATTGTTTAACCATTCGGCCTTCAAAGCAGAAAAATTAGAAGTGGTTTCATAATGTAACCGCTAGGGCTGAAAGGGTTAATCGGAAAAACGCGTGTAATTTGCTGATACGTATGCCGTATGCATTTCATTTTTGTGAGGGTTTGCATTCGTAGATATTTGTAAATTTAACGAAAATTCAATTCAATTTTAAAATTTGTTCCAACCAAAATAAATTTAAACCAATTTAAATTTATTTGTCGTAGAATATTACTGGTGGTGTCTCGCTCATAGATTGTAACACAGAAGTGTGTTTGGTAATATGCATCGGCATCTAAAGTAACTAAAGTTACTGCTGAGCGTCCACCATGGCAAGGATTTGCTAAAGAAAAAGTAATTCTTAATATGGTTTGCTATGTTTTATTCTTGTTAAAACTAATGTTACAAAAATGTATTATATCAAAAACAACTGATATTATCAAACATGCCTCTTATCAACGAAAACAGATTCTATGCGGTCTGTGATTGTACCGTCCTAGATTATTTTATTAATAGACATATCATGGTTGATGCTAATCCAACTACTAGTGTGCATAAAGTTTCTAACCAACTTGAAGTGAACCGCATGCTATATGGAAAACCGTACGTAATTTCGGTTTATATCCAGAACGTATCTTACCCTTTCAAGTATTGAAGCCTGCAGACTGTAGAGCAAGGAGTCAATTTTGTTACGGGTTGATCAGAAACCAAAGGCTTTATGGACACGTTCTATTTACTAACGAAGCTACCTTCTCCGGAAATGGCTTTCCCAATAACACCAGGAATTCATATTGTTGGGAATCTATGGAAACTCATTTCTAGAACTGATTTTAGTAGTTAATATTTTTGGTGTGGGATTATTAACAATCATCTCATTGGGCCATTCATATTGAATAACGTTTTATTATTTGTACTTCTTGGAAAATGAACTTCCAACTTTATTGGAAGGAGTTCCGCTTCAGGCAAGATAACAAATGTGGATACAGCAGGACAGTGTACCTCCTCATTTTGGCAGACAAGTTACATTTTCTCTACCGTTGGATTGCTTGGCCTTCGAAGTCACCTGACCTAAACCCTCTTGATTACGCCCTCTTGGGACGTCTGAAAAGTCTCGTTTATGCCAAAAACTAGCACAATACTCTTCGAGGAGTTACCTCTTCAATTATTAGGAGAGCTAAAATGTGTACACAAAAATTAGGTGGACACTTTGAGCAACTTTTGTCTTAATAGGCAGCTCAGCATGTGAAATTCTGAAAATGTTTTGGAAGTATATTAATGGGCGGCTCAAACACAAATTCCTTTTTTTCACGTTCTTGCGGTTTTAGACCTCTTCGTTTGGTCGTATTATAAAAGAGTGTATTTCGAAAACCCGTAAAATAATCAAAGAACTTAAGGAACGAATTGATTTAAAAGTGAAGAGTTAAATTACTCACCACAATTCCTAGAAAATGTGTTCAGTGGATTAAAGCGAAAACTCCAAATTCGTCTCCAAGAAGATGGCCAACACATTCAACATTTGTTATAAATTTGGAAGTTTCAGTTAATAATAATTAGTAGTTTCGCTGAATTGTTTTGTAAATTCATAATCAGACTCCGGCGTTTCCTAGGGCATTTCAGAACCGGACTTGTTTTATCTCATGCGCACATTTAAGTTTATAAAACATAAGATTATGAGTTCTCCGATGATATTCCAGACGGTTCTTGTTACACATATACAAAAATGTGAATGTTGTAAATAACTTTTAATTAAATAAGTGTAGGTAAATGAATTTAATTAAAAAAATTATTAATCGTTATCGTGTTAATAGATTTTGGCCCGGTTTTTTCATCTCCAGTTAACTGTATCTGGCGATTAATTTCCACAATTGTGGTCACAATCGTTACTATGGGATTAAACCGTCAGATAAAGTTAACTGGAGTGTGTGTGTGCGGATGTGAGTAAAAGTCAATATATTGATTTAAACAAATTGTGGTCAAGTTAATATAATTAATTAACAAATTTACTGTGCAAGCGATATTAGGACTAATCTCAGAAGAAATAGTCAAAGCGTAAAAGTGATACTGGTTCTTTTACATTGTCGCTCGGTTTTAACGGATTTTGCTACCAATTTTTAAGAAAGGCGATAGGCATCTAATGGATAATTACCGTCCTAACTCGATCATCAATGAATTTTCTAAAATATTTGAAAAAATCATTCACAATAGACTATATTCCTATTTAGATTTATCCAATTTATTGATTGATGCGCAATATGGTTTCCGAAGCGGCAAATCAACAGCAATGGCATGTACAGATTTTCTGGAGTATGTCTACGAATCACTGGATCGAGGCATATATGTCGCAGCTTTAAATTTCGATCTCAGCCGAGCTTTCGATATAATCCAGTCAAATTTTTTGATGACCAAACTGTATAACACAGGCATCAGAGAAAATTTGCATAAATGGTTACAATCGTATCTAAGTAATAGATCGTCACGGGTCAACATTCAAAATCAGCTTTCAAATAAGATGAATATAGACGTCGGCGTCCCTCAGAGATCCATCTTGGGTTCCCTACTATTTTTAATATTCATCAACGACTTACCTGACCATCTAAAGTGCTCGGGAAAATTAGTGGTTTTTGCTGACGACACTTCGATAGTGCTATCTGATCCGGATATATCTGACTTAGAAGTCAAACTTAATAGTGTTACTCGTGCTTTCAGTTGTTGGTGCAAAAGAAACAACTTAATTCTGAACAGTACTAAAACATCCTGTATAAACTTTTACCAACGTCGCGTTCCGCCTGAAATAGTAGTGACAGTGAATGATAACGAGATTATTCCCTCGGACAGTGTGCGCCTGTTAGGTATCATTATAGATAAAAACCTTAATTGGGCTGTTCATATTGAAAATGTTTGTAAAAAAATTAACAGCGCCTATTATGCTATGCTAAAATTAAAAACCTGTGTAGATTTAGTACAAATCTATTATGGTCTGGTGCACGCAAATTTAACCTACTGGGTTGTGTTCATAAACTATACCTTCGAGCGCACCTTGGGTGTATGATCTCATCTTTCTCACTCAAAATTTTTCACTTATTTTGCGTCTCGCTTATCAGTTTTAAGAAGTCTAGTGTTTACATGTTTTCCATGACAACGAGCGAACTTTTCACGCTCCACTTTTAAGTAGAGTGTAGAAAATGTGTTTGTTACTAGGAAACACATGCCTAATTTAGTTTTTTATGATTCTTATGTGAGAAACAAAATGTATAAACTCATTTATGCGAGAGAGACCACAATATTAGCCTAGAGTGACCCTAGAGTGTAATTTATGAACACAACCCTGTTGTGAAATATGGGGCAATGCGCGTGATGCTGGTAGGGTATTTGTAGCTCAAAAACGAGTGATCAGATTAATTTTTAATATCCACCGTAGAAAAACTTGCAGGGATGCTTTTGTGCAGAGTAAAATTTTAACACTCGCTTCAATCTATATTTATAAATGTATCTTATGTGTCATAAGTAATAAAAGCCAGTTATCAACAAATCACAATGTACACGGAAAAACAACGAGAAACGGAGATTTATTTAGAGTCACTAAACATAAGACTGCATTGTTTGAAAAATCATCATATTATGTAGGCGAAAAACTGTATAACAGACTTCCCTCTCACATTCGTAATATTACAGCTTACACCACGTTTAAAAACCGCCTCAAGGGCTTCTTGCAAGAGCACGCCTTCTACACTGTAAATGAATTTTTAAATATATAAAGGAGCCATCTGACTGATTATATTCACTTTTTTTATATCTGTTATTTTAATAAGTTTTAACTACTTTATGTTCATGGAAATTTTAATGTGCTTTTTTATGTACAAACTTTCTAAGTTTCAACGCATTGTAATTAGTTACATTAGTCCAGCTTGTATTAGATTTGTATACATATATATATATAAATACAATAATTACTGACGCATCACATCTAACTGTATTGTTAGCAACGTGAATAAAGATGATTTGATTTGAATTAGTTATTCATACCCACAAAAAATCAATAATGCACACTTTTCGAGTTTCCCGCCATGAAGGTAATGTCTCTGTCCGCCGCCGCCGTATTATAAATATCTTATCATAAACTATGTGGCTCACGACGACGATGACATCACTAGCTGGTCGAGATCTTAATGTAATACAACAATTTCTTGGGTCGGGAAATATTTTAGAATACATCGCCTTTTTATTATGTTTTGTAAATTAGTGGACATGAGATAACACAAGTCCGGCTCTGAAATGTCCTAGCAAACGCCGCAGTTCGTTCATAATAAAAATGTTATTTTCTTCGTCACATTTTATTTTTAGGCGAGGAGGACCGTCTTTATTTATTGCTCATGCGTATAATGCTTTCAGATTTCACAAGTAAAAATGTGGTACGCAATTCAAACTTTAAGGTCTGGATTTCAATTCCCAAAGCCCGCTCCAGTCTGAAATTTAGTTGATCACTCGATAGGTGTGTCGTAACTTTTCTTGAGGTTTCTGTTTTCATTCGTTTTCATTCCAACTTATGGCGGACGTAAACGTGTTGATATTTAAACGATTATTCTTCCGTTTCGTGTCACGGTGCGAAATTATTCGCGGTCTCTTTTTAAAAATCCTAGCCTGTGTGCATTTAGCCTCGGACGCGTTCGAATGAGAACGTGGCTGTGCGAATAACAGCGCACGATGACAATCATAAAAACGTTACTACTAAATATTTACTATCAAAATGATTTAATTTTTTTAAAGACATCAGTAAATCTTTTTCATATATTCATATTTTCGTCTTCTTAAATTTACATACAATATTATATGCGTTCACAAAGACCAGAGCTAGCGTTGTTGTTTTGTGAAAAATACACCTGGCAACAGCGTCCTAGTTAGAAATCTGGGAACTAAAATGACAAGTGTACAAATAAATAAATAAATGACTAGGTTATGAGTAAGGGTCGGTCACGACATGACAGAGCAATGACTGATTGACAACGAACCTACTTCTTAAAACCTCAATGCAAAGAGTTTCTAATTTTATTTCTGTAAATCGGACACAAGTGGGTGCCTCCTCTTCCCTGACATGACTTTTTATTGTGTTTTGTAAACTTGCGCGCATGAGATAAAACAAGTTCGGCTCTGAAATGTCCTAGAAAACACCGAAGTCTGATAATAAGCAATAAAATTGATTTGAGACATACTTTCACATGAAACTTTAAATATCTTGCGAACCTAGTATTTTGATGACGTTTTATAAGGGACTTACTTTTTATATCAACGTAATGCAACACGTGGTCGTCTTTTGATTTATGAACAAGTGAACAAGGTATAAATGTCGTCGTCCGACTATCGTAATGGTAAGTGTGAGTCACAAAACTTTTATAATACGTCAGACGAACAACCTTTCACCAAGTAAAGTGAGCTGAGGGAAGTTGTTTGTGGTAAGCAGAGACGATAACTCATTGTCGCAATGGGATGCATTATAAAATTTCGTTATACAGGGTGACTTTATTAATACTCACTAAAATAAAACGATCATGAGAATCCATATCACAGATTGTCTAAAAAAAAACCCATTAATAAATTAGAATGAATTCAATATTTACCAAAGAAATCTGAAATATGATGCCAAAAAATTACGTACATTATGAACTAATTTCCTCTTGATACTACTTAAGTCATATCGAACCAATAAGTACATAATAATTTCTAATTGTTTCGCAAAAAATATGTAAGTTAGTTTTTTTTTTTTGTTAAACATTTTCGACTAATAACAATGTCAGAGGACCGAGTTACAATAAACATTCACTCACCCTTTGGTTAGATCTCTCTTTCCCTGCTTTCTTTCTCTCTTTCTCGTCCACTGCGGAGCTGAGGGTAAACGTCTTAACATCTGGGCTTCGCTTTTCGATTCGATAAGGATGTCATGCAAAATTACAAATAACCATTTACGAGTATCTATTTAAGACTATAGGACTTGTTTACTCACCGGGGTCCTGTCCCGGCCCCGCCCCCTCCAGCGGAGACTCTAGATGTGGAAGTTCCCTTCTGGGATGCGAATTCATGGAGAAGGTGTCCTTGAATGTCCATCTTCGTACTTCGCATGCATAAAGACAAACCCCAGGTGGATATTAGCATACCTTGCCTTCTGAGCGTACGTTCTCAAAATCATTGGTGCTACTGCCTCCTACGGTGTTGCTACACCGGCCCAAGTACAGTCAACACCAAGTCATGACCGTTTTGAAACCACAAGGCAAAGGTATACAACTAGTTGTTTTTCCGACATCACCGGTCACCTACCAGTGTTTTACACTGCGACCGTTCTCCAGCGATATCGTACTGCTGAGGAAGTACAATATACAAGTGGGTCAGACCCGTCATCTCGACGGTCTCTACACTTCACCGCGTCAAGGTCGAGGTACTGCCAAACTACCTCTGTCAAGATATCGCCATCTCCAAGTCGATATTATATCTGGCAAATTATCGCCTTTCCAAGGCCGATACTCCACAGACAACCCTTATCAAACATCCACTACATTTCATTAACAACATTCGCGAGCCCGTCTGCCTAATTAGCGCATTTTACCAACACACGTTTACCCTGCTGCATTTACGCGGAAACTGCCGCTATCTTTCCTTCCATCCCTCTGCCTGACGCATATACCCGTATCATATTACCAAACCATAGACAAAATAAACAAACGTGCTCGTGTTTTACGGATACATCGAAAATGCGTAAACTTTCTTAAATTCTAAACTTGATAAATTATACAACGACAACATCTTGCTAAATCAACGATACAGGTAAGTGATTGACCAAGGATTGATCGAGTTGGCAATTGCCTGGGTTTTGGCAACTCAGAAAGGTGAGCCTTAGTAGTCCTCCCGCGAAGAGTGCCTCATAAAGTTTTGGGTAAAGACGGTGGAGTTTTCCTTCGACCCGATCCTTCTCCAGCGGACCCATAAAGTCCTCTTGTCCTTGGGAGTTTGGAAACGACCATGGCCGAACTTCGAAGATGTATCAACGAATTTCAGAGTGATCTTCTCCACAGCAAAACGCCTTGTGTGAACCAGAAGTAACTCTCTAAGAGTGACGACACGTTTCTTTGGTCCCTTGCAACAAGGTTTGATCATGTTGTTTACTTCACCGTAATGAGAAAAACCACTCATGTCCGTACTCGTAGTGCTTCCTCGAGGCTTCCTTGAATGAGGAACCCCTTAGAATGGGATTGTAGAAAACACCCATTCTAAGGGGTCCCTTATTGAAGAAAGCCTCAAGGAAGCACTGTGAATATAGGCATAGGTGGAATGATGGATTTTTCAGTGAAATTATATTCAGTTCATGCATTATTCTTAATGACCTTGCCATCGTTTGTATGGATACCAGCTTCAATACGATAAGTTTTCTTATTCATTTCAGTAATATGGTGATATCCTTTTTTATCAGCACGAGCAACAGTGAAAGACACACGAGAAGGATACCGTGTACCAATACAGGCAACTTTACGAATACCTTTGTGTGTTTTGCGAGATAGTTTCTTCGTGTGCTAACGAAAAGTAACACCTTCAATTCAGATGCCTATTTGACTTTGTCCGTTCAACTGAATTTCCATTATGTGAGCCTTCTCCTGATGTTGCTTTAAAAGTTTCATCTGAGTATGAGCAATCACTCTCACAACTTTACAGTACTTGATTGTCTTCTTGAAAACGCAATGAATGTCTTACCAAGGTCGTCCTGCTACTTCTTAGATTCTTTGATAAATAATCTTGCTCTTGTACCATTTCATTGTCGATCGTCGCAAAATCTCATCTAAAATTCAGTGCCTCTCATCACGGCTTGATGGGATTCTATCCCAAGAAGAGGTCTCAAAGGCATCGCGACAAGGTCAAGGCGTTCCCTAAAGACTCTGTGCTAAAGACGATCCCAGCAAACCGATGCATTCATGGTTATAAAGCTCGTATGACACATGTGCTTCGTGAAGTTGATCGACCGGGAAGTATGAAACTCCTAGGAAAATCTCTTTCATGGACAATCCAAGAGATCAATACAAAATAAAGACTGACTAACAAAGGGCTGGAGTGAACGATCTGGGCATTCCGGAGAGGAATAATATTGCTTGGATTGAGTAGTATAAGTTATGAAGATCAAGTCATAAAACAGAAATTCTCCTCCTCAGGAACCTGACTTCAAGGATCAAGATGAAAGTCCAAGCTTTAGGAAGTCAGCTGGAAATCAAGTATGGGGAAGTCCATCCAAGTCCAAATATCGATATTTGGTACATGATGAATAAAGCCAGTAAACTTACGTGGAAAATTTATAATTTTTTCTGTAAATTTCTGATCTTTGTAAATAGTAACAGTTTCGTGACAATAAGAAAGAGAAATTGTTACATACGCGTGGAAGCGTATTCTCTGACGGGGAGGGGGGGTCACGAAAGTTACATACTTACATGTAACACGACAGCTGTACATACATAATAATTTATAATTGTTTCGCGGAGCACCTTGCTGAATCGACGAAGTAGATGAGTGATTGACAGAGGTTCGAGCGAGTTGGCAATTGCCTTTTCCAGGACGGGGGATATCAAGGAAGAGATAAGTCCATCACGCTTTTCCCAACCGTGATCTTCAGCACAGAAGACAAAACGACTTCAGCTTCCCCACTGAGCTACCTACCCTTATTTTAGCAAATCGCCGCTACCATTCAGAGTGAACGTGACAATAGTAAATATTTAAAACCAGAACTTTTCTACAAAATATTAATTTACTCCCCTGTACTATCGTTTAGAGGGTCTAATGCTATATCTTTCTACAAGGACATCCTAAATAACTTCAACCCACGTGACTAATTTGAATTAGGTTTAGTTTTCTAGAAGTGGCAACACTGAGAAAAGTGAGGTTGGCTGTTTCAAATTAGCGTGTATTTGTCATGACGTTCGTGGCTGTAGGTGTTCTGTTGTGTTTAACCACTTTAACCAAGCATTCCCAGATGCTGATATAAATTACGATGCCTTTATAAGTTGTAGGCATGACATCCTCGAACGATTTAACACATAGCACTGCATTGTTATCAAGAAAGTGCAATGTGTTGAAATCATTTGCGATTCCCCTCTATAAGAAATTATACAGGGCGTCCTATTAAAGACATTCTGCTGCACGCTGCTACCATTTTACGCAACACTTGTATGTGTCTATTGAAGATAAATCAAGTATTCATTTGTGCAGTGCTATCTAGAACTCTATTTTAAAATAATAGAATGTTTGTTTATATAAAAAAAAACACTTGTATTTTGAAGTATAAGAAAATACACTATCAAAGTTTTCTGCAGTCTTTAATTTTTCAATTACTTTCAAACTAAAAACCTCAATAGGTTATGGGCCCAGTATACGTACTGTAATATAAAAGGGAATTAATTGAAAAATGAGTCTTCCGGTCAAGATAGAAAATTTTCAAACTATTGAAAAATTGGAAGGGCAGAAAAATTGGGCAAGCTGGAAATTCGATATAGATTTGCAGCTGAGTGTTCACAAAGTCAATAAAATTGTGACAGGTGAACTAAGAAAACCTGAAGAATTAGAAAACGTTGATAATGCTAGTACTACGAAGTATGTCAAAGCTGTTAAGGAATCTGAGGAAGCAGATGCCATTGTCAGGTGCATAATCGGCTGCAGTGTAAAGTCGGAAGCCAAACAACACATTTTGACATGCAAGTCAGGAAAAGAAATGTGGGATAATTTACACAGCATATATGAGCAGAGGAATGAACACAGGTTGGATCTCTTTTATTCTAAGTTGTTTAATTATCATAAAGATATCGCAAAATCTTCAGGAGGAATTAATTAATTAAAATCTGAAAAAGCCCAGTTACCACGGTCAGTGTTATTGAATAGAATCATCAACACTTTGCCAAATGAGTACTTAGAATTTAAGAATGCATGGGAATCTGTTCCAAATTCGGAAAGTACAGTTCATTATCTTACAGAAAGACTTCGATTGCATGAACAACATTTGCAGGTGGTACATCTAGACAAAAATGAAACAAATTGTGCACTACTAGCAAAGCGAAACAGTTTTGAAAATAATGGAACGAAGTATAAAAATTATACTCAAAATTCACTAAAAGAAAAAGAAATAAATAAGAAACAAAAGTGCTATCATTGCGGCAAGATTGGACATTTCAAGAAGGATTGCAGACAGTTTAAAATAGCAAAAGAAGGGCAAGAAAAAGAAAGAAATTTGACAGGGAAGGAAAGATGGGTTACTTGGTTGGTTATTGTGGTGATAAAGATGAGAAAATATCACAGGTAACTTGTACTTTATCTCAAGAATTAAATATTCCTATTGCTTCCAGAGACAATCAGGAAGAGAATGATAATGCGAAGGAAGCAGAGAAGATTGAAACTAAAAACAATAACAATGAAAGAGATGAAAATCAAGAGGATCCGGAAATAAGTGATACTGAAGATTCTGCAGAATATCAAGAAGGGATAGAACTTCGAGACAGGATTATGATAAACAAACCAGCTAAATATGAAGATTTTATCATGCTTGCATTGAATAATGAGCCAGAAATATACGATCAAACTATTAGTTGCTGTGATTCTAGTGAATGGAAGATAGCGATTGAAGAGGAGATGACTTCATTAATTGAAAATAGAACTTGGGATCTTGTAGACTTACCTGAAGGAAGAAAAGTTATAGGTAATCGTTGGATATTTAAAATAAAATATGCAAGTGATGGAACAGTAAGTCGTTACAAAGCACGACTGGTCATAAAAGGATACTCTCAAATTCTAGGAATTGATTTCAATGAAACATTTAGTCCAGTAGTTCGTTGGGATACGATTAGGACTGCACTAAGTGTAGCAGCTGGTAAGAAAATGAAAATGGCTCAATTTGATGTAAAGACAGCATTTCTATACGGTGAATTGGATGAAGAAATTTATATGAAATCACCAGAAGGATATCAAGATGGTACTAATCGAGTTTGTAAATTACACAAGAGTCTGTATGGATTGAAACAAGAACCTCGGTGTTGGAATAAGAAGTTTAAAGAATTTCTTCAGAGTTATGGACTTTTTAGAACTGAAGCAGCTGCTTGTTTGTTTACAAATAAGAGTAAGAGTTAGTTTATTATTATTACTATATGTAGATGATGGTATTGTTGTTGCCAGAAACGAAAACTGTCTTAACAAATTTCTTCAGATTTTATAGGATGAGTTTAAAGTTACTATGGGTTTACCTAACAGTTATTTGGGTATGCATATAGAAAAATTGGAAGATGGTTCGATTTTTATTAATCGGAAGTCTTATGCAAAGAAAATTCTTGAACGTTTTAATATGACTGATGCAAAACCTGTGTCAACGCCTATAGAGAAACAACAAGTGCTTGAAGAATCGGATGAGAAATTAGATACGAATTTTCCTTTTCGTGAAGCTGTAGGAAGTTTTCTTTATTTGTCTGTGGTCACAAGACCAGATCTTGCACACTGTTTAAGCGTGCTATCTCAGGTATTGGATTGTCCTAAAGCCAAACATTACAAGATAGTGAAGAGAGTTTTGCGTTACATAAAAGGAATTTTAGAATCTTATTGTGATTCTGATTATGCAGGTGATATTAATAATAATAATAAGTTTATTAAGCACGAAAATAACAAGTAATTGTACACAAAGCTATTAACCAAAAAGAAAGGAGATTCTATGCTTAAATGGTGAAGGGTGAAGGGAAAGTTTTCGGATTTTTAATTTTGGATAATGGTAGGATACGTGCCTCTTTCCAGATTTTCGGAAAGACACCGTATATTAAGCAATGATTAATTATGTGAGTAAATATTGGTAAAAGAAAAGGACAGCAGAAGCGCAATAAATCAATATTGAAGTTGTCAGCCCCATAGGCTTTACTAGAAATTTTAAGCAAAATTTTGCCAACAATATCTTCTGTAACTGGAGTAAATGAGAAACTATCACTTAATACTGAACTATCAGTATTGTAGGAACTGATTACACTATCCAGATCACCCTCAGGTAGTACAGTCCCACTTATAAAATGTTTATTAATATCATTTACATTATTAAGTTCAGCAGGAAGAGATGGCTTATTGTTACTGTTAATACCAAAATCTTTGAGTTGTTTCCAAACATTCTTTTTGATAGAAGTCTTAATTTTGTGTTCCAAATAAGCTTTCTTTTCTGCCCTAACCGATTGAGTTGCCAAATTTCTCAACGATTTATAGTAAGTCCAGTGTTCCGGATTTCCAGATTGTTTGAATCGCTTCAATGCCTTATCTCTGAGGGTGAACATGAATTTCAAGTTATCAGTTAACCATGGTGGACTTTTGTGTTTTATAGTATAAACTTTTAGGGGAAAGTGAACATCAAAGATCGCGGCTAGATTGTTATTGAGAAAATCTACATTATCATTAATATCAACTAGAAAATAAATTTCTTGCCACTGCAAAGAGCGCAAGTCTGTTTCAAAATTGTGCAGATTAAGATTTTTAAAATCGCGATAAGTGAACGAATTGACTTCATTATTGAAAGAAATATCAATAGCTACTGTACACCAAATTAAGCAATGATCGGAGATATGCACGTCTAAAATTCCCCAATCCACGACGGTATTCTCTGTTTTAGTTATTATGTGATCAATGAGAGTAGATGTCGTCGCAGTTGTGCGTGTGGCTTTCTTAATAATCTGTTTCATATTAAAAGATTCTAAAAGTTCAAGATACTGTAGAGCACGTCCGTAACACGGTGTGAAAACGTTAATATTAAAATCTCCCAACACATAAATATAATCGTAGGACACGGACAAATTCAAAAGAGTATCTTCGAGAAACGGAAAAAATTGCGAAAAGTTATAATTTGGCGGTCTATAAATAACTCCAGCCAGAATGCATTTGTTATTAAAAATTAATTTTACAAATAAATGCTCCGCAAAATCTGTTACCCCTGACACCACCAAGATATGCCTTATAGATTTTTTAATATAAACACCGAGACCTCCTCCGTGACCATCTCGATCACAACGGATAAAATCAAAACCTGGAATAGCTAATAAACTTGAAGCGATATTGTCAGATAGCCATGTTTCAGACACAAAAAGAATATCAAATTTATTAAGATTTACAATGTCTGTAAGATCATGAACTTTTTGTAAGATAGACCTGATATTGAGGTGGCCAAATTTTAAGTCATTATTACACATCAGTTTATGAATTATTATATTATATTATTACTCGAAGATCTACATCTGGAATGGTTTTTAAATATAATGATGCAGCAGTTGTTTGATCTAGCAAGCGTCAAAAATGCATAGCACTTTCGACAACTGAAGTAGAGTTTGTTGCTGCAAGTTTAGCTGCGAAGGAAGCTATATGGCTAAAATTATTATTACAGAAAGTAACAAATTTAAATATTGTTCCAATTTTAAAAATTGACAATGAAAGTAGCATTCGTTTAATAAAAAATCCCGAATTTCATAGTCGTTCGAAACATATTGATGTACGATACAAATTTGTACGTCAAAAATATGAAGATCGAGAGTTGAATGTTACATGTTACAAGTGAGCAACAGGTAGCAGACATCTTTACAAAAGCTCTTCCAAGGAAACGGTGGAATGCATGTTCAAGATTAAAAGTACTAATGCATTGATTTAGGGGAAGTATTGAAGATAAATCAGTTGTACAAAGGAGGTTTAAACTGAAGCTCAACTGAACCAGGTTCAAAGTGAACAAAATCGCATCAAATTTTATTTATGAATGCATTAATTGCCATATGTCATTAAGATCCTATGCGAATTTGTTTACTTTGAACCTGGTTCAGTTGAGCGTCAGGTTAAACCTACTTTGTACAACTGGCCCTATTTTAAAATAATAGAATGTTTGTTTATATAAAAAACTTGTATTTTGAAGTATAAGAAAATACACTGTCAAAGTTTTCTGCAGTCTTTAATTTTTCAATTACTTTCAAACTAAAAACCTCAACAGTGTCAAAATAATTTCAGATTATAGCAGTCGGTAAGCAGAAACTTTCTTCTCTATATACCATAATACAATGACTTTGAATAACCTCACGGACAATAAAAAACAACGAAGCAATTGGTTCTCATACATTTACAGAATAATTTAAAACTGTGGAGCAAAATAGTACTATTAAATAGTTTCAACTTAGCGGAAATATTAAATGGATAGGTACAGAAATATAGTCAAATTAGGAACGTAATACTAGACAGTTTGCTTTATTAAGCGATGAAGAGAAGGTACTGCAAAGAGAAAATGTGCTAAAATCAGGACGCAGCCTACATACATATACACATGTAGCTGCATGCCGTTCATGTAAAAGTCTTATTTATTTCTGTAATCGTTCCCATTTGGTTTGCCTTTCTGTTTGTTTTTGTACGTGTCTGCGCAAGCTCGTACGAGCGTAACAGTAACTAACGTAGTCACGGTATGACAGTAATTACTAATTGCACTTCCGTGTTCAATTCGTCACACAGAATTTTGATTGACAATCGTGTCAATGTCCGCTGACGTTCGGTTATTTCTAATTATTATGCGTTGGGCATTAAGTTAGACGTAAATTGCCATTCTAATGAGAAAGCTTTTCCTTGTTGCATACTGATATAGGTATGTATAACGCCGCAGGAACTCCACTCGCAAATTCCGAATGAATTCGATATTATTTTCTTTAAGTTCGACGGTTTTATTATTAACAAAAGCACAAAAAATAAATAAATCATAACTGCTAACACTGACATATAAGTACGCACAATTATTGTGCTCACCTAAATACTCCAGTAGAACAATGTGTATACAAGTGTTTGCTTAATGACGTTTTTGTCAATGTTTCTACGATGTTTATATTATATTCTTTGTTAACTTTTTTCAATAAAATTACAAGTATTGCAGTCTTTTTCTTTTGGTTTTCTCCTTTTGTCAAAAGCGTTTCCGAATTTGTCAAATGACTTTCCAATCCGCAGGCCTACTATGCTTTGAATAGATTGGAAAGTCGTTTGACAAATTCGGAAACGCTTTTGACAAAAGGGGAAAACCAAAACAAAAAGACTGTAAAATTGTCGCATTTAATAATATTCGTTTATTAAGCACACATGCATACAAATTGTTGCAACATAGGGTACAAGTGGTAAACAAATAATAAACGGTCTAGAGTCAGATGTACTAGCAAAGCTAGCACCCTGATCTACCCCCTAAACCAAAACCAAAAACTAAATAATGCCAATAGGCCTTCATACAAATTTAGCGCAGTAGGTATGTAAAGCATAAAATAATTAATCTGTTATAGGATGAGATATGAGATTAAGGTATTATGAATTCCCTAATTAACGTGATAAAGAAAAAAAAACACAATAGAAGCGTAAACTTGCTGGAAGACATTGTTGAAAAAGAAATTAAAAAAAAAAATAAAAAAGAAAAATTCGTTCCGTTTACGTACGGTAGTTATGGGTGTATTGAATATTTTGATCGTGAAGGAGCCTTTTCTTTAATCGTATTGCAAAGTTGTGGGGTTGTAACTCTAGATATTCAGCCGCAAGGGCATTGATAACATTCGCAATTCGATATCTGTAAGCGGTTTAAAAAACTCGAGTCTGTGTTTGGAATAAAGGACGTCGACTCCTTATATTGATATTGTGCACGTCTCATGTTAAGCCATCCTAGTTCAGGGAGTTTATGAGAAATATGTTGATTACGCCTTATGCCCGATATAAGCCTCATACAACTACCCAAGCAACACCATTTCGTTCATTAGACGGTTTATTTACGACAGACAGGGATATTTTTGGTAATGGTATATAGAATGCCAAAAATATTCATATTTTAATGGTACTAGTTACCCTAGGATATAAGTGATACGTTAACTATACGTTTTCATTAAATTGTAATAAAATGTCGCGACTTGCAAAACACGTTTATCAAATTATTAAATTCCATCTTATCATGTAGGCGTAGGCCCATAACATACATTTTTCTCATTAAAATTTATAATATAATCTAAAAAAGTATAATGAATGTTTAGATGTAACATTTATTAACAAATATTTATCCAAATTGGTCTTGTGACCCTTGTTACATAGTAAATTTTCTATAAAACTACTAACATTGTATCACTACATAAGATGAGAGCTTAAAATATGAGTATCTTATAAATTTCGCCGCGAGATGTCGCGACCTAAACTGTTGCTCACTAAAGTTGTCGTTTATAAGTCAAAACAAAGTTGTCGTTTATAAGTCAAAACCGCAGGAACTTTCTTGCCCATTACAAATCATCACAAAATATATAATTACTACAAACGAACAGACACTTGGTAAAGTTGAATTAAATGTCAACATTTCGCTGTACGTTTCACAGCTTCTTTAGAATAAGTTGTAATAATATAAATATATAATTATAATAATTTTATAATTCCAAAATATACGTCTAGTATAAACCATGTATAAATGTTGCACATACCCTATAAATATACATTTTGTGTAAACGTTATATTTATCCCAAAAAGAGACGTTAGTTAGACTGTCACTCATATGTACAAATATTAGTCTATAATATTCTACATTTAGACTAAATTCAAAACGTGTTTTAGACATATTCTATATTTGGTGTGTTACATGGGTATTCTGAACTCTCTGAATCCTTGAAGCGTCCAAGTATAATAAGATAAGCCCAGAGATTCACATAACAAGCGTTTTGTATTTCTGGATAGAAAATGTCTATTTATATAAATCAACTTCAAATTCCCATAAGCTTTCCGCGAAAGATCAGTAACATGTTGTGTGAATTTAAGATTCTCGTCCAAGTCTACGCCCAAATTCTTAAAATATTTTTGGTCATGGGTAAAGATGAGTTTCCGATACGCAAATTGACCGCGGGCGCCACATTAGCACGAGAGTTTTTACTCCCAAACAGCATAACTTTAGTTTTTTTATGGATTGAGATACAATCCATGCTTATCGGAGATTGTGGCTAAATTATTAAGGTCTTCATTTATACGTTCGCAAGCGGATTCTATTTGATCGACGTCAAAAGCGTAATACAATTGCGTATCGTCCGCATAGAGATGGAAGTTACAATGTTTAATTACTGTCGGCAATCTAGAAGGGGACCCAGGATGGAACACTGAGGAACCCCACAGTGAACATGTAAGGAATCAGAAAGCATGCCCTCAGACAATACTCTCTGGGTCTGTCATATAGATAGTTTTCCATTAATTTCAAGGCGCAGTGATTCAACCCGTTGAACTGTAAGATTGTTAACATTATTTTGTGGTTGATTAGGTCAAATTTATTATCGTCCAAAGCAGTCACTAAGTCGTCAGTTATTGTGGTTAAAACAATTGCACAGCTAAAGCGCCGTCGAAAGCCAGATTGTTTTTCAGGGATAATATTATGACTTTCAAGGTACGGGTTTAACTGATTAAACAAAATTCTTTCGAGAATCTTAGAGAGAACCGGTAGAATACTAATCGGGCGAAGTTCCTTAATAAGGATGATTAACTTTGGCGAAGGACAATACTCGCGCCTCCTTCCAGGCTATGGGAAAAACTCCGTGACTAATACAAAAGTTGATTATATGTGTGAATGGTGGTAATAGAAGGGACAGCAGAAACGAAGTAAGTTAATATTAAAATTATCGGCACCGTAAGCGGTACTGGAGGTTTTTAGTAATATTTTAACAACTAGATCCTCGGATACTTCAGAAAATGAAAAATAGGTATTTAACCTTTCGTGGCTATTGGCGTAGGAAGTGATAACATCCTCAAAATCATTGTCAGTGAGCTGAAGCTGGTTTATTAATTGTGCATTTATGTCGTTTACAGTACCAAGTTCTGTTTCCAAACATTTTTTATGAAGAATTTTTGATTCTGTACTCCATGAACGCCTTCTTTTCGGCTCTGACTGTTAAGGTAACTAAATTTCTTAGCGATTTGTAGTAGTTCCAATGCTCTTGACGGTTGGTTTGCTTGAAGCGCTTCTGTGCCTTATCCCTTAACTTAAACATAAATTTCAAGTTATCAGTTACCCAGGGGAACATGTTTATTGAAGAGTTCTATAAGATGATTATTAAGAAAGTTTACATCAATGTCAATCGATTACTCTTGCCAGTGTATTGACTGTAGCTCAGTTTCGAAATTGTGTAAATTAAGATTTTTAAAGTCTCGGTAGCTGAATGAAATAAGTTTGTTTTTTATAGGGGCGTCTATTACTGCCGGATACCAAACTAAGGAGTGATCAGAAATGTGAACGTCGAGAATACCAGAATCTAGGATAGTGTTATCAAAGTTAGTTACTATAAGATCGATTAGTGATGACGTTCTTTCCGTAACACGGGTGGGTCGTGTAATGATTTGTTTCATACTGGAGGGTTCTAAGAGTTCGAGAAATTGCAAGTCCTGCCCATTATTCGGCATGAGCAGATTGATGTTAAAGTCACCTAAAATATAAAAACAATCATAAGACGTAGACACTTTCAAAATAAGGTCCTCGAAGTAAGGGAAAAATTGTGGAAAATTATATTTGAAAAATATGCTGAAATGTATTTGTTTCCAATAATTAATTTTACGAATAAGCCTTCTACAAAATCAGTAATCTCCGAGATCTCCAGACTGTACCTGATTGATTTTTTTATGTAAATACCCAGACCTCCTCCACGACCATCACGATCACATCTAATAAAATTAAATCCAGGAATAAATAATACTTCAGTTATAATATTACTCAGTAACTATGTTACAGTTAAAAATAGAATGTAATTCTATTTTTAACTGTAACCTAACTGTTAACCTAACGTTAACTATAACCCATTCCTTACTGAATTAGGAGAAATCCTAACGAAAAACAACCATAATAAATTTGTAATTCTGGGTGATATAAACATAGACTTACTACATCATGCAAATTCACTACAGTACGAAGATTTCCTGGCCACTTTTGGATTTTTGAAAAAAATTGATAAGGTCACGAGAGCTCAGTTCAGAAATAACGAGTTATGCACCTCTTGTACTGATCACATTTATGTAAGGGGATTCATTGATCGCTCATTTGGATCCATCATCGAATCAACTATTTCTGACCATTATATAATAATAGCCACATTAGACATAATCCCTGCAATACCTGTTCATGAATTGGAACCATTCAGACTCAAAAAGATCGACACCAAGATTCTAGAACGGCAACTGCTGCAACAGCTGAGCCCATCGAACTATGAAAATATAAACACTTCTGAAGAGATGTACAAATACTTATGTGATGCCTATCAAAATGCGATAAATGACTCTACAACAATAAAAAACTGTAGACCGAACAAACTTAGAATTGCTGAAAGGAAGCCATGTCTCTCACCTGTTATCCAAAAAGAAATTCAATTCCGTGATCGTTTATTTAAACTATGAAAAAGTAGTACTGAAATGAATAAAAATTTCTACAGAACATTATACAATAAACAGCGAAACAAAATTGTTCTATTATTATAGAAGCCAAAAAAAGCCACTACCACATGCTTTTCAAAAACTGTCAAGGTAAAAAATCTTTAACCAACCAAGACAACTCTATACTACACCATTTTAAAGTCCCTGCTCTAGAAATAGCATCTAATTTTTCATCGTCCTTCGAAAATCAAATAGACAGCATCATTCACGACTGCAACAAGAAATTGTTCTTTAACAATCAGAATAGGACACTACTTCAATCCATGTTCGTACCTCATCCCTCTCTGGCAGAAACTGATCACATTATCAAATCAATGGATCATCGTAAATCACCGGGTATGGATTTCATCCTGATGCGTCATCTAAGCAATTACGCCAACATTTTCACAGGCCCAATACAAACACTAATTAGACTCTCACTCCAAGACAGACATACTCCAACAAAACTTAAACAATCTATTATACGACCCATATATAAGAAAGGATGTCATAGCAGCTATGAGAATTATCGTCCAATCTCAATTTTGTCAGCTATCGATAAAATCATTGAACGATACATGTGTGAAAAACTTATGGGCTACCTAGATAAATTTAACATTATCAACCAACAACAATATGGCTTTCAAAAACATAAAAGTACCACTCGACCAAGACTTTGCTAATCTAATCAACCAAAAGCTAAACAATAACTACCACGTGCTCGTGCTTTTCATAGATTTCAGTAAAGCCTTCGATTGCATAAATCATGCCATCCTCATCGAATACCTGGAAAGATCAGGTATTAGAGGAACGGTTTTGGAATGGTTCATAGATTACTTGTCAAATAGAAAATCCTGCATTAAAATAGCCAACACATTCAGTGATACATTTAATATTGCACGTGGAGTACCTCAGGGAAGCATTCTAGGTCCCATTTTGTACTTAATTTACGTGAATAATGTAGTGGACTGCTTTACCGATTGCTCCTGCTTCCTCTATGCCGACGATACAATGATCATAGCCTCACATAAGGGCCTGAATGTGGCCAAGAGCTACCTTCAAAGAGAATTTGTTGAATTCCAAAAATGGGCGCATGATAAGCAATTAATAATCAACCATCAAAAAACCAAATTGATGTATATTGCTTCCCCTCATCTAAAAAGGAACATAAACTTCAATATTACATATCACACTGAAATCTGTCTACATAAAGATCTACTTGACTGTAAATGCAACCTTTCTATTGATGTCGTGAGCACATACAAATACTTGGGTATTACTATTGATAACCGATTTCTTTGGCAAGACCACATAGTTCAACTACGTGGAAGACTGAGAGTAGTTGCTTCACGGCTTTATCATCTGAAATTTTACGTTCCCCAACAAACACTTATGCTGATCTATTCCTCAATGGTCGAGTCATTGATCAGATATGGACTTACTATATGGGGTTGGGCACAGAGCTGGGTAGTATCCGGATATTTAGGTATCCGGATACAGTATTCGGATACTGTTTGTGTATCCGAAGACTGTATCCGAATCCTTTGGGAGAAATGTATCTGTTATCCGTATCCGCCATTTATTTATTAAAGTATCCGTATCCGGATACTTTTCATCTTTCCACGGATACAATTCATAATTCCCGCACTAAATCCTTCCCGTGTAGCGTGAGCGAGATAGTAGATAATAGGGAGTTTTCGCAATTTGTACGTTATGGCACAGATAAAAGAGCTTTTATCTGTGGTTATGGGTAACGTTTACGCTATGTGTAATAAAAACAGTAATGCGCTTGCTCACATATCTGTGAGCACGCGCAGTAATAGTTTTGTGGCACTTAGCGTAAACATTATCCATAACGTACAAGTTGCGAAAACTCCCTATTATCTACTACGTTATAGTACCTTGCGTAACACTTACACTTTCTCTTTGAATTTCTTGAAGAAGGGTTTTCACTAGAAAAAGTATTCGTATCCAGTATCCGGAAAAAGTATCCGGATACAAGTATTTAGAATACATTTTGGAACTAAAAGTATCCGTGTCTTGTATCCGGTATCCGGACCCCATTGCCGGTATCTGTATCCGATATCCGGATACATTTTACCAGTATCCGACCCAGCTCTGGTTGGGCATCCGATTACCTAATAAACGGCCTCCAGTCACTCCAAAACCACATCATCAGACAGCTGTTTCCGTACAAAGAAAACGTGAGTAACCTGTATAAACGAGGTAACATCCTACAAGTTAAAAAATTGCTATATTACGTTATAATAACGTCGAACTACTTCTCTACAAGATACAAAGTTCCAAGTGATCATAGATACTCCACAAAAGGGCGAAGTGCGCGCTTATTGACTGTCCCTTTAACATTCAACAATTACGGCGATCGAACTCTTGCAGTGACTATTCCACGAACATTTAATATGCTACCTTCAGAATTGCATAATCTAAAATCATTCACCGAGGTGAAAAGCAAACTAAAATCTTGGCTTCTTAGCATATAAGTATATTCAACTTACGTTCTGTTTTTTGTTTAAACTACTTGTCAAGTGTTTACTTTTGTTTACTTTTATTTTGTTTCATTTTTTAATGTTTAAATCTTTGGTTATAACCATTTGTAAACAAACAGCAGGTTTTCTATTTTCTTTCAGTTTTGCCAATTTAATACTTGTTAACTGTCACTCACTAATTGTTGCCACTGTAAAGTCCCTGGACTTAGTGGCAAAGCTATTACTCATCTCTTACATGTTATTTCTTTTTTTTACATTATTTTTTAATACTAGGAAATTTTTATTTAATTTCACTCGGCAGTGTCGCACTGCCCTTACACTTCTCCTGCTTTCAACTAGCGCTAAGAATGTATTCTAATTTATAACTTTGATGATTTAATGTTACTTAAATTTTAGGAACTGGTTTTGTAAGTAGGATGAAGTCAGAGTGTAAGTTAGAGTGTATTTTGTATTAGGTATGTCTTACGAAATAAAAAAAATAAAATTAAAAAAAAAAAATTAATTATTCAAAATAAAACTTGCTATTAGCCCTTTCACTTAAAAGGTTGCAAGGGCCTGTTTTAAGCCCTTATGTATTATAGTTCAGAATTGTTTCCATAAGCATTTATTACAGACTTAAAAAATATTACGTTTTTATTAAAGTATATTACAATAATCTGAACCCAATAATCGAATGGACAATTTCAGCAATTTCAAATTAATATTGTCGCGTACAAAAAGAGTTGGTAATTTATTTTTGTTAATTAACGAATTAAAATTCGATTACTTTTATTTTAAATTATAAATTACTCTAAGTCCTTTTTACTTTAAAACTTAATTAATCATTATAATTATTTTAAACATAATTCTTCCTTAACGAACTTATTTAACCTTTTACTCAATAACTCTAAGCTCGTCCTTACTTCTTTAACCTCACTTATTTTAAACTTATCGAACTTATTTAATCTCCTACTCTTTTAAACTTTAACTTAATTACCTGACTTTAATTAAATTCTACGTTACTTTACTCGGGGAAAAGGGCTTGGCCCGAGGCGGCCAGCCCTGCGCTCGTGGAGAGCTCACTCGCTTGCTTCGGCTTACGCGCACTCGTTCACCATTACTGACCAATTAATTATCTTACTAAACTGCTAACTAACTACTTTTAATACTCTTCACTACTTTAATACTGCTCTTCACTAATACCACTACTACTACTACAGCCCCCGATTCTACCTGCGGATCGATCTTTTATACATCCCTATCTCTACGTCACAATTGGTGCCTTTGCTCTGGTGGCTGGGGGTTCGGTTCAAAGTACAAAGTGCATCAGCATCAATTGATCCTTGCCAAATTTGTTTTTCTTAAAGCGTTCTAATTGCCTCGATCTTAATTGGCACATGTAAACAACACGCTCGCATTCCGCAAAGCTTGCATTCATGCGAGTAAGTGTAACGCGACTTTGATCTACTTCAATGGTTGCTGATTCAGTATAATTTTGAAATGCACATGATTGCAATAATTACGAAATGAATTTAAATTTACTTATTTTCCCAGATAATGACATCGTGACAATATCAATGAGAAAAAAAATGTAAGCCTTAATGAAAATATAACAACAGAAAACTTTCATTCTTTGAGCAGTGTATTTTTTTTTTAATAAAATTTCAAATCAAATCAACTGTTAATAAAAACCGGCTACCGGACTATGACACGGCTCGAAGTATTTTAGTATTTATTTTCTAATCACATCGAATTTTATATACCTACTTGAAAATAGCACACTCCTTAAAAGTTTGGAAAAAGCACATGAATATTAATGTCATTCCGCCGCGATTTGAAGGCTAGCTGGCACAGTGTGAACGTACGACATAAGAACGGCCAAATAAAGACGTATTTATTAACATTAGATAACGAGTCCGGGTCTGAGATGGCACACTTTCTAATCGTCGAACACTCTCCAATAGCAACATTTGGCGCCAGAATTCACGAGGTCACACAGTTACTGCGAAAAATTCCATTCAGATGATTTGTCTTTGGAATGGGGAAAAAAAAAGCTTCACCTTTTTATTACGTAGCACCTGCAAAGCATAACCCCGTGACATACTTTGAATGAGAAGCACTGCTTGTATAAGTACATATAAAATTCATTATTAATTTGTGAGGATTCTGTAGATAACGAAAACTGCAGACTACTTACAAAACATAAAAAACGATGTGGCATTTACCTATTTAAGGGAATGAGAAACATACGAGGTGTGACTATAAAATATCTGATGTTCTAAAAATTACTCAGTGGACATGTCCCTTTCAATGCTGTAGGTCCTTTTCTGAGAGGTAGTGCATGAGCTTCGCCGCTTTATTCTTCACAGCATCAGCTCACGCAAATCTGGTTTCTTTTAACGCAGATTTTATCTAAGGGAAAAGAAAAAAATCACACGAAGTTTCTATTCTACAGAACGAAGTATGCCATAGCAGCTATTCGCAAGCTGTATAATATAACTTATAAATTAAATAAGATATGTTTCATCTCCAATTAACTTTATCTGGCGATTAATTCCCCTAGTAACGATAGTGATCACAATTGTTACTAGCGGAATAAACCATCAGATAAAGTTAACTGGAGATGAAAAGATCGAGCCTTAATATTGTAAATAACTTAATATAACGATTGTCTTTTTTGCATTCCATGTCTTTTAATTATAAATATCAGAATAGCACTTAAAATAGTTCAAATTTACTTAATTCATACTAACCTGATTCAATGATGAATTTGTTTGCAGGTCATTTTAATAAAGACACCACAAATCAGACGTATTAGTTCATATAACAGAGTCGTCTTTGTTAATGTGACGAGACATGTGATAAACAACGAGTAAAATTATTTAATAATTGTCGCGAACCCCCTGTAATTACGCGTCAATTCAATCCAATTTTTTATGTTAATCGGAACGCTTCCACGACAAATGAACGCCGAAATACGACCACGAATACGCTTTAATATTTATGGGAGCGCTAATTACATTTCTGAAAACTCGTTAAAAAATCGGGAACACGCCCGCGTCGAAAAGATTTCAATTTAGATTCTAACTCGTTAGAAATGGATATAATTTCGGGAACGGTTCATTACGAGTATAATAACTGCTTAATGAGAACTTAGTTATTATAAGTGAGCTTACGAAATCGGAGACCTAAATAGAAACCAACTCGTTCGAGGAAGAAAAACGAAAGAAAGAGAACGAAATCAAACGGACGAGATAATTTATAGCACATCACTTCACATAATTTCCATTACAAGACTGTCTGTAGAAACGAAATAAGATTTTGAAAAATTTACTTATTAATTGTTTCATAAGTACCAACAAGTTTCAACTTACTGGCTATGTACGAGCAGAGTTGAAAAAATCATTGACGGAAAATAAGAACATTAATATAACTTTCGTAGTTATTTGTATACCAAATATCAAATACCATTCTTTAACGTTCCGAGAGAAAAATTGTCACCGAGGCCGCTTGCGGCCGAGGCAGGACAATCTTGAGGACGTTTAAGGATTTCGCGGGCACGACATTTTTTGGGCGACCGTATAAAATCTTCAATTTTTGGAATAAAAAATTTTCGTTGTAGATAGAATGACGGTTTTCATCTTACCATAGAAATGAGATAAATTAGGTCAATTCAGTTTGTGGAAATGTGCCATTTACTTTAACGATTTAATTCGATTTCGCGGGCTGCGTTGCGTACGCGAAATGATCACTTCGTGTACGGTTGCCCAAAAAATAATTTTAGGAAACTAAAAACTTTTTACGCTTACGGGACGATAATCGTAACACGCTTATCTTCTGTGTGTGTTTAAAATATTTTTTGTGTGCTTTTAATAAAATTAATGTCTTTTACATGCAATTTTGCATATATAGGTCCTGCGAAAATAATCTGATTTAATTTCTTAATTATGTACTTGTCTAGATCTACTTGTTTAAAAACGATAAACTTTTATTCATACTTCCCAAAAAAAAGATATTGAATATAGTTCAATTCCGTGCCTTAAAAGAAACTTAATTCGGGTTTAGATCGTCGTAAAAGTTTACTCACATAAATAGTGTAATTTATGAGCAATAAACAATAAAATATACGTTTATTACTTACGTTAGAGCTTCATTCAGATCTTGTCGGTAACAAGTTCTCAAACCTAAAATTACGATGTCATGAACATTTAAGTGCTTAGAAAATAATCAACTTGTTTTAATTAGAATAGTTTTTTTTTTTAATTAAAAGTAATCCCGATTGATTAATGGCCACTATATCATCTTTCTGTGCACATTTTTCCCTAAAGAAAAAGAAAATTTACTCAGTTAAATTATTCAGTTGGAAACTGAGTTGGAAACCTATATTAACGTACTAACACATATTACATAAGCAAAACAAATCTACTGATGTACAATCTAATCTAATCTGGAAGTAAAAAATTAACTAGAAGTATTAAATTTCTAGAGAAATTGCTGTTTTAGAGAAGGATTAAAACTACTCATCAATCGCTTAATCATGACCATTCGCACAAAAAATATCATCATTAGTTTGAAAAATATCAATAAAATTATTCTTTCGTTACCAGCTGATAAATGCGAAATACATGTAGCTGTGGTTTTGAGCATATACCTTTTTTAGAAATAATTGAAATCTCAGGGCCTAGTAATTTAATTGTTAGACAAGTTACAACACTCCACGAGGTTCCTATGCAATGTCGCAGTTTAAATAGCAATGGAGACTCTAAAAGCATTTATTGAAATGTTATTGTGCAAATTTACGAGCAACGTGGTGAAGGGGTAAGTAAAAATCGAAAAACTTAGTAACAAATTTATTAAAATGTAATACTACCAACATTAAACAGTAAATGTCATAATATGTGTCCACATATTTATCAGATGCGACATGTACATAAATTACAATATAATTTGCAATTGAAATTGGTAGATCTCAACCTCAAACTCACCGTAAACAAACAGGTAAATTGTTTTCAGAGACCGCTAAGGGAAAACGCCTTGATCCGTGTCCCTCAAAATTCTGAAAATTGTTGAATAAAATGAAACAGGTATGTTATGATTTGTTGACTGATTATAGGTTACAGGTATATTGAAAAATTTTAAAAATGTAGTGTGAAATCTAACTTTGCAATAGCAAAACGCAATGTAATTATTCCATGTCGTCTTTGCCAAGAACAAATCCGAATCGTACCAATTAAGACAGCCAATCTAATTTGTACACGATTTCTTAAATAAAATGGTGTGGCGTTCGTATTGGGATTTAACTTTGCTATGGGAAAACGCAATGTAGTTATTCCATGTGGTCTTTGCCATAAACAAATCTGAATCGTACCAATTAAGACAGCCAATCTATTTTGTACACGATTTCTTAAATAAAATGGTATGGCGTTCGTATTGGGATTTAACTTTGCTATGGCAAAACGCAATGTAATTATTCCATGTGGTCTTTGCCATAAACAAATCTGAATCGTACCAATTAAGACAGCCAATCTATTTTGTACACGATTTCTTAAATAAAATGGTATGGCGTTCGTATTGGGATTTAACTTTGCTATGGCAAAACGCAATGTAATTATTCTATGTCGTCTTTGCCATAAACAAATCTGAATCGTACCAATTAAGACAGCCAATCTAATTTGTACACGATTTGTTAAATAAAATGGTGTGGCGTTAGTATTGGGATTTAACTTTGCTATGGCAAAACGCAATGTAGTTATTCCATGTCGTCTTTGCCATAAACAAATCTGAATCGTACCAATTAAGACAGCCAATCTAACCTGTATACGATCAGTTAAATACAAGTGTATGAAAGCATGCCAAATCAAAAATTAACAACAATAATATTATAAAATTTTAAATAGTTTACCATTCTTGTAGATCTTTACACTAACACTGCCCAAGGAAGACTTAATTCTACTGAAAAATTTCCCCACTTATATAGGGAAACAAGCCAACGAAAACTTGCCCCAAAAGAAAACTAACCTCAAAATTCAAAATTAAAATTAAAGATCCTACAAAATTAAACTCAAAAATGTGATTCTATATAAGCCAAAAACATAACAATAAATTTATCTTCTCGTAGGCCAACCAATTAATCCCAAACGAAGAGTCTCAACCTTAAGCATCTTCACCTTCGCCCCATCAGGAAGGTGAAGCAGATATCGGCGCTTGTTCCCACAGCGGTCCTTTAGGAACTCACGAGGAAGCTTTTTAACAGCTTCATCAAATTCAGCAGCCTCCAGCTGCTGAGGAACAGGCTCTTCAAAATCATGGCATCGCCTCTGTATCAGAGTCGTCTCCAAGAAGCTCTATAAATTTGGTTTTCAACCAATTGGTCGTTATTGGCGAATCGATATTCAAAAGACTGTCTTCCAGGTTAGATAAACTCCGCATTTAACAAAATGGAAATATAAGTAAAAGAAAAATCTTAGTGAAAACTTCATTTTCAGAATTCTAGGAACCCTTTTATACAAATATAATGGAAAAATGGCACCAAAAGCCAAAAGAAATGATCATGTTACAAAATAAAACAAATTCAATGTGCGTATCCTTTTTCTTTTAATATTTATTTTTCCTGGAAAGGAAAATAACACAGCAATATGTACTCGTATATCAAGGACACCTCTGATGTATAGGGTGACTGACAATTGTTCCGACAAAAAAATCACGATACGAAGCGATGTGCGAGAGTATGGGAAAAATAAATAAATAAAAATTCTTTCGACTGTAGTTTTCGAGAAATAATTAATCCAAAATTAACCCCAGAATGACGATGTGCCTCTGGTTAAAAAATAAAGGAGCAGATAAACGAAATGAATGCCCTCATCATAAAAGCTTTATGGTAGGCACGGCGGCGATAGTGAATTTAAGTGGAATTAACGTCAACTCCGTTTCTAGGTCAACGCCCGACACGATACCTTAAAATACTAATTATAAAATACAGTCGCACCTCCATAACTCGAACCTCCACAACTCGAAACTCTCTGTAAGTCGAATTTTACTGATGCCCCTGCACATTGTGTATAATTGAAATCTCTTTCTTTAACTCGAAATTTCTATAACTCGAAGTAATTTTCCGGTCCCTTGAGATTCGAGTTATGGAGGTTCCACTGTATTTACTTGAGACATGCATGCAAATCACCTGGAGCAGATTATTCCATGCAAAGGATCACAACGGCCCCATTTTTAACACCTGCTTTGACAGGTAAATAGATATACCACTAAAACGAAAAAAATTAAATCTCCATGTTAAGAATTTCTAGTATTTTTCCTTCATTAAATTATATTGTAAATAAAGTTAATTTCGACAAGAAGCGAGTAGGTATTTCATAATTCATTTTAATCAGTACATACCTTCGTAATCTGTTAATTTATTATAACATCGTTTTGTGTGTGACACATTATTATTAACACACTGGTTGTAAATCGTTCCTCGTTCCACCGTAAGCATTCTTTTCACTTCCATTAAATTCTTAATTAATTATAAACTGTTCCATAGAATTTTTTAAATAAGATCCCATAATCTGTTACATTCATGCACGTACGCGATTTGATTAAAAACTGTACGCATATCACCAACGACGTTTAAAACAGTTGTACGTAATAAAGTTTTTATAGCCTAATAAACAAAAAGCTTGTCGGCGATGAATTTCATAAATAAATAAATCGTTTCACATTTTCCAAACAACGCACGGTGGTCCGGATGATGTTCGTAGCGCGAATTAATTGTAAGCGTAAACAAAAGGAACGTAATCAATAGAATAATTTCTTTAATTAATGCTGTGATATCCATAAAACCAATTTAAAAATTTATATATTTTTTGATACAACAATCGTTCCCCGGCAAATCTTTAAATTTTAACGATTCCTCTAACAACTCCAAACGAGTAAAACGTACGGGAACTAAAATGAAAATATTTAAATAAAACTGAGAGGGGCGCTTTGGGGCACTTAATTTTTTTTTTAAATAAAACTACTTTCATACATAATGTGATATAATAAAATTCAAAGCCTGCATATAAAAGTGCGTTCTTAAAAAAATATGTATTTAACTTAAATTTGGAGGCAAAAATATATAAATAGACCATATTTACCTTCAGTAATGTTAGCCATTACAAATATTAAAAACAACAAAATATGAAATATATTGCAATGATTATTCGATAGCCTATCAAGAACGATTGAATGCTGTAATGAGAAGCGCAAAATGCATAGATCAGTTCTTGCATTGTTATGCCTCATGATAAGGCACTACACCTACATTTTTTATTGTTTTGGTGAAGTATAGGTATTAAAGTCTTCCATACGACTAAACTTAAATGGAAAAATCAAACTTGATTTTTTAAATTAATTCGGGCTACGATCGCGATCCGGACCACTGTGCAACGCCAGCAATTTACATTTCTCTTAATCTGTGACATGCATTCACGTACGCGATTTGATAAAAAATTATTACAGTAGCGAGGTTTAAAACAACGGCGGCGACAGTTGGTGCAAGTGAAATTGGGAAGAGGTGGACATACTCGCTGAGCGTTAGCTTTGTCTAACTCACATAAACAGAGGACAAACAATACTTAGCGTACATCGTGCGCCCTTGGACGTTAGAGGCCGTGCATTGACCCCCCGATCACCAGATTTAAATCCTTGTGTTTTTTTTTAAGGAACCAGGTGGTATATTCCGCTTTAGTAAATGATTCGCATTCGCAATAATTAACAAACAATTATTTACGCAATTATTTGCGAATTTGTTACCCTTATTTCATATGCAGTTCCAGTTATTTTAAAAATTACTAATAGATACATCCCGTAAAAAAAACAACTCAGACTTCCGCTCCCAACTGTTAAACGTATAATAAAACGAAATGAGACGTGTGTCAAGGTCTGTTTCGATTGTTAATTATTATAATTTCGTTTTGTGTGTGTGACGAATTATTAACACAAATCTATTAAAATCGATCCGCATATCCCGAAGCGTCTTTACTATGAGCAAATATCATAAAACGTTTAAGACACATGTAAATTTATAATTAATTAATATTCATAATGAATTAATTGCAAACTGTTTCACAGAATTTTTTCTACATTTTCTCGTAATCGCGTACGCGATTTGATAAAAAACTGTACACGTAACACCGACGTTTAAAACAGCTTAACGTTTTTGGACTCCATGCAGTATCGATCGGCTGCAATCAGCTGCTCGATTGTCAGATTGGTTAAATATTAATTATACTAATACATGGATCGGAATTATTTACATAATTATTTGTTACTCTTTAGCCCTTATTTCATACGCAATTTCAGTTATTTTAGAAATTACTAATTCATAATTATATCGCGTAAAGAAACATAACTCAGAATTCCGTTCCCAGCCGTTAAATGTGCAATAAAACGAATATGTATATATGCCAAGGTTGCTTTGTGTGCAGGCAAGAAGTCAATGAAATAATAATCATAAAATGTATACTGCTGCGTTTATAAAACGTGGCGTGGTATTTCGTACGCAGTAACGCAGCTTGATTTTGGGGTAATTTTTTACTTAATTATAAATTGTTCAAAAGAATTTTTCCCTTAATCTGTGACCTCAATTATTTTACGCGTTTTTATTTTTTATCGGAATAATTGTCATTCACCATGTATATTAATAACCATAAAAATCATAATCAGTTTTACTAACGCATTTATAAAACGTGATGTTACATTTCGCAGAGAGTGTCGTAACATGCTTTTATTCAGTCTAACTGGATACGTAGAATTTTTTAAATATCTTTTTTTTCATTTACTGTGAAATAGATTCTCTTGTGGGTTGTAATGTACCATGGCTCTCACTGACTCCCCAGTGATTACCCAAACTAAGCAACCAAACTTGCACTTATGAGTAAAATGAAGAACCCCAATAATAACCCTTACAATAATAGGTGAATCAGTGGTGTAACAGAATTAAGTTTGTTAGAAAAAAAGATAAAATAAAAACCACCCAAATAAAAATTTATAGTCGTACAATCAATCTGTAAAGATTTTTAGAATAACTCGTTGGTCACGTATAAATCCGGTCTTCAGCGAATTTTGAAAGCTTAGATCGGATTTCGAAAAAAAATTTTTTTTGAAAAATAATTAAAGCTGGTTCGTGTCCGATTAAAATTGTTTGTGATAGAAAAATAATGTTTAAATTACCCCCTCTCTTCTTTTTCCTGGCTAGGTAGATGGTTTTTTAATTTCTCCTCGTAACATCGATTTTTTCGTTGAATTAAAAAATTCAATTTCAAGAAAAAAGTAAAAATATGACCATTGTTTAAATGTCGCCATAAGTGCCGCAAGTGTTAGATTTCCCGCTCAAAATCCGAGCAAAACGGCAGGTGCACTCTTGTCGGCCTTTTGATGAACGGTAGGTACTCGAGAGTTGGTTTATGTTAAAAGAATCCGAGATTTACCGGCAGTAGATAAGCGGGCGATAAGTAAACGACCGGAATGCTTTTTTCACAGCTGTAGTTCCGAAGAAGTTACACATTGCCTTATAAATCTGAAAATCAAGAGACTGTTATTCCATAAATTTATTGGAACGATTTCTATCGTCGGTCGGAGAGAATACAATTACTTTTGGCGTGGCCACATTTGCATTTAATGTAACGCCTAAGGTGATTTTTAGCAGCTAATTTGACATAAATATGCGGTTATACTTAAGCTTAATATAAAATTACTCGTTATAAATTTGTTTTTTTTTCCATATTATCATATTACGAGTAAAAACTACAACAAACTAGACAAATTAGACTTTGAAAATCATGTTTGGCGTTACGTTAAACGTAATTGTGGCCGCGGAATTACCGGTGAGAAATTAACAACAAACATCCAGGCAAGCATCAAAATTTCAATTGGTTGTCAAAGCCAACCTACTATCAGTATCACAGAACAATAATTTTAACAGCATTGTAAGGGTCAGCAGTTTGTCTTGCTGTATAACAACTGATGAAAAAAAAAAACGAAACCCAATTTATTTTGAATAATTAAATGCCCAGTAAGTACAAATTGATCAAATTAAAGTTTCGATTGTAAATACTTTCTTTATATTTTCAAAAGCAGTAACAAACCAATTGATTGTTGCTTGTATTTCCAGTGTAACCACTCGCACACACGTGCCCTTTGTTGCTCTTTATGAGACCACTATTATGTGGGATATTTAAAAATCGCCACAGGACGTGGCGATCGCATTTATATAAGGAATCCTGTATGCTCATATCTGTGGCACTCGCATTTTGTGACTATTGAGGATTAAAGTTTTATTTGATTAAATAGATAAGGAGGATTATTGCGGCAATTTTTCACAACACACACTTGAATACGCATTAAAAATCTGATGTTGATTAAGATATTATAAAGTAATTTATTTGTCTAATGTTGAAATTATAAAAAAAAATTTAGGCGTTTTTAGAATATAAGAATTATTTGACTACTTCATTAACGCCCGTTCTTTTGGGATTCAATTCAGGAAGCTGAAACAATTCGAAATGAAGGAATAATAAAAGTTCCGATGTAATTTCGATAATGAGTTTATTCAAGGAAAAAGAAAACAACTAGATTAATTTTTATTTGTAACAAAATAAATTATAATACACATTACTCAAAAAATAAAAGTAATCATTATTGTCTGTTGACATACATACGTCTAGCACGACTGAAAATTTTTAATAACTTGTTTAGGTAAATGTAAATTAATTTTTGTATAAGTAAAGGTTTTTATTTCAAACAAGTAATAGTTTTATAGATACGGCAAATCTTACTTAAGAATTTTAAGCCTTAGTGAAAATACGCCTATAAAATACAATGACTACTTGTAACACGCGTATATAGGGTGACTGTTAATTAACCCGACAAAATGAAACCATGATAAGAAGCGATGCCCGAGAGAATGGAAAAATGTATAATCAAATATTAAATAATCAAAAATTAGTCCCAAAACGACGATGCGCCCCTGGTTAAAAAGTCGAGGAACAGATGAACGAAATACTGTCGTAAAAGTTTTTTTATAGTTTTATGATACTGCGACGTGGCTTCGTGAACTTGACCTTTAAGTGGAATTTCACAACTCCGTTTTTAGGTCAACGCCCGACGTGAATACGAACTCGAAAGTATTTACTTGACAAATAATGCATGCAGCAAATTACCTCGCCAAGAATAACAACACTTTGAACACCTGGAAAACAAATAAATCAGTAAACTCATTCGTAATCTGTTTCGAATGTTAATTATTATAATGTCGTTTTGTGTGTGAGGAATTATTAATACAAATTTATTAAAACTTCAACAAATTCAATTCACATTTACAATTCCACATCCTGTGTTTTTGGCGCACTGGTTGCAAATCGTTCTACCGTACGCAGCATTCATTTCACTTTAAGTTAATTATAAACTATTCCTTAGAATCATCCCGTAATCTATTAGATTCATTCAGTACGCGATTTAATTAGAAACTGGACGCATATCATCAACGTTTAAAACAGCTGTACGTAATAAAGTTTTTATAAACGGCGATGAACTTCAGGTCTAATAAATCGTTTTACATTTTCGGAGAAAACGGATTCGTTTAAGCAATTGCTTGCAAATGTAATCAAGTAATTATTCTTTTGTGGCGATAATTATTCATTACCAATTAGTATTGCGCATAATACTAGCGACGTTTAAAACAACAGATTGTGTCCTAATAGTTTGATTGTCTCCGTGCGATAACGAGACGAACATTTTACCATCAGCTGCCTGTCGGGCCGTACATTTGACCCCTGCGATCACCAGATTTAAATCCTTGCGATTTCTTTTTGTGGATGAAACGGCACAATTATTTGCGAATTTATTATTCGTATTTCATACAGTTATTTTAGAAATTACTAATAATTACGTCGCATAAAAGAAACTTACCTTCCCCAGCTGTTAAACGTGTAATAATTTTATTATAATAATAATAATTTATTAATAGACAAAGCATACTATTCGATTGATGAATTCTTGGGCGATTCTTAGAATTTAGCGAGTTTATAACATGTGTATTTTTAGGACTCAATCTATAGCCAATCGCACTTTATGTATTTTGTGCATAAGAGTTCATGTTATCCACATTGTAAATGGTATTAATTTCGTACACACATTTCTAATGTTAATGAATAATATTTTTATTTTGACATGCCACACCCATTGTTACATTTTATTGTACAATTTGTGAAACGAATAAATTATTATTATTAAAATTATTATTATTAAAACCAATTTAAATTGCGTGTCAAGGTCGCTTTGTGTGCAAGCGAGAGTCAAAAACTTTATAGACCTATTATGCAGCCGCATTTATAGAACGTGGCCGCCGTATTTCGCACGCAGTGCCGGAGCTTGATTTTGGGATAATTTTTTAATTAGGTATAAACTGTTCACAAGAATTTTTTAAATATTTTTCCCGTAATCTGTGACATCGATTTTCTTATGCGTTTTTTTTGTCGGTACAATTGTCATTCACCCTGTATATGTATTTTTTATAAGATGTTCAAATAGGTTTCCTCCTACTTGAATGCAAATATTAGCACGAAGCAACATGGAAGTATGAACGCTCCCTGACAAGTCTTCGTTGATGAATTCCACAGAGTTTGAATACATCTTCGGCGTCCACAGTAGGTTCGAAATAAATCTTTTCTTTGATCAAATCCCAAAAACAGAAATCTAAGAAATTTAGATCGGGTGGTCTACGAGACCATGGTGAGACCACCTCTTCCATTCCATCTACCAGGAAAAAAAATTATGTGGAAATCATATTGTCACGGTGTTGTATCTTATAAAATCAACATTAATAAATAAAAGACATGCTAGAAAGCGTTCGATTTCCATCTTGCATTGCGCTAATGTTTGCAATGAAATAAGAGAAATCTAGTTGAACGTCTCTTGTAAAAATTAAACGTGGGTATTGTTATTATAATTCATTTCGTTATAAATACAAATTAATTTAATTGTTTTTTTTTTCTTGAATAACTCACTAACGAAAGCTTATCGGAACATTTATCATTCTTTAATGTTGATTTGTTTCAGCCTTCTGAATCGAATTCTATATGCACGGAATTAATTTTGAGATAACATTTAGAAAATTTGGGAGCGTTCAATTGACATGTACACCGTAATATTTATAAGGTACTTAAAACACCATCATTTTTAGATGCTAATACCATATTTCAAGTTTATAGCGCTAGTAACAATGCTTATGTCCTCCTTCGGTCTTCGCTGAAGTCTGCTTCTGAATCAAGTAGGTGTACCATGTTCAAATATTTGGTTTCCTTAAATATTGTACTATTAACTGCAAACACATTTAGAAATTTTTAAAGAAAAAATTCCCCAACTCCATTTAGAGAAATAGAAAGAGTTTCTTCTCTATTTTACTAAACGTCTAAACCAACAAAAAAATTAACAAGGACAAGAGTTTCATAAATAGAATCCCATATATCGGGTGACAGACAATTGTTCCGCCAAAAAAAAAACACGACAAGAAGCTACATCCGAGAGTGTGAGAAAAATGTAAAAAAAATTCTATGTATGTACTTTGGTTTTCGAGAAATAATTATTAACAAAAAATTATAAGGAAAAGAAAGAGCATCAGATGAATGAAATAAATGCAGTCATAAAAGTATTTAAGGCAGAGTGCACATAACACGATAGGACAGACGATACGAAGCGATACGACCGCGACGCCTAATGCGACTTGCATCGCTTGGAAAAAGAAATTTATTGTATTGAAACGACAAAGGAGATGCACATTGATGCGACAGCGGCATCTGACGGTCGTACGGAAAATCAAGGGCATAGCACTAGCGTCGGTTAAAACTGGTGCATCTAATAAAGTTTTATTGTTTTATGTCACATCGGCGAAAGCTTTTATAGTCACCTGTAAGTTTGCATGAAGGACGAACTAGGTAAAAAAGTCAACGATGAATTACAGGTAGGTATAATAAAACATAATACATTTTCAGAAAAAACCGACATGTTTAAGCGATTCCTTGAAAATGTAATCGTCGCGATATTTTCTTATTAGTAATTTTACCTACGTCAATTTCTAGTAATTCTGTCTGAGCTTCCGAGACTTTCAAACATCCCTAGTAATTTATACACCTTTCAATAACATCGTATAAAAGAAATCTAACTCAGACTTTCGTTTCTAGCTGTTACAAATGTAATAAAATGACATTCAGATGTCAGGTGTTAAAGTGGCATTGTGTGTAGTCAATGAAATAATCATCATAAAACTTTATACTCCAATTTACTGCTGCATTTATAAAACGTGGCGTTTATAATTCGTACTCAGTGCCGTAGCATGCTTTTAGGTTAAATTTTTAATTACACATAAACTGTTCCCGTAATCTGTAACGTTCGTTCTCTTACACTTTTCTTTTTTGACGGAACAATTCTTTAGTTATTCTGTAAGTACAGGTTTCTCTTTTATAATTTGCATCCCAACTAGAGGCTTTATTTTAGGAGCTAGAGAAGAACTTTGAATGTAGAAGCTGTAGGGTTTTATTAGTATTGTTTCTTAAAACTATCACAAGAAACAAAAGCGTATCGTAAAATAGAGGAAAAAATGAAACTTTTGTTTATTTAAATGAAACACCCTGTACTCTTATGAGACGGCAGTATCAGTATTCGTTATTATTTTCTATATCCGTACAGCTTCTAGGTCAAAAACTGGTCGTACGATGTCGCGACCATGCGAAGGAACAGCCTGTATATTGTTCGCAAAGAAGAATGATCATTTTCTCCCGATTTCAAAAATATATACCGTGTTGATATTTGAGTGAGCCGTTTGTGACATATTTGAGTATAAAATTACAATAAATACAAGGTATCCCAAGTTGAGTGACCTATTAAAAGTTTTCGAGGAAGGGAATATACAAAAATTCAGAAAATTAGTACACTACCCTAAGGAAAAGCGATCTTTCAGATTAAAATATTTTCACTTTTATATCATTTCCGGTTATACCGGAAGCCGCCGTTAACTTTCTTATTTTAATTGGAATGCTACACTTTTTATTACAAATTCTGATTCTACACATTATTTTAACTAAAAAATGTTAAGGCTTCACTACACCTAAATGTAACCGATTTTGAGATATCTTCAAATTTATTTAAAAAATTGTTTTGGTGACCTTCAATTTAAGATAATGTATATACGCCAATTTCAAATTTAAAGATTGAAGTGACATGTCGTTTAACAGTATAATGTCCAGACTTTCAAATCATATTCTAATTATCTCTGAAAAATTCATAGGGTGGTCACAATATGGTGTCAAAAATCATTATGTTTTACTGCCCAAAACTCAATTTTCGTAAATGGAACACCCTGTCTGTATATTTCTATAACATGAGATACAGAATCAAATTCTACATCGATTGGTATTAGCATTCCCTATACCCTATAGCTTTTAGTTTTCTTGTTGTCAATGATTGTTTATTTATTTTATTCTGTTAATTGATGGAATGAATGCACTTATTCGTAGCAAGCTTTGAAAAAAGAAGCAGATATTGAACTGTTACTTTTTAAGAAATAAATAATTACTAACCATAACATTATTTTGACGTACATCCTAGAATAAAGCTATTAGGTAAATACCTACCTAAGTTTACCATTTTCATAAACGAGCGTCTTTAAAAATTAAGCATGCTTTGAAAAACAATTTTTTGTCAATTTAACGTTTTTATTAAACAAAAGCAATACTTACAATTGGCAAGGTGGTAAAAATAATAATGAATAATTTTATTTATTCTAATAAACAGTTTATTTTACATTCAAGGAGAGTGCAATAAAATGGTTACGAGAACGAACAGAAAATTTAATGAAAAGTATCCGCAGTTACCGCCAATGACAGAAAAAAAAATATGTAGAAGATTTGAACGTATTTTTTAAGAAGTGGCACCGTCTGACCAAAGAAAACTTCATCTGCTCCTGTAACTGGCAATGAAGCAAATGAAACTTCTGTATTAGCATTCGTCGAAACTTATTTATTTATTTCTATTTATCTGTCAATGGTAAATATTTTTACTTTGTCGACAGTTACTGCAAAAAATTTCGATAATTCTACCAAATATGCCGTTATAATAAACAATTATTGATAACAAGGAAACTAAGAGAAATAGGTATAGGGAATGCTAATATCAATCGATGTAGAATTTGATTCTGTACCTCATGATGTAAAAATATACAGGGTGTTCCATTTACGAAAATTGAGTTTTGGGTAGTTAAACACAATGATCTTTGACATCATATTTTGACCACCCTATGAATTTTTCAGGGATAATTAGAATATGATTTGAAAGTCTGAACATTATACTTTTAAACGACATGTCACTTCAATCTTTAAATTTGAAATTGGCGTAAATACATTGCCTTAAATGAAAGGTCACCAAAACAATTGTTTAAATAAATTTGAAGATATCTCAAAATCGGTTACATTTAGGTATAGGGAAGCCTTAACATTTTTTATTTACAATAATGTATAGAATCAGAATTTGTAACAAAAAGTATAGCATTCCATTTAAAATAAGAAAGTTAACGGCGACTTCCGGTATAACCGGAAGTGATATAAAAGTGAAAATATTTTAATCTAAAAGATCGCTTTCCCTTAGAGCAGTGTACTAATTTTCAGAATTTTTGTATATTCCCTTCCCCGAGAACTTTTAATAGGCCACTCTATTTGGGAGACCCTGTATATAAAATATCAATAAATAAATTAATGTTTAAAAATCAAGGTGGAATAGAAAAAATTCCTTTTGTTATATTTATTCCTTTTGTTATATTTAAAATATACAAATTCATATAGTCGTTTACTAACAAAAACAGTGATTTAGAAATTTTTAAACAATTTTTATCAAACCGCCTTAGTTTATAAATATTAATACATATTATGTATATTGATATTTTAAATAGAAATATATATATCACAAACAGCTCATCCAAATATCAACAAATTATATGTATATTTTTGAAAACAGGAACAATGATTTTTTATTTTAGCAAACAACATAGTGGGTGTTCTACTAAAAAAATGTCTTTCTTTCTCCACTTTGCGATGCGCTTTTGTTTTTCTAAAGCGGGGAATACACGATCCCACATGCCTTAATACATGTATGCGCGTACATGTTCTACAAACATCAACGTGCATGTGTTGGTGCGAAAAACGTTTCGAACTTGTACGCACATACAAAAAGCTCGTCGAACTTGTTTTCTGGTTTTTCTGAAAACAAGTGCATGCGTTGATGTTTGCGTGTACAGGATTTTTGTTTATATTTTGAACGGTACCTACACACTTTGTTATTAGACATACTAAAAAATGTTAAATACAAAAGTTTTAGGAATTTACCCTAACCGCCAGAATATACTAAAAACAATAACAAATGATGATCGGAAACCTAACAAATGAGTATCAACTTTGTTATTTTAAAAGGAAGACTCAGTATATTTTCTCGAATTAAGAAAGATATTTTTCTCGTAATTCCAAAAATATGTAGTTTGTCTATATTTGGTTTCATAATTCTTGCAATATTTAAGTTTGAAATTATTAATGTTTTGCCATATTTTGATAAATTTATTTTACATAGTACGTTTATTTGTCTTAGTTGTTAGTCTTTTGTCTTACAAAATGTCCCAGATGAGCAGTCTTTTAATTATAATTAACACTTGTTACATAATAACATTTTTATTAGGTAATCAAAGTAAATTAATTTTTTTTTATTTCAAACTCAAATATAGCAAAAAGTTGTGTTTGTTTCTTTCTTTAGCAAATTCTGGCGGTTCAGATAAATCCCCAAAACAGTGTTTTTGTATGTCTAATAATAAAACCTGCCCATGTAACACACCAAATATAGAATATGTCTAAAACACGTTTTGAATTTAGTCTAAATGTAGAATATTATAGACTAGTATTTATACATATGAGTGACAGTCTAACTAACGTCTCTTATTGGGATAAATATAACGTTCACACAAAATGTATATTTATAGGGTACGCGCCAACGTTTATACATGGTTTATACTAGACGTATATTTTGGAATTATAAAATTATTATAATTATATATTTATATTATTACAACTTATTCTAAAGAAGCTGTGAAACGTACAGCGAAATGTTGACATTTAATTCAACTTTACCAAGTGTCTGTTCGTTTGTAGTAATTATATATTTTGTGATGATTTGTAATGGGCAAGAAAGTTCCTGCGGTTTTGACTTATAAACGACAACTTTAGTGAGCAACAGTTTAGGTCGCGACATCTCGCGGCGAAATTTATAAGATACTCATATTTTAAGCTCTCATCTTATGTTGTGATACAATGTTAGTAGTTTTATAGAAAATTTACTATGTAACAAGGGTCACAAGACCAATTTGGATAAATATTTGTTAATAAACGTTACATCTAAACATTCATTATACTTTTTTAGATTATATTATAAATTTTAATGAGAAAAATGTATGTTATGAGCCTACGCCTACATGATAAGATGGAATTTAATAATTTGATAAACGTGTTTTGCAAGTCGCGACATTTTATTACAATTTAATGAAAACGTATAGTTAACGTATCACTTATATCCTAGGGTAACTAGTAACTGTCTGTCGTATATAAACCGTCTAATGAACGAAATGGTGTTGCTTGGGGGTGTAGGTACCGTTCAAAATATAAACAAAGACCCTGTACATGTTCGAACGCGTGGTTGCCAAACGCACATGTTCGCCACGGACTTATTCAGTGCCGCACGTCGGCGTCGTGCATAAACGTTTTCACAGCACCTCGAAACAGCCAATTTATGATTTTTAATAAATAACTTTCCGGCAATATGTGTGGTGGCAGATCCTGCAATTAAAAATATTAAACTGGG